>CM077481.1:12656959-13387683 GCA_039654755.1 Calcarius lapponicus
AAATAGAACATGAAGAAGTAAGAAATTAAATGCAACCATGCTTGCCTTAAGAATATCTACTTACAGCAGGAACATAACTTACTTTTGCTGCCAGATGTAAAAAAAAAAAAATTCCCAGAGCTAAACCAACTAAATCTAACGTTTTGTTTTCAATCATATTGAGACAACAGTGTTTGCTATGAAAAGTGAAGAAAACCCACACAATCTGGCAAATCCAAAAATTACTTTTTTCAAAAACTCAAATTCATAAGTTGACAGCAAGGTTCATTAGAGTGAATGCAGGACCTGCCTTTCTAAAACAGTGTTGTGTTAAACTGGGAGATACTGAGATATTCACCATCTGTGCAAAAGACTGGAAGATTTCCAAGGATGACACATGGCAAATGTACATAGGTTGGAAACAGAAGAAAAAAATTTATGGACATTAACAAAAAAAGCAAATGAAGATCTTCCTGTCACCTACAGTAGAAGTCCTTAGGAGCACTTTTTTTACATTGCTTTTCAAAATTCTCTGTCATTAGCTTGGTCCTTAATCTTAGCTGTACTATGGAGAAAATAATAGTCCCATTGTTTTTTTTAAATTAGGACATTAGTGATTCAGTGAAAACTAGAATGTGTCTTTCCATAACCTAATTCCTTCATATTGACCTCACAGATAATCTTGAACCAATATTATTTACCAGTTGCTGTTGTAGCAATAAAAAAGCTGAAATGCGGAGGTCAAGAAGAGCAATTAAGTATAAACTTTCCAAAATTCAGATGACTTACATCTTGCAGAAGAATTGAAAAGAATTGTAGCATTAACTTTAGCTATATAAACAGAAACCAGTAAAAAGGAGTCACTTTCTGCATTAAAGATTTCTAGATTAAAAGATTAAAAAGCAAGCTAGACCCAGGTCCAAATGCCATGCCTCTGTCTTCAGCAAGGATGTTGATGAACTCAGTACAGAGAAGCAGAAGAGGAGTATAGAAATGCAAAAGTCTATATCTAAACTAGAAATAAATTCAAAGAATGTCATGTAATAAAGTACAGGAATGATATGATCTTTATCTCAAAACAATGAAATAATTAGGGCATAAAGTTATGGATGTAGCAGCAAGTATTTTTCATAAATCTCTCAAGCTTGGAAGTTATTATCTAGAGCTCTTGGAAGCAATCAAAGTGTCTTCCAGACTGCAGTTTCAAAAATATTTGGAGATTATTTAGGCAGATAACAGGCCATTAGTTTGATCTCAGTTGTAGTGAAGGCTATAAATGCCTTGAAGGGAAAAGTAGAGACTTTATAATAAACAAAAAATACACAAAACAAACCTACTACCAAAACCACAAAGGTTTCTGAAACATAAATTTTACCATCTTTCTTCCATAATATTCCTCACTTCCTCTTCCTCTTTCTTTTTTTTTTTCAATTTCATTGTTGGTTTTTTATTGTTTGTTTTGGTTGAAGTTTTTTATTTTGTTTTTTTGGGGTTTTTTTTTCACTTCTGAGAAACAGAAGTGTTTCTAAGATGACAAAAGTACAATAGTTGCACAGGGGACTGGTAAGAATTTTAAAATTGCTGGAGATAGCAATGGAAGTTGCTGAAGGGCTGGGAGTACATCAGCTGATATTTTATGAAGACATTGCCAAAAGATGAACACAGTTAAGTTTACAGATGACAAGAAAGTCCAAGCGCTTTATGTTGAGATATCAAAAAAAATGCAAAGAAGGCAATAAGACCCTGGCACAAACACAATACTGTAAAGTCACATCAACAAATGACTCAGCTCTTGCACATGTTGGCATGTTTGGCTACCTCCGTAGTAGCTCTTCAATGCATGTGAAGTAAACATTTAGAAGTTACAGTAATTTTTTTCTTCTTCTTCTTTGATAATAGGAAATTATCATCAAAAACAAACCAAAAATGTTCAATCAGTTCTAGGATATACATTAAGTGACAGAACACCAAGGCCAAGAACTAAGGCAGAGGAATGTGACCATTTAGGATAATGAGTATATTCCGTTTTCTTCAATCATAAATTCATGCAAAACATAGTGAAGAGAGGAGTTGTTGGAATTATCCAAAAGAACACAACATGTACAGCAAAAAAATTACTGAGAAACTATTCAAGTACAAAAAAAAAGTGGAACAGAGCTAAATAAGATTAAAAACACACAAAAAGAAATGGAAATCACTCTTAACCAAATTTTACCTGGAAATTAGTGATGTTTTTACCCTACAACAACTTAAAGTTGAATTCCTGAAAACACCTTCATTTAGGAGTTATAGGAACACTTCAGCAGTTTTCCCAATACAGTTTAAAAAATTTCTTTTGATAGTATTCTACTGTAACAGAAAACTTGATTTGGTAACTAGCAGTTCTAAACCTATGCTCTTAATTAAAGATGTCCTGTAGATTATGTTAACATTTAAGTATCTTGTATTTCTCATGTGATTTAAAGCCTAAGGGAGTTTTGAAAAAACAATCTAGAAAAAACTGGACATATTCAGTGAAAGATTTTACTAAACTTTCAGCAGCAGTACCAAGATTTACTGAAGTGCCGAGCATTTTAAATTTGTCATACCATTACTTTCTGAACTTGGTACCAAACCCTAGATTTTTACATAGAAGTTATTTTGTTGTATCAGATTCGTTAAAAAATCTTAGCTTACAAGTACGTGTAATATTCTTAGGTATCCAGATGATTTTGTACATCTGACCCCACAATTTTCTTTCCAAAAGTTTCCATCCATTATTTCGTATGTTTCTCAGAAGATTTATGAAGAGGAATGAGCCATCTGGCACAAATCTGTTTGTGTAACACCGTGTCTGGCGGTCAGAACACAGTACTTCTCATAGCTGTCCACACTCAATGGTGTAATGCCATGCCACAGCTCCACACACCTGGAAATCATCCCCTGGATATGCACTGCACATTTAAATCTCATATTTGGATAGATCAGACGTGCACTTCATGTCCTGCAGCATCCTTAGGCAGGTTTCTTTCCTAGTTTGTACTGGGAGCCGCTGGAAGGTGCAAAATTAAATGGAGAGCAGAACCAAAGTGGGAGAGATTTTACGTGGAGCTGGCAATGTTTTTGTATGGTCACTGCTGGGAGACGAAGTCCTGGAGGGAGACTGGAACCTTAGGACTTATCTAGGAAATGTCTTCCTAAATTTTCTACTGTTCTTTCATTAGTTTGGTACCTTTGGATTCCCTTTTCTGTTTCTTCCCAACAAGACTGTGTAGGCCAAAGCTGCCTCCCTTTTCTTTTACTTCTCCTCATCTTCCTTCTTTGCACTTTTCTTTCCCAGTTATTTCCGTTTTCCCCACTTGACTGACGTGAATTTTCAAATATGATGGAGAGTGGTTTTGTTCCCTCAAGATCCTGGATGCATTTTTTTCATGTCCTGTATACATCCATTCAGTTTCATTAGGTGATTCCAAACCCTTTGCTTAAAGTGGGAGGATTTGGCTCCTCAAAATTCCACCTGGAGATTCAGGGACTTGAGAGTTATGGGAGATATGCAGACAATGAAAACTGAGACAAAGAACTCAATTGAGTACCTCAGCCTTCTCAGACTGATTGTTGAACAGCAGATTATTAATCTAAATAAAACATGTTTTCTGATGATGGGTGTTTTCATATGACCTGTCACAAAATTTCACTATGCACAGTTCTCATGAGGCTTTTGTGGTTTTTATGAAGTAACAAGAGAATCTGAATAGATTGACTGCAGGTGAAATTCCACACTTACCTAAAATTAGATTACTTTGTTCAAATTTTTCTCTATGGCCCCCTGCATTCATCCCAGTTTAGGGAGACCTAAGGAAATCTTTGGGTTTAAATTTCACATCTGGCCACTATCTATCTCTTCATTTCTCTTTCTTTGCTTAAATTAAAAATGCTGCCTAGCCCTCGGCTGAGCAGTACGTGAGCAGTCTGCTTGTTCAGCAGATATGCTTCTTAGCTGCTTGTTCTTCATGCTGTGCTCTGGAGGTCTATCAAAGAGCAGAAGAAACACAAGCAAACCTTGCAAAATCAAGAGAAACAGAATCAATCTAAAAATTTGGTGAGGGTCATTTTGGTGTGAATAGGTAGAATTTGACACCAGCTGAAGCCTAAAGAACTGCATCTGATAACTGCATTTCTTCTGAGATATTTTTTAATTATATATTCTTTCCTCAACTTGTCATTATCAAGAGAATTGTAAGTGCTAATCACACATCCAGAAATGAATACTAAACTAATATATGGGGTCTATTCATCATGATAATTTGGGGTAATTAAGATATATTACGACTTGTGTCATCAACTCTTACACAGAAAATTTAGAATGCATTTGCAATATCCATATGGAGAGCAAAGAAAAAAATAAAGAAGGCAGAATAATCTCTATCTTGTTTTAATTTTTAGGGCTGCATTTATGCAAACTTTTAAAATCATTATGTTACTTTTTAAAATCATTATTCACCAAATGCTGCATCATCATACAGACTGAGCGCAGACAGTACTAATGGCAGAGTAAATTATTGCAGTGAATTCTGAACTTTCAGAATACCCACCATTGGAATTACCTTTTCTGCAAGTTAAGCCAATGGGATATGCTGCTGCAAGGTTATAATATTTCTTCTTCAAAAGTCCTTCAATATATCCAAGTCAAATGATGGGGTATCTTGTATCACTAATAAAACCACAAATAATAATCAAGTGTAAACAACTGATTAATTGCATTATTCAATACAAAATCTATATTGCCTATTTCATAGTAAGCTAAGTTAATTAAAATTAATTTTCCAGTTGATCATTATCACCATGTCTTGTAAAAGAAGTCCAGAAATTCATTTATTTTTGCATTTTACTTGCAGATATGATTGTTCACAGAAGGCTGTTCAAATTAAGACATTCAAATAACATTTATCTTACTCCTCAATTGTTCTCAGTATGTGAATTTAAGGAAAAATTATGAATATTTTGCATATAAAATCTTACCAGGCAAAAATACCACTTCCTGAGGCCAAATGAATTATATCCTCACGAAATTATAGGACTTGTAATATTGCCTAGCCCATCACAAATTATCACTGGATGGACCTCAGTTCTCTCTTCTGAGATCCTTAAACCTACAATGAGTGGTTTATTTTGCCTAATTTCTTCTGTTTCTGAAAGTTGCAAAGGAACAAGGATCAACAGAATCACAATGAGACTTAAACTGTCAGTTTCAGCTAAAATCTGATAACTCTGATTGCCACTGAGAGAGATCTGCTGAAAATAGGAATATCATAAAAGCTCAAAAATTTAACTCTTGCCACCAGTTACTCTGCAGAGCAGTAATAGTCAACCTGCTATTATCTCATCTATTTCAAAGCATTTCTAACACCTTGAAGGTGGTCCTTCATCCAGCTCACTTCCTATATTTAGTTGTTTTTTTTCACCATTTCACACACAGAAAACACGTTTCGTGGTGGTCAAGCAATCTTATGTTTTGTCTTTCATGTCATTTGAAAAAGCAATAGTAAGGATAAAACTCAAACAACACCTCACACTTTTTTCCTCAGTAGATGCATCCCTTGTGTCCCCTGTATCTTGTTTGCCTTGACTTCTTTTTGCTTCACCACAGAACTTCTCATGGCTTTTGATAGACAACTTTGTGCATAAGCCAGATCCACAGCAGCATATCCACAAGGGATCTCCTGGTGCTCAGTCAGCTATAATGGAAGAAAGAGAAGCTCTAGTAATATTCCCGTGGAAATAAAGTTGCTCTGGTTTCTGTTTGGTTAGATTAACATTTTGAATCTTCACTCTGAATAAGCTGTTTCTCCTATGCTCTGGAAGGGGGTTCCAGAAAGACTATTTTTTTCTGTAGTAATATTTCTGAATACTCAAGTCTGATGAGTAAGTGAGCAAACAGAAAAGACCTACATATCTGTGGGCCATTCTTGTGGCTGAAATGGAAAAGGACTTAGCTGAGTGAGGTCTTAAAATCCATATTATACCCCCAAAAAAGACTTGAGTAATGAATTAAAGACATGTCCCTGCTGTAACAGAATTGCAGGATGATCATAAAATGAAGGCATATTCTTATTACCTACCTAAAATTCTTTCTAACACAAGCTTTTTGAAGGTAAAATCTTTGTGCGATTATACTTTTTCCCCATATAGCTCCCCCACACTTCCTCAGCTCCCCCCCACCACAATTTTTGTAGCCACACGGGCAACTCTGACCTGATCTGACTCGAGGGGGGCAATTCTCAGACAGGTAAAGGTCGTGGTGCCTCTGATGAAGAGGGTTTGTGACTTGGCTCAGGGCCTGCTCCAACAGGCAGGCAGCACACATCCAGCTCTGTCCTACAGCTGTTTCACACTTTTGACCCTCCAGGTAGGGATGAGAGAAGAACCTGAGCATAATGGAGGAGATTCAGAACCGAGTAGGTTATGATGTGCTAGGAAAAGTGGGAAATTAATAGGAAATTTCATAAGAAATTAGGCTTTAATACAGACCCTTATTGTTCCAGAACTCATTAAACAGCTTGGTTTTCCTACTTTGAGTAATCTGGTGCCTGCAAATTCAAAATAGTTACAGACATTTGCATTAAGGAATTTGCACCTAAGGTTTTTTTCCTGTTGAAAAACAGCAATAAAAATAGAAATGTAACACAATTACCACACCTGGAGACAAGGAAAGAATAAGATAGGAAAGAGAAATGGAAATGGAAAGGAAAGGAAAAAAAGAAAAAGAAAAAAGAAAAAACAAAACAAAACAAACAAAAACCCCCCAAAAACCAAAACTAAAACAAAAAAAACCCCACCGTGTTTGATGTAACGTGTTGGGCAGTATTTTGACCTTCTGACAAGACAAAATAAAAAACACTTTGATGAGTACTTATATTACTTTTCAATTTACACTTTAATAACTCCGATGTTACTTAAAGAGACAACCCATCCCCTTGTTCCCTGATTGTGTTATTCCAATCTCTGTGTTATTCCCTTTCTGATATTTCAACAGCCAGTTGAGCTGATTCACTTCACCAGGCTTTACCCAAAAAATTGTGACCTTTTTTGCTTGGTGAGATTTCTGCTACTTTAAAAAGTAGAATTGTCTCCCTAGCAGATCAAACAAGAATTATCACAGGTTGGATGTGAGTGGGTGAGGCAGTGGAACTGGGTTTTTCCTTGTCAGCCAACTGCTCACACAGCTCTCAGCTGACTTCTGTACAGCCCAAAATCTTGGAAGATTTTAGCAAATTTTATTCAAAACTCAAAGAGCATCTGACCTTCATGAATCTTGGTTCTGCTACATGTTATTCAGAAACCTTCCATGAATGTCCAGTTACCAGGTTTTACTTGACATTCTGAGAGACTTAGAGCCTTTAGGGGTGTGCCTCAAATATGTGGAAGGAGTGCATAAAACTATTCATGTGCAGAAAGTAACATTAAATCAGGCTAGTGTTGAAAGATGATGATATGACCAAGATGGTTGCCCATCTTGGTCATAATTGCTTCATTTCATTCAAGTACTTCTGAAGCATTTCAACAATTCAACAGGTCTCCAGATATTAGTAAGGATACTTGGAGCTGTCCTAGGTAGCTCCAAAAAAAAAAAAAAAAATAAAAAGAATCAAAAAAGAAAAAAAAAATCCAAAGTTGTTGAATAGCCTCAACACCAACATTCTGCTGCTTTAATAGACTAAGCATCCTGAGACACATGAGGAATATCCTAGTGATATTTAGTATTTGTGTTCAGCAAAATTTAACCAGGAGAGACATGCAGGGCTTTTGAGCCCAGATAGAAATATTTAGGCTGTAAATTTCTCTTTGGAAAAAACATAGGGGTGAAAGACTGGTTTCAAAGCAGACATTTAGGACCGTATGAGATTTAGAAAGTGAACTGTCTGTTCCATAAAGGAACCATTTAAAGTATAACGCTTTCTCTAATTAAGAAATGTGGTGACTTGTACTGCCAAAGCAAACTAATGGCTTGCCATAAGAAAGGAGAAAAGAGGTATGTTATATTTAAGCTAACTTCAGTCTTATATTTTTTAATACAAGAAGATGAAGAAAATGAAGAAAGTCTAGAGGCACAAGAAAATATTCTCACTAGCCAAAAAAGGACTATAAACATTTGGAATTTTGTTTGTTAGGAAACGGTAATTTACATAAAAATACAAATTAGAGTCAATAGGTTTTGTTACAGAATATAGGAGCATGACAAATTTGCATCTTTGACTTCAGTCTATTTATGAGAAAATTATTTCTAGAAGCTAAAGCTGAGGATTTAGTTTTTGAAATTAATAGGGCCTTTGTTGTTTTCAGGAAAACCAAGTATTCATCATAGTACATTTTTACCTAGATAAATAATAATTTAATTTGTGATTTTAATACAAATTTTGTTTGGTATGATCACTGATTTTCTATCTTTCTTTTATCTTCATTTTAACAGTTCAAAACCAACTATGAAAAGAGAAAGTTTAAAGTAGCTATTCCCCCCAATGACACATCCACAGTGACCTTCCATAATAAGCAACGTGTCAGAAGCAATGGAAGCTCTCACCCGAATGAAGAGGAAATAGTTCCTGTTCAGGTTCTGTGAATGGAGTGAATGCCCTTGGCTTGGTGGTGTTCTTCAATAAGCTTTGGCCTGGTGATTGGGAGCATGAGGGAGCAAGGTCAGGCGTTGAAAGACTTCTTTGATAGCCTTAATGAGGCTATCATGAGATTGGTAGCTCTAATCATGTGGTAAGTGCCTCTTCGATAAATTCCTTTTTCAGCTACTAACAATATTTTTTCATCACAGACAGGCACTGAGTAGCAGGAATCTATTTGGCAGAAAGTCAGACAATAAGATTGTATCTACCTTGGAACTTTTTTCATGAGTGGACCCAGGAGCTGTAACTCTGTGACCATAACCTGCCCAAACTACCAACTCTTTCAGTGGGTTCACTTTTGACATGAGAAAAATCGGGTCCATGGCAGAAGTTCGCTACCCTTATCAGAACCTATTCTATGTCTTCATAAAGATAACAATCATAGCAGTGAGCTGTGGAAGTTTCCTTACATACTAATCTGAATTCACTAATGGAAACCGACAAACCACTCTCCCATAATCTCTATCTTCTACCACAGCACGACCTTGTTATCATGATTCTTCCCACACCAACCTGCGCTTCCTGTAGTTGTACGTCCTTGCATTGTAGCTGCACTGCTCACACATACACAAATTTTCCTGCTTTCTTTATTGTGTTCCGTAGGTAAATAAATACCTTTTCCCTCAAGGTATGAAAGCTTCTCAAAATAAAGATTCATTATTTTCCAGGTAGAAGCCTAACTTTGAAAAGAAATTATGTCTTGTTGCCATTCTTTACTAACAGGTAAAAACCAAATCAACTACAAGAGTCTATTGAGGAGCACACATATATACTGCCATACTAGATATGAAACAAAAATAAGTGCTCCATTAACTAAAACCTTTTCTCCTTCACAAGCATGTTTAAAATATTATCAGTGGATTCAGAAAAGTTTCCAGATGGACTTGATCACATAAAGGGGGAGTGAGATACAGTGGATCGATTTCTATTCCATGGATCTTACTCTGAGAAGGCAAGTGGACATTCATAGGAGAAGGGCTGTACCTGAATTACTCCTGCAGCAGAAATTATGTTCAAGTTTAATGCTCAGCACCAGCTCTTTCTTCACCTCTAGCTGTGCTTCTGATAGGCAAAAGCAGCTCATCCCACCTGCGCAGCCAACCTTTTGCATACGGATTTCTTCATGGTGATGAATATATTATCCAGTGCCCCCACTGGATGAAATGTACACATGGCCAGAACTGATGCCTGGAAAATAGAACAGGACCTTTCCAAAAAACATTAGAGTGAATGTAAATGCAAATCTTTAGTTGAAACCTTTCAGGTACAAAATATGTCAAAAGCCGCACGTGGTATATTAATTCTATAATTTTCATATGGTCTGTAATTATACTTATCATACACTTGTCCAATTAAAAGATTATTTGGTTAGGTAATTATTCGTGTGGTCCTGCCCCACTGGAAACAGTCTAGAGGTTTCTTTTGCCCCACTTTTGATATGTCTGGTCCAGATTCTGGTTGAAACAGAACACCCTTGTACTCCTCTTGGAATAAAACTAAACAATATTTAGGAATGCATTTATAAGGTTAGCTTATTGTCTTCCTAAATGTAGGGAAGAAAGGTAGAAAAAATATTAGAAGCTATAGCCAAAGCTACAAAGTTGCAATTATGTGAAAAATGCAAAAAAGCTAAAACTCTGAGGCATCAGAAGCAACTTGAAATCTTCAGAAGTTATCAGACTTCTGCGTGGGTTCCTTCCCCAAGGAAACTTCCTTTCCCTGTAGGAAAACAGCACTGGAATAGAATTGGGTGCTTGGTATAGTACACATATTATTTCAGTTTAGCCTTCATTCACACAGGCAGAATTATAATAGGATTGGCTAAACTAGCTTTTATATTGCACTTGAATTCCGACGAGAATTCCTCTCCCTACCTGTCAAAAGGCATCTTGAAATCCTCACCAGCTGTTGAATTCACTAAACCCCACCAAAAACACCCACTCACTGCTGTTGTTCAATCCAGGTTGAATTGTTAAGAGATGAAGAGTTAAATTTTTGAACTGCCTCCTGAATAGGAGTTAGTTAGAACAGTGAAATTCTGCGTTTATGCATATAAACACAAACAGGACTGATGGGGGACCAAAATCTCTACTTTTTTTATAATGCTATTTTGATTTCTTACTGCAGGTATGCTCCACTTGGAATTCTCTTCTTGATTGCTGGGAAAATTGTTGAGATGGAAGATATGGGGTGTGATTGGTGGCCCAGCTTGCCATGTACACTGTAACAGTTATCATTGGCTTGCTAATTCATGGCTGTCATTGTCCTACCTCTTCTCTACTTCGTGATCACTCGGAAGAACCCCGTGGGTATTTATTGGAGGCTTAATCCAGGCATTAGTCACAGCTTTGGGAACATCTTCCAGGTATAACAAAATCATTTTAAAGCCATATCTTTTTTTTTTAGTATTACTGGTTTAAGAAACAATTTTGCTTAATGTTTGGTGTTATTCTAAGTAGTTTGTAATGGCTTGATAATGAAGGATAGAGCTGGCAAAGAATATGCATGGCAAAATGGAGCAGCAAACAGAAAAGTCCTGAGGGGATTCCTATTGGCAGCTGACATTTTGTGTCCAAAATCCTGATAGCCAAGTATGGATACAGAACCTACAACAGAAATGCCACTTTTGCTCTTGGCAGGGTGGTCAGAGTTATGTCACGTGAATTTTAAAAAACTGTTAGCATCTATGACAGAAAGAAACACTGCAACAAAGTGTACATTTCAATACCATTTGACCTTTCATAAAACAGCAGCCATTTCGGTAGACTTTTTAAAAAGTGTCCTAGAGACGGGGGTTTCAGTCAGATTTTCTGTGATTTGAGTCTTTGGTGTTTTGAGATTATTTGGAAGTTAAAAACCCGTAGGCTGTGCCAAGACCCAGCCATTCTATACTGCAAGTGGATTAAAAAACCATTTGGAATTCAACTGTAAGATGACTGTCAGCAAAAATATTTTTTCTAACACAATTTTCCACAACCCCTCTTTATTTTTCATCAGTATTTTATCATACTTGCTAGAGTTTTCAAAAGACCAGAAACGTCTGCTCAAGTATTTAGCAATGAAGGTTTCACTGGGATCAAATAATAACCTGAATTGCTGTGCCTTGGAAAACCTCTTTACTTTGGTGTGATCGATGAAGACATGCAGGCCGGGCTCAGACCGAGTTAACTTTCTTCACAGCTACTCATATATTGCCATGTTTTATATTTTTAGCCAAAACAACAATGATCACATGTTGACATTTTAGCTGTTGCTGAGTATTTGCACAGCATCAAGATCTTCTCTGACTCTCATTCTGCCCCCACAGTGAGTTGAGGGGTTCACAGTGGGTTGGGAGGGCACATGGCCAGACAGATGAACCAAAGTAAATAAGATATGCCATGCACATACATCATGCTCAGCAATGAAAGGGGGAAAAGGATTTCAGGAAGGCTGGCCACATACTACTCCAGAACTTGCTGTCCCACTGGTCCATCTGTGGGAGTGGTGCCTAAGTATCAACTTGTATTTGTTTTATTTGGTCTTCTCTCTTTCTTTCAAACTTCTGCCACTCTTACTAAACATATTTATTCTCAACCCTCAATTTTTTTGTTCTTACTGTTCCTTTCTGTTTTGCCTGTCCCATCAAGGTGTGGAGGCAAATGAGTGGCTGTGCAGTGCTTAGCTGCCTACTGGTGTTAGCCCACAGATGGGAAAATAATGCAACCATCAATCACAATGCCCTTTGCAGAGAGCCCCACAAACAAGAAGTGAAAACAAGCTTGTTACTGAAGGTTTGAATAGTCAATTGGTATACCTTCAAGAAAACAGGGCAAAGGATGATTCAATTCACAGCTACCATGACTTAAAACTGAGAAGCAGAAATTTTAAATAGGTTCCTGTGCCTGGCAGAAGAACCTTGTGATGAAACACTAAACTTAGACACATTCAGATTAGGGATTACGTAGAAAATAGCGGTAATTAACAGCCGGAAAAAGTTTCCAAGAGCATTAGGAGAACCTTTGCCATTAGAAATGTTTAAATTCAGTATTTGCATTTAAAAAAAAACCTATTCTGGTAGATCGCATAAAAACTAAGACAGAACTGTCTCGTGATTATAATGTGACATTCTTCTCTTTCCCTCTTTGCAGAATTTATATTTTATATTATCTTTTTTCTTTCCATTTCAGTTCTGCAACACTACCTGTTACATTTAAGTGTCTAGAAGAAATAAATGGAGTGGACAAACGAGTTACAAGATTTGTACTCCCAGTTGGTGCTACAATTAATATGGATGGAACTGCTTTATACGAGGCTTTGGCTGCAATTTTCATTGCACAGGTCAACAACTTTGATCTGAACTTTGGACAGATTATCACAATCAGGTATGGAAACCACTGTTACCTACATTTAATAAAAGCACCTTTGTGATGACCCCTTCCTAGGTTTAAGTGGGATTAAACAAAAGCATCTAGAACTAAAACCAAGAACTGCTACAATATCATATTATCTGTAATTTACATCTTTTTCACACAGAAGGACCCCCAGCACAAATTCTCATTTAGATAAACTTTTAACAAAATTGTAACACAACACACCCATTACTACTTTGATAAAGACAAGTACAAAATTTAATCAGTTTCAAATTTTTCTTTCTTAAGAACTAATGCAGCTGTTGAGACCTACAGACTTATAAGGAGTACCAGGTAGTTTATAGTGCATGCACAAAGCTGAAGCATAAAGTCATCACAGTGTTATTGCTAAAGAGGAAGTGTTTTCCTGGTTTCAGAAGACTATCAGGGCTAGCTGTGTAAGGAACAGTAATACAATTTTATTATATCAGCTGACGGAAATGGTGAACCCAGGTTATGCTTTCAAGCACACAGCCCTTCTTGTTTGGAATATAACAGCAAACAACCCACTACTTATAGTATTCAATAATAACTAATCTGCTTTAATTTCATTTGGTTTATCACAATTCAAGCAAAAAGGGTTATGGGTGTTTGTGCAGAAGAAAGGAATGCCAGCAAAGGGACAAGTGGGCGCTGTGGGAAAAAGACACATATCTATCACATAGGAACACTGAAAGCTCAGATATAGTGCTCCATAAAACCCACCAGTTTATTTCAATATTCATTAACCTAAGGTAAAGCTCTGCCTTCACCCTCCAAGGAAATTGTTTCACATTCATTAATACTAGAGCTGCTCCCTGGCAAACCACCTGAGGAAACAAATTTCCCCTATACCAGGTGTGAACTAGGATATTTCTATGAAGTCACTGGACTATATGACTCAGAGTTTCTGGCAGCTTTCTGTTTTCTGATGCCAGAACACTGGAGGACAGAGACTTCACCTGGCATGAAGTTACACTGAGATGGACAGAGAGCAAAAGTTCATGTGTTAGATCTGCCAGGACAGAACTATCTCCTCAGCTTTTCTTTTAACATGTTTGAGCTTGTGGAGAGAGTTTTTTCAATGGGTGGGGACATGTAACTATAATGGGTTTTTTCTGGCCCTTGGCATCTAGTTGGGAATTTATCACTAACAAAATTATGTTTCAAGGTTTCTGGATAGAGATTTAGTGAAACACTTTGGATCAAGGGTCACAGTCCCCTGCAGCTATAGGGTGTCCAGATAAGGGACTAGGATCATCTTTTTATTTAATACTGAGTGAATGCCTTCTTGCTTTATATCTGGTTTTAAGGTTTGACAGATGATAAGGAGAGCTTTTTTTTACAGTTTAATTGCAGAAATCAGTTAATTGTTCTTGCCATCTCCTTGCACAGCATCACTGCTACAGCTGCCAGTATTGGGGCTGCAGGCATTCCTCAAGCTGGACTGGTCACCATGGTCATTGTTCTCACATCAGTAGGTTTGCCTACAGATGATATCACTCTTATCATCGCAGTGGACTGGTTCTTGTAAGTATTTTTATGGAGCTGTTAAAGGCTTAGACCATATTTAGAAGTGAAATAGGCACATTGTGGCTATACTACACTGTTTTGCTCTGGAAGGCAGTTGGAAACAAGTATTATAAGAATCACTATTTCTTGCTAGTAAGATATTTTCCTACAGCAGATGGTGAGGGGTGTTGCTTAATTATGGTTCCCTTTGCATGCAAATTTTACATAGAAACCGGTATTGTTCAGATACTAAGGAAACTTTCTGATACACTGTAATTAAATAAGCAAAGAGCTGCTTTATTCTTTTATTTTTTGTAGGATGACAATGAAAACTTTTCAGTCAATCAGACTCAGAACTGGATCAGATCCAACCAATTCCTTGCAGCCTTCCTGACTATCTAATCTAGGAAAGGTTCATCTGTCAACCCCATGAAAGCAGAAATTAAAAATAATTGTGTAACTGACAGCACAAAATATCGCCCCTCAGGTTTTCCATTCATCTATCTGTAGAAGATGACAGGCACCTTTAAATATATATACCTAGGTCCAGGAAATAAATGAAAGGAAGTATTTTTCCAACCTCTATTTCATCTAACACCTATTATTTAGCCTCTCGAGGGGCTTTTACCCTTCAATCTTCTCAAGTGATCCCTGAAAGAAGTTCCCTGTGTTGTTATCAGAACATTATGCCTTCAAATGTTTGTCCAACCACCTGATGTAGGTGGATGCTTTCCTACTGACACTGCCAGTCACTCCTTGTCAAGCTGCCTTCTGCAACTGCTGGGCAGAGCCCTCTGAGAGGGATGAGTTTTTGTAGTTTAATTTGAGGCATTCCTGCACAATTCCACCCTAAATTACACATCATATTTTATGGTCAGGAGACAAAAAAGGTAAAGACTAACAAGGTAAATTCTTGCTGGCTTACATGTTTAGAGGATATAAACGCAAGCTCTTGATACCCAAGAGTATCAAAATGCCTCCAAGAAGCCATATGCTCCCTTTGCCATCTTCATTACATGACCATTTCTTGCTGTGAAGTTGCCAAGAGTATTAACACATTTTGGACTCCACGTCCCACTGTATTTGTAAATGTCTGTGGATTAAATCATGGAATTAAGAGTTCAGCTAAACGAATGTGTGTAAAACAGGTGACTCACCTGGCAGCTATTTGAGGGCCACTTTAGCACCCAGTCTGCTTGCTTCCCTGAGCAAGGGATGGAGTCACTCACTGCTTTTTCCCTAGGGATCGCCTCCGTACCACTACCAACGTCTTGGGAGACTCCATTGGAGCAGGAATTGTCGAACATTTATCACGGCACGAGCTGAAGAACAGGGATGCTGAGATGGGCAATTCCGTGATAGAGGAGAACGAAATGAAGAAACCATACCAACTGATCTCACAAGAAAATGAGAATGAGAAACCAATAGATAGTGAAACCAAGATGTAGGCTAGAGAAAGCGTGAGTTCAACACTACAAGTGTGGGAAAACACACACTTTTTCCGGCGATTTATATCTTGAATTCACCAACTTCATCCATTCCTTCATTTCTCCCTTTATGCTCGCACTGGAAAGAATTAATGAAAATATATTCCAAACTAGCAGCGATCATGGTATACGTTGGCTTCCCACTTAAAAAAAATTAACAGGCAACAACACTGGTCCTGCTAGACATACGCTAACTGGGGATAAAAAAAGAGATTGTGTATATGTTACTCAGTCCTGTGAATCTTTTTTTTTCTTTTTTTTTTTTTTTTTATGAACTGGAAAGTAAAAACAGATAACAGAGCCTGAAAATGGTTTTATTTTTTTAAATACCTGTTGCAAAATTCCTAACATCTATAAACACACAATCAACCCTTCTAACTTGATAACTGCATCCAGCTAAGTAAATTAACAGGACTTTTGCTATTTTATCTGATTTTTTTTTCTCTAGTGTTATATTATTGTTCAAATACTAGCAGGAAAATAAAAAGCAGGAGATTAATTGAGGGGATAAAAAGGGGGAAGATATATAAATAAAGAAAAGAAAATACCCCCAAATCAGCACTTTTACCAGCTGAGATGAAATATTTCTGAGAAAGTTATTATATCTAGACAGTTTTTTGAATTAGATTCAGCTGATCTTTATAAAAATTTAGCCTAGTTGGCTCCCACTGACTCGCAAACATTTACGTATGCATGTATGTACTTCCAATCTGGATTTGCTCCCTTAATTTCAACATCACAACCCAGTTAAACAATCTGTGTGTGTGTTTGTAGGAGCAAGGCCCTGGTCTGGGACAGAAAATGTGTCTTCATCTCTGGATGAAAAAATTTGCACGCTCTGGATGCACTAATGAGCTACTTAATAAGCAATTATAAGAAGGCAATGCCAGCCTTCTACAGAAGGTGCAGAGGGTGAGATGTTCAGCTCCTAAATGGGCTGCATTCTGAATCTGAATCCCTGAGACCAGCAGAGGTTTTCTGATTGGAAACCTCCCAAATTCATGATCCACTAATAAATTATAGAGGTATGAACTGGATTTACATTTTGCCATCTGGAGAAGGCTCCCTGTCTTAATGTGAGTTTTTTAATTCCTAGAGAGTTTACCAGTAGCATCTGAAAAAGAAGATAAAAGCCTTTAGAAAATAAAATTAATGGATGTTTTCATATTTTATTAGGAAAAGATATGCAAATTGAAAAATAATAAATACTATAATATATATGTTGAAATTTTAATTAGAAAGGATTTTTTAAATGAAATATTGTAGGTAAATTTCAGGGAATAGATCAGGAAAGAATGAAAAAAAGAAAACAATGCACTTGTAATACAGTGGCTCTTTTGCTCAAGATTATTCCCTGAAAAAGTCCTTTTCTAGAAATACAAATTATGTACTTTTTCCTTTTTACCTTGCATTATTAGAGAAGTTAAACCAGAAAGGTTTATAATGCAGATGCAGTTAAGAGCAAGAAAAATAATAAATGGACAGCCACAATAATTTTCAATGATCTGTTTTATAGAAATATTCAGCTTTCTTCTTTATTTGCCCCCTTGCCAAAATAATTCTGATGACAAAAATGAAGGATCCCTTTGCATTGTCCCAGCTGCCATTCAAAAAACATTCAGTATGTTGCATTTGTCACTTAAAGTCCATCAATAAGGTGTACAAGTAACTATAGTGAAAATTTTAGCATGCTGGTCAAAGACAAACCTTTTCCCAGGCAAGATTGGTTTTTTGGGACTGAAAATTCCTGTCAATCTTCTCCAGTTGAGTAATTCAGAAAATATGAGCAAGAACTCTCAAGTGAATGAAGTGAGCAGGGTTTAATATAGGTTACTGAGCATCAAACCAAGAAAGTTCTAAATGAATCTCTAAATGAATGACTGAAAGAAAATATGGGTTGTTTTTCATTTTCGGTTTTGTTTTGGTTTTTTTTTTTTTGCTAACAGAATGCAAATCTAGGATACAGACAGGCATTTTCTGATATATAATTAGAGATATTTTTATATAGATACTGTATTCAGAATGTGTGTATAAACATTAACTGTAGAATTTATGGCATAACATTTTAAATTTTTGTTAAGATTTTGTTTGGAATACATTGCAAAGACAATGTAAAAGGCTGTCTTTCTATGACATCAGCTGAGAAAAATGAATTGTGTCACAAAGAATGTGATTTTTTTTTATACTAACTTTGTTTCTTATGGAAATCAGGTATTATAGAAAGATTCCCTTCCCCATCCCTCACTGGTTCTGCATTGGTATGCACCCAGAGTGGATTGAGAAACATTACTTTGTAGATGTATTTTCAATAAAAATAGTTTTACATTACTGCTCTTATTGTGATTTAGATTTCTTTCAAAGGCTCTGTAATACAAGCTTTGCACAAACCCAGAGATGAGGCATTCATAGTATAAGATTTCAGGACTTACAGGCCATTTTGTACAGCAGGGCTTTGAACAGGGCTTCTTCACTACAAATACTTACTGAGTTTCACGATCAAAAATAAAGTAAATGGTGGGAGGCAGAAATATTAAGAATTAAAGGAACCATTGCTTACCCCACCAAAGTTCATTCAAATTCAAGTTTATAAATGCATATTAATGTCTGAAAAATCTAAAAAAGCCCCAGGAAACTAAAAAACCCACAAAGCCAACAATAATAACAACAAAAAAAAAGCATAATTAGATGATCCAAACCCCAAATTCAGCTTTATAACATTACAACCTTCATAGACAAACCACTATTATGCTCATGAAAGTGGTTTATGATATGGGGTTCATTTGGCAAACCTTCAGCTAGCAGTTATCTAATGGAAGTGAATACCTCATCAGAGGCACTGAAAAAGTATAAAAGATACAAGCTGAACCACTTGCATCTGGGAAGTTGTGTTGTTTGGAGCAAATGGGGACAGCAGGGAGAAGTCCTGTCTTCCTGAATATACTTCAGCAAAACACCAAACAATGACCTCTGAATATGTTTGTGGTGTTTTAAGTGCAAACAAACTTCGTGAAAAAAATTGGAGATGAAAAAGGTTCAGAGAAGTCATGGTGTTACAGGGCACATGAACATAACTTTCAACAATTTTATTTCTAGTTGCATGCCTTATCATTCACCCGATCCAGGTCGGTATCTTTGTGTCTCTGGAACTACTGTCATGATGGAAAGAGTAAAAGAAAGAGGGCTAGTGTATCACAGAATCATTTAGGTTGGAAAATGCCTCCAAGACCATTGAGTCCAGCCTTTGACGGATCAATACTTTGTCAACTAGACCATGGTACTGAGTGCCATGTCCATCCTTTTCCTGAACACCTCCAGGGATGATGACTCCAACATCTCCCTGGGCAGCCCTGTTCCAATACCTGGCTACCTTTTCTGTGAAGAAATAAATATTTCCTGATACCCAACCTGAACCTCCCCTGGCTCAGCTTGAAGCCATTTCATCTCATCCTGTCACTTGTCACTTGGAAGGAGAGACAAAACCCTGTCTGGCTACACTCACCTTTCAGGGAGTTGCAGAGAGTGATAAGATTCCCCCTGAGCTTCCTCTTCTCTGATAAGCACCCCCAGCTCCCTCACACACTCTTCACATGGCTTGCCCTCCAGACCCTTCCCCAGCTCCACTGCCCTTCTCTGGCCATGCTCCAGCATCTCACTTGGAGGTGTTAGTGGCACAGTGGCCTTGCTTACTCTGCCGTGCCCTCATGCCAAAGTGAGATCTCTGGTATCCCATAATTTTTCAGCAGTGTTTTCATTTAGAAGTTGCAGAACAAACCAGCATTGCCATTCTCAGGCAAGAATTCATGTCTCTGTAACGGTGTGTGGCCAGTGAAAGGCAAAGTGATTATGCATGTGGAAAATGAACTCCTGGCACAGGAGAGTATTTCTTCTGAAGGACTGAATTTGCACAAGTGACATTTGTGTTCCAATGCAGGCATAACAGACCAGAAATTTAAGGCATTTTTTTTCAGCCTATCCCTTGCTTTTTTAAATAAAGTTACAACAGAAATGGTACTGAAAAGTGTATCTGGCTTCTCATGGGGGATAGTTGGGATATGCTAGTTGGGATATCAGTGCATGACCAACTTGGTTCTGGTGTGATCAGCCATTTCCCAGGAGAAGACAAAAATTCTAAGATTAACTGAGAGATCACTACCTGCCTGGATTTCCCTCTTTCTAAAGGGACTGGCTTATCCTGGAAGCATGGATAAGGTGGAAGAAGATTTCCACATGTCCATGCAAAACTGAAAACTCAGACTTGCAGCATCAGTGAGGCAACAAGATTTCTACAGATAACAGAGAGCAGTAGTCAAGGGATATAATCCTTCATGATGAGCCCTTTCCTTTTCCCCTTCCCCCATGCAGCTCCTCAGATGTGTCTGAGACACACAGACATATCTAAAATTCTAAAATTTTAAGACAAGAGTACCCGCATCTCTAACCAAAGTTTCTTTTGAACATGCCTCATTACACAACTAGGGCTGCACAAATAATTGATTTTTCACTTCAGTGATTGAACTGAAAAACTGGGGAGAATAATTCTTCCAGGGAATCATCGAAACAACTTTTTGTTGCTTAAAAAAAAAAGAAAAAAAAAAAACTATCTCACTTTTAGATTGCTTTTACTCTATTTTAAATTAAAACAAACTCAGCTGTAAAATGAACTGAACTTGGAAATAAAATGTTGAATCATTTTGTTAGGAAAATGTCAAAATGAAATGTTTCAACTTTTCTATAATATCTCCTCACTTTAAAGCCAATTGTATTTATAGAAGTTGGAACAGCTTCACATGTACTTGCCTCAAAAACTGCATTTTTCAGCAGTATATTTTTATATTAATGCTTTTTCTTTGTTCTTTACAACTTCCTTTCTCCAGACATTGCACATTTTTCTGGTTTTCTCGATTACTTAGAGTTTATTCTTCATTGTACTATTAGCTTTTTTTTAGAGCTTTGATACTTGATTAAAATGATAAAAAAATGAACTCTCTTCTGGTATTTGTCCACTATTGTTACTATTTCTCTGGCTCCTAAACTTGTGTTCATTTTCTGCATAATTTCTTTTTCAAAATCTGAATCAGTTTCCCATTTCTACAGTACCATATTCTTCTTTCCATCTGTCCCTCTTGCTCTCATGGCTTTACTCTTCATTTTCATACCTTCTCTCCATCAAGAGGTCTCCCACAACAGGTCTCCACAGACCCAGATTCAGGTCTCAGGAGTATTCTCAGTTTTCAACATGACTCAGCCTTTCTGAGTTTTGGTTCTTGTCCAATGAAATATGGAAACAGCATTGCCCTGGCAGCAGGGGTTCCAGAGGAACTGAGATTGTGGAGAGCCTGTACAATGGGGCTGACACAGACACCTGGGCCACATCTCAGGGACCATTCAGACCCTGAAGATCTGTGTAGTACCCTTGTACTCCTGTGCTCTCGTTACTTGGGTGAATGTAAGAATTTACTCTACCGTCTCTTCAAAACAGAAATTAGATTAATTAGTTCTTCATAATTATACCTAAAAACAGGCCAAATCGTGTAGTGCTCCCTGGCTCCTTCCACTGGCAAAAACACCATGAGTAGCAAAGAGGGAAGGATGAAATAATGATCTGAATTGGATTTCAAGCCCTACTTTGCACATATACTCAGAATAACAGTAGTAACATTGGCAGATGGTGACTGTCATCCTTCCCTTCCCAGGTCTTCCAGCTCACCTTGCTCGCAACCTGCAGTCCCTCTCCTATTCCAATCCTGCTCCTCTCCCAGGCAGCAGCCCCTGGCCATGCCAAATTGCTCGGCGGTTTTGTGATAGGCACAAATGGGGACTGGGATGAGACCACCCAACTTGCTTTCATTTGCAGGCTCGGCCAGGATGTAAGCCCGAGTCTCCAGAAGAAAAAGCCGACAGTACTAACCCACTGTGCCACTTAGCCTGCACAGCGCAAAGGAGCTATTCAGCGGCTGCCAGCCCTTCATTTCGAGATGTACTGTGGCTCTGCAACAATCAGCCGCCTAAAAAACTGCAGTTTCCCAGCAATGACAGCCAAATTTTTTGTCTCGCTGGATTTTGCTGCCATCGTGTGGCAAATGTTTCTTACGAGGCACATTCTGCATGCGAGTAAAAAATTAAGCTAAATGCTCTGATAAACATTTGAGCGCTGCACTTAATGTATTGAGCGCCACATTTAACATTTGTTCAGCTGCAGAATTGTGTTGTTGTTATTATTACTGTTATTATGCTTACTCACATAAAGAATATACTCAATCATCTTGTCCTCTGACACAGCCTCTAAGAGGTATAGTGTGACACTGTCATTCTCACACTGATTCTTTGGTTTTTGTGTTCATTGTCTCTGCTTTCTTTGAGCATCTCTCAGGCAAGATGGAGGTGTCTTGGGGAAAATGTGTGCCAAAGTTCCCAAAACATTCCCTCATGTGTATGGACTATTCTGCTAATACTTACTGCCAACACAGCAGATTTCACACAGTACTAATCTGCCTTCCCGTCTCAGTTGTTTCTCTCTGAAGGGTTCTCTCTTGTAATGTGATAAACCCCAAGGTTTTATGAAAATGGTAGATTTGCACACTTGGAATCTGTACCTGCCAAATCACATCCCTGTTGAAGCGTGTGGAGTGTACTCAGATACAATTCATGTCAGAAAGGTGAGGAGCAGCTGAGGGAGCTGGGGATGTTTAGCCCGGAGAAAAGGATGCTCAGGGCAGGTCTTATCTTTCTCTACAACTGAAAGGAGCTTGTGGAAGTGGGGGGGGGGTGGTCTCTTCTCCCGGGTAACAAGGGACAGAATGAGATGAAATGACCTCGAGTTGCACTAAGGGAGGTTTGGATCAGATATCCGGGAAAATCTCTTCATGGAAAGGGTTGTAAAGCATTAGAATGGGCTGCCCAGGAAGCGGTGAAGTTACCATTTGTGAGTTTTTTTAGAGCTGTGTGAATGTGGCACCTGGGAACATGGTTTAGCCATGGACTTGGCAGTGCTGGTTTAAGGGTCGGACTCGATGGCCATAGAGGTTTCCTCCAAGCTAAACAGTTCTGTGATTCTGTGAAGCAAATGCTGTGTGGCATCTGGCTGGGGCCTAAGCTGCTCCTTTACAAACCAGCAGCACTGCCAATACTTGCAGTACTAGTAGTGTATTCCAAACTCCTAGAGACAGAACTGGCAGAATTTAGTCTACACTGTCTTCAAATTCATTTCCAGCACTTAGCACCATCTAAAAATATCCCATGACACAAAGGACCAGAGCACAAACAAAAAGAGTTCAAAATTACTATTTTTAAGACACACTCAAAAGGACTCAGGTCATGATTTTGAAAATTAGGTACCAGTAATACTGAATCCTACTAAAATTGCATCCCTCAAAAGTTAGTCCATAAAATATTGATCTTCCTTGCAATTACTGTCTTTTGACAAAGGCTGCAGGTTTTTTACAGTTCAGCTTTTATCAAACTACCATGAAACTCCACAATTATCAAAAACTGCACTGTCTGCTAAAAACACAAATAAGTATTTTAAAATTGTAAATATAATTCCAAGAACATGGGCTGGACTTTGTTCATTGCCAGCACACAACAGCTCTTCTGTTTTAGAGCCATCACCAATAAACTGCAGTCAAGCTTCACTTGCTCCCTCTTTCCTTTCAATTCATTACTTTCCACAGTACACTTTAGTCTGGTGGGTAAAGAATTCTCCAAATATAAGCTCAGCTGTGAGCACAAGAGAGGGAGAATTGAAAGGATAAAAGAGTGCAGGGGAGATATTGGGAACAAGAGCAGCAGCTCTGACTCCCTGCCATGGTAAGATAATAACACAAACCCACACAGCACATGAGCAAACATGGAGAAATATTGCTAAGCAACTGACAGGATTCCAGCAAAGAGAAAATCTTTCTCAGGGAAATCTGTCTCATGGACCTCCTAGACTTCTTTGGGTGCACTAGGAAGGAAATTAGCTGCACCAGTGGATGCAAGTATCTCCATTTTCAGAAAGCCACAGATAATGTCCTACACGAAAGGCTAGTAGAGAAATTAAGTTGCCATGAACTGAAAGATAGGTCATTTATGAATTTAAACCTTGTTATAAGATGAGAAACAAGGGGTGGTATTTAATTAACACTTCTCAGTAAGAAGCATTTAAAGTGAGTCTACACAAAAAATGTTTGGGGACTAATTTTATTGAACAGTTTTGTCAATTCCTTGGACAAGAAATTTTGCAATGCCAATCCCTGTAAGTGATAAAATAACATCTTGCTCTCTAAAGTAGTTGTGTTCCTTGACAATGACATCAAATTCCAGAAGTGGCCCACAACTCTGAATGGGTGAAAGCTTTCCAGGTTTTCTTCCCTTAAGAAAAAATACAAAATAGTGCCCTTATGGGAAAAAAAAATTCTAAATGGCAACTACATGATGCTGAACTCAAAACTGGCAGTTATAAGGATCTTAGAGTTGCTGCTGTTTGCTGGAATCAATGCATGGCCAAAATAAGGCAGTAAGATGCTGGGAATCACCAGCCAAGGTACTCAGAACAAGGAGAAAAGAGGAAATAATTTTTCTTCTATGTAAGGTCCTTGGTGCAGACACACCTCAAATCCCTTAGGATGTTTCAAGGAGGATGTAGAGAAATTAAGAGAGGTGCACAGACATGAATACAAAGGAAAACATTCACAAGAGATGATGCAAAAATCTGGGAGATACAAAAAAGTTTTAACTGCAGAAGCTGCACCATGAAGTGAAACAAAAACAAGAAGGAAACAGATAAAGTAAAGGTAGAACTGTTAATCACCATATCAAACAACACTAGTCATAGGGGGGAACTGAGCAAATACTTTAAAGTAGAATTTGAGCTGGTTAAGGAGTACAGCTTTACAAAGTGGGTAGGGAACGTTGAGGCAACAGTATCAACATGTTCAAAAAGAGATTATATACATTCATAAACAGGCCTAAAAGAGGTACTAAAAGAGTAGTATTAAGGAAGGACACAAGCCCCAGTACCCCTTAATACAACAACTTTGAAAGGTGCTGAAGCCACCCAGAGAAGTGGCAGCTCACCTGCTTTCACAAAACAGTGTCTCCATTGCTAGGCAGTGAGAAAATACTGGTTTTAACACAACAGTGGTCTGATCTGGCAGAGGATTTCTAATGTGTTTATTTTTCCATCTGTCCTCCAACAGCAAGAATTTAGGCAGCATAACACAGCTTATTCTGTTCTCTGCTAATAAGTATTCTGTGACACAGTAATTCCTTCTGTGACTTTCCAACACATTCCTGAAAGTTATGCATCTTGCATAAAGTAGTCATTCTGGAGCTGCAAATCGATGATTCATATGTTTCAGGAAAAACTATTTTCTGCCTTCCCACTTGTGATATTGTGTGTGCTCATGTGTAAAATCTGCTATTCTCCTCCTTTGCAGCATGTTTCAAAATTCCTTTGTTAAACCTTTTACAAAACTGACATGACTTCCCCAAGCACAGACCTCTCCTCTAGGCTTGGAGCAACAAGACCCACTCCCAAGAGCTCCCAGTAAGGACCATTATGCAAGAAACACCAAGTGAGATGCTGAATGAAATATCACATCTTCTCATCTCTTGCTTTGCAGTTCCTTGATCAATTTCAGAAAATCCAGTGGAGCAGCCTGGTAAGTACAATACACAGATGTAGATTTATACTCTGCTGTTTTCCAGGTGGTTCTTTTATGCAGACAAAGTTCAAAGTCTGGAGCAGGGGGACTTCAGCTCATTTACATGCAGTTTCCCAAAACACTACTTTTGTTATTCTTATGCTTCCTCCACTGTATGCAATATTCTTAAAGAATATGCAATTCTTTTAAAGAATTCATGAAATTATTGGGACTGTGGGAAGAAAACTTCTCCAGAAGCCAGATTTTTTTTCAGATTCATTCCACTCCTTTGATTGGAGAAAGCAAATAGATAAAGAAAGACAGCAACCTGGTGAAGTAATTAATCTTTTAATGAAAGTACTGTTAGAACCAATTGCTGAAAAACTCCATTTAAAATGTCATTAATGCAAACTATTTTTAATAAACTAAATTATTATTATTATTACTTTCCAACACAAATTATCATTTTAATGTTCTTGTTCAAACATTTTGTGGATTTTCATCTTTGGTTAGCAAGTCTTTGAAAGCATTTGATTAAAAGCAGGCTACTTAGAAAACCTAGCATTAAGATACGTAGAAATGGCCTACATAATGTCATGCTTCTGTTCTAACCAATCTGCCAAGTGTATGGGAATGTGAGACTTGTGATTTCCTCCCCTGAGCAGGAGAGGTCTGTAAATAGTTGTAAGCCAGTCTTGCAGACATCATTCATTGGTCAGATTAGCCAAGATTAAACATACCTTCAGCTGACATCACAGAACGAAGCACTAATTTATGGCAGAGTACAAAGGATAGCAGCTCTGTTAATTTCATTTCTTTCCCTTTTTGTCTCTCTCCTCCGTTACTCAGTTTTCTCTCCTGATTTTTATTTCTGGAGCTCAGACTGGTAGGTTTTGTACATTCAGCTACATTGCCTGTTAAGCAAGAGAGCTCCTGGAAGTCCCTCTCAGAGACTGGGCAGTAGATATCTATCCTTGTGTCATGAAATCATTCGACGTGAGAAGCAGCTGGAACAAGAATTTGTTAGTTCCCACGTGCTAGAGATTTTGTGGTTTTAAGCTCACTAAAGCAGTGAGGCTCTGCTTTCAGCAGAGTGCTTTTATCCAGAAGCTGCACAGCACAGAGAAGTGCAAAGGAAGCTTGAGCAATAGATGTGACACGCAGCCCTGCAGATAAAGCAAGTCCAGAGCTGGGAACTTGTTTCTACATCCCTTCCTTAGGTGGATTTGTAGTCTTTGCCAGGATGAAATTCACACTGTTCAGGCAGGGTGAATTCTGCGTTCTGCCTGACACCTAGTGGTCCTAAACTGAAACACCTTCAGCAGCTCTGGGCAGCTTTTCGTCGAGTTTCCTGTTTGCATAGTACAAGCCCAGTCATGAGAAAAATTTACTAGCTTATGACCTTTCCTAGCATTTTCCTCTGAAGATTATTTAAAGCAGTCTTTTGATCTGAATTCTGCTTACCTTTCAAGTGAAGCAAAAAACTTAAATTAAGTATAGAGGTGTCAATTGATTTTTAAGCTAACTACTTGCCATGGGCCTTCGTCAGCTGTATAACAGTGTTGTGGAAGGACAACCCTGATACATGACCAGCAAAACAATGGTTTCTATACAGTTGTCTTGTTTTTAAAAGTAGTAAAAGTACAGATTTTCCAGACTAATTTTGTTGCCTTTGGACATGGCACTCAGTACAAGAGATGTGTGAAAATCCAGCTTAGAATTTATGAACCCAATTTTCACTTTTCATTATTCAGATTTAAGGAATTGATATCTTTTTCAACTACAATTATAAAAAAATACCAGTTTGAAATGCAGTATCAAAAAAGTCCAAACCCTGAAAGGATGTATAAAAATAGAAAATTGTGTAGTTTTTTTCCAGTGGGTTAAATAAAAACCCACTGTTCATCCTCACTGTTCATCTTTTACTACATCAGTTCAAAAACCATGCAACAGCAAAAAAGCCTTTCAAGAAAGACAAAACTCCCTTGAGGCCAGAGAGGCCCTGCAGAGAAACCTGGGAAATCAGAGAGGTGGACAATCACCAACCACGTTTATTTTAACAAGAGCAAGTTCTGGATCCTGCATTTGGGGCAGGACAGCCCTGGATGTACAAACAGAGTGGAGAATGAGGTGCTGGAGAGCAGAGCCATGGAAAGGGCCCTGGGGCTCCTGGTCAATGGTGAGCTGAACACGAGCCAGCAGTGCCCTGGCAGCCAGGAGGGACATCCCTGTCCTGGGGGCATCAGGCACAGCATCACCAGCCAGGCAAGGGAGGGGATTGTCCTGCTCTGCTCTGAGCTGGGGTGGCCTCACCTCCAGTGCTGGGGCAGTTTTGGGTGCCACACCATGAAAAAGACATGAAGCCATTAGACAGTGTCCAAAGGAGGGCCATGAGGACGCTGAAGAGTCTGGAGGAGAAGCTTTGTGAAGAGTGGCTGAGGTCTCTTGGTCTGTTCAGCCTGGAGGAGACTGAGAGGAGACCTCACTGCAGCTACAACTCCCTCATGAGGGGAAGAGGAGGGGCAGACACTGATCTCTGCTGTTTGGTGACCAGTGAAAAACCCAAGGGAAGGGCCTGAAGTTTTGTCAGGGGAGGTAAAGGTTGGGTATCAGGAAAATGTTCTTCATCCAGGGTGGCTGAGCATTGGAACAGACTCCCGAGGGGAGTGGTCACAGCACCAGCCTGACAGAGTTCTAGAACACTCTCAGGCACAGGGTGAGACTCTTGGGGTGTGCTGTGCAGGGGCAGGAATTGGACTTGATGACCCTTATGGGTTCAGGGTATTCTGTGATGCCATGATTCTTTGAATAGAAATTGTAGTGGAGGAATAGAAAGACTCAGCTGATAGGAAGGAGTAGATCTAACTGGAGTCCTACTAAAGAAGAAACTAAGAGGCCAAGACCTCCATTAAGTGTAAAGAAGATGTGTCATTTATGTCCTCCTCTAATGAAGAGGCAAAGTTGCAGTCCAGGAAATGAAAGGCTGAAAATTCACACATTGCAGTTAGTTACTTCAGATTATATTGAGGTGAATATTTCAGCAGAATCCAGGAGTCTCCATTTTTATAAAGACACAAAGAACTTTCTTACTTGCAGCAGATAGAATCACATATAAATTTTTGTAAGAGGTAGAAATTCTTTTCCCTCAGGACATCTACTATTCTCCTTATGCTGAGTAGGAGAGAAATCCCCCAAGAGCACTTTAGATTACATGATGTGTTTAGAAGTTTTGTACTTTCTCTGAAGCTTTAGCTTGCAATTGTTGCCAAAATCAAATTACTAAATGAGATGGACCCTGGAGGTCTGATCCAGGATGGCAGCCCTCATCCCAGTTACCACAGCAGCCTGGGAAAACAAAAGACATTCACGTTTATTAATGCAGGACAAGAAGTCAAGAAAGCAGGAGACCTCCTACTGAGGTCAGCAACCCATATATCTCTTGTCATGGATTTACCAAACTCTGTCTTAAAAGCAGTTAGGATTTGTCTTTTTACCTCCACCTTCGTAATTAGGAACCTGTTTATTAAAATACCCAATGGTTAGGAATTTCCTATTGATATCCTATTTTTTGTAATTATTTGTTTCTGTTCTGCATGCTTTCTAGCATGTAAGTACCTCTTCTCACTTCCTTTGTTGACTTACAGTTTTCCCTTTCAGCCTGTCTTTTTCTGGACTAAGCAAACTCTTTCAGATTACTCCCATGTATCTCTGTTCCCCTGATTGTGCTTCTGAGTCCTTACCCTTCTTGCATAGAGGTGACCAAAACTGCAAATGGTATTTCAGATGGTTTGGGATGCACAAAAAAACACATTCTTCCTAATAACTACCAAATACTTTACTGACACATTCCAAAATCACATTTACTGCTTTACTAGCACGTCATTCTCTCTACATGCAGTCATCCTTTAAACATTTTCAGGTAATTATTTCCAAGTATCTAGGAGAAATCCTTGTTATTTCTCCCTAAGAGCAATGACTTTGCACTTTGCTCAAATGAATTTCATTGCATTGCATCAGTATTTGAATTCTTTTTATCTCAAAGTCAGTAACAGAATTGTTAAGACTGATTGCAAATGAGATACTTTACCTTCCTCCCCTTCAATGTCACTGTTTTCCTCTTTAAAACTGTCTCAAACTGCTGCACAGTTCAAACAAATCTTCTTCAATGCAGCTAATAGTTTTCTTTAAGACCAGACGTTACGTTGAATATTAAAAAGAAAAAAATAAAAGTGAGACCCAGTAAATTATTCTTGTCAAGAAAATTACTTGTATTTAGAAAGAAAATTATGTGTCAAGTTTGGATTGATCTGTTCCTCCGGAGTTTACACTGCTTTTTATCCTGTTTCATTTAGCCCCCATACCTCATCTCATCTGGCTTCTTTCTGAAGTTTGCCAAGTCTTGCATTCTCCCAAGCACAGCCTGGGCTTGGTGTCACATCCATGGGGCTTCAGAGAGATCTGAGGCAGTCTAGACAAGATCAGCACAACCAACAATGTCTTTGACAGACTAACCTGCTTTCAAAAACTATCATGGCTGTAAAAATCTTCAAAATTAACCCAGTGTTACACTCCAGTTAGACGTGTCTCCTACTGTTCATTCCAACCTCTACCTGCAACAAAAAGTGCTCATTAATCTTGGGGTTTTTTTCACAAGAGAGAAAATTATTGATCAACATTTTGTAATAGTCTTGCTACATGGATAGTCTGTGGCTGTTTCACTGTCTTCTTCCTTGACATTCAAACAACTCCACTGTCTCAGCCCCTCTTAACAGCATGTTTTACAAGTGTGCATTTAATTTCATATCTTTCAGGAATTTTCTCTAGTTTATTCAATAGAATGATTTTAAATAGCAATCTATTTATTATGTTTTACAATACAAGATACCTAAAATCAGGTAATTCCTGTTTCAAACATGAATGAAATAGGATAACTAGTAGAATGAATATTTGTTGTACAACAAGGGCACAGGGGCATGTGTGCTCATACAAAAATTATACACAAAATGAGCCTTATTATAAAGCAAATATTTAACTGGGTACTGATCAAAGAGATGGACCTGCTGTCCATTTGAAGTATTTGGTTTTTTCCTCTACTCTACATATCTGACACCCTGCTGCCACAGACTTGAAAACGTAAGTCTACTCAATCACTCTACAGAGTTCATTGTTTCTACTTCATGGTTACTACTTCAAAAGAATTATTGACACAGGCAAATTTACATTCTGTAAATCGTGCATAAGGCAGCTAATACACTTACCACATTTAAGAACACAAAATATCTAACAGTTTCTATGGCAGTCAAAACTATTCAAAGAAAATTAAAATAAGATTTTAATATACAACTTTACACTTACAACCTTCCTTTAAGAACCCATCACAGGGCTAACCAGCCATGACTCCCTGCTCGGTCACAAAGTACACTGTTTTTTCCGGAAGAGAGAGACCCCTGTAAATTGCTGCTGAGCAGCTGTGTAACATTGTCTGCCCACAAATTTTCCATAATTTCATGTAAGATAAGATAAATACTGATCCCATGGTTACATATGCAATAAACAAAAGAGATGTTCAGAAGATAGTGCATTAAAAAATGCTCACATAAAAATTTTAGAATACAAACACTTAGAGCCTTTTCTTGGGAAACCCAAGCCTTGTCATGCTCCAAGATCTCCCACCCTGTACTGAAGGGATTCCTAATGCTTTTCCCATTAAGCTTTTCCCCAAGTAGAAGCCTTAGTAAAATACAAGCACTTTCTAGGTTTGGTGGTTTATTTAAAAGGCCAGTTTATCATTTTGACAGCAAATTTCATCTATCTCACACATTTTTCTGCAACCCTGATTTATTCTTGAGGTCTTCATTGTATTCTAATTCAGATACTAAACTATATGTTTTGGAGATTTTCTTTCACTCCCTTCCTTCAAAGAGGTAGCTAATCCCTTGCTGTCAGTTCCAGAAGCATTGCTGCATCAGTTTACAGGCTTGAATTCCAGTCTTGTTGTCTGAACAGCCACGATGAAAGTGCCTGAATATCTGATGCAAGAGACACTCCCCAGGTGGCAGCTGTACCTTATTAGCCACTTGTTAACATTAACCCCTCTGCTTATCTGTTTCAGCAAACGCTGCAATCCCCACCCCTACTCTCCTCTGCTGCTCAATTACAGGAGGACTTTCAGCGACTTGCTCTCATCTCACCTTATGCTACCCTGTGTTTAAAAGAAACAAGCTAGAAAGGATGTTGTCCTGCAACAATCACAGGTTAGAATGAGGGTGTGTCCCAGTCCCAGGTAGTTTTTCAAGCTTCCCACTTTCTGACACTCCATGCTAAACAGTGACAGGTTTTCTCACGGGGTTTTAGGAACCTGGACTTACTTGGCAACACAGAAGGAAAAACCTCTGTTTTTTGTGGCTTACAAGGCTACAGAAACTCTCTTGCTTTGTCATTTTAGAATTCAGAATCTGTCCTATTTGAAAGCATCTTCATGCAAAAAGCCAAGAGACCTTTCAGCTGCTTTTTTCCACTCATTACTGAGTACAACTGTGTAGTTTGAGATTGCTGTGGTCACACTCTGAACTTAACTGCTTACCAAGGTACTCATTTCAGGTGAAATGAAAAGCTCAGGGTGGAATTCAGTCAGATTTTCCTCCTCTTCCCCTTCCCTTTCTCCTCCCCTCCTGCCCCCCACAGTCATACCATAGGAGCCAGGTCTAATGGCAATGGTCTCACAGAAATTACCATAGGGACTGCAGTATATTTTATTCTTAAAGGTGTGTGCTCTGCTTTCCCAGTGATGGTGCTGTAAACACCTCTCTCTCTGGAAAAGAAAGGAAAATTGGACCTGAAATGTCCTTTGAGTATACCTCCTCAGGGGAGGAGATTGCCCTGTCCCAGATAAAAATATTAGATTAGTAGCCTTTGCTTGAGTTATGTAATGTTTTGTTACCTAAATGTAAGGGGCATAAACCCTAGCATTAACACTTTACTGTCTGCCTTCCCTGGGAATCCTCCACTAAGTATTCCATATTTATTCTTGTTTATGCTTCAGTCAGGCAGGAGCCTCATATCTTCCCTTCTAGAAAGCAAGTAGTTAAAATTCTATCTGAAATAACGGTTCCCAGAAGTTTCACTTACCTCAGTAATTACTGCTCAGGGAAAGGAAAAAAAACAAAAACCAAACCAACTCTCTAAATCCCAGTATTTCCTGATAGCTCTTCTTTGCAGCTGATGTTGTATTTACTGATATATTTTAATCCAATGATGAAAAATTAGTCAAATACAAATAACTTTGTTATCCAGAGGCTGAAAAAGGAAATAGTAGAGCAGTTAAATGGCATATTGGAACAGGCTCATTAAACAAATATACCCACCATCTTACTGGCAGCAATATCTTCATTAAAACTCATTTTAGTGTCAGGCAGAGGAAGAGGGAAAAAAGGGAGGGGGGATGGGAAGGTGAGAAAGAGAATGCAGTAATATTTTGCAGGACATCTTCCAACAAAAGAAAGAATAAGGAATGTAATTATGCTTATTTTCTCTCAGAGAGTCAGTGCCAGAAGTGGACTATGTTGAATTTCCCTCACATGGTCAATGACCTTCTCAGTTCACACCTGAGTGATTTTATAAGGGAAATAAATAATCTTGGTTCAGACACAGAGTAATTCCTACAAAGGGGGAAGGAGACAATAGGATATTGTGCTCTGACCTGCACAGGATTAAAGGTGTTCCTGCAGGATCAACCTGTGAGCTTCCAAAGGCCACAGCAACCAGTCAACTGCTCACAATAGGGCACTTACCTAAAAAAGACATCGGCAAACTCAGATACAGCCCTCACGCCAGGTGTGCCAGCATCCTTTCTTAAGCCAGTGAACACAGTGAGCTTGTTGTTCTTCATGGATCCTGACATTTCCCATGAAACTTTAATTGTCATCTTGAGCAATAAGTAACTAGCTATTTGAAGAGGTTGTTTGCACATTTCACAGCTCTTTTGTTTTCCTGCTTGAAGTAAGTGGCATTTATAACAGGAGATCAGGTGGGGAAGATTTCTCTAGGCTAAGGATATGCTAAATTATGCTGTCTAAATCTACAAGCAAATGCCTTGAAATTACTAGATTCACCTGGGGAATCTATTTCTGCCAGAAACAACAAATCTGGCTCAGTGTGATCCTTTCAAGCTCACTCAAGTTTACTCAAGTAAATACCTCGCTGTATTCATAGTTTGCTGTGTCCAAGTCATGTTTACAGCCACATTTCCCCCACAGAGAAGTTCTTCCACGGCACCTTTGGCTGTTCTGTGAAAATCCAGCTTCTGGCACCAACTGCTTTATTAGTTTTGTATCATCAGATGTGGGAACCAAGTGCTACAAAGCAACCCCATCCCTCTCCTTCCAGTCCATACAGGATTCATGCATCCAACATTTATTTTCAACTTGGAGTAAGAAATCTGTGCCATGCATAGGCTGGAACCTTTTAATCTCAAGGAGTTTAATTATTCAGCCAGCATAAAAATGCATGAGTCAGATGTAGAAGAGGGTGGCTCAGTGAGCAGGCCCAGCAGGGCAGAGTTCTCTGCTCTGCCACCTGGGAGAGGCCAGCACTGGTGGGAGTGCCCTGGGAATGGGTGGGTGCTGATGATGCCATGCTTGACAGAGGTGGAAGACTCATTTTTACAATAGCAACAGGTAGATGCCAGTCATGTGCTGGCATCTTTGAAATGCTTTCTGAACATTACAGATTAGTTTGAGCCCTTCTGTTCCTGAAAACGTGTGAAGCAAAATTCAAATAAGGTGGGAAAACTAAAACATACAGCAGAGACAGGGAGCTGCTGCAGTGCAACCCTCCTCATCACCACAAAATTTGCCTCTGGCAATTTTAAACCTTGATGCATTCAGGGTGGCAGGATATATAGGTCTCATGAGCCGAGAGAGCAGATACAACTTTGTATGTCCTAAAGACCCCAGCAGGTCTGTGTTTCCATTTCCACCATCCTTTCCTCTCACCCTAGGGGGATAAAAAACCCTATTACTGGCTTCAGAATTAAATGTTAAGAAACTACAGATGATGTATTCATGCTAATCTGCCTCACCCCAAGCATCCAACCATTTTGCATCCCACATATGACGGTAGATGCCATTAATCTCCTATAATCTAAATTATGCATAAAGCCTGATAAAACTTTGCTGTGCCTTTAAAATTACCTAAGGTGCCGAGCAAAAGAGGGGTTTTAGGAACAAATGGAAATTCAAAATAGCAGTGGGCTGGGGCATTTGGAGCCAAAGGAGTGTCTGGTGTGGCAAAGAGTGGGGATGACCGCAAAACAGAAGAGGATGATATCCAAATTCTGAGTATTGTGATCAGCTGGGTGGAACATCCCTTGCTCAGAACCAGGAACAAGAAGTCCTGAAAGCAAAGCAAAACCAGCCCCTACCTCTATGGGCCAGTGAAAGGTTAAATAGTAGTGAAGTGGTAATACAATGCCTGGAAATGTTCAGCAATGTCTTGGAAACAAAGATAAAGAGGTTTGGGTGGGAGTATGTGATCAATGAATTTCATAAGAGAACAAGGAGAGAAATGAATGTATGCAAGGGGGGTGGATCAGAAGGACTCCATTTGGTTTGTGATCTATCAGTACAAAGACAGGACCTGGAGGCATGCAGATCACCAAAAGGTGCCAGCTTAGAGCTAAGACCATCTCATGTAATTAAGAAATTAGAATGTTCCAAACATAAAACACCAAGTTCACCTAGAGCCTAGCTCAGTTTCAACCTCTGTTGATTTTCTTGGGATTACAGTATATATTCTGCCCTGAGAGGTGTTTAATCAGCTGTTCTGTTCAAATAATGGTTTAAGCACTATTTGTCTCTACTTGTCAACCTCTGTACAGGATTGATCTTGTAGGCTACTTCACATCAGAGAGATGGTGGCATTGAAAGCTACACAGATAATCACCTTAGGGGTTTGGTTTCCTTATTAGAAAACCTGAACAGAGAAACTAAAATTCATGTGAATTTGTAAAATTCAATGTGAATCTGTAGTTATTGCAGTGCAGCTCTATGCCTAGCTTTTCAGTTCTATGTCTAACTGCCCTGAAAGGTCCTTTGCCAAGGAATCCTTTGCTTTGTGCAGGAAAACACAATTCACACTTTGCATCTAGATCAACATTTTAGTAATATGATTCTTGTGGGCAAAGGCAAGCAGATTTTTGTACACTGTGTGAACTACAGGAAATTTCTGTCTGAGTGCCCTGGGTGCACAACATTTGTAAGGTAAAGGAGCTGAATCTGCCTTTTTTCACTATAGGCTGATCTTTCACCAGAGGCAGAAAATTCTTATGTTGGAGAAACCAGATTTATAAAATTCACAAATAATCTGAATGAGCATAAAAGAGCCCTGACAAACCCATGCTAGTGTGCAAATGTACTCATAGAGCCAAAGAGCAGTTTTAAAAAACTGGTTTTATCACTCTATTTAACAGAGTTGTAGCTCTTTGAAGAGACTGAGAGAAAAAGACACCTCTTGCCAAACTTGTTCAACACATCAGAGAATAAGGTGATCGGCAGCATCTAGAAATGGGGAGGTTTAATTTTACATGAATTGGCAAAATTTAGAATTTCCAGTTTCTGTGTATAGGTCACTGTAAAATGTTTCTTTCAGAGCAAAGACTTTTTAGGGCATCAAGGACTATACTGGTAATCAGGGACTATACTGATTCAAAGCTGCCTTACGGAGGTTCAGACTGGACATCAGGAGGCATTTCTCTAGTGGGAGCATGGTCAAACACCAGCGTCCTGGAGAAGTGGTCAATGCCCTAAATCTGTCAGTGTTCAAGAGGCATTGGACAGTGCCCTTAATAACAGGCTTTATTTAACTTTTGGTCATCCCTGAAGTGGTCTGGCAGCTGGACGAGATGATCATTGTATGTCACTTCCAAATCCCTTTGATGTACAACATATGCTTTCTCCAGATTCCTTTCCAACTCTTCTTATCCTGCCCAGGAAAAATACACCACAGACAAGTCCGTGGAAGTAAGCAGAATGCCACAGAGAGACTGGTTTCCAATGGGGAGGGACAATTATTTTTTTTAAAGTTTGAGCAGAGTGTAGTAGTCCAACACAACCCATTCCAGATTCCCAACTGTAAGTTTTAGCTTCTCCACTAGGGAGAAGACCCATGCAATACACCTAGAGGAAAGATGTGTGTATCACACACAGAAAAATCAAAAATCCAAATTCTTGCCTTTATAACCTTCTATACAATGCAGTCAGACTGAGCTTGAATGTCTGCTTCACATCAAATGAAAGGATTCATATGTGTCTTGTCTCATTCCTCCTGCTGTTGTGTCATTCTCTTCTAACTCAGTTCTGGGATCTTTAGCCCCATGGAGTAAAGGCTGTTAGCACTGTACAGGAAATTGTACACTGAGGTTGGGTCTCCACTTAATTTCTGTGAGGAACCTTTGGGCACTGAGCATGCATGGTTCTTACAGCATGAACAGGAGAAATGGGCAGGCATCACTCCCAATGCATGCAGCTCACTGCATCAAATATGTCTTTTGTGGAAAAGCCCACAGGGTTCTTCCCTTGCACGGCTGCTGAAGAAAATAAAAGTATTTCCTAGTGCCAAAACATGGTAGTCAGGCTGATTGCGCTTACCCAAACACAATGCAAGTGCCACACAAAATCCCAGGAGTACAGGAAAGCAACAATGTGGTTTTACTTGTTCTGTTGGTCTTTTCAAAGGGTCCTGTTACCACAGATCACTCTAAACCTCGCCTTTCTACACACAGGCAAGACCAATCTCATGCTGCAGTAAATCCTGGTCCACTTGGGCTGAAATGGGACACAAGGCAGTATGTTCATGCTGCAGGGGTCACACGAAGGTCAGCTGGCATTTGCAGCCTTTTAGGAACTGCTGTGTCTCAGGCTGGGGCTGGCTCAGGCTCCCCTGTTCTGCAGCCGGCAAAGCTTTGAGCATTCAGCAGGCCGAGCAAAGCTCTTTGAAAATAAGGAAGAGGGAGGAAGGAGGGAGGAATGACAAGAGGCCAAGTGAGAAGAACATAGCCAGTTGTTGTACAATGGAAATCTCCTGCTGGCTTTAAGTCCAATGGCAGCCACGGTGCTTAGTGTTCAGGAGAGGAAACAAAACAGAGGTAGCAGGACACAAATGTTAAGAAAAAGGAATGACTGCCACTGTGGCAGCTTTTTATTTTGGTCTACTTTTGCACTTACTATTTCAACTAAATCAACTTTACTTGAGCTTTCTGTGTAATGGTGTAGCTCAGCTGTTGGGCTCTTTCCATTAGGAGCTAAATGCCAGCTGTGTGGTAGGTGCTGAACAGTCAATGTCTCCTCAGACATGTTCCAAATTAAAGCAACAATCTCAACAGAGTTTCTGAAAAGCTTATCTTTATGGCAGATACTTTGTTTTCCTAGTTACATCTGATGCAAAATTGAAGGATTCTTCTGCCCGCCTTGGGTATACTCTGTAACTACCCAAATAAGTGTAACAGAGGGAGATGGAAATGAGCTACATTGCAACACTGACGCTTTACAAGGAATGTCGACAGACCTTTTTTTTCCCCACGAAAATGCCTTCTGACTTCAAGGATATTTCTGTTGCCTTCAGATTTTCGACCTTCAAACTGGAAGCACGCTGGAAAGCACGACATCCTCGGCGACTTTGTGCGCAAGAGTTCCTGAGGATCAGCAGCGCAGCCATGTGCTGGTGCTCACATCCTCCACCATTAGGGCATGCCAGAATTTCATTCCTCCACCTGCTACGAGGCTGCTCTGACCGTATCCCCACCATGAAGTTTGTTGTGACTGGATGGGCGAGAGACCTAAGAAGAGACAAAACCCCAAAATACACTGGAGTCCACTGCGCTCCAAACTTCCAACCTGACTGCAGGCACAAGCACCACATGAGTTTCATCTCATTTTCTCTAATTTTAAAGTTAAATTGGAAATACATATTTATAAATAACAGTGGGAGAGGGGGGGAAAACCCAACCCAAAAACTAACTAACCAGCCAAAACAATACTACAACAAAACCAAAAACAAACAAACAAACTAAAAAACCTAAACCACAACCAACCAACCAAAAAACCACCAAAACCAAGCAAACAAACAAAAAACCCACTAGAAAAGCCTCAAAAGTAAAGCTTTTGACACACAGCACAATTTTTCTGTTTTGACAAACAGCACACTTTTCCACTTTCAAGGTCTCATTTAGATGAAATGAGATTTCATTTAGATGACACATTAATTTTCTTCTCATATTTAGGCATACCAAAGTTTATCTGAACCTTATTTCTTATCTGAACTGTGTACAAAATGGAGGTGGCATCTCTTTGATCAGAGCCTTGCTTGGCGGCCTTGATGGTTTCACTTTCAATCAGAGGTGGGCATTCAGGAGTGATTTTAGGAGCCAGATGATTTGAAACTCTTCCATGTTCAGATGTGTTTAAACCATCATCTGTGGTTCTTCTTTTCACAGAAAGAGAATTCCACTGCCTGGAGCAAATAAATATGTAAAAATACACAACTGCAAGATTAAAAATTTATAGATTGACTAATAAGGAGAAAATTCTATTTTGTTTTCTCACCAAAAGTAAGTAATCTGCTGAAGTGAGAGGTGCCTGCTCCCTGACCTTGTGCAGAGCCTAGCACATTCCAGCAGCTTCACAGCAGAGTAAAAAAATGCATATTGTTGTGAAATGTGGCACCTTATTGTTGGTTGTTCATCATTTATTTCAGTTTATGCATTCTAGGAAAGTACAAGTGAGTACATTTAAAATATTGACCTTCTAGTTGCAATCTGTAGTGAGTTCTGCTGGAGAATGGAAAACTATCTGCAAAAACCAGATTACCACAGTTTATAGCCCTTTATACAAACAGCAGAAAACTGTTTTCATTATATCTGTTCGTGTTTTATTGCAAACATGCTGTTTGTGTCATCAGAAAAATGACTATATTGTTATCTTCTCTTTAAAATCAAACTCTCTCTTGTACATGATTATACTGCAAGGCTATAAGGACAAATGATCATACTGTAAGTTTTTAAGATAGTAAAATGACTACTGTTTATCTCAAAATTATATTTGCAATTGTTCCAACCAAAACTCTATCAATTGAATGATGTTGTATTCAACAAGAGCAGAAAATGCTGTTTAATATTGAACTGTAATATCATTGTGGCAATAATTGTGTTTTGTCGATTTAATTCCTTGACATTGTATTTCCCTCATGGTATTAAAGGTATTTTAAACTCCCATTTCATGGGAGTTTCACCACCAGAGGGCAATATGATAAGTTCGATTTTACAATTTATATTAGGCAGAAACCTTGAGCTCTAAAACTGTCTTCTGTATTAATACCATTTAACAAAACTTAAATGCCTTACCTCATTTATGCAACATTTTCACCATTTAAATTTTCAAAAAAAAAAAAAAAGGAAGAAACTGTGTTGTGCATCAGTAAGGAAAAAAATACAAAGATGAAACCAGAATATGTGAAAAAAGGCATTCTTTTCAGAAGAAAATGACCAAAAAAAGAGCACCGAGCATCAATAACATTCTTGTTGTTCCAACTCACTGAATATTTACTCCAAGGTAGGTGGAAATTGAGGATCTAGAAGGAGAAAGAATTATGGGGTTTTGGTATCTTTTCAGGCAGAGGATAATGTTTAACTGACCATAACTAAGGGCAAACTTCAGTTGATTCTGAGCATCTATTGGTATGTTACAAGCAGTTATAAAAGCACACAATGTCTTTACTATGCTGGCAAGAATTTTATATGCAGCAACTCTTTATATCGTGTATATAAGTACTGCCTTACAGAAGAAACCTGGAGCTGTAATTATTGAAGAACTGACAATTCAGTTAAACTGGAGAAGACCGATGTGTAGTTGTTCAAAAAGGAGGGAAACCAGCTACACATTACTTAATAGCTAAAAAAAAAGTGAACAATTTCAGAGATTATGTTTATTCTTACAAAATCAAGACTGGACTTTTCATTTCATGTCATTTTCCTTCAAAGTAATTTGCTTATTTTTTACATTTTAAATAAAATTCAGAGGTGAGTTATAAAGAAATGCCATTTGAAAGCTAATTTGCAAGAGGATGCTTTTAAAGACAGAATTTCCTTAATCCAGAAAATAAGATTTTATGCAAAACCAGTATCTAGACAGTCTTGATATCCACTTGAAATCATCTAGGCCAAACGAGGAATGGAGGAGATTTACCCCAATATGCATGACAGTAGCAGGTTCTCAGCTTCTTACATTGAAACCACAGGGTTACCAGGGATTATGAACAAAAGCCCCACTTTGGAGCTCTTCAACATTTGAGACTGTTTAGTTCCAAAAGGAACTGACTACTTTCCCCCATATGAAAACTATTACAGAAATTACACTCTCCCTGGTTTCAGTATGGTAACATTTATACTTATCTAATTAAGAAGGCAGAAAGACCTGGCTGGCATCCCTCCCTGAAACTTAGGAATTCATTACTGGCATGCATGCAGTTTAAAATGAGCAACACAAAACACAGGAATAGGATGGCATCAGTGAGGATGGAAGGCACATCCCATCCACAGGTTTGCAGGGCTCCCAGATCCTGGTAAAATTAACCACATTTTATGAACATCAGATATAGTAAGTGCTTATTTTGTAGAGACAGACATTTCTGGAAATTGGCTTGTCAGTCAAAATGAATACGGATAATGAAAATGACTGCAAGCTTTGTGCAGTGGAATATGCTCACCTGAGAGAATCAAAAGAACAGTAACTAGAAAGACAACAGAATTGCAGCAGTGCTGATACTTTGCTTTTAGATGATATCTTCCATTTAAGAAGATGATTTCTCAAAAAGAGGGAAAACACCCAAGAAAATATCTCGGGGCATTATCTAATTTTGCCAAGGCCACACTGTGAATCAAACACCTAGGAACAAAAATTTACCTCTGCCACCACCTGTTCTGCTCTGCAAACAATGTTTACTACTTACCTTGCTAAAAGCACTGTTTTCACATGCCACTGGTCCTTTCACAAGGAGTAATCCAAAACTCTCTTTTGCACAAGCCATAATCACATCCATCAGGAGGCTCTGATTCATCTTTATTTGCAATATGTGTTCATTATTACTTTTAATAAGTATGATACATATTTCCAGTTAATTCTGGGGCTAGCACAGGTGCATTTAGCTTCTAGATTGGTCACTGCCTGAGCTCCAGCAGATTTGGAAGAGCTTGCACAGACTACCAGGTTCAACAAGCCTTGCAAGCAGTCTGCGGTGCCACGTCTGGAGAACACATCTGTCTCTGAGCGGCTAAATCCAGCACCACAAACAACTGAAACATCACAAACTTGCTAAGACTCAAAGGCCCATCTGACCTATATTCTGGTCTCCAGGCTCCTCTTGGATTTCAGTTCCACTCAGCAAACTTCAGAGGCCCTGAAAGAGTATGTGATGAGGAGGGGAATAAAGATGAATGTGATTTACAAACACAGGTCTAGCTGGAATTCCACCGCTGTTTGATGCTTGAGTACTCGGGCTGGTGTCAAAACAGAGCTGAGATACATCATCAGGACACACTTTGATGAGAAACTACTGACACATTTCACTTTTAACCGTCTGGCACCAGTTAGTCAGGGTTTCACCAGCCATGCAGTGGCACCTGCAGCAGCGAATTCCTTTGTCCCAAACAAAGCACACCATTAATTCTCAAATGCAAATCAGGAATTTAATGGCAATACACAGAGTGGTTTTGAATGGTCAGAATTGTCCTCAATGGTGCTTAAAGTAAGCACTGAAGGCCAAAAGTGCACTGAAGCATTGTGCTTTGGTTTCTTTCATGTTGGAATGTTGGCAATGCTCTTTCACCTCTGGGGTGCAGTATTGGACAGTTAAAGTAAATGGGAATCCTCTCACAACTCAATAGAACACAACTGCTGCGTCTTCCACACATTGCTGATTTTGTAAGATTTAGTTTGACAGTACCTACTTTTTATTAATTTTTAAGTCCGTTTGGAGGAAAACTCTGTAGTACTGTTTACAGTTTCCTAACTTGAAGCACTCAATGTTCTTGAAGTACATCTTATATCTCCCATAGTCTGGGCCAAATAAAGACACACGTTGTAGACCGTTAATTCATAAAAGGGGTCTAGACCTTGCATCATTGCCTGTTCTTTCACATAAGCAGCCCATTCCAGAATTGGAAAGGTTCAGGACTTGCTAGCTGTAAATGTGGCCACGATCCTGTCACACGCAAGCACAGTTCTTCCCAAAGTGAGCCTTGCAGTAGTCAGAGTCACAGCACCAGTATGAGGAGAGAAGAGTGCCTCCAAGACAGATTATATGTCAGTGACAGAAAGATTGTGGGGTTAGCAGGAAAGGAAAATTAGCCAACACTTACAGTCACATACAAACACACCGTGTATTTATAGCTCCAAGTTTAGCAATCTCTCAGGCAGTCAAACATCATCTAAACTGTGCTGACTTGAAGGGAGGTATGCATGTCCCACAACAGTTAATGCAATTGGTAGCTCAATCTTGAGTTTATGCAACTGTTTGTACTACACTTCAGAGGACAATTATGTAAAATTATGAAAAATGCACTAGGACTACAAATATTATGACCAGAATACACAGGATCTCAACTGCTTTTTCACTCAGGAACTTAATTCTTTCCAGGGCTTACCTTTAATTCTGAAATCCTGTTTTTATAACAAATAAATTAATCAATCTTAAACTAGGAAGCCTTATCAGCTTCTTCTGTTCAAGACTAGTGTTTTTCAAATGTACAAAGAACCTCTACTTGCAGCTGTAAATGATGAGTTATGATTTTAAACACAGCTGGTGTTTAAGTCCCTTGATGTTGTTTACCGCTCCCAACATATTCTCACAGTCTTGACAGAATCACCACATCTCTCAAGGGACAGACCCTAAAGAGTATTTGAGTAAGCACTTAAGAAATGCACTTCTAAGACTCTCCCATGGCGTCAATTTAGCTTAATTAAACTTCTACAACACAACCTATTTCTTCTTAGACCAGTCTTTCAGTCCCAGCCTCAGCATGCTGCTGAGTTGTGTTGTGGCATTTGTGACTGAAAAGGGAAAAGCAATGATACTCAGTGACCTCTAAGCCAAGCCATCCTCCTGTGGAATCTCTCACATAGGCCTGCACTGTAGTCTTCTCTGTTCAGAACTTTGCATAAACAGAAGAGTGAAAGAATGAAAAGATGATCCAGCTCATTCTGCTCCTTTTAAAAGTACACATTTTCTGTCTTAATCTGTCTTACAAATTAGCTTTGAGATTTGCAGAGCAATAGCATATCTATTTGTAACTTTTCATACAACAGCAGCAAGCCTTGACATTTGTTATCTCAGGTAATCTTGCTATCTAAATGCCTGCAAGATCAAGAGTTTTTCTTTTAAATGTTTTCAGCACATTTACATGGCTGTAATAATGTCCAAACAATCAGACTCCCCCTCTCCCATTGAATTTTGCAAACATTTAATTATTTAATGTTTTTAATGAGAAACTGCGAGGCTAAATGGAACCACAGATTATGTGTTTTAAAAAACTCAATAACACAAGATCTACCAGTGTGCTTCAAAAATATTTTTTTATTTCAAATGGAATAACAGTGTGCTAAAGAAGAAAAATAATCCCTGCAGGGTTTGCAACCCATGCATTAGATATTTTTTAAGTACAGAGTTTCTGAGCAGTTAAGCTATTTCCAAAGCAAGAGTGGCAAGACATAAAACATTTCAGTTTGGGGTTTATTAAGTAACATAGTTAAAGGAATGTTTTGCACCTGCCAGTTTTAAAATTTGGTCTGTGGCTAACATAAAGAGTTAGTCAGTGGTAATAAAGCTGAAAGCTACAGGAGTAGATGTGACCAATATAACAAGTCTTTTTGCTGGTCTGGCATAAGGTGGACAGGAAATGTGGGGCTTAGAAAACTTGCTTCATTCTCCCTGTTATTTTAGTGTTTTCTCAGCTTAGCCCTTAATTAGTCCTTAGACAAACTCACCTTGAATAAGGGCCTCAGGCTGTGGCCCAGATGTAAACACAGTAATGAGCATTTTGTTTAACCTCTCTACAGTGGGAACAAGGCTTTCCACCTTTCTGCCATGGATGGGTAACAGAAAATCTTTGGTGCCACAACAAAAATTTCCAATTTGTCAATTGAATTCTGAATATCTGAATTCTGTCCATGGGCTATATGAACTTCTAGGCTACCTGAGCAGAAATCTGGATGACCACCTGGAGAATTGCAGAGGTCTTAGTACAAAACTGCTTTTACTGGTGAGCATCGTGGAAGAGCCTTTTAGAATCAAGGAAATATTTAATTTCTTTTACTTATCGCTGAAAATGCAGACTCTAATCCTCCCTTTAAGGATTAAAAATTCAGGTCCACATCCTAGGGATCATTGGGAAAACTAGCTAGCAATACTTCCTACCACTAAGGTAATGAATGTGTTGCAGGAACACTGAAACCTTTCTCCATGTAACAGGACAATTTTTTTGTAGTTGCAAGGTATTTCCTTTTTATAACATAAAGGAAATGTAGCTCTTACTAGAAAAAAAAGATTTTTATAAAATGTAATGGAAAAGGATATATATAGTATATATGGGAATGAGGAATAAAGTATGGAAGTGATTTGCCTGATCTCCCAGAACATCTAAGACCAGTACTGCTGATATATTTGTGTGTTGTTTGGTAGCCCACAGCTTTTTTTAACAGGTTTTGGATTTAGAACCCAGAAGAAATATTTGAGCTTTAAATAGGTTGAGCCACATTGCCAAGCCTGCTTACAGCATACGCTGATTTAAATGTTTGGATTTCATAGAGATAGTTTCTCATTCAGAGTAATGAAATTTTTAAGCTATTACAAAGATGTTGCAAATGTTCCAGCTGCCTAACCAGCATATATTTTCACAGGCTTTGTATTGTGCATTTAGGAACAATTTAATGGCTATTCTTCTCTAGTGTCAAGGAGAGCCATACACCTTTTTCACTTGTAAATGACAGCCTTAATTTTCACTCGTGCTTGCTTAAATCTCACAATGAGGAGGAAATGATGGAAGAGGAATGGAAATATTTCTAGACATGCTAAGTAAAATAAAATTGACAATTAGATGTAGAATGCATCTTGACAACACTCAGACATCTTGACAAAATTCACTGCACCAACAAATCGTGTGCAGGTTAACAGAGATGAGAAGCAACATAAAAAGCCAAATAGCATTAATTTGCATTTGAAGTAGAAAGTAGCCATACTGTGAATATGTATAATGGAAAGATTCTTACTAGGCAAGGAAAGGCTGATATATCCCACCAGTTTTACATTCTTCTTGCTAACAGATAAATCTGAGAGATGTACAGGAGAGGTCAGTCTTTCCTTGTTGGAAATGCACAGATGGATCCCAGATAACAGACACATCTATCCATTATAAGCAGCAATATTTTATTAATATTTTTAAATGCTAAACACACCAAGTAGATATATATTTGCATTATTCCTCCCTGACAATGTCATCCTCTTTTACCATAACTTGTTTGTGCCGCTGTTCAACCATTACTAACGGAAATAATTCCATAATCCTGATGGATTATGGAGAGTAGCTAAGGTCTTATGAACATTTAAATAGGTTATTCTAGAGAGTATGAGTGTCTAAAATGCTTATTTTAGATACTATAAGTATCACCTTAGGGACATTCTATCCATTACACTTCTGAGAGTCTGCCTTCCACACCAAGTCAGCTGGATGGCACTTGGACCAGCCAGTACCTCCAAAGAGCCAGTTTGTTGTGTGGCTGCTCGTGGATTGTCCCTGCCTGCAAGAACTCTGCAAACAGACCTAAGTCCAGCAGCCATGCTGCAAGCCAACTAAAATACAGTCTTTTTGCTTTGCTGAGAAAGCATAGGGACTGGCTGTAATGAGTCAGTCAAAAACTTTTTGCTAAGGATGACTGAATGAAAAAGCACAACCAGGATGGAGGACCGGACAAACAGGTCTACAGCAATGCCATAAGTTTGCAGAACATTCTACATTTGACAGGCACAGCTTTGTGCTCCCATTAGTGATTGTTTTGGGCTGCAATATTATTTTAGATGTAAGCTATTTCCCAAATAACAAGAGGCATAAATTATTTCCATGTCTTGTCATCTCTTGTAGGCTTCCTCTCCCATTACAGAGCTCCCTTAGTTACCTCTGGCATCTGAGCTGACTCACTTCAGGTGATTCTGCATCAAATGCAATTTAAGATACTAAACCAGTAAGTCCACAAGGGACATGATGGAATATTTACTAGGTGAGTTTTTGTAATGAGTAGAAGCTACATCGATTTTCAATTGCTGTCTTCTACAATTATTTCCTTTTTGATTCCACACTGAAGGTTTGGTCTATACAACCTGAAAAACAGTCTAAAGGAATCATCTCTCAGCAACCAACCTACATGACAATCAAGTCAGAGAGTTCTTTAAGGTACTTAATTTTCTATTCCGACATAAAAGGTACTCTTATTAATTTATTGATTATAAAAGACTTCCACTTATAATATAAGCTTCTGAATTGACTAACACATTTTGTTGATTTCTAAACTCAGTGAGAGACTTATCTTTTGCTCCTCAGGGGATTATCTTTTGCAAATACTTGGACAGGAATTTTACCTCAGAAAAGGGCAAAATATATGCTATTTATTTAAATTTCTGTAGACTTTCCCAAAACAAAGAAAAAAGTTTAAAAAAAGTAAAAAGGCTTTTATAAAATTATTAAGAAAGTTGTTTTCAATTTAGAGTTTTACTGTAGAGAAATTAGTCAACAAACTAAGCAACTAAGTTTCAGAGTGCAACATTCCAGTAGACTTTTTGTTGCTTTTGTTACTTTGCATGGCAATTTTTTGCAGGTTGTTAGTATCTCTTCACAATAGTTATTGCTTAATTAAAAGATGAATAATAATTAATTATGGAAAAGACTTCTGTCCATTTTTACTACTGAGCAGAAAGAGAAAGAGGAAAAGGAAAATATCTACATGCCCACCTCTGACAATGACCATTTCTGACAATTTGAATTTTGTACCTTGATGTCCATACTAGGAGCACCTGGGAAACCTGAACTCTCCCCTTTAGCCACAAAGCATCCTAAAAGCTTAATTGACTTTTAGGGTAGCCTGTTAGCTGCCACAATAAGCAGCATGGATTTCCCTTAAAAAATTGGGCAAAGCAGTGGAAGGAGTAGCTAAAATGGGCAAAGAAGTGGAAGGACGTCCCTATTGGAGAATAGTTGCGTGCAAAGGATTGTCTGGAGCACAGGGTAGCACCAGGACTCATCTTTAAATATAGAAAATATTTAAATGGAATAACAGTGTGCTAAAGAAGAAAAATAATCCCTGCAGGGTTTGCAATCCATGCATTGGATATTTTTTAAGTACAGAGTTTAATATGCATGTATATGTGGACAACAGCAAAATTAATCTCTGGATGTCACTGACTGGATAGATTATTAGAGTTCAGGTAACTTTATAGAGTCAGTGCTGCAATCATCTTTGGCACATCTGATTAAAACTTCTCCTGCCAGAAAATAATTCTCTGTTGATCCACTGCAATGGCTTCTGAGTAGTTGTGGTCTTCCAAATTATTGATCTGCAACCCAAATGTCACCAAGGGGGACTTGGGCACTGCAACTTCGGCACTGCTCCTTACCAAACCCAGAGTTATTAACTCAGTAAGCAGAAGCACCTACTCTGATTTTGTCCATGACACTCAGGCACCCTAGCCACACTGTTAACTTTTGCTAGAACACACAATTTCTGTCAAAATTCTGCAAGAGATTGAGGTGTGTCATCTCTGCTCTGTTTTGTTCTGCATCACTGTCAGCTGACTCATTTCCATCCTCTGTACCTTCATTTGTAAACTAAGTAAAAATATACCAAGATTTTTAAGGCTAAAGGGACCATTGTGTCAAGCCCAGTGATTTGTGTTTCACCAAGTATGTCTTCCATGTAATTAATTACATTATATATTTTTATATATAAAAATAATACTGTTTTATTACATCCTTTAAGATATATGGGTGAAAAAATATGTGTAAAAGCTATCTAAATTATAGAAAAAATCAATTAAGAAAGGAAGAACTGAATAGAAATGCCTTACTTGTGCCATCTCTCTTAACTCACTAACATTTTATTTTAAGTCCTCCAAAGTTGAAAGGTTTTTTGAATATAGATGTATACAGGATTTGGGTACTGAATGAAGTTTATGGCCAACCAATGTTTAAAAAAAATTTTATAATTAGAGTAATTACAAACTGAATAGCAGATTGTAATTTTTTAAATATTTCCATCCCGTTCCATCAGGTTTTCCAATTGAGTATAATAATTTATTTTTGAAAATATTCAGTATATTGTCAACCTAGTATAAGTAAATAAAATGTTTACTTTTATAACTTCATACAGCCATATATTTAATGAAAAAAACAGTCCCCTTCTTCTTTCAGAAAGTCTAAAGATCAGTTGAACATTCAAATAAATCACCATGTATATGAAGACAGGCCTATTTCCAGGTTCTGCTTCTGAAACTCTCCTGTGTGATTCATTTCACAGCAATAAATGTTTCATCCACCTATTATCTCAGTAAGTTAGTTGCTGATTACTTTTCTCCTTATTTATCTCACTTGAAAAACCTTGATATGTTGGAATAAAATGTTGGAGTAGTCATGCTGTAATACATGGTTTAGGATCACTGTCATATCTTCAAGGTTAATTAATTCAGTTGAGTCTTTGGTTTGAAACTAGATAAGATCCAGATTCTTCCATCCTTCATCTTGATATATCCTAATAAAATTGTCTCTTTTGGGGAGAAAACTAGCAGAACAGGAAGTACATTCAAAGTCTTTTCCTGGTCATGCTGTAACTTCAGAAGTTTATAACTGAGATGCTTGTATTTCTGTAGTAGGTTTTTTGATCTTTTCTGCAAGACAGAGACAGGAGAGAAGGAAGAGGGAAAAAACTGAGTTTAAAGTTATGTATGTCTTCCATCTCCCTGTTTTTTACACCGCGGGTAATGGGCAAGCTAACAGTTCAAGAGGATAAAATGCATCAGTGTAAGCTTTTAATTTTTTGTTAGGATATTTTAACACTCTACTATAGGTGACAATTTTATCTTGTACTGTTTAAAATGAGTAGTTTTATACTAAGTTACAGAATGATATAGAAAACTCAGGAAGAACATAATAGCAGCTAACCACTGATTCTACTAAGTAAACCGACGTACATTTGTTATAGAGAATATTACAAATAAAGTAACTTATTAAATAGAAAAAAAACCCAACCACAAGAAAAAAAAACTTTTGAAATAAATAAACAAAATCTGATAAACTATTCCTCAAATGTTAATTATCTCAAATTAAGACTGGTGAAAGAAGGTCCAAGAAACTCCAAAAAAAAGCAATAAATACTGTGGAACAATTTGCAAATGATTGAAACAATCACTTGGTCAGATTCTGATCTCTCACTGCCTTTGCCTTCAGGGGCTGTGTAGATTCATTGCTTACCATCGAGGGGGCAGGGGAAGAGAGTAAATTTGTGTATCACTCATAAAAACCAAATAACATCAAACAACTAAGCAGCACAGCAGACTTTTTGACAATATCTATATACAGAGGCAGAGGATTTTATGTTATGCCTTTGATTTCACTGGAACTAAAGCAGTCTGCACTAACTGAACTTTTGGTCTGATATTACTTTTATAAAGACATCAAAGGGGAAAAAAAAGTGAAGTTTCCACTTTACTTTACTTTTCCAACCAGTTCAAGACTATCTTCCCTGCTCCCTGTGGAAGAAAGGAATACACATTTCTTTCCATGCTGTCTTTGTAGCTGTTCTGTCAAGCAATCTGTAGAAGATTGTAACAGTGACATAATCCTTGCATTTTGAAAAAATAATTTCGCTCTAGCTACAATGAAAGACAATTCCAGCAGGAAAACCAAACAATAAAATACTGTTTCCAGTCTAGCTTGAGAGTGTTTAGTTTGCACTGCAGAGTGCCAGGGGTCTGTATTTTTAGAAACTGCTCACAGGATCTGTGTTCCCACCTGTGAAAGCCTTGTGGGCGATCCTAATCACTGCATTGTCTTCATATAGAATGAGATCTTCAGCATGAACAATTCAGAGCATGGCTTTCAGTGAAAAATTATCAGGACCTGAGCTGACTCCTACCCTTTGCATCTGTGTCAGTTTCCCCTGAGAATCAGAACCCTTATGCACCAAACATCTCCACTCCGAGTACTGAAACAAACTTATAAATCTAGTGGGCTCAGCAGCTTCTGGAATCATTGCTGAGGAGGTTGTTACCCTAAGTCAAGTACTTGAAAAGAGTTATTTCACAATGAAATAAAATGTTTACGTATCTTTTTAACCATAATGTTTTCAGTGATGTTACACATGCCACTTCCTTTTGGTCCTCAAAGACCTACATTATAAGAAGCAAAAATCTCTGAAAAGACCCTCTCTTCAGATCCCAATTCAGAAGTGAAAAATACATTGTAGAAGCAGCTGAATCACTTCATTTAATTCTACAGGTCAATGTAGTTTATTTGCATTCATTTTTTCAGTGTTCTTGAAGCTCTTCTCACTCCTCTTTTCAATGCCTTCTTTGTCCTCTTTGAAATTCTGTGATTGCTCTCATATTGCCTGAAGTGCTTGGAAAAATCTCACTCTTCATGGAGAAGGCAGAGTGGTAGGAATAGAGCCTTTTCTATTCTGATTTGCAACTAGCTTTTAGGAGAGAAGAGACTGCCATTTCCATGTCAACCTCTATGCACAGGCTGAGAAAGCAGGGGTAGCTGCAATCAGAGAAAAGCACACACTGTGGTGCCTCTTTGAAGCTCTGCAATTTTTGCCACTGTTCCTGGGTGCATCCAGGTAATATCTCTGTGCTTCAAGTCTGCAGGAAACACAGCACTTAACCTCATAAAAGCATTCTATATTGTCTCTCTTGTTTTGAAATGGAAGGCTATAGTAGCAGTTCTCTAGTTTCAGGATTCACAGCTTTTTTCCCACTGGAAACCAGCCATCCCCTGGCATGCTGACAGCATTCTTTCCATCTAGTCTCTTCTGAGCTTAATAATTTCTAAATTTTACATTAATTTCCAAGTGCCTGTCCATCTCTTAATACATGTTTTTTACTCCTTCTGTTCACAAAAAAAAATTAATATAAGGCTTCAGTAAGTATAGGTATTTATATATTACTAAGATGATATATGGAGCATGTTATGCCAAAACAATCACATATTAGAAAATAATATTTATTTGGTAAGAAGAAAAAGAAGCAAAGCAGGAAGGAGCATAAGTGCAAAAGAAAAGAGGAGGAAGAGGAGGAGAAAATACTTCTTATGCATGAAATACAGAAGCTGTAGGGTCTGTAATTAAATTATTTTCCCATTGATTTGTCATCTATATGGGTTTTTCTCTTATGAAGTAGTTTCACTTATTGTTGTCATCTCTTGCTCCAAACTTTTTTCTGATTTTCAGTATCTTAACATTTTCCACTACAAATGCTTATACCTATGGATGCTGGACATTTGCATGACAGGAATGGCGTCTCTAAACCCAGAACAATCTTCCTCTTTTTTTCCACAGCTCTCACTTTTATTCTTCACAATCGTGCTGTAGGAAACACCTGCTTTCCTATCTAAGAACCTGATTTGCAAAAACTCTGACTGCTGTTTCTAGTACAGGCTTTAATCCAGCAAAGTAAAATAAATCCAGTCTATCATGAATAAGTTTTTTTGAGCCCATGTAAAGTACATGGGCTCAAACACATATATCAGTATCCACTGAACCAGACCTTGCAGTTTTGTGTTAATACTCAAAACATTATGGTATAGATATTTTTTTCTTCTCCAAATTTCAAATGCCCAAATTGCCCATGACTCTTCTTCTGAAAACCTGACCCAGTCTAAAGTGTATATTTCAAAGTTCCGATTATCAAATTTCCACAACAAAATATGAAACCTTCTATTGGTAGTATCTTTCTTGCAGGTATTTTTGTTCTGATGAGTTGCTAGATTTCAATTCTGCACTAAGGTACTTAAAAGAGACACCTTAAAATGTGAAAAGTACTTTTTTATTAGGACTCATACAAACTAACAGTTTGAAACAACTAGCAGATTTTTCCTGCTAATTCTAAAATAATTTATTTTTAAATGTATTTTTTATTACACACCCTACATCTGCCTCAAGTATTTAAAGTCCATATTCTCTTGTTCAAACTTCAACTTAGTCATGAAATCTTTATTATTTTAGTAAGGAATGTGGAATTGTACTTAAAAATAATGTAATTTCTATATACTGACTAATTCTTTATTAGCATAGATCAAGTATTGATATAGTTCTCAGGTAACACTGAGAGTTAATCTGTTAAAACATAGTTTCTGTATCATTCCAAAGGATCAGGAATGCAAAGCAGGCTCTTCCAGCCCCATTCACAAAAAGGCTGCAATTCTTCTTGGTATTTTCACGAGCTCCCCGAGGCAGGGGAAGCTCCTGAGCCAGTCTTTCCTCTGCTTCCCTGTAAAAAAAAAAACCTAGCTTCAGGCAGGCACCTGGGGATTTGCTTCCCTAAGAAAGGTACTTTGTCTTCTTTACAATTGGTAGAAAGAAACAACTTCCAGTCATTTTTTTGACTCTCAAGAAAGTAATAAATTAGAAAAAAATTGAAAGAAAATGAACTATGCATTTTACATGAGATAGCAAAAAGAATAAAATGCTTTTCAGTATTTCTCTTTAAATTTATTTCCCTAAAAGCATATCAGATTTTGCTCTGATAATAGAAAGGAAACAAAAAATATGAAATCTGAAAAAAGGACTCTGAGAAGCTTTTGAACCTACAGAGTTTACAAAATCTGAGTATTTAGCTTAGATATAATCCTATTAAATAGCTTATAATTATAAAGCAGGGGTTTTAAATACTTTTCAAATTTTCTCTTAACAGATTTATCTATCAAGACTACGTTTTAACTCTTTCATTTAACTCAGGTGATGAAACTGCCTTCCTCTCCCATCAAAAATGACTCGCAAACACCCAGGCTGGTCAGTGGTATGACATTCCATTGTCTGGAGATGGCAGCAATATCCAAAAGCAGAATTTTCACTGAAAAACTCTCCTGCATACAGCATATTAAAAGTGTTGCCTTTGTGGAGGACTGATGTGGACATGGTAGGCGGCTTACCATTTAGATAAAGGTTGACATACCTTTTAAATTTTGGTTTTAAATTTATAAACATTTAATTTGCAAAATGTCATGAGAGTGTGTGATACGCATATACTCTGGTACCATAGCACACATGGCTGTGAAAAATAAAAACCAGCAGTTCATGCCCTGTCTGCTGAAGAAACGTTATTTCTGTTGGTGCTCCCTGTGCATTGTGCTGTTTTCCTAAGCAGTTTAACCATGAAAATCTGCAGGATACACCTAATGTATTCCAAACACAGAAGTGCTTCCCCACCCTGCTGCCATAATATCGTGGTACACAGAGGGAAGGCATCAGGCAAAGAAAAACCTTCCTCAAGAACACTTGCATTTTCTAATACGCTGCTAAAAAATAAGGAGGAACATGAAGTTAACACTTCTGAAGTGCAAACTTGAGAAAGGGGAGGGATTTCACATCCAAACACTGCTGTCTGTTGAGGGAAAAGCTGAGTAGAGTATTTGCGGTGAGTCTTTTAAACCTCAGAATAAACTCCTTGTTCTTCCCCTGAATTTTCTTTACCACTGAGTAGATTCCATTCGAATAAATGAAAAATGGTATTTTCCACTTCTAAAAAAAGAGAGAAGCAAGAGGCAATAGAGCATGCTGCCTACTGCACATCTCACTAATATCAGGTATATCTCTAGATGTATTTGTAGATACTGTAATATACATTTATATTGATATATGCAGATATACTGCTATGTCTATATACTGCTATATATACTGCAGTATATATAAGTGTAGATACTGTAAACAAAGGCAAAATTGGGTGTTAAAAGGATGACTCTGATGTTCAGAAAATCCTCTAAACAAGACCCTGAAAATGACAATTATTCCAGTTTTGAGGATGGCTCACTGCTGTAAAGGTGTCTTAGTGGTAAACCTAAAAGCATATTTCTAAGACAGAAATATTTAAGTCTGACTGATTTCCTGAATCCTTTTCAGAAGAGTACAAACATAAATTCTAAAGAACAATCTTCAGCACACCTTGAGAAGAGAGAAACCTTTATTCCAGTTCTCCAGTAGTTTTCCCGGTTTAATTGTCAGAAGAGATAAGAATCCATTAGAGAAATCAGACCAATAAATCTGAATCATTCATTGCTACAGAAAATTTCTGACTTGCCTATCTAAAACTGATGGAATTGAAGTGGTTTGTGACTGTAACATAGGCTTAGAACAATTTCCTGGGAATTAGGAAATGTGAATGTCACTTTGTACAGAATGCCATTTTAGTGAGCAATTCCATCTCTTTAACCCCAGAATATTTCCCTGTCTCCAGCTGCTTGGAAAAATCATCTGTTAAGCAACTATCTACAATTTCTCTCTAAAGACCTTCATATTGCATCATTATGTGGTTTTCTTTGGAGATTTTCAAATTTTGCTCTAAAAACTTGGGTGTCTTGGGTAGTATTACCTTCAGAATCCTGCTCAAACAGTTCCTTGTTTTCACTATTTGTCATTTGTCAAAAATATGCCTCACAAGTTTCTGTCTGTTCTTGCTTTTCAGATTTAACGATCAATTCTGTAATAGTATTATCATACTCTAAAATGTAGATTTTTGCTTTACAGGAGTATATATATATATATATATTTTCCTATACAGGACTCCCAATGACCTCAGACCCAAGCAGCCACTTGAAAGTTTTCCTGTTTCAACCTTTTAAAAACTTTTATTCAGCATTTTTCAAACACAATTAGACAATGTTTTAAAAAGGAGTTCCAGATAGAATGTGATTAAGATAATGTGATTCATTTAGAAGCAAATTCAGAATACACTCCTGTTGTCCATTTTCAAAACATTATTTCTTCCAGCTTTTCTATTCCTCACCCGTTTCACTTTGCTTTGTAATGCAGGCCAATGATTTTGAGGGAAACATTTCGTTCTAGCAAATTTTAAGGGAAACATTTAGTTTTAGCAATTAAATGATTAATTAACTATTAATACGCTATTTGGTACCAGGAAGCTTTCACAAGCTCTCAGTTGGCACATGTACACCTTCACCTTTCTCTTGTGCCTTCTTTTAATAATTGAGTCTCAAATTAACCTCATTCACTTCTGTCTGGCATTTGCTTCCCTTCATTGACAAGCTCTTTCCTTTCATACCTACCACAGCATTATGCAGCCCACCACTGTGACCAAGTTCATCACAAATTAAGAACACACTAATACTTACTTTCACTCTGAAAGACCTATATCAGTGCGCCTTACTACTAAGGCTGTACTGAAGGAAAGTCACATAAATAGAAGAATAGCAAAGAAAACTGCTGTATTCCTGTGATTATTTTTTTTAATAGATAACCAATGCTATCAAAACTTTTTATTGGCATACAGAGTTTAAAATCTCTTCCTGAACAATTTTCATCATATAATGCTTAAATTTAAGAACCTTATTCAGGTCTGTAATAATTCTCAACTTATCTGGCTTTATCATAATTATTGTCCAGCAATCCAGCAGCATATTTTTAATAAAAATCTGACTACCATGGCAAACATAAAGGCATATCCATTTATTCCTGCCACCTAGAATACAATAATAAAATAATATCATTACCTTCTTGGTGCTAAGTGAAAATCCAGTAATTCATAATTATTTTTATAGTCTATTGCAATACATGGGGGTAGGAGAAACCATTTGTAATGTATCTTGATTTATGTAAGTCATTCAGTCATTAAAGCTTTTTTTGTACCATGTACAAGGTAATTAGGCAGCTTCCAGTTGTGATGGTAAATACTGGAATGGTAAATACTTTATGCTTCATCTTCCTGTCCCAGCCTTTCCACTCAAAATTGAAGAATCTCTCCACTAAAATCAAGCCAACTCAAACTAACTACCTAAGTTTCAGTTAGTTTGTTTCTGGAGTCACAAGCTTCTCTTCAGTCAAACTTTTTATCTCTGTCAAGAAACCAGCCAAGTCCTCATTGCTGTTGGCTTAGTGGGACTTTGTCCTTTTGCTTAGTAAGAATTCTGCAGTTCTTGGAAAACTCTGAAGAAAATTTGGTGGTTTTATGCATTCTTTTTATTAAAAAATGACATAACAATGCTCTTGTCTAAGGCCTCTGAATGTGTTGAGATCTTTTAATGAAAGATACTTGTCCCTGTAACCGATCACTTTTATTTCATGTTCTGCTTTAAATAGGCAAATTCCTTCTTCTCTAAAACTCTCAGAATTTTATTTGTGAAAGAGAATTTTTACTGTCCTTGCAAGTACTTTCTATTTCCAAATTCATGTCCATCTTTCCAAGGTATTATATTTTTACATTAATATCTAAGTCTCATGGGAAACTTAACTCAAAACTATTTCAGCATTTCAGAAAAGCAGTTTTCGATTCATTCTGGGAAATAGATTTGATATTTGAATCCTGCAGATTGTGTCAGGTAATCTGACGTACATTTCCTAAAAATTCATGGACTGGACTTGGAGTTGCATGCTCTAATGTTCCTTAGGCTGTCATGACTAGCCTGCAGTTACCTGCTGCAGAAGTTCTTGCCAGGATCCACTCTCTTGAAGAGGATTGCTCTTGGGATGCCATAATAGATACTTAAGAAATCTAGACTCTTGTTAGAGCAGGGCCTAGTTCTAAACCCCTCCAATCTTCCTGACAGCCAAAACAATGACAGGGGAAATTGTGATGGCTTGGCAATAAGGGTCCCTCCTCCTACATCCTTGGATTCCTTGGTGTCAGCTCCCCATGTTACAAATTCGCATGATTTTAAACAGCCAGAAGTTCAAGTTCAGCTCCTTGCTGAGTACCTCATACAGCTTATAATTGGGAGGTAAGATGAATCCTTATATTCTTTGCAAACACATTACTAGCCTTGAGTTTACTGAACTTGGTATTTGTCAGTGTATGTGAAGACGCCTAATTTCAAGCTGGTATCTCCATACCATAGCCTGGGAATTTTCTCAGCAGAGGAGAGACCTGTACCAAGGCACAGTCCAGACAGGCATTAATCACACATTGGGTTGGTGAGGCTGTACTACTTTGTGCCAGCACTATAGGTCCTCAGAGATGCAGGTTAAAAGTACCTGTTTTGTGGACAGCTAGGCACATGCTGTTACACAGCCCCATAAATGGGCTGTGGGTATGAAGGAGGGGTAAGAACACAAGGAATTGGACCTCTAGCAGCCCACAAGACCCCCCAGAATTACTCTTACAGGACTTTATTAGGCAAGGAGTCAAATTTGCTAAGGACCATATAAATCATAGGGGCAGTAGAAGACAAACTTGTGCTAGATTCTTGTCACCATCTCGCTTTCTCCAGCCAAGGACTTATTTAACCCCTCTCAGAAGGCTGAAATTAGGACCTTAATTAGAAACTCTCACAAGTATTACAAATGTCATCCTTGAGTGACAAGCTCATGTAGAAAATTATTGGTGGATACAAGCACAGCAGCCAGATCAGGATCAGTTCTTTCCCTGAATACCCACATATATTTTCTCTGTGATCTGCCCAGCAGGTGAGTGCAAAAACTGACACACCTCCTTCCTCTGCACTGCCATCTCCTACAGTGTTAGTACAGTGCCAACAAATCTTTGTAGATTGTCTCCACTATGCTGTAATTGAATCAGAGATTTATCAGTTTCTGGAAAGGTTAGTCTACAACCCAAGTGCATGTATCTTTATTAGGATTTCAATACTATAGCATCTTGTCTGAAGTTAAAAACAGTGCCTTACAGCGAAAGGGGAAGGGGAGGGAGGAATGAAATATCTTGTATCTAGCACATGCAGAATGTTGAAGATGTATAAATGTAACAATAAGTGATAATGAGTAAATTATCACTTACTGAATAATTTAAAAAATTATTACAGAAAAATTTTTCTGTAATAATTTTTTTCTGTAATAATTTTTTTTTCTTATGGGAAAACCCCTCTCCACATAAAACAGCTGAGATTGCCAAGAAAGTTCCTACACTCTATCAGTAAGCTGTGTTTTCTAAGAGAATGATAACAAAATCTGTTTACTGTATGCCTTCCTTAAGCTCTCAACCTACAGTATACTATGTAGATGAGGACTGCCTTTTTACAGTCTGACTTCTGAACAAAGAAAAATTAATGGCCTTTTGATACCAAAGGAATTGGCTAGAGGAATGATTCTATCAAAGAAGGTTGTCATTATTTTATGGGCTTCTCCTACCCCTAACGTAAGTGTGACTCTTCAAAGAAGCAGTGACATAATATAAAGTGTACTTTAATCACCGCTTAATTATAAGGAAGAGTAAACCACTTCAAAACAAAAACTAAAGTGTCTTCTGTACCATGTAACAAAAAAGTGTAATTATCAATAAAATAGGATACTCTCATTTTGACAGACAAATGGAGACCATGGGACTCCTAGAATACTTCTCCCACTGGGATACATGACAAGGGCAGAATCTTTTTAAGTTGTTACACAAAAATTCAAAGATAATTTGGTTAATTATTTAAATTTTTCATATAACAAGTTTGAAAATGCTTTTGTCTTCAATTCTGATATATTCTTTGAAAGCAATTTCTTTTGTACTGGTACAAGTCTCAGAGATTCATATGTGTGTGGGGCCCTTTCGTTTCTACCAGTTTACCTCAGTAAGTGTTCAATAAGAGTAAAGGTTCAGCTCTGAAAATGGCTGGGTACATCTCAGGGACACCTACAGAAAAGTGACACCTTTACAGAGACCACAATAAGTGTATTGTGGTCCAAGCTTTAAAGAAATAGAAATAAAGAAAATAGAAACAGAAACTTTGTAAAGTCTGATTTCAAATTCAATGTTAATGTATATTGCATCTTCATTTTACATCCTCTGCTCAGAGTTTCCCACAGATTTTATTGCAGAGGCACTCTCCTTTTCAGGTGGGTGGTTCAGGATGCCTCATCACCCCAAGGGCATTGTGCATTTAGCCACAATTTCTTTTGATCTTTGGATTTAAGCACATTTTATGGAAGTTGTTAAATACTACTTTCCAAGGTTAATATTCGGAGATTCTGATTAGATATTAGAAATATTTTTTAAACTAAAAGAGAAGTTAGGCATTGGAATAAGTTGCCCTGGGAAGTGATGGAATCACTGTTTTTGGAAGTGTTCAAAAGGCATCTGGATACGGAACTTTGGGATATGGTTTAGGAGTGATTACGGTGGTGCTGTTGGACTTGATGGTCTTAAAGATCTCTTTCAACTTGGATGAATCTGTGATTCTGTGATGCTTGAAAAAGTTAATAAATTTTTTTTTTCAAAAATATTTCTTTTTAAGATCAATAAGGGTGCCTGTGAGAGGCTCCTATAAAGGATCCATTTATTCGTGTGCAAGGCAGTAACTTTCTTACAAACTGACTTAAAGACACTCTCCACGACCTTTTGTGGATGTAAAGAGACCTAGCAAAACTCCAGCTTTAGTTCTCAGAAAACTGAACACACGTGTACAATGCATGTTGAAAGTTAGTATGCATTTGTAGAATGAAGAGCAATGCAACCATTTGTGAGAGAAATTGATCTTGAATCTGCAAAGTAAATGGTGAAAGCCCAAGCTACAGAAGTTTTGCAGGCACTGTTCTGCTATGTAACCCTATTTCATCACACCAGAATATATCTATCAGATTTCCAGTGCAAACCACAAGCTCTGATTTACCACCCTGAAAAGACAAACACACACAATGACTTTAGAAAACCACATCCTGATTCCTGACCAGTTGTGTATAAATCCTCAACCCTGCTCAGCTGGGTGAAAAGAAATCATGCACCAGTGTAGGCAAACATGTAGATGCAGGAGAAGAGAAAAAAAAAGGCAGAGAAAAGGAAAAGGTAATGCCAAGCAAGATCTGGGAACAGGATTATGTTCCCAGAAGGATTATTAACAGACAACCAATATAATAGTTAGAAGATACTACGCATGCCATGAAGGTGTTCAGCAGCACTTTGTGGTCTGCTCAAACATTTTGCCTTGCTTGGAACTTCTCAGTAGCTATGAAATAAAAGGCCTCTACTGAATTTTGTGCACCAACTGCTGTTCCAAATGGCTGTATTTGGCAAACAGCAAATACAAATGGTAAATATTTTAAAAATGGGAGGTGACCATCACATGCATAATTTCAGTTTTCATTTTCTTTCTCCCACATGAAAGGATAATTCACTATAATAGCTGTAAGTCATTTCAACATGTGCAATAATCAGATAATTTCTGTAATTCTCAAGTGGATGAAGGCAAAAACTTACTCTTATTTTCACAATTTATTGCTATAATCCTAGTAGCATATTCCTCCTTATCACATGTAGATCTTGAATACAAAGATAAACTGACACAGACTTTTGTGGTATAAATCATTAACATCATTCCATATGAATATCACAGTTTAGGATACACAGCACAGTTAGTCTAATGTGATTATAATTAGCAAAATTAATCTCTCACAGGACCTTGAGCTTTACCCATCTGTGTCTGTTCAACTTCTCAAAAAATTTCACTCCTAAGTATATCTTACCATGTAACCCCAGCAGATTGTAAGAAACAAATAAGCAGAGCAAATGTATATATGCAAGCAAAGTATAGAAGTCTGTTATCACAGAAGCTTGTCACCTTTTCAACTGTAGAACACCAAAGCTATGCAGTGAAACTCATGGTGGATTTTTTTTCAGAACCAAGCAGAGGAAGATGAGCATGATTTGAATCACAGCAATTTTTTTCAGCATCTTTCTCACTGCCGTTGTAGGCTTTCTGCTATTTCTGAAAAGTCCAATATTTGCATCTTTATGAATGAAGATGAAAGAAACAATACTGAGATGGTGTCTGAGGAGGAGTGGAATGGAGAATAAATGTTCTGCACCCACAGAAAAGTACTTAGGAAAACAGACAGCTGTTGTCCAAAATAGTAGAATTTAACTTGTGATTATAATGGCAATGATGCAGTTATACAGAAAGGGTGCTAGCTTGTGGCCTAGATACATCAGAAGAAATGAAATAATGATACTGATTTTACATTTGTGCTTGCATAAATATGACATGCTGGGTAGCAGGAACTGAAAAGTGTATATGATTGATTTTGGGTCTCATTTCAGTTTACTCCATGTCTCACCTGCAAGAGTTATGTCAAAAACACATCCAGAAATCCTCGGTGTTTCCACTGCTTCAGTTCATAGCCTGACATTTACCAGATGTTATGTTGTATTTGCTGGTACATTGTGAATCAACCTACTTACTAACTCAAAAAGCTAGTAAGACAAATAAATAGTTCTTCAGCAACCAATCATAAAGTGCATGTTTCAGTTTCTCATATAGTGTGCCTATTAATTGGTAAAGCTTATCAAATTAAATTAACTGGTCTTTCTGCTCTACAAACAAAAAGTATAAACACAAGGCATCTCAACCAATCCCCTAAACAACATTGTATTCCCTCTGAAAAGTCACAATACTTCATAATCCAAATTATTTGCCAGAAGAATAACTGACACTGAGATGTCACAATATTCTTTTCATAGTTAAGACTGATACCAGGTTAGTCTTGTGCTATTTTGGTTCAGTATTATTGCAGTTTGCACTGGTGTTCCTCTGCCTAAATACTACAAGATATACACTGATTATAAAGCAGGTGTCACCTTCAAACTTGGAGAGAGTGTTGTCCTACTTTTTTAATGCAGAACATCAGAAATTTTTTGGCTAAAATATTTTTAGTTTGTTCCTCATGTTTTTGGCCCTAGATCAAAGATAATTTTTACTGGTCCATCATATTTCCTGTAAATTTTATTACTTTGTAGTCGTATGTACCAGCTACATTAAAGCAAAAGAAATTCTATGAAGAAATTTTGCTGTTCAAAAAATATTGACTCAGTTCTCCTGTTGGTATCAACAGCTATATTGCCATTGATTTGAGAAGTAGTTCTGTGTGATTACATAGGTATTGTACCTCTTCATATTTCTTCATCAATTTTCACTTAAGGCAAGTTGCAGACTTTTGCAACCATCATGAGGAACTTCAACACCTTCAACACTGAACTCCTGCATAATTTTGTCTGATTAGAAAGCTAATGCTCTATTCAGGTGCTGAGATTATTGCCTTCAAGATTTCACCATGCAAGTGTCTCAACATTGTTTCTCCTTTCAATTTCCAAGGTGAAGCTCTTTTTGCTGTCTGCATCATTAAATACAATAAAAAAAACATTTACTAACTGCCTTCGAAATGTTAATGAAGCTGATAAATAGAATGATCTTATTATTGGCAATTATTTCCTTCATGGAACCATAGGTTCAGCTACATAATCTTCAAAAACAATATTATTGCTTATTTGCATGACAGATTTTGATGCATGTGAATGTAAACAGAAAGGTAAACCATTTCCTCAGAATCACAGGATGTTCTGAGTTGGAAGGATCCACCAGGATGATTGAGTCCAGCTCCTGACTCTGCACAGGAAACCTCAAGATTCACATCATGTGCCACAGAGTGTTGTCCAGGATTGATGCTACAACCACTTCCCTGGGGAGCTCATTCCAGTATCCAATCTTTCTCTGGGTGTAGGAGTGTACAACCTCTATTTTCCAACCTAAACCTCCTCAACACAACTTCATGCTGTTCCATTGGGTCCTGACACTGTCACCACAGAGCAGAGACCTCTGCCTGCCCCTTTTCTTCCCCTCACAAGGAAGATGTAACTGCAGTGAGCTCTCCCCTCAGTCTCCTCCAAGCTGAACAGACCAAGAGACCTCAGCCACTCCTCACGCAGCTTCTCCTCCAGACCCTTCACCATTCTCATTGCCTTCCTTTGGACTCTTACAAGTTAATGTCTTTTTTATTGTGGCACCCAAAACCACTCCAGCACTTGAGGTGAGGCCGCCCCAGCTCACAGCAGAGCAGGACAATCCCCTCCCTTGCCTGGCTGGTGATGCTGTGCCTGATGCTCCCAGGACAGGGCTGGCCCTCCTGGCTGCCAGGGCACTGCTGGCTCGTGTTCAATTTGCTGTTGACCAGGAGCCCCAGGGCCCTTTCCACCATGCTGTTCTTCAGCCTCTTCTTCCCCAGGCTATACACACAACCTGAGTTGCCAGATGCAGGAATCTTTCATTTGCCCTGGTTAAATTTCATGTGGTTTGTGATTGCCCGGCCCACTCATTTCCTGAGAATTTCACATGTTGTTCCTTCCTTTGAGGAAGTCAGAAGCTCCTCACATTTTTGTTTCTTTGGCAAACTTGCTCAAACTTGTATCCATTCCAGTCCTGCGTCCAAGTTTGTGATGACGTTGAAGAGTAACTGTACTGTCACTGTACTGTCACTGTTACTGTCACTGTAACCCTTTGTGCCCCACCCGTGAGCCGGTTGCTTACCCATGGCGTGATGGATTTTTTCAGCGGTGAGCTGGAGGATAGCTCCTGAAAGATACCATGAGAGACAGTATAGAAAACCTTCTGAAACCCAGGAAAATTCAACCAGTTGGCTTCCTTTGATCAGCTAGGTGAGCAATTTCAAAAGAGGTGTTTAGAAGATACTAGCTTGCTGTAAAAAATTGTGAATGATGCCACTTTCTTAGCTTACAGAATGAAGAAGTGAACATTGCAAAATGTATTAGAATTTATATTTAAATTACAACAACTTAAAACTTCCTAACATTCTTGTTGTTAGAATAACTGCCACTCAATGAATATGATGATATAAAACATTCCACTCAAATAAGAAAATTACAAACATTGTCAATGGATTTAAATACAAAACCATGATCATAATCAACAAGTACTTTTGTGTTCTAAATGTCTTCTCAGGGCCCTAACTTACATCACTGAATTTCATGGAGTTTTGTTTGTCTTGGTTAGCATGACCAAGATCAGAAACTGTCACAGATTTTTAGCTTGAAAACATAGTTCTGTCATGATATTTACCTGAAGTTCATTAAATTTTTCAAAATTTTTGGCACAAGTGTTATACCAGTAAGAAAGTTAGGTAATCAGGAAAACACCTAAACTTCCAGAGGGAAAACTGTCTTCCTAGTTTGAGTGAGGTAAACTTAAATTTTTATAAGGATAAATATGGTTATTATTTTTCTTATTCAGGAATGACTTACGTTTTTCCCAGTCCCTAACTGAAAGTGCTTCCAATGTATATGATTCTTAATTAGTTCAGTCTCGCTGGTAACTGCTGGGAGAATAGAGACCATTGTTATCCTGTGGTTGTGTACACTATTTCCCATTGTGGGAGGATAGGAAGAAATGGGCCTGACCTTCAAGAAAACCAATAAACAATTATTCTAGAGGAAATTTCAGACTGTTATGTAGAGGTGAAATGCTGCAGATGATGTTACTTCACCCTCACTTTTGAGTTTTCCCTAAATAATTGATTAACAGAAGAAAATGATTGTACATTGTACCTTCAACTTATATTTCAGAGATCATATTTTCTTGAATAAAATGTTGTAGTCTTTAAAAACCAAAAGGTCATTTTTCTTTTCAGAATGTGGACCTTAGTACTCTAAAAAATAGAGGAAGATTAAATAAACCAATGTTTTAGTTTATTTATTCACACTTACTTGAGGTGTCGTCAAATAGCTGGGTAGTTTGTTTCCCAAAATTTAGGAAGAGCTTATTAAAGGACTTTTAAATCCTGCAAGGGTAACAATAAGTAGTAATGGAATGACTGAGGATCATAGCAGAAGTGCAGGCAACATGAATCCACATATTTAAGTCATAGTCCAGAGGATAAAGAAACAAATGGATGCAAGGAAGATTCTGAATGACAGAACTTTTGAGGGACTTCTATGTTTCAAAGGCATTATTAATGCTCAGACATGAGAGATAATAGGGATGTGAGAGATCAGAACCTTAATTTCTGAGGTATTTACTAGTAAAACCTTATTAGCAATGAGAAAAAACAATTGGGATTAAACAAAGTGGCAAACTTTCCTTAACTGGAATAGTCATGTACAAAGAGCACATATCTAGACCTCTCTTATAAAATATAGAATTAAGTGAACTGCCCATCACTGCAAGGAAAAAATTACATTTTTTTTTATAAATGAGTGTGAATTTGTTTACAGATTACATGAGAAGCTACTTATAGTCAAGCTGGCTGGCCTTTGAATTGAGGATTGTCAGGAATATATCTGCTGCAGAAGTTTATACTTTCTTCGACATCCTACCTTCATTTCAACTTGAAGCACAACTTCTCATTAAGAAGAGAGTGGCACCTTCTCTTCATTATTTCACCAAATTGTATCCTGAATAGTAAAATCACTTCTAGCAAAATTCTGCCTGCAGCTTGTGATGCAATCATCTCTATTCTTGTTTTAAAAACATCTAAGGAGCATTACTTAATTTGCTTACATTATCATGTTTCACTCCAAAGGTGATGCCATTCATGGCCAGTGAACTTATTCTTATCTAGTTGGAACAGGAAAAAGTACCTTCAGGTTTAGATGTGCTTGAGAAAAGTTATAAATGCACCTCTCAGCTGCCACAGATAGAGGTTAAATGACTGATAAAAACTCCTGCAATTAAGACTGGGTTGATCTTCTGTTTTAAAATCCACTCCGAAGTCTGTAATATTTCAACACTTTAAAATAGTCTGGGGTTTTGTGAATAATCCAGTATATTCTATTTTTTTTTTTAATTTATTTAGTTTTTCTTTTTTCCTGACTTTTCTCTTGTCTTTTCTAAACCAAATGAATTGATTTCTGCCTCTACCTACTGAGTTGAAAATAACATTTTTCTGTTTAGAACTTACATATAGGAGGTAACATTTTCAAGCTGCCAATAAACAGAACAATTTCATTATGTTGAAAAAATCATACTGTGTGTACATCTAGAAAATCTTTATTGAGCATGCAGAGTAATTAATTTCATAACCTCATTTTTCATGACAGTGATTCCATATTTTAATTTCAAGGCATGTTGTTTCCCATCCCACAATCCCAATCACATCTGTGTAGCTGTACTGTGATGCCAATACATAGCAGAAGAAAAAACTGACATCTTCATTTCCATAATACCTCTTATGCCAAGAAGACTTCAAAACACTGAAAATAATCCAGTAAAGAAAAACAGAAATTTATGTCCTACAGTTAAATATAGTGTTTCAAATGGTTGTTTTTTGGCTATATATGATGTTATAATTAATATTTTAAATTGATGATGTGATGAAAATGGTGATACTTTATGGTCAAAATTAATTACCTGGCTTCAAGTAAAAAAAATTGTGAATATACACTAAGGGAACACATAAGAATTCAGGAGCTGAAAGTTTCCTTCCTTCAGCTCATAGCCTTCCAGTCTCCTTTTTCCCCAATAATTGCCTGTAACTGTTCTTTCTTCAAAGTAGAATTATTGCAAAGATGAACTGGAAAATGTTAGAATAATACTCTTAAACAAAATATTGCATTAGTTAAACAGCAAGAAATTATTTTTAAAATTAATTTAAAGAAGAAAAATTTCTTTAGAAAAAGATTAATTGTTACAACTTCTGGTTTAAGTATTTTCCAAATAAAGGGTTTCCTTCCATCTTTTGTTATAAGAAACTACATTTTTTCATAAACAACTGTGTTACATCCAACAGTAATAATTCCTTCAAGAGCACTTCAAAGAATAAAGCAGTTTCTGTCTGTGTTAACAAGGTACACAGGGCAGAGCAGTGAAATCAGTGGCAACAAGGACAGGTGTTCTTTTTGACTCTGTGTGACCATCACATTTTGGCCACATTTGGGGAGCTGGTTCAGCCTTCTCTGAGCCCATTGTACAAAGCAGAACAAAAGTAAGTGAGCTGGTTGCTTCAAAACTAAAAAACTAATGAAAATAAATTTTAAATTCATTTTCTGGCGTGTGTTGAACCAATAGCATGACCTAAGAGTAGAATAGTTTTGCAAAAAGCAATTTTTGAAGAAAGAACACCTTAAGGGAAATGCATTTGGACATGTGAAAATCAGGATGGTGAGGGGAATTAAGATTTTATAAAGTTTGCCAAAGCTTACTTATAAGCATGTAATTTTTCTACAAAGATAGTAATATTTGCATACCCAAGTTAAGGATTTACATATTAATTACAACCAAATGTAACCAAGCATTAGTGCACCCAAAGTTGTTAACTTTGTCCCTGGAAAAAACACTGAATCTTCCCTCAAAGGAACAGGATTAGTTAAGTTCTCAGGTCAGATTCTCAAATTTTGTAAGGTATGAAGTCCTACAAAATACCTCTTTTCCAGTTTACTATTATTAGCTGTGTTTTCTAGCACCCGAAATCTTAACTTTTGCACTAAATAACGAGCAAAATTTCATTAACTGTCTCACAAAGAGTGAAGTGCCATCTTCCACTACAAGGAAATTAAACATATAAGGTTAATGCAAGGAAAGGGACCACGAAGTAGCAGTTAACTAAGATACACAAAATTATCTATAAAACTGCTGATGAAAATGAGCAAAATATGGTTATTGTAAATGTCATGGGAAGTGAAATGGAGAAGAATTGTGAAAGAAAGCTATTTAACTGCTTTGTCACAAGATTTTTTCCATTCTCAGGGACAAAAGGAGACAAAGCAAATACCTGAAAGGCATAGATGCTTGTTGGGCAAAAAAGACTGTGAATGTTGATGAAGTGAAGACAGAAATCACCTTTCCTATACATCTGTAATCCAGTGAAGCAGGACAGATGCTTCTAGAGATATGCAGCAGCTGAGTTTACTGCATTAATTAAAATTTGAATTAAAATTACATGAGAATTCTGTCTTATTTTCTTTTTCTTTTTCACTTTGGATAAAATAACAGCAGTTGGTAGGTACATTTCTACAGAAAATGTTTTTCCTGAACATCTTCAAGGTATATCCTCTTCATTTGTGAAAAGTAAAATACAAGATAAGTTAAATATTGCTACTTAGATGACTGCTTCAAATGATCACCATAGCTAAAAAGCCCAAATATACAAAGAAATAAAATCCCATTAGTCTCGATTTCCTTTTATTGGAAAACGTTAAGTAGCAGAAATAAAAGTCATGCACTTGAAAATATGAGTTTTTATTCTGGAGGTGATCCCTATGCTCTCTGTCTCTGCTAGTATCACCAGCATACAAAGATTGTGTTATATAACATAAGAGCAAAACTGTAACAGCTTGTTGGAACAAAAGCTGCTCATGAAAGCCATGCTAGCCTCTTTAGAGGCCTACTCCTATTTCCTTTTAAGTGCACAGAAAATTTTTACTCACAGTATTGGATTTTGGGTTGGACCTCTTATCATTTCTGAACAACTCATCAAGCAAATGCATTAAATACACAGACCAAAATGATAATCATAACCATTAACTAAGAGACAGAAGTCACTGAAATGTGTTATTTGAAATTGAATAGACCCAAAACACATAAGAAAGGAAAGCAGACAAATTGGGAGCTGCTTACAATTCACACCTACGTGATATCCCACCACCATTACAGTTAAAATCTACAGCCTGGATTTTCAAGAAAAATTTCTTGTTTCCTTATGTCCCTAAACCATCACAGCTATCCCACCAGCTTTATAGTGTTTGAAATGTAGCTCACAGCTTTCTGTTACAGAAAGTATCAAAAGCAAGTAAATTAATCAAAAGCAACTTTTGATAACAAACTCCTTACAGTTCTCAACTTGAGAAAGACTTCTATCATCTATGAGTTTCTGTAGTCTGGAGGGAAAAAAACAACCAAACAAACAACCGAAAAACCAAATCAAACCAAACTAAAATCAACAAAACAAAGAAACCAACATACCTACCAACCAACCAACCAATCAACCAACCATTAAAAGGCAATAAAATTTATTATTGACTAATGCGCACAGTGTAATTGGCAAAAAAAGGCGTCTTAACTGAAACTCTATCCTTTAAATTTCATTTAACATAGTTCAGTATTTTAAATGTAGTACCGGAGTCAAGACAAGGCTCAAGACAGTCATTGCAGTGCCCAGGGCTCACACCTACAAGTCATGCTCTGCAGCTGATGCCTGATGCAGATTCATTAGAAATTAATAATTTCACAAGAGGTACAATCACAAGGGTTTTAAATAAAAGGACTACATTAAATCAGTACTTCTTAAAAAGAGTTCAGGTTTTACCTTCCTTCCTCATGTTACTGTGGAATTACATGGAATACATTCCAAAAGGTACAAATCCCATTAGCTCCAGAATACAATTACTTATTACAAAATTGTTATCATCTATGTCTCATTAGAGAGATTGAATTTGGTTTTTCTTTGTTGCAAACTTATATTCCAGCTGGAGACTACAAATGCAGGTCTTCTATTTTTAAAATAACAGTGCAAATCTCTAAATTTATTAATAGAGAACAATAATTCAGAAAAAAACTATGTTCATTTACCCTGCTACTCTCTGCGCCTTTTTGTCACAGCTGACTTCATTCTGTAAAGGAGATATAAAATATAAGAATCAGAAAGAATTGAAAGGAAACTGATTTTAGTCCATTCTCTTGCCCAAAGACAAGATCTAAATTGTTCATGGCACCTGTTTTTAAATCTTCAGTGATAAAGATGCTACAATCTGTCCAGGCCATCTACTTCAGTATTTAATTATCAAATTGTGAAAATACTGGCGTTGTTTTTCTTTTTCTTTTCTCTCTAATGCTTAACATAAAACTTTCTTCCTGCAAAATGAGCTGATTTTGTCTCAGAACAAACACTGTTGTTTGCTTCCCATTTTCAGATATGCTTTACATATTTGAACACATGCCATCCCACCTTTGGTTGTACAGCCAGAGTTAATTTTGTGTTATTTTCTTCATTCATATTTTTGTAAAGTTCATTTTGTTCAAGATGTTAGGCATATCATGTTTTCCAGCAGCTTGCTCTTACTGAACCATATTTTGCAGCATATTTTTCTCTGCAGATTCTCAAGTTGTCCAAAACTTTAATGAAATACAGTCATCAAAACTGAAAAAACTGCCACTACATTTTAGTCTTTTTGCAGTTTCAAACACAGTGGGCATACTACTTCATATATCTTACTGAAGATACTTTTATTTAAACATCTAAATATTGTGCTTGATTATTGGATTGTAGTATGAAAATTTTTATGAATATTCAGGATAGCTACTAACACTCTCTCATCCTTCTTTGCAAATTTGTAATTTGCTATCCTATGTTTTTTGTTTTATTATTCCAAGCATCTTCACTTGTACGTATTTCTGTATTTAATATTGTTAATATTTTTTCTAAGGCATCCTGAGATCTTTATTCTGTGTTGATCCTTTACTATGGGATTTTTTTACTAATAGTATTTTTATTTTCATCCCAGAAATCATAAGTTCTATAATTTCATTACCGCAATCATCAGTGTTGTTTTTCATCTTCAAATTCCCCCAGAACTCTATACTGACAATTTCACTGTCAGATGCATTTCACCTTGTTTTCCTTCTTAAGGTTGAAATAACAAATGTTGTCAACGCATTCCAAAACCTTTATATTTTAATATTTTGCATCTTGCTATATGCTGGACTTCTACCAAAGTTCAGCCTAGTCTGAAACTATTTCATCTGGGTCATCACCTTTGCCTGATGTTTCATCCTGGCCGTGAAAGCACCTTTGTGTTTTTTCTCTTTTATCACCACTATGAACTTCGTATTCTGCCACTCAGAGCAAGCTTGTGTGCCTCAATATGAAATAATAACTTCCTCCTTTTCTTTGATTGTCATTCCTAATAAGGTTTCATATTCTATATTCATATTTGAATCATGAGACCTAACTACTCTTATGTCAAACAGATTATTTTTACCTGCTTAATTTGTTTTTGTTCTCACTTCACAAGTGGATGTATTACTAACTGGGTTTCCTGATAGTGCAGTTTGACAGCATGGCTTTGAAACCTAGTGAATGCATAGCACTAAAACAAATGTTAAGTGTAATAGAACTTCTCTAAAAATAGGAAGTGTCTGATGCAAATTTTAGAAGCAAAATATTTCAGCAGGTCAATAATGCTGAGAAGTTGTCCAGCTGAGCTAATAACATTCCTACCCTATCACCAAATATTTATCCCAGTGTCAAAGTGTATTTATATTATTATATTGTTATTGCCTGAGGAAAAAATATTTTAATTGATTTTTATACCTGTGTTTCTAAATCATACCAGAAAAATATCAATGGACTGTCAGGTACAATTATACAGGGTTTACTTACATTTTCATTAACATTTCCTTAAGATCATCTACAGACGAACAAGAAAACCTTTTAAGTCCATTGTTCTTTTTTGATGATTCATTTAATTGCTGTCTTAGTAAGATATTTAACTAATATAATTTAAAATTTGTGTTTTCTAGAAAGCGCACCTTGTTTTTGAGTATTACTCTAATGTGTTGTGTAAATTATTGTAGTTATTTTTATGTCTTGTTCAATGAATCATTTGTGAACACTTTAGGATATAATATGATTTGGCAGTAATAGCACCGTACACCTATTATGTCTGATGCAGCAGCTACTCAGAGTCAGAATAGGGAAACTTAGAAAAATTAAATGGTTGCAGAACTATGAGCAAGAATTTTCTCTAAAAATCCAGGTTTCAGGCCACAAAATTCCCTAGCAGGATATATACTTCAGTAGTGAAATAGAAAATAAAGCAGTATGCTATTATTTATTAGACTTTTTTTGTTGAACAGATAGAGAAAAATCACACTGTCTGTAGTAGCTGCTAAGATGTACAATTTTCAAATAAGCTTTTTCCTGAGTAAAAGACATAACATATAGTTCTTCCATATTCTGCGGGCTGTTCGCCATTGCAGACATGCAGTATGCAAATTAAACTTTTTTTACTTCAGCTGAGGCTGTAATTTGCCCACTGAGTGACTTATCTTTGCAAGAGAGAAAGCAGCATTTGCACCATTAACCTTCCCTGAGACTTTGATGGGGAGAAGTTTTCCTTATCATTTTTATATGATTACAGAAGAGTCTAAGTATGAGAACCAGCCTAGATAGAAATACATCTGGCAATGTCCTGGTCATGGACCTTGTATTTGCAGTTTTATCCATTTAGGGCACAGCACAGGCCCTAAATAATGCTTTAAGACAGCTGTAAACTGTTTTCACCCTTTGCTGTGAAACTTTCCATCATCAGAATGAATCTGTTATAAATTGTGTTAGCAGAAACTGACAAAATTTGGAAGTAGAGTAGTTTATTTGGAAGAGTATGTAATTTTGAAAAAATCTTATAGTGAACAGTAAAGCAACTGCTGGTGCACTAGAACAATCTGTAGAAATAACATTGGTCTACTAACATGTGCAGATTTTTTCTCCAAAATCAAAATAATAACTTGTTAAATGTATTTACTTGTTGCTTCTTTTTTTTTTAACACCTGTATGTGGGCCTAAAGGCCCATGGGAGTCATATCTCCTTGTCAGTTCAAAAAAAATAAAATACTCTCCATTTTTAAGAAGAGGTAAGGTAAAAAAATTAAGAAAAAACAGCATAACAAGATAAGCATTAAACTTAGCTCTTCAGTTGTTCTCCTCTTCCATTATTTCCCATTCAGTCCTTCTTCCCTTCACTGTTTATTTAAACTGTAAGCTATTTAGGATGAGGGGGTTGCTTTCTGACTCATTGTCCATACAGATTGCTGGCATTCTGTACTAACAAGCAACTAGTATAAACCACAACAGGTATATTCTCTTTCATACAAGCACAACAGATTTTTTTAACAATCAAGAGTAAGGCTTCGACACCCCAGAGCAGAACGCTGGAAATTTGCTGAGATTAAATAAATGAATGAACCAGATCCCTGGGGTTAAAGCAGAGAATTTGGCAGTGCCAGCCCCAGAAAGAAGTGTTGAAGAGACAGAAGGGAATCTTCTGTTAAAGTACTGGAAGGGGTTAAAAATGAGACAGGCGTGAACCACTCTAGTGTGAAAATAGTTCTCATTCAACAGAGCTGAAGGTTTCTAACTAGAAATTTCACATTATATAGATTCTAAGTAGTTGAAATTGCCAAGTCAAAACACTGTTGGGGAAAAGATTCCAAGCTTTGCACCGACACTGTTCAACAGGTAACAGTGACTGGGTCTGAAAAAAGATATTTCCCTTTCTCAGTGGCCAGTTCAGCAATATCATAGTGACACTAAAACACAGTCATTTTACAGACAGCTCTATTTTTATTCTTATCCTTTTTTTTTTTTTTAATGGAAAAATTTGCTTTGTCAAGGCTAGCCAAAAGCACTAGTAAAAACTGCTTTGGTTTCAAAATGGATATACATAATATGTGCGTTTATCACAGAAGACAGAATATAATCAGCAGGTTATCAGATTCTCTTAATTGATTAAGAAAATAATTATGTGTGCAATCGCATGTACTAAGTCTACTTAAGAGGGAAACATGATAGGGAGGTTTATTAATTCATCCAAATATCTAGATGTAAAACAGAAGTCACTACATTAAGAGAATTAATTCATTGTTGTATTTATGGAATTTGTAAGAATGCATTTAAGAGGTACAATAAACATCTGTCCATCTTAAAGATGGGGACTCAAATCATATTGCAGTAGAGTATAAACAAGATTTGAGTCCTGAGTGACAGTATTTCTATTTATTATAAATACATAACAACAATTCTACACCACAGTGATTAGTAAATTAGATTCTAAATGCCTTTGAAGGCCTTTGACTGCTCCTCAATGCATTTCTGTATAAATTTTGCATAAAGTCATCAACTTTAGTTGAATTGATATTACCTGCTTATTTCAAGATAAAACTCTAAGTAATTTTTCTTTTTCTCACCTGTAAAACTCACATTCTTCCTGCATCACAACAAAACTATCATGAAATAAAATTACTATTATGATTTTTTTCCCAGTGTACCTGGAACTACAGCCTAGAAAGCCTGATGTTCACTGCAGGCAGATTGATACTGCAGTAAAAATGATACTGAAACCTGCAAATAGTGGACATCTGGATAAGTACAAATAATGGACATGTGGATAAACAATAATAAAAGGGATGCACGAACTTGGTTTCTAAAGTCAAATAAATTCTCACAAATGTCTTGGACCACTCTAGATCAGCTCTTAATTTTTCTATTACATGTAATCTATGATCCATGTAATCTTCATGGATCCAACTCTAAATACACAGAATGGTCTGTATGATTTCTTACATTTCACTAAATATATTTTCAAATGTCAGTTAATTCCTGGCACAAATGAATTTCGCAGGTGACAAACATAATAAAAAGATGTAAAAATCACTTATCTGTTCAACACTAACAGCTTTCTATACTAACTACATTTTTTAGTGCTGCTTTACTATTTCTTTAACCTACTTGCTCTACAGTTCATGTTCCATTTTTTTGTTTGTTTGTTTTTTCCCTTTGCTAAATCTGTTTGTTTTATATTTAGAAATCTGGTGTCTAAGACTGTGGTTCCAAAAATCCTTTACTTCAGAAACAAAACTCTGGAACATTATTTCTTTCTGGTCTTCATGGGTCTGTCTAGATGTCTTTTGAATTATTCTTTCTCAAATGCAACACTACAGTAAGTAATAAAAATAAAGATAGAAACTGAACGAGAAACAGAAATTATTGTGAAAACTAGGTAGAGCATTAAAAAATGTGGCAAAGGCCAATTTAAATTTTTCAGAGTAGGGAGTGAAGTATTTTTTTTATTTGCTAAACTACTCTGAGCAATTTTCTTAGCCTCTCACAAATAATTAACAAAAAAAAAGGCTTTCCAAATTAACTTTATTATTCAATGTTCCTATTTCCCATTTGCTATACTTTCCTGATTGCAGTCTGCATCTCAGATAATCCACACTTTTTTTGAAGAATCAGGCCTGGAGAGTAAGCACTGAGATAACCTGCAGCGAACAAGAAAAAGAAGCATGGAAACCACTGGGGAGCAAGAACTGTGGAGGAATTACTTTGCAACCAGTCCAACTTATAAAATTGCTCATTTGAAGAGGATTTTTACCTGTTTATTAAAAAAGCCTCGAAGTTTCACAGGTGAGAAAGAAGTGTGAGGCTTTAAATTACAATCAGCTGTGTGTCATATGCACAATTATTTTCCCACAGCTGTTACCATCCAGGTGCCTAAAGTTTATATAATGTATTTTTGATACAACTTCCTACCTGTGTTTCCAAATATATTCACAGCTTCAACTTTTGGTGCTGTCTTTACAAATGAAAAGTAGTTCCACAGATATCCCTCTGATATAACCAACATCTTCCACAGAATCATTCATCATGCATGGATTGATAGATTGCTATGTGCTGAATTAAACATTCTTTTTAAATTAGGCAAAAGACTGTCTAACTCATGCCATTTAGAATGTAAAATTTCTGGAACAGATATTCCTCCCAAGTTTCCTAATAAATTGTGCACATTCATTGGGGGACTCAAATACTTCCTTCTCTCTTTGTAAAGTTCAACCTTCTTTAAAATCTTACCAGAGTCTTCACTTTTTTTACAAAAGAAGGAAGAAGTTGGTTTAAAAGTACTTTCACTAGACTATTCACGAGTGGGAATGTGAGCCTGCAGGAGGTGAACCCGCTGCTGCAGAAACAGGGAAGGCAGAGCTGTTCCTGTATCACCATCTAGTGGAGAAGAGCCCTGCTGTCCATTACACAGCTCCCGAGCTCCGTGAGTGTGAGAGCGGGTTCCTGATTGAACCTCAACTTTGCACACTACCTGCTTTATCTAAATCTTTGTACCCAGAGATTAACTAACTTCCAGACAGGAGGCTGGAACTTACACCTAAGTTGTTCAAAGTAACAACCTAAGAGCTCTGGATACCTTACCTTTTTTAATCTTTTGCCTCCTTGGACCAAAACATTCAGCATATTTTTTTCAGTGCCATAAATGTCATGTTTGGAGGTGAAAAACTAGAAATTGTTCCCTAACTGTCATTTAGAGTAAAGATTCATCACAAATAATGGGTTTATTGAAAATTAATGAGCCACCAAATTGTCCTAATTATTTTAGGGGAATAAAACAACTGGGCACAATTTACTCAGCCTCTGAAAAAAGGACAAGAAGGAACTACTGAAAAATCATGTCTATGGGGTAAGCATTCAGAAAACAGAGAAAGATTTCTAACACTTTTTATCCTTTCTTGTGACATTAAAGCAGTAACTCTAATGCAATAGTAAAGGAAATAGTATGGGAAAAATTTGATTCCAAGATAAATTTTACACCCAGTGGGGCTAATATTTAAAAGCTATATTGACATTTTCAGTGACATTAGAGGGACATGGTAACTACTCTCAAAATTTTACTGGGGCAGAGGTATGATAGCATATGTACTTCCAATTTATTTCAGCTATTAAATAGTGTCATTTTTATCTTCACAGATTAATGTAGCATTTAGAGTTTTTCTCCTGACGTAACTGTGTATTTTCATACCTAAATATATTCACAGAACCACAGAATGGGTCAGGTTGGAAGGGCCCACAGTGCGTCACCCAGTCCAACATCCCTGTTCAAGCAGGGCACACAGCGTAGGATTGTATCTAGGCTTGGATATCTCAGGTGAGGGAGACTCCAAATCCTCTCTGGGCAACCTGTTCCAGTTCTTGGTCACTGAACAGTAAAGAAGTTCTTCCTCATGTTCAAGTAGAACTTCCTGGGCACCACTGCACAAAAAGACCCAAAACCAAACAAACAACAAAACACAAACCCCAAAGAATTGTAGCCATCTTACAAGACTGTAGTGTTAGAGTAAAAAGCACATTTCTACCTAGAGAGGGGTCAGAAGGTCAATCAAACACCACTTCAAAAGTTCCCAGTGCTCACAACACTTTGTGGTATGAAAAAGAAGGGCCTACATTTAATTGAAGACAAGCAAACAACAAAATTCACTAGGTGAGTACAATGCCCTACTTTACACTTTTTTAAAGATCTCATCCAACTCTAAGCAAAAACAGACATTACTCAATTGCACTTTGTTCTAATCAAAATCTTGCATTTTATTGTTGTTATTTTGCAAAATTAGTTTTCCTTCTACTTTCACTTTTGAAGACCGTGTTTACAGTTGTACACCATGTGTGCTTTCCAGATTAGATAGCCAGGCCTGATGTTGAAACATAAACTGAAAGTGCAAAACACTTTTCAGACAAGAAGTCATGCAGCAGCAATAAATTTAAATATTTTAATGTCTAGCATGTTAAAGGAAAATATGATATCAGTACTCATGATTTGTCAAACACCAGCACAAGTAACTCACCTTGCCTGGCCTTAAGCAGACAAGGAACTCAAATTTGTAGATCCATTCATATCATTTGGGAGGTTTCTAGAAAAACTCTCCTGCACTCATGCAAAAGTTTTCTTCTGCTGGAAGTCTTTCCACATGTTCCTGGTTATCAATGAAGGCCTAATAATTAATAACCTGGATTAACTTTAATAAATTGGAGTAAAAATCACCAATTTCCTCTTGCATTTAAGCTATATTCGTTCCCTTCTTCCTAAAAAATGTAAATGGCTCTTGCCATACAGTTCAGTTTGGATCATGCCATTACCCTATGAGAATCAGAGAATAAAAGAGCAAGGAAAGGAAAAGCATGGTTCTGAGAAGGAATATTGACCTGGAAAATTTGTCGAAGATGGAAGATACTGAAAGGAAAATGTTTAATTGTAGACATTAACATCTGTGTAAACACCACAGGGATCCAGTACTGTGACCCTAGGAGATAACGTGAGGAAAGGAAATGGAATTTCTAGTATTAAATATGGCAGTAGACTGAAGAGGCTAAGAAGATGATAAGGTTTTTTACATACTTTTATTTTGTTTAACAAAATCTTTTTGGGATATTGAATCGCCACTTGAAGTTAAAGAGAAGCAGGAACAGAGAAATAAAGAATAGTAAAGAAAAAAAGACAAACCCTGGAAATTTCAGCTAAATGACCCTTTGCATAATATTATTTTTAAAAGTAAGTACAAACTTTACAATTTTCTTTAATCTCCCAGCAATTGCAGTTGAGAAAGGCTCTATGTCAAAACCCCACACCATCTCACCTTAGACATTTAAGTGCTCAAACAGGGAAAGTGGCAGCTTGGGACCCCAGCACTCAGGGTCAGGACACCTCCATTTCTCCAGTTATTGCTGAAGAGCTTCTGAGAGGGTAGTGGTAGGGAAGATGCGTGCTAATCTCTTTACAAACAATTCTATGGGTGAAGGAACGGGTGTTAACGTCTTAGAAATGGGTTAAATATCTCTACTGACTTCAAGGGGAAGGTTTGTCACCTTGGCTCCTGAAACAGGCAAGGGTCCGCGCAAGCCTCAACTTCCGAAATTTGGGGTAAAATGACAGGTTCAAGGGGAATACGTGGTAGGTGGCTCGGGAAGGCTGTACTTTCCTAGTACCTCAGCTAGTGCGGGAAAGAAGAAGGCAACATTCAGCCGGGAGTTTAGGATAAAAGGAGGCCGCATCCTCTAAAAGCAAGAGAGAGAGAAACCCCGCGGCCGTGTGCCCGGGTGGACTCTCTGCCATTATGCGAATAAAGTTGCAGGACTCCTCTGTCTCCTTTATGGACGCTGGCTTTTCACAGCGTGATTTTCCGTACATGCCTGAGCCCACTGGAGGAAAGCAGCCGCTCCCCGGGCTGAGCATGGGGACGATGCTCCGTCTGCAGGGATGGGGAGAATGCTCACCTGAGGGACAGGTAGGCGCCGTCCATACAGGGTCTACAAAATTCTCCGCTGGGAATCATAGAAACAAACAAACACACCAGCAAACAAACAAACAAAAAAGACAACGCCCGCCGCCTCCCCAAATTTACCAATTACTATTTAAACATTGTCACACGTTTCCACAACACTACGAAGAAGACATGTTGGAAGAGTTTTTCAGATGGTATTTAAGGCCGTTTTGCGGGTAGGTGGCCGCTGCCTCCGCTCCACACCGCCTGTACGAAGTGTGTTCACTACCCTGACCTGCCCGCGGAGCTCCGGTGCAGCAGACCCCGAGGCAGGGTCCCACTCCCCCTCCGCCAGGCAAATTCTTTGGGATCGGCAGGAAAGGGGTTAAACGAGGAGCCTCGGCGCCTGGAACCCGGCGGACTGTTCCATTACCTCCAGAGGGGGGACCCACTTATACATTGCTAATTGTTCGCTACCAGATAATGTTAAGACTCGAAAAGGAAAGCTAAAAGCAGTTGTTATAAAGCATGAGAAGCAGGTCTGTGAGTTAAAACAGGAGAATCTGAGGTAAAATCCTGAGGGCACCTCTGTCTTTATCCTGCGTGGGCAAGTTGCGCTCAGCCCGGTCTGAGGGAGGAGGCGAGGCGGCACCCCGGTAGCGTGTTTGGGGCTTGCAGGGTGCTTTAGGAGTTTTCGATACACTTTAATTTCTCCTTTCAGCATGGCTAGAGTTTTCCTCTTCCCTGACTGCTTGTAACAAGCCTTGTTTGCCTAAGCGGGACTGGGAGGAGAGGAGGAAGGGCGGGCAGGAGAGCGGTGACGGCAGGAGGGTTCTGAGGTGACAAAGGCGCGGGAAGCGGCCGGAGCAGCCCGGGTGCTGCTCGGTCAGGGGGTCAGTGGCTTTCTTTAGCTCAAATAATTATAGAATCGGTCGCGCCGAGCCCAGTGGAAGAGATGTGACAAACAGGTTTGGGAGTCCTGAGCATAAACGCGAGTAACTCGGCCGGATTTCACAGGCAGTGCTGGAGAGCCGGGGCTGAGATCCGCCCCGGGCGGTTCGGGAGCAGGCGGAAGGCGTCCTCAGACATCTGCTCTCACCAGTGTTTTGGAGTGTCTTAGAGACATTGTCTGTGTTCTTTAGGATCGACTTAATATGTCAGTGTAGAAAGAAAACAAAAAAGCGCCTTTTTTTTTTTTTTTTTTTTTTTTTTTTTTTTTTTTTTTTTTTACTACTAATGGTAAGAATTAAGAAAGTGAGGAACTGGGTTCGTAGGTCTGCACCTTGACAGAAGGAAACAGGGTGCTTCAAGTCTTATAAAGGAGCTGGTTTAAAAGCAGCTATTAGTGATAGAGAGCTTTCCATCATACTAAAAATATTTCTGTGGAATCATAAGCATGGGCAGTGCTTCCCAGGCAACTATAAAATGCCAAGCCCACTTCCTTTAAGAAACTCTGAAACTTAAAAGTAGACCAAAACCACACAGTATTAACAAATTTAGAGCTTACAGTGAGGGAATAGGAGGGACATTGTCTTGGAGAAGCAAATTTAATTTTTGTAACATATTTTCTTCTGCATTATTTATAAGAAGATTACTTGTCTGCCTAATTTTTCTTCAGTACCAGCTGAGCAGTATTGTTTCAGTAATACTGTGGTAACATAATATAGAAGGAGAATCCACATATTTCAGAGAAATGTATGAGAGATTGAACTACATTATAACCTGGTTCCCTCGGGGGTGCAACAGTGAAACAGCAGCGGGAAGTGTGCTTTAATCATTATTCCTGCACTGGCTTTTTTGTGGCTAAATAAGGATCTCAGTGCACTAGAGTAGCAATCCAGAGTCTTTCCTGAGCTCTACATTACCAAAAATAGTATTTAATTTAAAAAGTTGCAGTATGTTTTTTGCAATCAAAGGGAAGTGTATATGCTGGAGAAAACCTATTGGATTAACAGTACTGTGAATTTTTGCTTGGCACATAGGGAGTTCTAAGAGGTTATCTGTAAAATTTCTGCAGGTGGAGCCCCCCCTCCCTCCCAAAATTCCTAGGGCAATAATTAAATATTATTCTACAGCTACCTAAACATGTAGTTGTATTCCTATAGCCAGGTTATTACAGCTCTATAACTTCCCAGAAATTACATGTGAAATTTTCTATTTCAGGCATTTTGACAGCAGTAAATAACATTTTGAATGAAATTTTTGGGAACTGGACAGATTATATCTATTACATGTGAAGAACACCAGCCATAAAGAAGTCTCATATAGACACCTCTGAACTGCTTTTAGAAGAGGGTAAAGCTGGTAGAGGCCTGGTAAGAAAATCTTCATTTAAATATACACAATTTTATTGTTGGGAGGGAACATTCAAGGAGTGAGAAGGAGGAAGAAGGTGTAGCTGCTAAAGTTAATCCGTTTGGTACATCTTGATTGTTCAGCTGTTACACGGTTTTCTACTAACTTCACAACACCATGAACGTCACAGGAATGATGTGTAACACAATGTCCATCATAATGACACCAAGCCTCACAGCCAGGCCGTCAGACATGTATGTGACACTCCTTTCCCTGTCGGCCATGTTATATTTTTGAGTTAATCATCAACAGTAAAGGAATACCAAGGATTTTTCTCACTTTTCAAGTTCTAGATGGTATTTATGAGAAGATATTAAAAATAGGGTATGATAAGGATATCATGACTAACTGTAAAATAAAACATACTTCATATGTTACTTCAGATGGACTAGAAAAAAATACATTTACCTTTATAATTCTAGGTTTTAAAACCAAAACAAAGCATCCCTAAACATCCGTTTATCACTAACTTTTAGATGATCAATTTTTCATGAAATTTAAGTCTTAAGGAAAGCTCAGATATGGATAATATCTCTACTTGGCATGCCCCTAGACTGGACAGTTAACTTCAGTACTTCTGGAGTTATTGAGGCAACATCCAAGTTTAGCAATATGCAAAGTTATTTGCAGACAATCATAAACACAGCAGAACATTTACATTTTAATTTTTTTTTTAAATTGCGGTGTCTAGTATAAGTGAAATTTGGTGTGAAAAAAATTTAGAAAAGGAAAGATCATAATTTTAGGTCTGCACATATATAACAATTTTTGTGACAGTTTTTCTTGTAAGTATTCTTTGTGCTATTCTAAAATTTAAACAGAAATTTATAGCATGGCTTTTGCAAACAATCTCTTTGCCAGCAGATGATTCCTTATTTGACGGAACTTTTTATCCAAACATTATTCAATCACAAATTCCTTTTCTATACTATTAAAATGGCATTCCCACCAAAGTTGGTTTTTCATTCACTTTCTACTCATAGTGCATTCTTCTTTGGAATTTGGCTATTCTGTAGACATGATTTATAAGAAAAAAAAATAAACCCAGTAAGATATTTTGTTATAGAGACAGACAGAGGCATATAGACTCTATCTATATAGATATAGATATAGACATCCACTTTTTAAGCCAGTGATTCTTTAAGTGAAGCAGATAGAGGTTCACATAATGGATTATTTTGCCAATGAAGAAAAATTAAATAGGAAAATAAAGTAAGGACTTTTATATGCTGCCTCTAACCTTTTGGAGAAAGTAAGAAGGGAACAATCCAAAACGATAGGGAAAACACAGCCTAATGGCAGAGAAAAGATAAACATTGCCCAAGGAAATGCAGGAGGAAAAAAGCACTTTAACCAGAGGAGAGTAATCACTAGTGTAGCCTGGAATAAACAAAAGACTTTCTTAAGTCCGAAAAAGTGGGGAAACAACAATGGAAGGTAAGAAAGTAATGAGTAAGTTTCGGAAAAAGTATAGTGAATGAAAGTATATAAAGTATTTTGTGGAGTGTATGCACATATTTTCCGGACAGGGAAATGCATATTTTGAAAGCTGCTGGGTTATTGTAATTTATGGATCTATTTAGAAAGCAACTGTCATTAAAATTGGCAGTGTATTCTTATTTAATTTGACTTGGTTAGTGTAGTGTCTCTGGTCAGAAAAAATAGATGGCATCAGATGCTTTGATGCACTCTGTTTATAAAGATTGTGTGTACATTCTTTTCCTCTGAAACCATTTGAATGTTTCACTCAAAGTCTCAGCTCCTTCTTGGTTGATAGTCATCTTGAATCTCTCCTGCTCTGCTTTTCTTACAGCTACGTTCCCAGTGATTGCTCAGGCCTGTGTATGGGTATCTGTGTCTTCTCTGCATCTGTTTCTACGGCATTTTACATCTCTTTTTCTCACACATGCCTATCCTCAAATATCCAACAAAACGTGCCAACCACATGTGTCTTTGTTTCTGGTGGTGACATGCACCCATATTCTTGTGGAAACTGGTTCTTTTTTTTCAGAAACTACTTCTTACTTAAACTACTTCTTACAGTGATTTTGAAGAGCACTGCCTATAACAATTAGCTGTAATGCATTTTATCCAACAGCAATTTTATGCATAACAGACCACGTTAATAAATTGAACCCAGCATGGAAAACAATACTAGCAGTAGCACAGGTATAGAGATCACAGCCTCCTCAGGAGAGTCACTGTATCATTTTTCATATGAGTACTTGCACTGGAATGCAATAAACAGTAGAAAAAGTTGGCAAACCTACAAAATGTACAATAATAATTCAAAACTACAAATTAACAATGCTGGGTACACTAGTAGTCTTTCATTATCATCTCACTTTTAAAATTATTTCCACTTAACCTATAAGCTTTAAGGAAACTGTTCATGCTTAGTGCGTTGTTTCTCCAAATGTATACCTTTGAGACAAAAATTTTCTATGGTGAATTCATCTTTTAATAGATTAATTATGTTTAAGAAACCTGAGGAATTTGAATATGTATTTTAAAATTGTGGGAGGATAAATAGAGAAATGTAAACATCAAACCAGGAATTTAAATACATCATGATCCAGAAAAGGACATTTTTCATAAATAGATCATTTTGATGTGATTTTTAAGCTGCATCATCTAGTCAGAGACATATATTTGCATTCAATTTGAGCTTCTCCAGGTCAACAGCTCCATTTTCTGGACCACTTATTGTCCCTGTCAAAAGTTAAACCAAAAATTTTAAAAAGGCTTTGTGCTTCAGAATGCACAGTATTGCAAGTTTGTGAGAAATTAAATAAGTGATAAATTTATACTGCTTTCTGGTTCACTAATGGAGCATCCACACATTTTCTAAAGTCCTGAAAAGTAGATGCAATGCTATTCATCCCTGTGGCCATGCTGAGAAGCAAATTTCCAGCACATGTCCAGCTACATAAAAAAAAAAAAAGAGAAGGAAATAAAATTTATAAATGGAATACCCAGCATTCAGAATATAACAGATGATGTTTTATTTATCCTTACTCCTTTTCTATTCTTATCTTAAAATCAATAAATTACACTTCAGAAGTAATTTTCATTACAAATTGATGTTGACAGCCATAACCCAAAGTAGTGCAAAAGTTACTTGTGCTTATTTCATTTTTTTGCACTATATGTTTTCTCCTCCCAGTCCCACTGTAACATCCTTTTGTAAAGGCCACAGGATGTCTAAATCAAAAGGGACATCTGCTACAGGTTAGAAGTCTGGTTTAAACACTGTGTAGGACTTTTAAAAATGTCTTCATATGAACAAAAATTTCAACTGATAGCCGAATTTCCATGAACTTTCTTTTATCAGGTTTCTGAATAATTATGAGGTCATTAATTGCTTGAATAAAGAAATAATTAGAAATGTGAATGTGATTTATCCCTAGATGGGTAACTACAGTTTCTTCTTACCTTCCTTTTGTCAAATCACTTTGAGAAGATTGCTTTAGGTGTGTCTCTAAAATGCAACATAAACATGCATGGACATTGGAAATAATCTGTCTAAAAATTGCATATTAAAGTGTTTGAATAGACCTTAGCACAGGCTCAAAGCATGCCAGCTTGCACTTTCCCAGACAATTCCTGTGCACAATTTAGACATTAGTGTTAGCCATAACCCATTCTCAATGGGCAAAACATGCATGTGACTATTCTGGGTAAAACACGGAACATTTAGTGGCTACAAGTTCCAATGCCAGAGAACAGTCCCCAGGCATGTTTAACCTGATATTTATATGTAGCCATTTCATGCTTTGCCTGAGGATAATTAACACTTCTGAAGAATCAGAAAGTCCTCTCTTCCAAGGAAGCAGTTTTTAAAGGCCTGAGTCCAAGACACTTTTTTTAACATACGCTATATAGATAAGCATATCTCTGTTTTAAATCTTCTTTTTCTGGCAAGTTCATTAAAAATGAATGGTAAGGGATGTTATGATATTCTCAACTTTTTTAATGCATACAAGTATGACTTTCTGAATACAGAGCTGAATACAACACCCTTAAGGCCAATTTTTTACTTCTGTCCTTTGCCAGAAGATGAATGTCCACATTTATTTGCTGGCCTGTGAAGTTCTGTATTGATTTAGCTTTACTTCCTAAAAAGTGGAGAAACAAAAAAAGCCTGGATGTTTTTTGTATTTCTGTCTTAAAATTTTCCATAATGGGCCTCAACAACAGTCTGGTAGGTAATTGAACAGTATTTCTTATGTGGCTAACCTGACAGTAAGTTGTCCTCCCAGTGCCTAGACAAACCAAGACAATTGAGAGGATAGAGTTATAGAATGCTCAAATTAAGAACAAAAACCACCCCCCCAAAAAAAAACCTCAAAACAAAACAAAAAACAAACACCCAACAACAACAAACAAACAAAACCCCCCAAAACCAAAATAAAAATAAATAAAAAACCACAAAAATTATGGGAAATCATGGCAGGTATCAGGAATGATACCTGCTTCCTTTCTGAAGTTCAGCAATGGTGAGAAAAGAGCCTAAAGAACATCATTGGCAGTGTGTAACCGATCATTTATCTTCCCTAAAAAGTCAACTTCTATTAGGTCTGGTTTTATGGCCCTGATATAACAATTATGGGACAATCTAGTTGTCCAGCAGTCTATCATTGGCCTTTTTTCAATTATATAATATGTCTTATGTATGTTTTATAGTCCAAATTACATGTTTTAATTGTCTTTAACTTTATTCAGAATCCCTAGTAGTTTGCATAATCAAGAATTTACTTTAACATTCTAATGAAAGTATCAGAGTTTTGTCTTGTCATTTTTTCTCCATAGAAACATTTTTGTACATTTTAATATAAATGCCTGCCATAGAATTCATACTGTGTATAAACAGAAGCTCATTCTTAACATGGTAGAGATAATGCAAGTTTGTCACTTAAAATGAAAAAGTACGATTTAATTTAATATTAAATTCCTGTTAGTCAATTAAGCTAAATAATTAGAAGAAGGAAAAAATACTACCCCCATCTGGCTTACCAGGAAAAATAAATAAAAATCACTAGTCTCCATGAAGTTGTAAACTTAAAGCAAGTAACCATACAAATATTTGACTCTTCAGGATTCTTTGGCTTTTTATTTAACCTGTACCACTGTGAGATTCATATTTAGATTACTTACTTTCCACAGTGAATATTCCCCAGTCAATTTACAGTTACATGGTGTTATTATTTGTTCCTGTGAACTAAAAAGGCAATGCAAAGAACATAACTTTGTGTTACTTGTCATACAGTCTACATTATTAAATTCTTCTTAATCACTGTGTGGTCCAGCCTTAACACCAGATTCTAAATAGAGTATGTAAATTTAGGATGATAGCTAATGATTGTGTTACTGTATTGAGATAACAAAGCAGCACTTTGGAAAGGAAAGTTCTGTCCAATTGAGAGAGTATATAAAATAAACAGTCATAATTTAAAAATATATTTTACTGACATGTCCTAATTATTTTAAAAATCTACCTAGAAATACATATACTGTAATATGGGTAATATATACATACCTGTAAATTATTGGGAAGTAAACAGAATGCACAGTGCTTGTGCAACACATAACAACTTAAAATGACAGGTACTTGAATGTTATACTGGCCCTTAAAGAGACAAAAATGGTAAAAACCAATGCATTTTTCATTTATTCTACAGAAAAAATCAAAGATATCTAAGAAAACATTGGTGCCAGGTATATTTTTACTCCAGTATTATATGGTGTCCATAATTTATGAAGTTGAATAATGACATGTAGCATTCAGGGAAGTTAACATTAGAGTGAGGAGGGCAAAAGAGGTCCCTTCTCTACTTTCAGCAATACTATCTTTGCATTTATAAAGCTTATCTCAGTACACAGCAGCAGCAGTTGTAAACAGCAGCAAGAGACATACCTACAGCTTTCCATATATTTTGTGAAAAGTGGTTGAGTGCTGTCTCCATGAAGATCTTTAATTCCTGCCTTTTGAATTAAGATTTACTTTGAAGAACAAAAAACGAGTCTGAGAGTAACAGACTGGATAAATAGCTTAAATTTATGGAAACTCAGTCATTTGTTTTGGGCAAAAGATGCATTTGCCCTGGACATCAAAGGGAGCAGGATTAGTTTCTAAAGCTTTTACCCTGAAACTTGCAGTTCATTTTCTAGACTACATAAGTGTGGATTTGTCAGGGGAATTCAGAGAGCTCTGCCCTTCTCCACATGGCAACCAGCTTTGTTCATGCAGTGTATGCTCCTTAGTGTGCGACAGTCATGGTTGCATGGCTGCATAGCTCCTCCCATAAAGATTAGGGCTATCCCCACCCCATGACTAAGGCCTGGAACAGAAATAAGGTTTAAAGGCTTTTGCAGTAGTTATCAGGTAGTCTGAAATACTTGATTTATCACTTCTCTGGTAACTTCAGGCATAATGACATGAACCCTATGCATACTAAAGTGCTTTTAGGAATATAGTGAGCATCCATTCTGCAATAGATTGTTATGAGTGAGCTTTTGAAGCAGAATACAAGGAGCCCCTTCTCTGAATGCAGTCAAAGAATTTGATCTTTCATTTTAAAAAGTGGAATAAAAATATTTTATCTCCCTTAAGGAAAATAAAATCCTGATTTGCCCATGTGTGTTACACACCACCTTCTCTCTTAATGGTTTAAATTAGTTGTTCTCCTGTGCAGGTAATACAGCATAGTACTCAAGTAAAATAGCCATTTCTACAAGTTCTTTTAGTTAAGTGGTATTTTAAAAGCACTAAATGGTCTAGTGGTAATTGAAACCATAATCAAATAGATGTTGTGCCTGACCATAGAACCATAAAAAATATATATTTGGCGTTTGAAAATTAAAAATTCAATGTTCTGTATTTCATTTACATATTAATTCATCAACTAAGAAAAAAATAATTATTTAAATAGATTACTAAAATTATAGAAAGACTCCATCAACATGAATTGGTAACAATCACTTAGAAGTAGACTGAAATAGTATTCCTGAGCTTTGTAATTTTAGAATTACATTTTCCTGGAAATTCACAGATATGTAAGTACACATATATATGCTACGTGAACTCCAGATAGGTAGTTCCTTAAGTTATATTTTATTTGCAAGAGAATGTAAATAATTTTCCCCTTGAGTTACTGAGTTGCCATGGATTAAATTAAGTGCAAAGACTTAAGGACACACTTCATTTGCAACACCAATTATTTACCTTTATTTCAAATTGATAACTTCAAGTTATAAATGCATAAACGATTATAGGATTGGGACCTTTTATATTGACTTGGAACAAAGATCTGTAACACATTTTTTTCAGAACCCAGTTTACTCTCTCTGTTAATATGTGCCGTTAGAATAATAGTATTTCCACTACTGAATTACCGTGTTTTCCAGTGCTGTCTTCACTTCTGTACTTTTACACAAAAAAAAAAACAACTAAACAACAACAAAACACTTATAAACCAAACTTTGATTCATCCAAAATTACGAATTTTGTAGTAGTTTAAGCATAAGAGAAGCATTTGAAGTCTATATTAAAGACAGAGCACAATTCAGAAAATCCTAAGCATTGGAGAGATCAGGTTCACTGGTGTAAGATTTTATCCCTTTGTGCAAATAACATTTATCCAGCGCTGAAAGGGTGTGTTTATATGTCACAGGGTATTTACAGCTGTGTCCAGCTGATTCCTGGAGTCGACAGACAAGGAGTGCTTCCTCTAGAAATGAAAGGATTTATGTCCAAGTACTGAGCAGCAAACGACATTAAGTGAGTACTAAAAGACATAGTTATTTCATGGGATATAAATGCTTCTTCATTATTATCCTGTGTTATGATTATTCAGTTTTACCTGTAGAGAGGAACACCAGAAAGTCTTTCAGATTAGGACATGCTCTTTCTCCAAACACTCCTTCACAACAAACAATTAAAATATTTCCAGTAAATCTACTGGCGGTGGAGCCTCAGCCTCCAGCGAAGGACATTTCACCTGAACATCAGTATTTTTCCCGGTGCTCATCCAAAAAGCCCGTTTTTGAAAGCCACTCCCTTTTCGTATGTCCATCTGGAAATCCCTCGCCCCGGCAATGCTTTGAGCAGCGGGTGTTTCGGTTTCTGCGGCCCGGCCTCTCACATCCACAGAGAAAGAGCATGAGCGGCTACAGTAACTCCAGCGAGTATCCCACCTGCAGGAGCTGCCGTCTCTGAGGGTTCAGTGTAAGGGCCCTTTCCAGGTCAGCCTCCTGCGAGGCAGCCTTTTGCAGTCCTCCTCCTCGTCCTCTCCACCATGCTTAGGCAGGACAGAAAAATAAACAACAAAACGTGTATTCTTTTTCCAAGAGAATCCCTTCTTCACAAATCCTCAGCGCAGGCTTAAGCATAAACTTCGGTCTCGTTCCGCGCACCAAAAGGCAGGGAGGAGGGGGAAAATAAAAAAACGGGGAAAAAAAGAGAAGGTCGTGCAGCAGGGTGAGGAGCTACGCAGGGGAGGCTGTGCCGGGAGAGGCGAGGCAAGGGAGCCCCTCCAGCTGCAGCGGCGGAAGCGGCGCTGGTGGAGCGAGGGAGCGATCGGGCGAGGAGGAGGCAGCGGAGGGAAGGGGGAGGTTGCTGGTGTTTGGCGCCGGTGGAGGGAGTCATTCCTGCCGCTGCACTTCCGGTCGGCATTTTGTTCTGAGAGGGAGCGAGAGAGACACACACAGGATCCTTCCCCCTCCTCCTCCTCGCCCTTCTCTCCCTCTGCCCCCCCGCTCGGTACCGACTCACCGTGCCCAGGCCGCCCCTCCCCGCCCTCCTGCGCTCGCACTCTCGGAGGGAGCGGCGGCGGCGGCGGCCCCTTGGCAGCGCTGCCCCTCGGCCACCCTCCGCTCTCCCCGGCTCGGAGCGCGGCTCGGAACCGGTTCGGCGCGGCGCGGCCCGACCCGTGTTGATGTTGTGAAGCAGGCTCGGGGGGAAGGGATTTGCCTCGGCCGCACACCCCCCGGCTCTACATGTTCGCTGCACTGAGGAGGAGACGGAAGAGGAGCCAGCCCCCCTCCCGGCCCGGATTATTGTTGTTATATTATCTCCCCTCCTCCTCCTGCTCCGCGGCGGCGGCGGCGGCCCAGCGGCGGCGGCGGCTCCTCTGAGGAGGGAGGGGGGCGGATTTCTCTCCCCCTCTCTCGGATTCTCGTTGGATTCAGACGCCGATTTGCTCAGGTAATCCCCCCTCCTTGTCTCCCCTTCCCCTCCCTGCCCTCTCCAGCAGCGGGCCGGGCCTCTCAGCCCAGCGGCCCAGCGCTGCCAAGAGCAGAGGGTATTAGCTGTTATCCGGGGTAGAGAGGAGTAAGTGCCAACCGGAGGTGTTTATTTCGCAGCCCCCCTTCCTGCTCGGTCGGGTTTGGCGGAGGAGGTTGGTTCGTGCCGGGCTGCCGGGAGGCCCAGGCCCGGCGGAGGGCGCAGGCCCGCCGGCCAGCGCCTTTACTCCAGCTCGGGGATTAGAAAGGCGAAGCGGCTGCTCAGTGACAGGCCTCAACCCGAAAAGAACAGGAGGAGGAGGAGGAGGAAACAATACAATTTGTCGCAAATGTGCACTGATCCTTTCCCATATTTACAACTTCACCTAGGGCAAGGAAGGAGGGTCCCAGAGCAGACAGTCCTCTGAAGTGGGGCAGGAGTAAGTGGAGGCATAGGGGAGGAGAGACAATGTAAATACTCAGGAGCAAAAATGTCACTTGTCTTTGCTACTACCTTATTCTTCTAACCAAGAGTGTTCTGAGCATTCAAAAGTTTAAATGCTTTTGGTTTTATAATTTGCAGATGTTTCATTTCTAAATAACATTATTGATTAGTATGTTAATGACTTAGTATATTTATAGCATAAAATAGTGCTTAAAGGATGATTGACATAACACGAACACCTGCAGACCCAAGAAATACAGATAGCATAGCATATTGTATCAGGAACTCCACACAATTTTGGTGTCTGTGTCATGTATACGCTACAGGAATATATGTTAAAGGAAGAAATACCATTTTCTGCTTCTAGCAAACGGAAAACAGGCAAGGGATCGTGTGCAAAGTGCTGTGTTTGTGACATTTAAGGGATCAAGTTGAAGATGAGATCTTAACCAAAGTACTTGAGAGTCACATGTAAATTTATTTAAGTGAAGTGTGAAGAATGCTTAAAAAGTGTCATATTTTCTTGTCAGGCTATAACACTTTGAGATCCTGAGGTTGTTATTGGCTGTTTGTGTCCATGATGTTTGAATATGTAATTAGGTGTAATTTTTACAGGTCAACTGTGTTTTGAAAATGACTGTTTATTAGTCTCAGGTCTTTATAAATAAATAGTAGTTGATTTACAATAAAGTAAATCTTGTACTTCTAAATGGTAGGATTGTAAGTGTTGCTAAAAACTCCAGGACATTTAAACAAACACCCTGTAAACGAATAAAAATGCTTCTACAGAAATCACATAGCTGCAGGAAATTTTAAGATACAAAGTTTTCATCCTTGTAGAGAGGAATTTTGCTAGTGGCAAACGATTATTGATATTACATAATTTGTTGCATTTTCAGCAGGATTTTTAGTTGTTCAGGTAGATTTGCTGTTATAATATGTGGTTACTATATCTAAGAGAGTAACTTTTTGATGCATTGTGTTCAGAGTCTTGTAAATGAAACTCTGCTGTCGTGCCTGCTGTGTGCCCTGATACATGTTTAAAAGGGTGAAGTTAATATAGCTGTCACGTAGAAGGCGTGTTTTTAATGCTGTAAATCCGTGTAGTAGTCAGTAGCGTGTCCGTGATTTGTATTGGTCAGGGAGCAGTTTGAATTTTAAAAAGCCAGAAGATCCTGCTGAGCCCCAATCCCGGCCTCCCTTCCTCCCACTAATCTCCCATTCCTGTCTTTGTGCTGCCTGGTCCTGTTAGACACTGTTTGCAACAGGGCCTCAGGCCTACGTGCGTGGAGAGGAACCATTTACAGTTCGAAAAAGCAGCTTTTTATTTTTAAACTTTGTGAAATGCAGAGGGAGCCACTAGTCGTCTCTAACTGTCCCCACCTCGGTGTGTAAGAGCGGAATTGCTATTTGCTTTTGCCCCGTAGTGTGCGTGGAGACCGAGTGTAACTCTGCTTCACAGGAAAGAAAGGACTGTGCAGAAGTAGTTGTAGTTCTTGGGTAGTTTTCATCATCAGGAAGCGACATTACAGCCCTAGCATTTCTTGCGTCTGTGTTTCAGGCAGTTGCCGTTCTAAGAAAAATGTGTTTGTTAAGCTAACAGTAGTGAACTTTTCTGACTGATTTTTCATTTAAGGAGGGTTGCTTTAAATATTCTCGATATGAGCAGGAAATGAGCTACTGTAGTTACACAGTTCCTGTCAAGTTTTATCTTGCCAGGGTTGTGTGGTTGTGTTTACAGCACCCTTTTTTTTTTTTTTTTTCTTTTAATCTTTTTTTTTTTTTTTTTTTTTTTAATCGGAACGGATGCACTTTTCTGGAATGAAGAATAGTTGTATTTATAAAGGGAAATATAAGATGTCTATTTTTATATGTAATTAGTTTTTTGGGGTTGTTCTTATGAGCTGTATGTGGTTAATCTTGAATTAGTTGCTCGATCAGTTTATACAGTTTTACAGAAATATTTAAAGTTGAGGTAGTTATAGGAGGACTTATTTTTCTTTTGAGTTGCATGTTTTAGCATATTTGAGAGAGTGTGTGCGTGCATGCAGAAGCAGGCCTGTGGCACTTTCATACTACTTTTTCCCTGATGTTAAGTGCTTCTACTGTTTATCACAACAGCTAGCTGCTTAAGGACAATGTATTTACTTTATTGATGTTATGGAAGTAGAAAATTAATTATTTTCGAGATGTTAGTTGTAACTATTATTTTGTCAAAAAGAGAAAAATGCTTCTTTCTACGTTTTCTTTTGTACTTTTTCCTGCTTTTTGCATTTTGAATTTACTTCCTCTGCACAGGTTGTTTTTTCCCTCTCAACTTCTTGAACATTTTACCTAAGGTTATTCCAACAAAAACCCCTTCCTGAAATCTTTTGCTGTTGATTAAAGCTGGGTTTATACTTTTTAAAAATCAAAACATAGAAATAGGCATGTCAGTAAAATATTTTTTTTTAAATTTGCAATGTTTAAGTTTTGACTTGGAAGCAACAGACAGATCAGAGAAGCCAAATTATATACCTAAGCCCTTTTGAAAATCGTTATTCTACATAAGAGCACAGGTACCCCATGAAACCTTATGCTTGAGACTCCGTGTACATAAATGTTCATACAACTCTTCTTGCAGAATCAGAGCCATAGATAGTAATTTCCTTAGGAGAGAAACTTTTTGTTTGTTTTTGTTGTTTTGTTTGTTTGTTAGTGATAATTAAGGTAATATAAGTTTAATCCTAAGTTTAATGTACATAGTCCTCTACAATATAAATAAACTATATTTTGGAGGATACTAGGTGAAAAATGTGGATTGATTTAAGCTAGAGATCCTATTCCTATTTTTTATGTTCTGTGGCAACTGGACTTTCATATCTATTATATTACAAAATGTTAAACTGATTATACCACATTTATATTAATATTTTTTTAAAATTGCACAAGACATATGGAGTTTCTGGATAACTGCTGTAACTAGAGAGAAAAATATGTACTTTTATTCTGAATATCTAGACCTAAGAAAGAAATCAAGTCTTCAAATTCACAACTTTATAATTTCTAGAAAGTATGTTAGAGGAGTGTGTAATATTCATGATTGTGTGTAATTTGGATAACAACCATGGGCATGCTTAATCAGAAAAATATGAGTAGTTGTAGCTTTAGAATTCATTGACTGGTAGGTGTGAGGTGGGTCATCAGGTATTAGGGTGGCTATTTAGTATCACAAAACACTAAGAACATTTAACATTTGAAAGAATGGCCATTTCACTATCATACCACTTATTTTAGATCTTGTTTTTCATTTGCCTTTATTAGAAGTAATTCAGGCTAGGTTAGCTTGATTTTGAAACATCAGCAGTAGTGAACATCATCAGTTGCAGAGAGATGTCTGCAAGGAAATGCTTGAAATTGGTTATACCTGTGTATTGTTGATAATAACTCTGTACAATAATGATCCCTTTTAATAATAAAAAAGTATTCTTGAAGTTAAGAAAACAAGTGTTTAACAATTGCAAACTCCTTATATAACTCATCTACATTTGTTTTTTTATTTTCTTTGTATTGCAAACATACTTTTTAGTAGCTGATCCTGACCCCCAAAAGGTGTGAAAGAAGTGCTTTACATTGACATGTATGACACCCCATGAGTAAGGAAATTGTATTTGAGGAGATTGTGCAGGACCTGGGATTTGGATTTCACTTCCTGTCCCTACTGTTAGCCATGGAAAATCTCCCCAGCAAAAGGAGGAGAAGAAAGGATTTTGGCCCATCTGCATGTGGAAACTAAAAGGGATTCCAGTCAGATTGAATATGGTTGTTAATACTGTATTTTAAGGTGATTACTTGGTCTACACAAATAACTTCAAAAGAATGTAAATATCCAATACCAGTTTTCATGCTGAAGTCATAAAAAATTCTAGAAAAAGTTAATTTTATGGCCTTTAGAATTTGTATGAGTTTTAAGTGTAAGTAATCAGAGATCTCAGATTCTTTTTATATGAGTAGATAATTAAATTTTTCATTTTATTGCTGTGGTTTGATTTGAAGCACTCTGATTTTTGTAACAGCATGTATGTGTAGACATGCAATGCATTTTAGAGGAACAGTGTCAGAAAACCCTAGGCTGCAAAATAAGGGAGTCCTATAAGGAAACAGCAAACTGAGGAGCTGGGCCCTTAACTGCACCACAGTATTCAACCCTTCCCTTGCAGCCCCAGTTCAGTGCCTCATCCAGTGCATGTGAAATGCCAGCTGACCACTCTTATAACCTAGTTTATATACTTATCATTCAGTGTGTAGCCTGTTGCCTGCTGTGTACATCCCAGTCCTTCAGGAAGGCTGAAGTGTTTTCATATTTCAATTTGTTGAGTTATCTCAAAACAAGGCACTTTGCAGACTTCAGAGAGCTTTTTTTTGCACATCTGTAAAAAATTTCTTCAATTTTATAGATGAAAGACTGAAATGGAATCAAAATAGTGAATTTTAAAAGCTTATGAATCTTATCTATTGTGACATGCTTTACTCTTCGGATTTTTAAAGTTACTTTACAGCACTTAGGAAGTTCATAACATTGTTTTTGTTGGCCTTATTTGTGGTCATGTATGTTCTGCACTTCAGCTTGTTAGGCTCATTGTTTCTCCTCCTGAAACCCTAAGTATAGAATGGTTTTTCAGTGAAGGCCTTAAATATCTATTAAATTTCAACTCTTTTGATCATGCCAACAGTTAGAAAAAACCAGACTGCCTGTCCTGAGAACCTAAAAAAGAATCACTGTCTATCTCTTAAAGTTTATTGGGGAGAAGAGAGAACAGGGTAGATCATTAACTCAAATCGTGCTGTAATTAACTGTCATGGCTACAATATTTAACACAGAGATACAAAATGTTACTGTTACTCTCTAGGATTGCTACTTCCTGTTGGAAGGTATCCTAAGCATTGGGTTGGGATTCCTGGGGATAAAGCTCTGGCTCTTGACCTGATAATTGTTGCACTTGATGAGAGTGCTTGAGAGCCCACCTCTGCACCCAGTGGTCATGCCACTTCCATGTCAGTCAGTTGTCAGGCTCCTCTAAGACTGTTAGTGAAGCAAGGCTGTTCTAAGGTGTAGTAAGTGCATTCCTAGCCGGAAGATTGCTTTGGGGATATAGGAAGTCTAGGCCCAAATGTGCAATTGTATCAGGCACAAAAGTTCTTGAACTTTTTTCTTCCCCTTTGGCTTTTTGTATCATGCTCAAATCGTGGCTCAGGGACTGTGAGTACATTACGGAACAGGCAGAATAAGTAGCCCTTTAGTCTTATTAACTTATTTCCTTTCTGGCTTGGGCAGATTTTCTGTGTGAGTACATTTGTGGAGGCTTTTTGTTAGTTTTTGTTTTTCTGCTTTTGGTTTTGATTGTTTTTAAGAAGAGTTGTTTTTAATAAAAGCAACTTTTCGGCAAAAGATGTCTTGAATGTGAAACTTCTCAGTGAATTGGTTTTATTAACTGTGTTTTATTCAAATTCCTTAGTAGGAGAGTGTTATGTTCCACATAAGGCACCTCCTTTTACTTTGTAAGTTTGTGTTTCATGACATATATGTCATGTGCCATATATGGGGCAGTGATCCTCTGAATAACAAGAAACAGTATATGATCATCTAATCAATGAGTATCACAATGCAACAAGGAGCTAAAATATAGGTACAAGCAACCATAACTCCAGCTTTTCTTAATGCTTATATGTTTGTTTTTGTAGTACTAACTTTTTTTCTCCCTTTTTTTCCCCTCAGGCTCACTGAATAACAAACATATGTCTGTGCTAATGCAATCTCTATCTCTCATGTTTGAACTTAAGTCTTTCCTCTGTGTTGACCTCAGAAAGGATGAGGTTGCAAATACTCCATCTCTGAAATTTTGTTTTCAAGTCTTATGACTTAATATGACTGTCTGCATTTCTTTCATGTTATTTTCTATTCAGATGTGCTGCTTTCTCTTTTTCTTCAGATATGTTTTCTGGATATTGAGAATAGGAGGAAGAATTTGGAGGGCCCTCACCAGATGCAATGTACAGCAGCTGACTTTAAAAAATTGCTGTAGAAAAAATAATCTGGAACCTGTGGGTTTCTTTTGATTCTTTTTTAGGTTCTCAGGACACTTTTTGTAGTGTAAAAGAATTTTTTACACACTTTTTGTAGTGTAAAAGCTGAACAACTTTTGATGAGATTTTAATGAGACTGTGGGTAGAACTTATGGGGAGTTCTTTATGAAGATCTAAAATCTTTGATTTTTTTAAACTTTGTTATTTTTTTTTTTCTGAAGGAAAAATTTTAAATCTGCTTGCTGATGTGTTTGTTAAGTTTCTACTTAAAACTAAGGTGATGTAATTGCTTTTTACTGTGTGAATCCTATATTTCCTTTTCCCCCCTTTTTTTGAATTAATGGAAAATGGTATTTTTTTCTACTAACAGGCTCAGTAGTGATTGTCTCTTCCGGCAGTTTCTTTTAAAAACTCATGTTGAGGCATAACTTGTAACATAGCATAATTTCATTTATCCTTTTAAAATTTGGCAGTCAAGAATTTGAAGCATTGCTTAACAGAGTTACTAGCTGACTTTAAGAATGCATGTTACTCCTTGCATGTAGATAGGACTGGTTCTCCTGTTTCCTGATTACTGATGTACTATTTAAAGGCAATGATTTTACTTCTGACTTTGCTGAACTTCAGTCATTTGGTTCAAAATCTTCCGTGTTGAGTGAATGCCCTTTACTGACTTATTATCTGAATAATGTTCAAAGTGAACATAGTTCACTGGCTTCTAAGGGTTGTGATGGAAGAAAAAAATATTTTTAAATTATTCCTGACCTTTTTTTCAAGCTATTCTTTGGGAAAAGGAGTTTAGAATTTCAGTGTGAAATAACTTTTTACATTAAGGATGTACATTTAGTAGCTATTTGAAAAGCTTTCAGAAAATTGGGCAAATTATTAGTGTCTAAAAAATTAACTGATTTCCCTGATTGTAGGTGTTATTGTTGAAAAACTTTGTGTGCACAACAGAGCTTTCCTAAAAAGTTCTAGGCAGTGAGATAGATGTGCAAACTCTTAGTTTTGTGGTTTCCGTTCTCTGCTTATCCACAATGCAGATTGATTTAAGTGTGTAAAATACAAGAAGTGAAATTGTAGATGGATGGAAGGATGAGCATATGGAGAAGGAGAGCAGTGGACTGGAACTGGACTTAGATGGATGGGGAAGGAATGGAGTTTGAAGAGTAGGAATTGGGAGAAGGTAGGAGCTTTGAGGTTCTTAAGGAGCAGATGATCAGCACATCTCCTATGAAGACAATCTGAGAGAATTGGGAATGTCTGAAGAAAAGAAGGCTCTGGAGAGAGATTTCATATCACTTCTCAGTACCTAAGTGGGGCATTTCACGAAAGCTGGAGAGGGATCTTTTACAAGGGCATGAAGTGCTGGGACAGCAGGGAATAGCTTTCGGATGACAGAGGGAAGGCTTAGATTAGGTCTTAGGAAGGCATTTCTTTGAGAGTGGTGAGAAAATAAGTTGCCCAGAGAAATTGTAGCTGCCCCATCCCTAAAAGTGTTCAAGGCCAGGTTGGATGGGGTTAGTGGAAGGTGTATTTGCCCATGGCAGGGAGGATGACTTTAAGGCTCCTTCCAACCCAGATTCATTCTGTTGTTCTGTGAAATAATGACTGAACTGTAGTGGCTGGACAAAGGAGCTGGTGGGGCAGATACAAGTGGCCTTAAGAAAGATAAAGGAAGAGCTGTGATGAAACAGCCTTATTAAGAAGCAAAGGCAAAAAGATACTGTGGATTTGCTTGTACAGTCAAGGAAAGCAGTTCAGGGATGGGAACGGATGGGAAGTGTGTTCTGAGAGAGGCCAGAGAAGGGAAGGAGAAGAAATTGTCTGAGAAGCCAGAAGAACAAAACAAGGATTGGTTGGGCAAAGAAGCATTATTTCACACAGAGGAATTCATTGTTTGAGTTGTCTTTTTTTTTTTTTTCCCTAAACTGAGAAAATTACTTAGAAAAAAAAAGCTCAGAAATTTAGACTACTTCTTTTAAGAGCTAATGATAGCAGATTTTGTAGTTCAGATTAACTCTATAGGTATGTGTGCCACCTTTGTGAATACATTGTGGTATTCTTAAATCTGTAATCCCTATTTTACTGACAACAGAATGTCTATTTCAGTGATTGTGTAAAATAAGTTTAATTCGTTCTTAAATTATTTTTTTTTTAAATACAGCAGGTTTGATGAATGTCTCCAAGTATTTGCCGTAGATATTGTTCATTCTGCCCTGGAGAAAGGGATAAACTCTAGAGATTGCTTTCAGTCCTGTCTTTTATGATTAAACATTTTGATTCTCTTTGGTGTTCAGTGTGTAGCCTTTTGCCTGAATTGTTTTGTGTCATGAAGCCCTGCTCCAGAGACAGAAGTCTTAATTTCCTCATAGGCTTTTCTGTGGTCTGTACTGGAATATTGTAATTCCACAATTAACCTCCACAAATGCTTTTTTTTAAAATGTTTTTGAGACTAGTATGTAATCACATAAGTTGAGTACTGAGATGAAAATGTTGATCTTCATTACCTTTGGAAGTCTAACTGGAACAAGTGTAGAACCTTAATTTTAAATAAACTGGCTTTTTTTTAATCATGATTTATATGGTAAGAGTAGAACAGATTTTGTTAATTTTGGTTACAAATATGACTAATCAGTGCTTCAAATTAGGCTTTGGAGCCTGCAGGATAAAAGGAACACAGAAATATTTGCCATTGGTAATAAAAATAGAATGAGATTCCCAAGAGTGGTGTTTTTCTGTTTCCTGCTATCTGATCTGAAGCCTCTTTCCCTTCATATTTGCTTTGTTTTTATTTGGACTTGAAGTGTCATGTGTACAACAGACCTTACAGCCTTACGAATAGACTGATTCATTTCCAGAGCAGATCCCTCCCGTGAGCTGGAGGAAGAATGGGCCTAGGGATGGCAGAGAAGTGTTACACAATTACATAATCCAAGGACCGTGTCAGAATTCTTGGAGGCAAGGGACATTTATTAACTTTTGATTGACATTGCAAAGACTTTCAGCTTGGGGGTGGGTGATTTCCTGTAAAAGTCTAGAGACTTTTGAGTCAATACTCAGAGTAATGTTTTAGTATTTGCTGATATCAACTTTTCAGTGCTGAATTCTCTCCTTTAGAGGATGCTTCTAACATTTTAATAGTAAGAGTTTAACATACAGCTATGCATTTAGTGTGATGCATTTCTAAGCACTATCTTATGTAAAATAGCTGTTAGAGTGCAATAAGTGAAATTTACAATCTTGATTTCTACATCATAAAAAGGAATTGGAGTGAGATCAAAATGGGACTTTGTTGTGATACTGCTATTGAAAAGGTTACCTCTTGAATGTCAGTCAAAACTTTGAGATGTGAGAGATGCAAAATGGAACTTAGCTCCTCTGGTGCTAAGTAAGGGATCCATATTTGTTAGTTGATAGAAAACACTGAAGAGATTTTTGCATCCTGGAGTTCAGTTTGAATAACTTTATTTGAAAATCATATTCTCTCATTCAGGTTTTTGCCCTGTTCCAATTCATTTTCTTTGCACTGTGATGTAGTAGTCCTTCAGCAGCAGGAGAAGGGAATGGTCACCTCCCCATAAAATATAAAGCCAGTCAAAAGCACTAAGAGATAGTGACAAATGCGTGTTTGAATGTCCTGCTACTGAGGAGGATTTCAGAATCTGTCAGATACCTCAAGCAAGTGTTCAATGTCTGTCCTCCCGAGGTTTTAAATGAAGTGTTGGAGGCAGTGGCTAGTACACAGTGCCAAGTAATCAATTTTTTATGTTAGGTGTGTTCAAAGCATGTTTATGACTAGACTTTTTTACTCTGAAGGTCTTGCCCAGACTTACGGGTAAAACAGGTGTTGAGCTGCTTGGTACTGACATACACTGAAGCAAGCTTGTAGGTGAGCTTTTCTGGTGATAAGTTAGGTGACTAATGGCTTAGAGAGTTGTAGGAACACACTGTGCACTCCAGAGTCATTATTATAAAAGGTTATTTAGAATTATGACTCTGCATATTTACTCACTGGAGTAATTCCCTCTGCCATTCTATCTAGCATGATGTAAAATTTAGTCATGTTATTTGCAAAAATACATAATTTATTTTTTACCATGGAAAATATAATTAAAATATTTGAGGAATTGAAATAAAAATGGAATGGTGTAAAGACTGTTTTGTCTGTAATTCACTAAATATCATTACATGAACAAGCCATCATACTACTGGAAAGTAAACATTCTCAGTTTTCACATATGAACAAGCCATCATACTACTGGAAAGTAAATAAACATTCTCAGTTTTCACATCATACTATAATTTTAGCCCACAACCTGGAGAAAGAATAATGAGAAACATTTATTTAATTTTGTGGTGTATTAAATGCTTGCCTTGAACTAGTAGACTTTAGAATAGGAATTCCCTCTTTTTTTTTTTGTAAACGTTTGTGTTTATTCCTGACAAATCTTTTTCCTAGACTCAAAGTAGACATATGATGTCATGGAATTAAGCAAATTCCTAACCATGCCTTGATAAACAATTAGTCAGTGAAGTCTCATAAAAAGCTCTGTAGGTCGACTTCTGAGAATTCAACACAAGTCCTGAAAATCTGAAGTTGTTACAAGCTCATTTACAGTGAATGTTCAATTGTGCATATGTAGCATGTGGCAATTGCACCATAACTTGGGTTAATTTAAACCTGTTTCATTGCTGGCTAAGGAAGGTTGGATTAATTTGCATTTTTCATGAGCATTATGTACAATTATTGAAAGTCAGCTGATGCATAGTTAACTAGACAGTGTAATCTACTTGGACTAATCAGCTTGCCCAAGAGTGGCTGTCCCTCCATATAGCCCCACGTAAAATTTGGGTGAGAACAGTATTTGCCTGAAACAAAAATATTTAAGGTCTACTACCTGCCCCTACTTACTGATATAGGTGTAAATTGGAGCAAGTGTTTTAGGAAGGACAAATATGTAATGAAACCCTCATTGTAAAATACACAAATTTTGTAATTCTGGTAGAAGATATCATAAAGCTTGTTATAGATATAGCAGATAATTTTTTTAAACATGAACAGAAATACTGGTTTTATGATGATGCTTAAATACTTATGCTATTTTCTAATAAATCAAACAAAGTTGGAAAATTTACGTACTTTAGTTTTAAGGGTGACCCTATAGAAACAGCATCAGTTACCAAAGACATTAAACTTGCTGTGCAGAACTTAGAAGTTTTATTTGCAAAATGACAGTTACCTTGATAGGAAGGATTTAGTTTAGTTTCATGTGCATGATTATGATTTATAAACATTCCGTAAATCAACTTACATGCAGGTTCATTCATAATGCTTTAAAATTATACTTTTGTGAATGGGTTACTTTCAGTAATCCAGGGTTTACCCAGATGTGATTACTAGAAATTGATATCAACGTATTTGTTTCCTTAAATAAGAAGTAACCAGAACCTTAATGTTAGGATATTCACATATAATAGAATATTTATTTTATGAATTCAATTATTATAGTAGTAAATAGTGTGTGCACATAAGACAAAGTAGCTCCTTTTTTCTTTAGATAAGATATGATAATTAGGCTAGATTTGCCCATTAAGGGTAACAATAGTTTTGTGATCCTGTTGTAGTTATTTAGTATTGTTCTGTGGTTAATTTGGTTTTTTTTTCATAATCATTGTTAATTGTTTCATGAATCTTTGTACGTTAAAGATGTTTGTATTTTGAGGGAATGAAGGGGGAGTGGGTTGTGTTCTGGAGTGCTAATTGATGAAATGTAGTGGTGGGCTCCAAGTTATGATTGCTTTGCAGTAACTCTCTGAACTATGAGCATAGTTTAATAAATTCAGCACTCATTTAGCTTACTAACACAATTATCAGTGGTGTGTTAATTAGCATCAGATAACTTGAAAGATTTTTTTTTAATAGAAACACCTGTGTAAAATGCTTACATACTTGTGAGGGTAATAACTCAGATACTTGTCCACTGAAAAAGTGAAGAGTTGTCTTTGAGAATTCACCTTAAAATCTTTTAGAAATAAGAAGTACCTACTTGACAGTTAGTGTCTTAGAAAATGTGAAAGAGGATGTTTGTTATGAGTAAACAGTAGGAATAATTAGCAGTGGGGGGAGCTCAAGTTCCTTGTAATATGAACCTGGAAGACACAAATGTAAGTGAATGTTGGATTATGTGAAATAGGAGTTCAGTACTATACAGAATACTACTGTCAGGATAAATCTACATCTTAGACACTAGTGTTATCATGTGTGCCAAAACATGCAGACAATAATCTCAAACATTTGGCCTGGGAAGGCCACTTGTGATTCTGTAGGCTCTAATTTATGGTCTCCCATGGCAACTGTTAAAGAGAAAAAAGGATTGTAAATTAAGATGTATCCCACAATCATATCCTGTGAGTTTAATGTAAAGAGTTTATTTTTTTCTGGATATAAACAACCTGTTCACACAGGAAGGGATCTTTACCTTGCTGCTAAGGTGTCCTACTCTTTGTTGTATGTTTAATCACAGAGATCGGTAAATTAGCAATTATTCTGTTGGAAACAGGACAAAAACTCAGTACTTTCATGGCCTGGACAAGTGGCTACCAGCAGTTTGCGTGCCTGCCTGTGTAGGCGCCTTGGCATCCAAAATAAGGATGGAAGACTATTAGCTACTCCTTATTCCTACTTTAGTGTGTGTATATGTCATGCAGATGCAAATCTAAGGTATTTGAGGCCTGATCTGTTTTAGATGCTTCTGGTTTCTCTTCATATGACATGTGAGTGAAATTAGAAGGATGCCATCCTTAATTTTTGATGCTTTTGAATTGTTGGAATATCCCCAAAAAGATGTGTAGTTTCTCTGTCCCCTTTGTGCTAAAATAACTTTCAGTTTGGAAGAAAAAGCAAATGGATTCTGGCAATGCTGCAGAGAATTAAGAAAAAACTCCAAAATGAGCTTGTGACTTGAGAAATAATGTTAATGTTTCACAGCAGAAAGATTGAGCTATCATTCTAAAAGGTGCATGTTACCAGCTTCATCTCAGGAAAGACTGCAAAGATCAGCTTTAGTCTTCCCTCAAAGATACTGCCCTAAAAATATATATTACTAGCAGTGCTGTTGTTTACGTCTTACTCTGTATGTATTTATTAGCATTCATCAGTGATTTATGATTGGCAAACAGCTGTAACTGTACTTATAAGACAGTGAGCTGAAAATCACTGTACACTTATTTTAGGATATTCTAAAATGTTTAATTTTAAAGTAAATAGAAGATACAATGATAATAATTGAATTTTATGAGGGGTTCATAGTTTTTTTCAAGGTAAGTAAATTTAGCTCAATTGATTAGAGCATGCTGATAATAACACCAATGTTGGGGATTTGATCCCCATCTAGAACATTAATTTATGAGTTGAATTATGATCCTTGTGGGTCTTCCAGCTCAGAATATTCTATGATCCTTTGTGATGCTTTCTGTGTGCTAAATACCTCCATTTTAAAATCCACTCCCTTCCTAGAGAAAGGGAACATGTAATTGCAAATTATTCTAGTTCAACAGGTTATGAAAATAAAGCACTCAGCATCCAATTGTGTGACTTCTATTAAAAAATTAAGCATGACTCACTAATCTAGTCTTCACTTCATTCATTAATTTGATTATCTGCATGGTCAGTTATGATTATCCTTGTATTTGTAGCGTATGGGCCTTGGTTCACCTTTACCTTAGCAACAGCTGGGACAATAGTGGTGTCTGAATTCTAGTCAGAAGTTTTGTATAAAAGCCTCAGTGAAATTGAGAGCTGTAATTAGGCTTCTCTTGCACAGTAGTGAGGTTCAAACTTTTAAGAAGAGATGGTTGTCATTTAGAATGAAGTACCTGGAGAATAATCATCTGTTATGTTCTTCTACATAAAAGATCAAGAAAATCAGTGTGTTGTCAGGAATATAAAGATTCAGTGTGGATTTTTGTGGTGACCCTGTGAGGTCTAATGAAAGCTTTGTGAAGGAGTTCTTGGGCCTTCCCCATATGCCCACAACACAGTCAGCTGTGCAGCCTGGAACTTGGAACTGTGTCCCTGGCCTAAGACATGCTTCTTTTATGTTAGCTCATCAGTTTAGAATTTAGAGATTTAGATATAGGATGCACATGGATTTTTATTTAGTCAACTAAATGGTGTCCGCAGCTCATAGAAATAAACTTCACAAATGGGAAAATGCAAATTCTTTAGTTTTGGTCATTAATTGATGACCAACTTTCTCGTGTTGGAAGGTGTGACTTATTTACATAAACATGGAAAAAATAGTTGCTGAATATGAATGAGGAGAGAAACATTTGCAAGGTTTTACCAGTCCTTTCTTTGGACAAGTATTGTTAAGAGCATTATTTTATTTCACCTATTAATGGGTTTTTGGCATGTTTTTTATTTGTCAGCTTCATTGACTCCTTGCTTCTGTAAGTGAGAGCTTGTATGTGTGGCATAATTAGAATATACTTTCTGAAAAGGCCATGTAAATACTTTAGTAAGCAAAGTTGAAAACAGACTTAGCTAAACATAAACCAAGCTGCTCTTTCACTGAGAATTACATTTCTGGATTTCTCTGATGTCTCTGATTAGTTTAAATGTCTACTTTTCAGAAAAGTGTAGTAATTTTTCATTAGTAAGGACTTGCCCATCTCTGTCTTTTCCCTCACTCCCCCATAATTTTGCAATTGGCTATTTAATCACTAACTCTTATAAGCCAGTGAAGAAGCCACATCATGAAAGGGAGTCCAGTGAAATAAAAATATTTCTTGTCCTGTTTCTTTGGAGCATTGACAGAAGATATTGGTTGAGTGAATTACGAATGAGGCTGGAGCTTTGCAAGTATGTGATGTGAACTAGATGGTCCCTTTCTCGCCTTGCAAAATACAGAGAGATGTGTTTTGATGTCAGTGAGTTGGGGAGGTTTGTGGGAGAAAACCTGATTTCTGAGGGAGCATTTGTTGTTGATTTGCAATGAAATTCATTGTTTGTTTTGTGGTATTGCAGTGCTTGATTAAAATATTTATAAACTGTTTGGGAATACTTACTTTCAAAATATGTTGCTAAACTAGATCCTGAGAAATGTTTTGGCTGACTGGAAGATATTAACAACTTACACATTTCAATATAACAGAACCGATAATTCTGCCAGGATCTTTTATTTTCTTGGCTTTTGGGGTAAAATGGATTAACATGTATGAATGTGTTGTTTTCCTACATATATTAAATTTTAGCAGTTATATGATCTAGTGAGGACTTTCACTGTATGAAATGTACAGTTTTTGATGATACTCTGCTCCAAAGCAAAACAGAAACAGTATATGACATCTCTGGTTTTTGGAAATCTTACATTAGTAAAAATCCTTAATTTGACTTTTGAAAACAACATAGTGATATTTGTGGGAAAAATTCAAATCAACCTGTATTAGAGTTGCAGTTGTAGAATGTAATTAAAGTGTTCTATTTCAGAAATAATGTAATGTTATAAAGTTGAAACAACTAAGTTCTGTTATTTTAAATTAAAGTTGATTTAAATGGAAATATTTTCTAAGATGCATCCACTTTGACATATGACAGTGTTCAATGAAGCACTCTAGTTAAAAAAATTCTCATTGAGTTAAGTGGATAGGTGTTTAGGAAGAGCATAAATATTTTCTCCCTAGCCACTAAAGGTGAGACAAGTAGGATTTTCACCAGTGTCTCTCCCCTGTACTGTATTTATAGGCATCTTGTACACTGTAATGATATCTGAATAATGTCCTAAAATTTCTGGCCATTAAATTGTTTCTGTACATGTATAAGTTAGTAGCTGTAAGATATCTTCCAGTCTTGTATGCTTCTTGCTTTTCCAGTTATTTTCTAGATCCTGTTATGGTCCATTTTAGAGAGCCTTAGGCAACTTTGATCTCATGGATTATTTAAAATTTTTGCTAAATAGGTAGGTTAGTGAAGATATTGCAGGAGATGCCAAGGACTTCAGGAGAGGATTCAGTTGCCTTGGCACAAGCATGATTTTTTTTTTTTTTTTTTTTTTGCCAGATATGTTTTTGGAAAGTACAAGACACAGAGAATTAAGGTGGTCTTAAGTCCGTGGTTCACTTTGATATCTCTCATCCATAACACTGTCTACTATATTTTTTGGCCAGGTTCATATGACAGGACAATTGTAAAATGAACATCTGTCATTTTTCAGCTCCCCAGTTTTGAGTGTGCTATATTTAAGTTTCCCTAAACCAAAAAAAAAAAGTACTCTAGATGCTTATATTAAGGCCAGCTAGGTAAGCTATGGTAATCAATGAAGTTTGGTTGAATTTACTAATTTTGTGTACTATTAAATTGGTGGTTTAATTATACAAGTTTGACAGCATAGTACTAGGGAAGCAGAAAGACTATAAATCCAAATCTTGATGTGTGATGTGAAATAAAATCTCTCTTTTCAGATCAAGCAAGTTTATTAGGAGTGACCATGCTAAGTCAGTGCACACCCTCTTCTAAATTATAGAATAGGTACTTAGTTTATCTGAAGAGTGATACTTTTTCCACCATAGGTAGTGCAGAAGCTTTGCAATTACTGACATTAAATGAGTCTATTAAACTAGTTGATTCAGAGCTGTTGAGTTGTAGTGAGAAATAGCTGATGTGTATAGCTATGATCTTCTAACTCTCCAAAACTGGAAAAGTAAGGAAAAACACTTTTACTCAAAAGTAATTAATGAAACCTCTTTATCAAGTTTTATTTATATTTTGTGGTAAGAGCCTCCTTAACACTGCAATTTAATTTGAATCTGTGAAAAGGACAGTTTTTCAAAAGATTAAATATCTGTGGTAATACTGTTGCATGCAGTCATTACATATTGACTGAAGAGTTCTTTCTGGATTATATCTTTCCCTTCCCATGTTGTGTATTTGAGGTGGCAAGTACAGTTTTGCATTAGTTTTAAGTCATATTACCAAATAGATTGTCATATACAGGAGTCTAACTGTGAAAAACACTAATGAAATCTGAAATCCTTTAATAATTTTCTAGTTTTACAGTGGTTCTTCTCTAAGACATAATTTTATATTGCTTGTCCAGCTACCCTTGTAACTACAGACTTAATTTACTGAAACTAAAAAAGTTTTTAAGTACTGTTACTGGAAAGTGTTACTGGTTAGAAATTTTTATGATTAGCTTGATATCATTAACCTTGCTTGCATTATCTGTCTGAGTGTGTGTCTTTATACAATACAAATAGAACTAGCAAATGTGTAGTTTGAAAACTGGTTTGAGTACCAGGTGGAAAAAATCCCAGGCAGTCAAACTGTGACTCTTAACAAAAAATATATTGATTCCTAAAAAACAGCCTTTCAGAATATTTGATTATTTCAAAGTGATGATGTCAGTTGCCTTTCAGTCTGTTTTCTGAAACAATGGGGGACATGCATTACTGTGTTGGAAATCACTTTATTATTTTTCATAAGGGTTTGTCTCTCCAACTGAATGTATTAAACCAGTGAGAGATGAACTATGGGGCCATATGTCAGTATTAATGGTAATCACTCTTCTCTGTACTTGAAGTTGTCTCTGAGTATAATTTCTTAGCTTGAAGAGTGTGCAAAACACAGTACAATTATGTAGAAAGTGGTATGTCTTAAAAAGGGAGAAAAACCTTTTTAAAAGCTTTGCAACTTCTACATTTTGCAGTACCTTTAGCAGAGAGTCTTCTTGGCTAGTTAGGTGTCATACCCAGCTTCACAGAACTATTTTGGTTGAAAAAGACCTCCTAGATGGAGACCAACTGTAGATCATCAAGTGCAGCCATACCACAGCTTACACAGCTTGTGCCTTTTGACTCTTGAAATTGTGTGAATGATTAAATGTTAATTAAGTTATTAAGAAACAAATTGTTAAGAAACACTTTTTCTAACTACTGCTTGAGAGATCTTGGTTGAATTGTAGTAGAAATGTTATCAGTAAGAAAATTTTTTGAAGTTAACCACTAGAATAGCAATACATTGTGTTGACATGCAAACTGGTATTTTAAAGAATGTGTTGCTGTATTCTGTTAGTTAGGCCTTGTCTTAATCATATGTTTTGCATTTGACTCTGGATTTTCTGTGTGCTAAATAAGTTTCACTGAATTCCTGTGTAAGGCTGTATCATTTAAAAAGTCTTATGTTAAAGGCTGAAGATAACTGCATGCATTAGTACATGCCTCTCCCTGTTCACCTCATACCTATTAATCAGGTATGTCTGCCCACCACCCTTTAAAACCCAAGACAGCTGTCTGCTCCTTTACAGGCCAGTGAATACATCTGCAGGATCCATAAATATTCCTGAGAAATATTTCTATCAAAGCCCAGGCTGTACTTGCCCCCTCACTGAAGTATTACTTAATTCGTAGTATTTACTAGTGCTGTTGTTTGTGAGTCATGAATCATCTTGGGTCATTAAGCTTTTTGAAGAGGATTACTTGACAGTGTTAGAGTTGGTGCCAACATATTCCTGAGGATTTACACAGAAGATGTTATGCTTTAGAAGGCCTGTATGCTTAATTTGGAGTTTTGAAGTCAGTCTGTCTACAGAATATAATTCAAGTTACAGAAGATCTTGCCCTTAATATCTGAAATAAGAACCTGTATAAAATTAGCCATTTTCAGTGAACATTGAGGATTAAATTGAAAGTATGCCATATATTCTTCTTCAAAATGTTGCATGATGGGTTAATACACACACAGAAGTTCCACTGTGAATTGTTTTCCGTCAGTTTATTCAATAGACCAAAACTACCTTCAAATTAACTGTTAGGGTTTACAAGTGAAATATCAGGTGGAGTTTGACTTTGGTTCTTCAAAGAGCAGCATGGGTAATCCTTCTACAGTATAAAAATAGAAACCATGATAATTTTGCGGACTTTCCAGTCTGCAGTAGTAGTAACTTGGTGAAGTCTTAGGTGTCCTTCTCTAAAGTAGTACCAGTGAAAACGGCCAGAGGTTGCCAGGGTTGTTGTGCTGCTGTGCTGCAGTGTAAGGTCAAGTTTCATGGATTCTGCCAAACAATATTATAGAAATTCTTCAATGACCTAGGTGTATTTTAATGATTGTATCTTTTCATTTTATAGTGATTATAGTATATGGCTTTATTATAGATATATAAATTAATATATTGGCAGGTATATGGGGGCAGTCAGGGTGTTTGACAGTTGCTGAACATTGGGATATGAGTATTTGAAGTGACCAATTTCCCCATATGGACCAAGTTTCAATAAGATGGTAGAAACGGGTGAAACAGAAATTGCCTGCTTTGGATCACTGAATGGTCTCTGGAGTAGCTGAAGGTGAGGGGCCTTTCATCAGAGTAATTTTCAACATTGATTATAAAGTTGCCATGATCTTTCTCTCTCTGTGTGGGTTTCGTTTCTTTACCTGAGGGGGATTGTTTGGTTTTATTTTTCTTTGTAATTTTTCCCTATATATCTGGGTTCAGGTGTACATCTCAGGTTTAAATTATTATTCAAATATTTAAGAGTTTGGAAATACACATAAATAGGACAGAATTCCCTCTGTGTATCCTCTCAAACATTCTGTCATTTTCTCACCACTGACACTGACATTGATGATATTGCTGGTGTCCTGTCTTGAGAGGGAGAAAAAGGAGGAGGATTAATCCTAGTTTCCATTGGTATTTATGTAGCAAATATTTGTCTTTATCTTTGCATGAAGCAGTAGGACAGCATGGAAGGAAATCTGGCTAGTGAATAGAATTGAGAGAAAAGGAAAGCAGTAAGTAGTAAAGTAGCTGAATTCGAGAAAATGTTTTTGTAAAACAGCATTTTGAAGAGTTGCTGGTTACAACAGTAGTAGAAAAGGAGGTATATTTGTTTTTTTTTTTTCTTTAGAGCTGGAAATATACAGAAAAATGCAAAGGGATATAAAGAAATGGTTAGCACCTTTCTGCTGTTTCTCAATCCAGCTGCTAATTGCATTAGAAAATTTATTTAAAAATTAGAAATTTCTTGAGTACCCCCTTTCAGGGTAAGGTTAGGTCATCTCATCCTTACCCCCCTGTTTATCTACTATATTGTGCTTTCTCATTGAAATGAATAATGAATTGCAGACAGTGCTGTGAGAGCAGTAGCTTTTAGTGGCAGTCAGTTTAGCTGTTACATGGAACTTTATCCTGTGCTTTGTGTCAGCACCTTTAGTGCTACTACTGTCACTCAGCATCTCCCATTCTCAGGTTGTCCTGCATTTATTGTTTTGTATGTTAAATGCTATTTACTCTTCCTGTTTCTTGATGTGTTAATTTCCAGAAGGCTATGGGACTAACTTCTGTCAACCAATTTGTTATTTTGTGCTCCATTTTTTTGTTTTTGTACCCAATACAACAAATGGTTAAAATTCCTTAAGATTGTGAACAGTTTAAATTTTAAATATAGTCATAATTCTGAAGTAACTTAGATTCCAGCTTCTGTGTCTTAAATCTAGCCTATAATACAAAATGTTTATAAAATTGGCACACTAATGCAAAAGTAAATGAAAATGAAATATTCCTGATGTATAAAATTCATGTTTTCTAGGCCTAAACTTCCATTGTCAGAGTATGATAGCATAATGTTTTTGTGTATTAACAGAGAGGCTTGTATGCACTTCTGCTATATTTGAGTAGCAAAGCTGTAGGAAGTCAGCAATGACTTCCAGTCAGCTGGTGCACAGCAGCCTGAAGAAGAGACCCAAGGCAGAATATTGGCAATATAAGCTCATTCAGCAATTTATCAGGAAAACAATCAATTCCATACCTGAAACAAGTAGTTTTTCAGAAGTGGTGAAAGAGTAGCTTAGCTACATGGCTGCCTTCTAAACCAAAAGTTGCAATAAGTCTCAGGAAAGATGGGTAATTTGTGGGTTAATAAAATAGGTAAATACAATTATTGTAAATACAGTTATGTTTACAAGTTTATATAAATAGTTATAATGGCTAACTGTATCCCACCTGAAACCAGCACCTTCATGTATACAGGCTGTACCTTGCTGAGGATAGTCAGCAAGTGTTCTATGCTTTTTAAGGAGAATATTGTTCAAAAAAGATAGCAGGGTGGAGAACACAAAGCACTTGTGATTTATCTAGGAAATTTACTTTGTATACAGAAGACAGAACAAAGCATTCAAAGCATTTGACTGTTAGTATGAGAGGAGCAAATTATAGAAGAGGCTGACCTTATTGACGGTGTGGAGGAGGTGGAATGAAGCATGATGCAAGAAAAAGCATGTAAATGCTGCGGGAAAACCTGCAAAATCTTGCAGCTGTAACATTGTGGAGTAGATATGGAAGCTGGTTGAAGATAGAAGATAAAAAGGTGGGCTCAAAATGCCATAATGACAGTTGTAACAATGAATTGCTCTGTAGGGCATGAAGACAAAACCGGTCTGAAAACAGAATGTAAATGACACAATCAGCTAAAATAAAAGTGGAGCAAGTGTGACAGAGGGCTGCTGAGATGGTTAGGGGGCTGAAGCGTGAAATTTAGTAGTAGAATCTGAGATTTGGTTGTCGTGGTGAAGAGAAGGCTAAGAGACGGATTGAAACACTGTCTTTAACCTGGCTGATAATGACCATTTATGTAGAAGGAAAGGCAGACTCCTCTGAGGGACAAAACAAAAGAAGCAACAGCTGCTGTTGCAATAAGGGAAATGCTGACTGGATTTAGCTGGAAAAAAAAATTCACAGTGAATCCCCATTCTTGAAACAGATTTTGACTGGAATGGCCCTTAATAACCTGACATAACTTTGAGATTGCTCTTACTTTGAGCAAAGGGTTGGTCCAGATGTCCCTCTGACAGTAAATGGGCTGGTTTTGTGCCAGTTTCTGTTTATAATCATTGAATATACTTGGTAGCAACAGGAGTTACCAAGGGAAAGCTTTGTTAAAATACTGGTCAAGTACAGTCTTGGTTTCTGTATTCAAGATAATCCAAGTGTAGATACAAAGTTTCATTTAACCACAACATTTGGTAGTTACTCGCCTGTCTGAGGTGCATTATAAAGTGGATTAAATCTCATGGATTTGATGGAATTAGATATTTGTTAGGTAAAGATGTTAATCTAAAAGGTAGATTAACATCTTTTAAAGTGTAATTTCAAATTTCTAGATCTGATCTACTCTAATTGCATATCCAGTGTTTGAAATTCTATGTTTAAATGATGAAAGAAAGAGTGGGAATCATTGTACTAAAGTAATTTACCCAGAGGTATTTCCTGCTGGGTGTTACTCAAAGCAATCATAATTAGAAGCTCAGTTTCTTCCTAATATTTTTATTCTTTATTTCCAGTTCCTATGGATGCACCTTTTTTGTAGATGGAAACTATTGTTGTATCTTAAACTCAGTGTTCTTTCACAGTAGTGATAGTCAAAGGATATAATTTAGTATTTTCTAAAGGACATACTTTATTTTAGCTAGTGAAAAGTTACATGCCAGTTAAGAATCAAATTTTGTAGGTTAGTGCAAGAAGGAATGCACTGTCATGTAAAGTAGCGTTAGAATTAAAAGATAGTTATAAGGAAATAAGAGTTTTGAAAGATGAATCCACAAGCTTTATAAAATACAGACTTGTTAAAAAGCCATGAACAAAAAAAGTTTTCACTTTTGGATATAAAGTTGCTATCTATTGTCAGAATATGGAAGATTTGGAATACCTGTCAGGAAACATTTGATGACCTTGAGAGCTGCAGAAATAGAGGTGGGATAAAATTCAAATGTGAAATATTGGTACATTTGAAGATTTATTACTAGAATTTTTATGCTGTAAGCAGACAGCTTTTCTGCGTGGTATGTCAGAGGAAGCATAAGATCTGTGTATATTAATGTTTTTACAAAATACTTAGTCATTAGCAAAAAGAGAGTATTATATGCAGTTTTTTAATCTAAGTTAATATCAGTTTTTTAATCAAAGAGGCATGTCTTTGTAGAAGTATTCAAATATCAGAGTATATTACGTAGTCTGAGTATATTACACACATATGACATGCACTGTATTGGTGTATAATCCTTTTGGGCTCAGGAAAATAATGAGATGGTATTGAGTGTGCAGAATAGTAAGAAGGTTGGGAAAATTTATTTTATGCAAAAACTTATTTTTGTAGCAAAGGGCTCTCAGCATAAGTTACAGTGCAGCTAAACTAATTTAAACTAATTAGAACTAATTTGTTTACATGACTTCTGGGCTACAGCTGGCTCATGTCCGACTAGCTCAGAGTGTTTACCAGTGGTACTCTTAATATTAGACCTACTCATGCAGTGATTCCCAAGCCTTTTTTCTCTCTTGTTCCATTTCTGCACTTAGGATCATGTTTTGGGATATTTTTTGGTGTTTTTTAGTGTTTTGGTTTTTTAAAAGTGATTCTTCTGCTGTTAAATTTGTCAAGTCTATATTCTACTTGTGGTCTACAGCCCTGTCTTTAGGGGCTTGAGAGGAATGATAAAACTGAGCACTAAATTTTCTGGAAAGATTCACATCCGGAAAGAAGAGATACCAGCCAAGAAGATGCAAGAAAAAGGGAACGTAAACTGGCAGTGAATAATTCCAGTCTGGAAATTTATATAAAGCTCTGGAATGCAAAAGAATGAGATACTGGAATTACCTTCCAGTAAGAATTATGAAGGCAAAATCTTTATGAAATTACTAAATGCTTGAAGTACATTATGTGATGTAAGTGATAATGGTCTCAACTTGATGATCAGGGAAATCCTTATTTCTTAAGAAAACACTGTGAAAAAATTATTTCTGGTGTGAAAATATACAATCTAACAAAAAAAAAAATCTTAACGAAAGTTACAAGAACCTGAATATCATATCATGGGACTAGTATATTTAGCCGTATTCAGAGTAATGGAATTACTTATAGTTTTAGACTCTAGCTGTCTTTGAATGGGAACTTAATATCTAATTTATTCAGGTGGTCTTCTAAATGTATACTGAATTTTTACATTGCTACCTAAAATTTCTGTTTCTTTTGTGAGGTTATTTTGGGTTTTTTTTTTCTGTTGGGAATGTAGAGTCATTGGTATGACTAGTAGGTGAGATTAATTTGTCCCCCTCACTTCAATCAGCTGGAACTTACTATTCATACGTAAATCCTCTGGTGCTAATAGGATTAAGATTTCTGAGTATCTTAAGGTGGAATGAAACAAACATTTGTAGTCTTGAGCTGTTCTCATTGAAGAATTTGTGCAGCTGTAATGCAGGACCAATGAAGTGGTGTGTTTGAAAGGAAGAATCTGATTTGATGCTGCACTTGAAGGTGGACACTTAAAAAACAAATGCTCTGCATATTCCTTTTCTTTGAAAGGAGTACATTTCAAAGAAAATATTTTGATTTGTAGTTAAAGCTGTTATAGGAGCTATTTTTTTGACATACAGGAAAAGCACTGGACTATGTGTTTCACAAAAAAATCCCATAGTTGAGACCCTATTTTGGAAAGCTTGCTTTCTAAATACATATTGTATCACTTAGTCTCTTTACAAAAACTGTTTCTGTTGCTGAAGTGCATTTCTTTGTTTCAAAGTAACTAACTTGGCTATTTCATTTCTACTCTAAAATAGTTTTGTACTGTTTTTATGTATACTCAGATGGCACTTTAGTTTGTGAATGCTTTTGTGAATGACCATGTTTGATAAATCTTAGAAAAGAGCGTGAAAGAATGAAGGGAGCTGAGTATTTTTGTCTTCTGTTTCTGTATATCTTGGATTTGCCATCCCATTTCTTTGCAAATTTAAAGAATAATTGAGGCATCAAAAGGTGAGTTTGCCTAGAACAAAAATAATGTAGCAAATTATTTGATTGTTAAGAAAAAAAGGAACCATATTCTTTCTAGCCCAGTTTGGTGTCCCATGTTTTTGCCATGGTTTCCATCCATATGCTTGGAGCCAAAGAATGGGTTGATTATGATAAACCTGCATTAATAGGAAAATCAGGGATCACAGAGTTAAACCTACACCTTGAACTGCAGCCTTATAAACAGTGGTAATGGACATGGTGATAAATCTTTCCTTCTTTACTTAACAAGATCAGCAATCATTAGCTGAGGAGAAAATACTTTATGAATTCCCCTATCCCAAGAACACAGTAAACAGAGTGAATAGCATCATGATACTTGGCTGTATCATCATTCTTTACTTGGTGTTAATATAATGAAAAGTTTAGAACTACTTGTAGTCACCGGCATACAATTTCAGTCCCTCGCAGTCAAAACAGAATGAAAACTTGCAGAGTACTAACTGATTCTGTTGCGCTCTCTTCCCTGAAGTTTTTTGATTACTTGGAAATCATTTGAAAATGCTTTGGAAAAAAAACTTGGCAGTACCAGAAAGTTAAATATGGCAGTAACAGAAAGTTAAATATGTACAGTTCTTGAAGTTTACAAAATTCACGTGAAACCAGACAGAAGTTTTACATTTGTAAAATTTGGATTTGAACAAACAGATTCAAATGTATTAGTGAAGTAAAGCTGCAAATAAATATATGTAGGTGAGACTTTGATTATATTACTTTAATATTCTAAGTTGCTGCTGGTTATGCCACCTTCATTTCATGACTTACTAAATTGAGACAGCATTTCATCATCCCTATTCTGTTGAATCAGGGATTTGATAAGCCACCTCTGAGTTGCTAGTCTGTTCAACTTGATGACTATAACATGTCATATTCTCTAGTATTTCCCTGTCTATTAAGATAAGTTTCTTAAGATTGTGAGTGCTGTGCAATTCCTTAGCTTAATTTCTCACAAGAAAGAAACATGGTTGTACCAAGTTCTGAAGCTTTTCTGCCAGTTGGCTGCATCTGAAGAGAAGCACAGTTTGCCATGAGAGGCTTCATGAAGGCTGTCTTGGCCAAACGTGGCATAAGCTTTAATTAGTTCTTCCCAGCCACGTTGTCTCAGAATAAAATCAGTTGTAACTTCACTTTATAGCATTGGCCAGCATCCATGTAGCTCTGAATTAGGAATGGGATGTTGTGTGTTTTATGTAGCATATCTATAACCCGATAGTTAAGGCCTAAAGGCTGAAGTTAAAGTTGTTATGAATACAAAGCTGCATGAAACAAGTTCTCTTTGGTTCTGCTGTACATGAAACAGTTTTGTTTTACTCTATCTCTGTGTACAGAGATGGGAGAGAAAGTGTTTATGGGTCATATCTAGAGCTTCTGATGATAATGCCTTAATTCTTTCCATCCCTGGCAAAATATTTGGACTCTATGGAGTGTGTTAGAATTCTCAGATTATGGGTTTAAAGACTCATTGGTGTAAACTCTCCTGATAATTCTGAGACACCAGTGTGAGAGAGAAAACCTTGCAATAGAAGACTACTTTTGTTATTGAGACATCTGACCAGCTGATTACTGCTCTACAGTTTGTTATAAATTGTGTGGAGTGTTGCTGAACAACATTAAAAATTTGTAAAATATTCAGTTGTGTCTAGCGTTAAAAGAGCCTGGAAATATATGTCAGTAACTGTACAGGTAATGCAAAGCAGTAGCTGACAGTGTAATTCTTTGCATCCAGAAACCCTGCAGCCAACATTAAAACTAAATCTTTAATTATTGAGTAGTTGGATTTTAAAAACCCCAAAATCCAACAAAACTGTACCCATAACCACCCCCAAACCTAAAACAAATGGACAAAGCCGAAGCAAAACTATACAACCACATAACTATCATATGCTTTAGTTTTGCAAGGGTCAATATTTGTTTAGCTTTCTGAGGTAGAACGCCAACTGAAACCAGCAGAAAGTATATAAAATAAGTCAGGGGATAGTGCATAGTTCCTGCCTTGACTACTTGATAGATACTACTTGATAGAGGCTTTTCTTATTTTTTATAATGTTGTCATAAAGAATTATCTGAATTTATCCATTTGAACTTTATCTGATGGCTTTAACCAGAGAAGGAGCCAGTGCTGTGATGTATAGAATAGGCTTTTAATGAAACATATTTCCTGGGGATCATCTCTCCAGAAGAAGCAAGAATTTAATATTTTGTTAATCTCTAGATAATTGACATGTGAAGGACGTAGAATGATACTTTACTATTTGTTGATCAGTGTAAAATCAGAGGAGACAATTTCTCTCTTAAAAGACATTCTTCATGAAGTGAGATAGTGAATCAATTGGTGTTTTGGTGGAATATTATATCAATTAGATGAGGAGAAAAAAATTGAAAGATTTATCATCTGTTTCATATAGGTTTGAAAAGATAAGATTTTAGTTATGCAGAAATGCTATGATAAACCATTTCTCATCTCAGAAGAAATTTTGTACTGAGACCCTGGCTGTTCATGATTTTTAGAAATTCTGTTTCAGTGTTCAGAGGAGGAGGATGATGGTGATGATTCAGTAATATTACCCTGAGACTTTAAAATGATTGGTATGTCCAGCCAGAATTACTGGAGTAGATTCACTTATGCGCAGTTATAAATTGTATATATAACAGCTGATACAAATCATGGGACAATGTAATTTTTGATTCATAGCTTAATTTGTCATTAATAAAATTAGATACATTCTGAGGAATGCTTCTTTTTGAAAGACACTTTATTATACTCGAGTCAATATCATTAGTCAAACACTTTGATGAGATTCTTTATCCTTACCAGAGTTTCTGGTATTCAATTTTTGCTTTTGTTTCACAGTGCTCACTAAATCCTGAGATCTCATGCATGTTTTAGAAGTCTTTGCCTTTTTCTGCAATGTTTTTGATATTTGATTTAGTTATTTTCTAATATAACCAATATGCTGGTAAAGTGTGCAGTTTTATTTTCTAAACCATTGGTGATATATTTTCATCAAATTACAGCTTACTGTGGGAAAGCATGGTAGTGGATTTTTTTCTCCAGGTTGTTTTTTACACTTACTTGTTTTGGGTTTTGTTTTTGTGGGTTTTTTTGTTTGTTTGGTTTGGTTTTGTGCGTGTGTGTGTTAAGTACTGATACGATTTTGTAAAATATCTGAGAAACTGAAATAGTTCACCAACCAAATATGTACTCAGATTAATCAAAGTCCTGGTTTTATGTGGAATAAATAGGACATTGTAAACTGAAATAGTAGTTTAGCTTTCCTTCTAGCTTTAGACATTTACCCTCTCATCTTTCTGTTAAGCTTTTCTAGTGAGTTGTTCTGTTCACTGTGTGGTTTTCTTTATGTCTTTCTTCACTGTCTTGATCAAATTCACATTGTTGCTTCCCTGTGTAGAGCAAAGGAAGCTTACTGAACCTGGTTGTCCCTGTATTATGGGCAGTTATTTTCATATTTTAATTTGATAAACAAGGAAATTGTGAGAAAATCCCATGTACAGTTAGGCTCTTCTGCAGACAGCAGTTTTTTTCCTGGATAGCATGTATTGCAAGTTTTTTGCTTGTCTTCTTGAATTGAATCTTACTTTGAAAATCATTTGCCATTTGCAAGCTTTCTGAATCAGCACCGTAGAAGGTGTATGAGAATACTTCCACTCAGTCTTGTGCAGATGTTTTGAAGAGGTGTGATGTGCTCTTCAGGCATGAGCAAGGGAAGATAGCTGCTGGAGGGTATTATACTGTACAAGTGTAGAGATTCTTTTAATTGGTCACATGGACCTATGCATGTGTTTGTGCTGTCATGGTAGGGACTTAGGGAAGGAAGTTCCTTGGTTTCCCTCTGTACTTGATCAGAAAAAAGTTCAGCTGAAAATAGTTTTGGCCCTACATGATTTGTCATAGTCTACACTTGGAGTTGATTCTCATGCTGTTTTAACTGATGAGGCATTTCAATACTTTTGTGAGAAGAACACTGAAATCATGCTATTTTCCTCCTATTAATAATTTCTGAAGCTAAATAAATCTTCCATCACTATCTCCTTGTACCTTTTCCATTTCTGAAATCAATGCTGAAAACCCCCAAAACTGTCATCTATGGGTAGTGAATGCAAGGTACTTTGAGGCTCTTCATTAGGTGCAGGTTTAGAGGGTGTAAAATATTCTCTTAGCAGTATTTTGTACTGTGTATTTTACAACTTTCCTAAGAAACAGTCCTTTAGTTGTAGAGAGGTTCTTTATTCCAGATGCTATTCACACTCTATTTCTGCTGTGGTGTTATTTTGACTGCTGAAATGTTACCTACTTTAACAGTTTAGACTTCTAGTTTTAGCTTAGGTTTTGTTTTGGTTTTTTTTTTCCCCTTAAGTCTTCAGAAGGTACAAGACTTCATTTGCAATTTGAATGAAGTACCTCACCTTTTTTAGGCTAAGGCCTGTAGACTGCAATTCAGGTAATGCTGAGTGAATTGCTTAGTGGGAAGAGTCATAGCACTTTTCGGTCACTACAAAGGAAATGAAACTTTGTTATTTAAAATTCTTCTTCCTGCAAAGTTACCTTTCAGTTTTGAGTAATGTGTAAAACCCAAGGTGGTAGTATGAGCTTGAATTCTCCAATAGTCAGTGTACAGATAGAGTGGGCCACATATTCCAGTTAAAATTCTGCTTTGGAATGTTACTGTATGGGTAAAACTTTTTACCTCTTCATCAAAAATTGAGAACAATTTTTTGTACTAGAAGGAACATAATGTCTAAAACCCTGAACATCCACACTTGCAAGTACATGATAGTAATTTAATTTATTCCAGGTGTATTTGTTTACTTTAGTGGGACAAGAAAAAGACTTCATGTTTCCTGACAGTATAATACAGCTGAAAGGTAAGTTACTGAAGCCAGGAAGTAATGTTATGAAAGAATCTTTTAGTAGATCCCTGGCACTTACTAGATATGATGATTACAAAACATAAAGACAGTTTTCTGTCTTAACAGAATTATGTATTTTTTGAAAACCCCATATAATCCTATTATATGGATTGAAAGGAACTTCTGGAGGCCATCTAGTCCAGTGCCCCTGCTCAGAGCAGTGTCAACTACAGCAGATTGCTCAGGGGTATGTCCTGTCAGGTTTTGAGTAACTCCAATGAGACGGTTTTCACAAACCATCATATGCCAATGTTTGATTACCCTTAAGTGAAATAGGTTTTCCCCTAAGTGGATTTTCTTCTGCTTCCCCTGACCACCATGACATTTGCTGAGATGCTGAGAATGGTCTCATGTGATGTTGGCCAGCTCACTCAGCACCCTTGGATGCACCTGATCAAATCCCATGGACTTATTTGTGCATATCCAGTTTGCCTAAATGTTGCCTAGCATGATCCTCCTTTATCCAAGGGTAATCTTCACTGCTTTCAGACATTTCAGCTGGCCCCAGTGCCAGTGTTTCCTACAGCACAGTCTTACCAGTTAAAACCAAGGGAAATAAACTTAAATTTTACATAGTAGCACCACCACTAACTCCCAGAATATCAGGAAACAAAAAACATCCCCAGGTAAAGAAGAATTGACTATCATATGGCAACTGACTAAATTTTGCACCAATATTAGAGTCTTGACAAGAACTGTTTCCCAGTTTCTAACACATTTTGTTGACAAATACAGGCGTCTAAGAAAAATTCAGGAGTTGCTCCGAGTAGTGTCATTAATGACGAGGATTTCATGGCCTTCATCAGGCAGTTTCAAAAGGACTGAACATCAAAGAACAAACTGGAATATGAAAACTATTAAGAACAATCTCTCAAGAGATACATAGTGGCCAAAACTGCATAGCTCTGCCAGTAGGCAGTGAATGACCTTGTAGTTCTACCAACTCGTACTTTCAACATCTGAAAAAGTTATTTAAATGCACATTAAACATAAAAACTAATGAACATGTAATTACAATAGTCAGAAAGCAAAATTTAAAATAACTCACGAAGATTCCAAGTTATGGCAGTTTAACTGCAATTATTTAAGTATGGTAGATATAACTCCAGACTGTTTTTACATACAACTGGGTTCAAGTGGTTTCTAGAACAGTTTACTGAGATCTATACAAAAGAATAATAAAATTAAAATGACCCCAAATTATTTCTATAAACTAATGATTAGGGGGTAGGAATGAAAGAGAAATAGCCTCTCCTTTCCTGCTAAAATCTGACAAAACTTCTCTGAAGAGGGAGTAGTCCACTGACTAAAAAAAACCAACAAAAACAACTAGTGCTGAAGAGTGCAGAACTTCACAGTCTGTTTCTAACTAGTACAAACAAATGAGGGAAGATAAATACTTCATTACAAAGTGATGTTAGTTTTAAAAAAACTAACCAAAAAGGACTGGGCAGTCAGAAAGTATTCACTTTACTTCTGCTTACTGCTTCAGTCTGCATTTAAAATTCCAGCTATAAAAAAAGCACAATTCCCTAGGTCAATATGTTCAATTAGGAGCAAATTTTTTATGTGTTCCGTATATATTCATTGACAGAAATTACCCACCAGAATCATCATGTCTTCCTGATGAATTCCTATGACTGATACCCCCTCTTCCTTAGAGAGAGAAAAAAGATGGGGGAAAAGGAAAAATTAAAAAGATACTACTATCTGTATGGTAATGCTGTCAGATGAAATGATATTATAAATTGAAATGTTACATGGACTGAGTGTTGTATGGCTTCTTCTGGAGCAGACATCCATTATATCATTCTGGCCATTGCAGCATCTAAACCTGATGACTGTAGCCCACTCCAATCCCATGCCACCCTAGTTTCTTGGACAAATTACAACTGAAAGATATTTTTCCTTGACTGTCAAACCAAAATACACTTTCATTGTAAAACTGAACATTTTAAAAGTAACTTTGAGAATGTCCCTCTGTCCTTCACCTTCTCTGTCTCACCTTTATTGAGACATCATAAACTTCAAGTGTGAAATTAATTTTTGTGCTTTATAATAAGGATTTTTCAAATGTCCAAGAAGAATAGGGAAATGATTGTGCATGATGGTAGCAGTCTGGCAGGACTGTGTAATCTGAAAAACTATGGGGAACACTGCTGTTAGAACATAGGTTAGGATATGCTGGGAAAAGACGTGATGCTGTGAGGCTGTGGTGCACATTCGAGGGCATTAACAATAAATTCAACTTTTCTATGATGCATGTTGAAAATTTATAAAAATTATATTAATCTTCTGCAAACAAAAGTTTTTCAACCTTGCATTTAAATAGACTGAATTACAAAACTAAACAAATAAATTAAATCACTATCATGTGTTTACAAGCGTAGATCTTCAGAGTTTTAGACATTCTCTTCCTTCCAGCATAGAACAATTTTTGATGAAGAGGTAAAAAGCTTACCTTGTACAGTAGTAATATTCTAAAGCAGCATTTAAACTGGAATTTATTTTCCCACATTTATTTCAGAACCAGCAATTTATTGTCTAGATACTTTATCACCTTTTTGCTTTTAAGGCTGCAATAGCATCTATAGGAAATTTTATGTGATGTGGTGATTTGTAAAATATATGTCCTTTCATGTGTCTTAATTTTGCTAATTAAAATATCCTTTTCATTCCTCTTGTTTTTCCTTGGGAAGTCATTAAGTACTCACTAAGTTACTGGGACAGCTTCAGAGAGGTGTTTTGGTAAAAGTTGCAATGACACCTTTTTGCTATAGAGGATATATGGTGCTTTGAGTCCAAAAAAAATACATTTTATAGGTGTTATGTATGCAGTATGCATTGATATTTCCTTCTGCAGAATAAATATGATGATTAGAAATTGAATTTAGATTTATGGCTGATTTCATTGTAGTAGAAGATGCATTAATTCTAATAGCATTAATTCTAATAGGAAAACATGCAGTTGTAAAATGGTACTGATAACTCAAAAGAAAGTTGGGAAATGTCATGAACAGTGCTGAAAAAAACAGCATTGCTATTGAAATCTGAAAATTGACTTTGGGTTTCATCATCAAAGAATGTTTCAGTTGGAAGGGATCTTAGGAGTCATCTTGTTCAAACCCCTGTACCATGGGCAGGGACACCTTCTACTAGACCTGGTTACTCAGAGACCCATCCAACCCAGTCTTGTACACTTCCAGGGAAGGGACAGCTACAGCTTCTCTGGGCAATCAGTTCCAGTTCCTCACCACCCTCATAGCAAGGAATTTCTTCCTGACATCAATTTAAGGTTATTCCCCCTTGTCCTGTCACTGCATGTCCTTGTAACAGAGTTCTGCTCCAGCTTTCTTGCAGGCTCCCTTAGGGTACTGGAAGGTGCTGTAGTTCTCCCAGAGCCTTCTCTTCTCCAGGTTGGACAGCCCCAACTCTCTCAAGCCTGTCTTCATATCAGAGGTACTCCAGCCCTCTGAGCCTCTTTGTGGCCTCCTCTGAACTTGCACTGGCAGGTCCATGTCCTTCATATATTGGGAACACCAGAGCTGGATGCAGTGCTCCAGGTGGATTTGACAGTGGAGCAGAGGGGCAGAATTCCCTCTCTCCATTTGGCTCTGGATGGAGCCCAGGACACCTTTGGCTTTCTGGGCTCAGAGGTCACATTGACAGCTCATGTCCAGCTTTTCCCCCACCAGCACCCACAAGTTCTTCCTCTGTGTGTTCTTGGGATTGCCCTGACACACGTGAGGACCTTGCACTTCGCCTTGTTCGCCCTCCTCTTAAGTTGTATTTCATTGGAGTTTAACAGCTGATAAAAACTCTGCTTCATATGTGACTAGCTATACTCTCTAATTTTTGTACTTACTGATTAAGTAGGCATTGTCATTGACGATTAGGAAAAAAATGTAGCCTGGGTCCCCTAAGTAATTTCCAAAAAGAACTATTCTTTAAATTACTACAGAGAATTACCACTTCAGAGACATAGTGTGAATCTTTCCAGTTTCCTCAAATTATTATCTCAAATTTTTTTCTAAGTAGGATTTGTGTATATCATAGATTATTTTCACCCTTCATTATGTATGTTACTCAACTTTCCTTTAATATTTCCTTTTTTTTTTCCATTATGTGTTAATAAACAATGAGTTCTTTCTAAGTAAATTTACTTCAAAAGAGGTAGACAAACTTACTGGAAATTTTATGGGAGTGACGGACTGCTTATCTCTTGCCAAGATTTCTTGTCTCACATAATATTCTGGACATTGAAATAGCATTTTTATTAGAGGTTATGCTTAGTTTATGAAGGCTAGATACCTTCTAAAATTGCCTTCTGAGCTTAGAACTTGGAGTCAGTTTGAGAGCTATGGCATTTCCAGTTATTTTTGCATCTAGTTGTGTAATTTCTGCTGAGGAGGTATTTTGAAGGACTTTGATTTATCCAGGACAAACCGAGCTCTAGAACCAGTACCTTAAGTTGGTTGACTTGTGTGGGGTTTTGTTGGGTTTTTATTTATTAACTTGGAATACAATTTTCAGCATCATTCATTCAAACTCTGGATAATATTCTGTCAAATTTTGTGTGCTAATTTGCAATAATTCCCTTGGGAGATGGTACTAGCTTGCAAAGTCATGTTTGAAGACTGCATTAAATGGAGGGAAATTGGACACAGTCATTGTATCCACCACATATTTTCTGTCACAGTTGCAAAGGCTATGACTGTTGCTTTGAAACCTGCAAAAAAGTTTCTGGTGGATCAGATCAGATGTAAAAGTTACTTAGGAAGAATTGAGCAATTTTCTAAAATATTTTGTTCCTTCAAGCTTGCAAAGCAAACATTTTGATTGTGAATCTGTTTGCTGAGTGTGAATAATGGTTAATTCAGCAGTTGAAAGGCATTGTATTTAGTAATTTAAGAGAAGGCTTGTTGCAAAAGGAGAAATCTAAACTACAGCTACACTCTAACTAGGCAAATAGAAAAGTTCAATAATTGGATGTTTCTCTGTTGTCATCTTATTGCAGGGGTTCCATACTATTGTCTCCTTAATTGCAAAAATTGGTGTTTCTCGTGGGCCGCTCCTCAGGGCACTGACTCTTTCTTCTTCACAAAGCAGCCAACTGACTCCAGTTCCCTTCTCAGCCAGCCACCCCACTCTTTTATAGCACTCTTCTTCTCATTGGTTACAGCTGTGGCCTGTTAAAGTCAGACCTGTTCCTGATCTTTGATAACTGGCCCAGCCACAACTACTTAGGGGTAAGATTACTCTCTACACTATCTTTATTTTCTTAGATTCTGTCCTTCTGCATATCTCTCAACTTTTTCATGTGGTTGCAGAAGGCTTGTTTAACCAAAGTTCTTCATATTTGTCAAAGCGAGAGTAGGAAGCCTATGGCTCATATTAAAAAGCACTTAAAGCTGAAAGCTGAGTCTTGCACAGGTCCATGAATCCATGAATTGAGAAGAATAGAAGACTTCATTGCATCCACTAATCATGTAGGAAAAAATGTCTCTGTCATTATAAATATTTCTAATTTTGTTTTAAAAGCCCCTTCCAATTGGAGATGTTGAGATACTCATTTCTTTTGCAAGATGCTTTTAAAAAGCCTCTGGTGTTTTTTGTTTAGTTTGGGTTTTTTTATTTGTTATTTACAAATAATAAAGGGATCTTTTAAAAAATATCACTATTTACTGTGCATGCTAGCTGTCTTCAAGAAGTACCTTACTTTCTGCATTCCATCAAAGTAATGCATTAATAGAATTAAAAGCCAAAAGTAAAAACTACAATATGGAATACCTTTGGAAGTCTTTAGTGTAGACATAATTATTTGCATAGTTTGATACAATATCTCAGTTACTGATACCCTTTAACTTGGGGTAACCTTTTCTAGCTGTATATAGTTTTGGTGTATGGTTATGTGTTTAATTGTAACTTACTTGGTCTAAAGATAGAGGCTAATCTGAATTTGTGGGGAAGTTTTTGCTTTGTTGCTGTCACTGTCAAGATTAGAACTTTTACTTTCTTTGGGGCCTTGCTCTTTAAAAAAAAACCTCACTGCTTCCTCTTAAAATAAAAGTGGAAAAAATGACTACTAGAGTAGGAATTCAAAACCAGAATATTCTGCAGTCATTGAAAATACTAATTTTGCTAATATAATGTTGCTCTATGGATTGTTTACACTTTGTGAATAGGGAGCCTTAGATTTTGGGAATTTTTTTTCCATAAGTCTAATAAGGTATGCTGTCTCAATGGTTGAATTTTTTTTTTTAATTTACTTTGGCTTTGAGCAAATTGGGTACTTCTGTGTCAGCTTTAATAAATACTACAGCCAAAGAAAATAAAGTGCATAGTCCACTTGAGTCCATAGATTTTTTTTTAATTGGGAGGGTTTATCTCCCCACCCCCCCCCCCTGCAATTTTTTGGTCATCATGATGTCCCTGCTTGAGTGGGAGATTGGAGAAGATATCCTCCAGAGATCACTTCCTTCAGCATCTGTGGGGGTTTTTTGTGGAAAAATGTGGTGAGATATAGTGTGTAACTGTGTAACTTCCTGGATGCATAAACACAGTAGTAGTTCTCTATTCCTTCCTTCTCCTTCAAAGGGTAAGGAGTAAGGGGGAATAAAGAAGGGAAAACAAATGTGCGTTCTATGTCTTTGGTATTTGTTATCATGAACTGTTTATCTCTTTGGTACTGAAGGGCCTTGTTCAGCTGCAGAGGTGATGGCAGTTTGTGGTCCTGACAAATTTAAAGTGACTTGTTTTCTGTTGTTCTTTGTATGGCATAGTCAAAAGCAGAGCTTTAGAGAAATATCTGCATGGGCAGACCATTTTTTATGCTGTAATGGGATTAATTGTGGACAGAGCCAAATGATAAGCATTTGGAGAAGGAGAAAGACAAGTCAGGGAACAATTAGTTTGTGTATTGTGCCTTCAGTCAACTAGATGTTGTTTTCAAATGTTCATAAATGTTTTGGGAAGTGTATCTGTCTTCCTTTTAAGTTATTTGTCCTTGTGCTGTCCTCCACAGGAATTCAGCCAAAGCTGAATTCCATAACAAGATGGGAATCCAGTTGGAGTTACTGCTTAGATTCTATCTCATTTTTCTATCTACCTCCCCGGTCTGTATAAATGCACAGCCATGTCTGCACATCCACCTGTCTGAGCAACTGAGCTGTAGCTTTCTCACTCTGTGACTCAGCCTCATCCTTGGGAATTATGTAAAACTGATGAAACAGATATAAAGGAACAGAACAAAACCACACTAGAGTACTGTGTTGGTTTTGCATTGGAGCCACCCATGGAAGTAATTTTTTCTGAGAGGAGCTGCTGAGAGCTTCTTCTGTGCCTAGCAAGACCAATTGCTGCTTAGCTTTGAGAATAAGCATGCTAATAAGCCAATTAAAAGCTAGATCCACCTTTTAAAGTTTTGAACCTGTTTTGCCTTCCTCCTAATCCTGTCTCCCAGCAGGAAATGAGTAAATATATTCTTGTGGGCCCACTGGCGTTTGGCCAGTGCTAGACCCACCACATGTACAAAGACATTAAATTTAAAAACATCCATTTTTGATGTGGGAAAAAGGTCAGCAAAAGATAACTTGTTTGGCTCTTTAATTTCATGGACCGTTCTGAAAGCTCTTTGGCCTTGTCTCTTCCAGCCTTGTACTTGAGGAATTGTTGTGAAATGAGGAGGTAGCCATGACAGACAGGCCATGTTCTGTGTTTTTCAAAAAAGTCGGCAAATGAAGTGAAATTTTTTTTCACCACTACTCAATTCTCAGCTCTTTGTGTCACAGTTTATGATCTGCTCTGCTTTTTAGGGTGAAAGTAAGCTACTAGATTGACTAGTTCAATATTGAAATGTTGTACCTAATCTTCCGTTTTCTATGTTCTGCACACTTTTATTATGATTGATACATTTGTACCAGAAGTTCTGATAGGAAATGTACAATGTGTAATTTAAAATTGTTCTTGTTTCTTGGAAAAACAAATGTGAAGCTAGTTTGTAGGTGTATTATTTGTGTTCAGCTGAACTACTTAAAAATGTATTACTTTGTTCAAATAATTGGAAATAAAGACATTGCTCAATCCTTGTCTACCTGACAGTACTTTAGATTTTCTAATGCAAATGGAGATAAGCCACTTAAAAGTTGAGCTACATTAAACATTTAGAGTTTATATTCTCTTTTAGAATTAGTAGCTTAAATTCAGTTGTTTTTATTTTACTGTAAAATAAAGTTGTATTGAGTGAGCTCTACTCAGGTATGAAGAAAATTTCCAAACTGGATTCAGATAGTTAAGTTTGTTAAAGAAAAAAAATCAGATGCGTATTTTAGAGAATTTCTATGAAATGGAGATTTTCTTCAGAGTAGTGTGCTTCACTGCACTTGTGTTATACTAACTGGGTCATGGCATTCCTATCTACATAAATAATTACCTTTTGTTTTGCTCTAAATTGTGATTTCTACAAGTGTGTTTTCACTGTTGACAGCTGTTCTGTGTTTCTTTGTATTGCTGCAGTACCCAGTGAAGGTGAACTGAGAATGTTTAAAATGGACAGGCCACACATTAAAAATCCCCAAGTTTTTTTGTACACAACCAACATAATTTCATCTAATTGCTCTTGATTGAATGTTTGTTTATGCTCTGGCAGAAGTTTGAAAACTTTGAAAGTTGCAAAGCTTACCCTTGATGGAAGCATGAGCTTGCCTTAGGCCGTGAGCAGCTTTGCTAAGTACTTGGTGCATTTCCTGTGTAGTTTTGGTTTCGATTCGTAGCATCTGCAGGCTATCAAGAGTAAGGTGTGGAAGATGGTCAGTAAGGTGAAAGAGACACCACTTCAAAGGAATTCTTTTTAAATATATTCCTCCTTTCAGTACAGTTGGTGAGTTTAACAAACTTCTGTTGTGTTTTTGCTGCAGCTGTAGGAGAACCAGCAGCAGCAACAGAAGCTCAGAATTATGTAGGGCACTTTCATAGATAGCACTGTGAACCCGTTCCCAGACCTACAAGGACCAAACACCAAAACCAAACACCAAAATAATATTTTTCCTAGCTGTTGAGAGATGCCAGATTGTTACTGTCTAGCCCAGATTGCTCATGGTAAGCTGGTCTTCATTTGAGTTTAGTTCATTAGCAGTTATTCCAACAAAATACATCTAGATGTTGCGTGCACTATGCTTCAGGGTTTATTAATAACCTTTTAAATGTGTTTGATTCCTGCACCCCCCCCCCCCCCCCCAGCTATTCTTCATTTGTTTTCTGTGCTATTTTTGAGCTCATTGTGCTTCAGAAGTTTAACTGACCAGAGTGTGTGTGGAATTAGGAAAATGGACTATCTTGGCTGACTAGTGATACTGTTTCACAGGCTTATTTGTAACTCCTTTGTTTATAATGTTAATAGGGATTGAACAAAATGGGGTAGGAAGATATTTTTTTAGTGCCCAAAAGGAAAACATCAGGGAATCCTGACACTTATTGTAGTTACAAAGTCAACGAGCTTTACAGTAGCATTGCTAGGTTGAAGGATGTATGTTCAAAATGCTTATGTAATTCTCAGTTTTAGAGCACAAACATTAACTAAAATCAGCTGTCAAATATATGAAAAATTTAATCTCTTGAAGTCCCTAGGCAGTTACTGTATTTATTAGGCACAAACACTGCAGTTGGGTTTTTTGCAAGTTACCTTTGCTCTTGTGTTCAACCTTCTGAAGCAACATGTTTTTGCAAGATTAGTAATCTTAATTAAGCTGTTTAATTCCACTGATTATTTAGGGGGTTTTGTCTCTTAAATGTTAGCATACTTTCCTTTAGAGAGTATATGCTCTGTATGCTGCATAAACAATATACAATACCTCATGAAAATGAACCAAACAGAACAAATTTTCAGTAGGGAATGCTATAAAATGACAAAAATAATTACCTTGCCATAATTGTGCAAATGTGTACAGTAGGACAGTATAGCCAAAGTTCTTCGTGTTTCTGCACACAGTCACTAAAATCACCACTTAATTTAATAGTTTTCTACCTATTGATCATTAGTCATCTCTTTATCTGTAAGTTCCTCAGCCGAATAATTTTTGAAAGCATCAGCATCAGCAAATTTTAGTTATCATTAGAAGGGCTGGAAGCCTCAAGATATTTTAGTTTGTGAAAATTGGTTGTCGAATAGAGGAGATTCTTGTGTTCCCATTGAGAAAGAGGCTGTAGCATGTGCTGTCTCTCTTCATCCAGCATGAGACGCATGGGAGTGGATTTGATATGAGAGAGGGAAACTGGATATGTTACAGAGGGCTAGTTGAGAGTCTTTGCATGGAGGAACTGCTTCATTGTGTTTAGAGCATGAGGGGAAATAATACAGCAATTCAGAAGAGAAGCATCTTAACTCCCTGCAGTGCTGTATAGCATCTCTTTTGTATGTAGGAGAAGTTAAAGTTAAAAAACAGGCAACAAGATGAATATTAGGGCAAACAACATAACACTGATCAATATTAATTGTAGTATGAAGAGGCACTGATGGGTTTTTGAAATGCAGCTCACTAAATCTGTTTATATAGAATTTTATGTTTGTGTTTATTGTGGATTACTAAAGAAATGATACACCGGTGAATCTGTTTTCTTAGTGTATATGGAAGAAGTTTGGAGGGATTTTAATTTATTTTCAAAGTCATAAAAGAGGCAAAAATTGTGTGTCATGAAGACTTGTATAAAATCAGCTGCTGCCTCAAGAGATTAATTTCATACCAGTTTTGTTTTGTAAAGGTTACGAAGCATCTGAGAGAGTTCAAGGGCAGAAATGCAAAATTAAAAATTGGAAGACTACTGGATTAAGTAGGTTTTGGTTCAGTGTTTAATCACTAGGCTTTTAGTCTGGTTAAGTTCCAGCTGAATAAGAGATCAAAAAGTCTTTAAAATACAAGTAAAAATCAGTGTTTAGGAAAGGGCACCACTACTAACAGCTAACATGAGACATTCCAGAAAATTGGAAAAAACCAAGCTGCTACTTCCTCCCTAATACCTGTCACAACTATTTTATGAATGAAGATGGGTATTGCAACCTAAAGTATTCTCCATTTGGCAAAGCTGACTTAAATGAACTCTTTGATTTGCTCTTGCTCTTCTATACATCCCTTATCTATTTTCTTCCAATAAAGTGAACTATATCTAATACCAGCCACTGATACTGATACGTGCTTGAGCAAGCACAAGGGCTATGCTTACTCAAAAGAGCTTTGCTTTCTTAATTGGAGTAAAAATTGCATGTGGAAAACGTACTGCAGATGAGAAATAAATGAGCTGCTGAAGTAGGTTTATGTTTTCCCTTCATGTTTGTTTCTCAGTGATGGTTAGTATCACAACTGCTCCACTTCACAAGGTTTGCATGGTCCCACTTGTCAAGCCTGTCCAGGTCCTTGTGGATGACCCCTTCACTCCAGCATGGCACTGCATCACACAGCTCAAGAGTCGTCGGCAAACTTGCCATGGCTGTGCTCAGTCCCACTGTCCCGCAGATCCAGGAAGCTGCGTATTACTTATAGGCATCTGCTCTCTACAAATGGCCTGGTCTAAATTTGGGCATGGTCCAGTTGTGTCAACTCCCTTTATTTCTTTCCCCAGGAAGAGTTTTTACAGGTGCAGAGCACAACTCTGATGATGCTTACTCTGGTAGAAATACGTGTGCTCCTGCATTAGGGGGTGTCTTTGGCTGAATCCACAGACGAATCCTATTCTGTCTGTGCTTTCACTGCTTGTGCTGGGATTTCTCTTCTTTTGTATTGTGGTGTCAATGCCACTGGTATCGCATGGGCAGGAGAGACATTAGTGTCATTGTTTATCAAATCAGAGCAGCAGAGCCCAAAGGAAATGTGGTAGTAATTACAGATTAAGAAGCTGGCTGCTTTAATTTTTTTTCCCTAAAGATTGCTTTATACTGGTAAGCAACTTACAATTGTATAGTATAGTACTTTTCAGTAAGGGTTTTTTTCTTACCGTGTTTGTAGTTTGTGTTGATTTGAGCACTTACTATAGGAAAACACATTATGCTAATACTGGTTTAGAAGTTGTACTAGGTAATCCTTATCTCAAACTTCTTAATTTTTGACTTGTTTTGTCAGGAACACTGTTTCTGCTGTCTGATCACTTTATGTATGAAACATACAGATTTCACTAGCACACACACACATACACACTCTTGCCTGCTTGCACCCTCCCTTTTCCTTTATCTCCACCCACATGCTGCAACCACCTCTTTGGCTGTCAACTTAAATAAATATACAGTAGCTTCATGTTTTCTTGTGTTACTATTTTAATCTTAGACAGCTGCATCGGGCAGCTGATTAATAAATGTTCACTGTTCATTTCCAATGCTGACTTTTTCTGAGATGGAATTAGCTTTAAATGCTTTATATTGTAAATGTGTATGCTTGCCCCTCCCCAAATACTTAAGTATTAGATTATGTTTTGTCAACTATATCTCCTTCTTTAGTATGCTTATGAAGTATTTTTGAAAGCATTTAGTTCTGGAAACTTAGTGTCTTTGTATAAAACTGTAGCTCTGGAATAGAAACCAGAAATCTGCCCCCTTGTGGATAAGTCTGTCTGATGTACCTCAGTCACAGTATCTTACCTGAATGAGAACTAAAAGATATTAATTTATTCGCTTTGTGATACTCATTCTTTAAGCATTTTTTTAAGGATAGTTTATGGACTGATAGATAGCAGAGATTTGTGTAATAACAAACAAGAAAAGTAGTTTATTGCAAAATATAGAAGTTTAAAACTGAGAGACATGAGAGACAATGATTCATAAATATGTGATTCAGGTTTGCTGATTTAAAAGAAAAGAAAATTTCCACTCTTCATCTAAATTATGAATTAGCTAATACATGGTTATACTAGTTTAATTTTCTTATGCAGATGAGGAAAAGTCAAAGTCATGATGCTGTGGTTATATCTAAATGATGTTATTCAACATATAGGAAACTGAAACTGCTTTTTAAAGTACTTTAATGCTAAATAGATCTTTCGTAATCTAAGCAAAATAAAACAAGACTATTTAAAGTACTTTACTTAATGGAATGTATTTTAAAAAGAAAATTATAGATATCTAGTATCTTAGCTTTTCTTTAAAATTTAATTTTAGTCCACCTTTACTTCTTGGAAAATATCAGGTCACTTACATATAATACATTGTTTTAAATCTGAAGATATAATAAGTTAAAGAATACCCTGGAGAATGAGAAATGAAACATTTAAATGTACATAGGAAATTGCCCAGTACTGAGATTGGTTACTTATCTGTGCTTTGCTGCTGAGCCTTTTTGCATAAACAGATTTTTCCTTTTGTTTTGTTTTTTACTCTTCTCATTCATGCACATGGCAAAGCTGCAGAAAACCTGGTATTTTTGTTAGATACGTGACAGTTTCTCAACCAAGAGGAATGTTTCATAAATGCAGAGCTTGTATCATTATATGATAATCAGTGATCAGAGTCCTCTCATCATTTAATTGATAGTTACATGCTGCAATATCTGAAAAAATACGACTGCAGTTTGTTTCTATTTCTTATTTTTACAGGGTAATTGGTTTTTCGTTTGCTTACAGGGTTTATGGTTGGGGTTTTTTTTCCTTTTATGCTTGTAGTTTTGCTTTGCTGGATGTCAGTGTCTGTACATAAATTGTTCCCAACTATTTTCATCCTCTCTTCCTCCCTTAATTTTACCTTTGCAGTAAAGGGTAATATAGATAATTAAAAAAAATAAAAAAGGGAAAAGGATAACTTACAAAAATAACACTTTAAATTTGTACGTATTAACCATAGCCTAAACTTTTTTTATACTACTTTCCTTGCTAAGTTGGCTTGGCTTTTGTATATTAGTGTATATTATGATGATAACTTTTTCCTGCGTTATTCTTTAGATATGCTGTCATTTCACTGTTTTCCTTTCACTGAGGGATTCTTTGTGTTGCTTCCTTTGTGCAGTGCAGTTCTTTCCTCCCAAAAATGTCTTCTGTGGTATCCATTCTTTCTTATAAAGAAACAAGAGCATAAATACCTATATACTAAATATACAAGACCTCATACATTTATATAGACTGGATTTCTTGGACTCTTTCTGAACTGCTACACTACAGTCTAATGCATTGGTTAAAAACCTTCTGCTGCAGATCTTTGATTTCCTTAATTCAGCTAATATAACTAAGAGTTTCATTTTTTCACTTAAGGTAAGGGTAAAAATATTATGCTATTTTTAAAAACTACTGAACAATCCTGGCAATGGAAAATTTTTAGATATTGAAAATGATTGTTCTTCTTGACTAATAGTAAGCTACTACAATAGTACTTTTAACTCTTTTTATATTTGGGGAATGGAGGTAAGGGAGAAAAACCCCAACAAAACTTGTCTAACAGTCAAGCTATTGTTACATGCTGTACTGATGTTTTATATAGAACAACTTACACTGTCTTGAGCTGTCAATCTTTATTCCCCTAACTGCTTGAGATTTTAAAATCTTAAAATGAATGGGGGTTTTTATGTTCTCAGTTGCATCACATTTGAGGTGTAGTTTCACTGGATCTTGGTCTCTGCTTCTGGATTTGAATCCCGCCTTGTTTACCAGTTTTATAACAGATGCAATTTTGCCCTCAACATGACAGATGTAGTATTTGGACCCAGATATTACTATGTGGTTTCTTCATATTGTGTTTGTTTTGTAAACTAATCCCATCACTTAATCCCATCAGTCTCTCTCTCTCTCTTGTTTACTCTCATCTGTTTATTCATTTCATCATGCTTACAGAAACTTCATAATGTCAGAGATGGAGTTCTTGAATTGCCATGCTTAGCCCCCAGCTGGTGCAGGCAACTACATCCTGTCCCTTCTGTAACATCTGTACAATCCATCTTTGGAGTCATGGTGTTGCTTATCTCTACTAATGTAAGGCTGTTGGAGAAATTGGCCGCTCTGATGGTGAAAAATTCTGTTCTGGTTTTCTTCTTGCTTGCATTTATGTGCCCATTTATTGTTGTGTTAGCACTGCTCTGTGGCTTTCTTCCTTTGTAGCAGTCTTTGACTGCCTTAGAGAGAGCAACCACATCCCCTCTTGACCTTTGTTTTGTTGGTTAAACAAACCAACCCCTTTTACTCTTCTCTTACAAAGAAAGTTTACTTTTCCCCTGCTCACTGCACTTGCTCCACTCTGAGGTCTGAACCTTGCCAGGTTCAGGTTCTTACCATGTATTTGTGGAGAAGGTTTCTAATTTTAAGTGTGTGAGATTTTGGAGGAATTACTCCTGTATAACGTCTCTATAATTTCCTTTATTATGGCAGTAATACTTGAATTAGGAATGAACTTGAATTAGGAGTGACAGTTTCTGTATTAACAGTTTTCTGATGTGATGAGGAAGTGAAAGTGAATAGACTTTTTTTTTCTTATATTTTTTTGTTTCTGTGCTACATAAAAATTTCCAGTAATACTGGCTAGTGACGTGGCCTTTCCTTTGATGCAGTTTCAGTCGGGAAAAGTCATCAGACAGGACATTTTTATAGTAAATACAATTTATGTGTGAAAGGTGTTCTTTAGTTTCTAGGCTTTCACTGAAAACTTGAATTTTAAGTGTTATCTCCTCTGGGTTTATTGCTGCAGACTCATTATGAGACTCTTTTAGAGTATTTTCTTTGATTCTTAAAATTTCTTTTTAAGAATTGCTTATTTGTGGAACTAGTCAACCACTGAAATTCTGCATATATTTGTATTCATTTAGGGTAAAAAACCCTTGGGTATTGAGTAGTACTTGAAACTGTTCTGATGGAAGTTTTTTCCTGGATTAAAAAAAACCCAAGCACAGCAAACCACACAGAGTATCTGTCTGTAGCATTTTCCTAACTGACTATATTTCTGTATTGGCAATGTACTATATTTTTAACGTTGAAAAAGTAATTTAGGTCAGAATGAGACGGTGGCAGCTGTGGCAAAGGAAGTCATTCACTGTCAGTTGTGTTTAACCTCAGTTTTTTGAAGAACATGCAGTTAGGGAAAATTTGAAAAGGTAATTTCACTGGCTGATGAAAACTTTGGGCACAAAAACCCTTGTAACATTTCTTTTTCTTGTCATGGAGTCTGCATGTATTCATAAGCAGTGGTGCTTTATATATATATTGCTGTATGTTGCCATGTTGGTGTGGCATAAGAAAGAAGGATACTAAGAAACATTACTAAGGAAATTATAAGGATCTCTTGATTTGTATGTATTTTATATGCAATTATCAAAACCTATAAGGATCTAGTGGTTTATATGTATTTTATATGTCATTCTCCAAAATGTAGGCTTGTAAAATAAGTAAATTGTGATTTCAGCATTTCAGTATATAAGAGAAATGCTTATGTAAGGACTCTTTACTGTTTCCCAGCCTGTCAAAACAAATGCCTGCCTGCAACAGGTAACCACATATCAAATTCCTTTTATGTCTTCAGAAAAATCATGCCAATTTCACAATATACTGGGGGGATATAGTGTGTGATATTTGATGGTTTGGAACTGCAGTTTTTGGGTTTCTTTTAGCAGTGTGGACTTCCTTACGTTTGGGATCTTTACAATTAGTGAAATCCAAGTGAACTAATTCCTTTTTTTGTTGTTGAATATAAAATGTGCTGTTTTACAGGAAAGAGATGAGCTAATTCATTGGTGGCAAAACTTAGTTTTTTCCCCAAGAGGAGTAATTAGAGTTTCTGGTCATAGTTTGACCAGACAGAGTTATGTATTGAAGAGATATTGTCAAATCAATTTTGAAATAGCTACTGCTTCTATGATGTACTTAGATTTTGTATTTGCCAATAAGTTTGCTTCTTTATTTTTGAATCTGTAAATTGCTCCTTTTAGTTTCACTAGTCTCTTTATGAAAATGCCTCTTTCTGCAATACTGGGATGTGAATGTAACAGCTAATTACTTAAACTGGTTATGCATTAAGTGTGATTACACTTCAGCATGAACTAACACCAGTTATAAGTTTTGTTACCAGTTTTCCAGTCGGTGTTGAATTTTTTTAATTGCCTTACCTTGCATCTTTTTTTTGATGAAGGGGTTGCTTCTGAGACCAGAAGGAAGCTTGCCCTTTAGTTTGCTAATGCCACTTGTTACTTAGAATCTACACTGTTCTACCCACTCTTGAAAAAATGTACTTACTATGCAGCTAAAGGTAGTATGGTCTGTTTCATTTACGTTAATGAATGTAAAATTTTTAAAAAGTAAACTGAGAGATTTTATTTAGTTTTGTTCTTTTTGTTTTGTGTTTAGTGCTTGGGAGATGGGAAGTAATGATAGCTGGCACCTGAACTGAATATCTGTGTAGGCACTACTCTCCCAGAACTTCAGGATGAATGGGGATATGCCTCATGTTCCCATCACTACTCTTGCAGGGATTGCTAGTCTTACGGACCGTAAGTACTCTTCTTTTTCTCTTCTTTACTATGTTTTTTTTTACCTTTTTGGTAAATATCTGCATTTTCAAAATTCTAAAAAAAAAGTTTTTATTTTTAAAGTTCTTACAGTTAAATCTGTTTAAAATCAGACTTGTCATTAAATATGTTAGCCTTGTTATTGCTTTAATTGTAAAAGTCTATCCAAAAAAACCATGCATATTTAAGCATAAAGTGAAATGCAGGTTAAAATACCCTTAAGGAAACCTGAAACAAAATATAGGAATTCATTTTTTGTTTGCAACATCATTTAATAACATATCTAGGTACCATAAAAATAAAGAAAAATATATTAATGATAAAGTACTTCTAAAACATGCATCCCATCATCTTCACTAAAAAGACAGAGACACGGGATTAGACTGATGTGCAACTAATCAAGAGAGTTGCAGAATATACTGAATATACTTTGAAACTAGTTCATTAATTTTGAGCTAGTTAGTAGGGGCACAAAATGACTGCTAGAATAAAAATAAGCAGCTGAACCTGAGTCTTTTTTCTTTGCTATTCAGCCTGCAAAGGGAGCACATGAAGTGTGTGTGCTGACTTTAAGTACATCAGGAAGAAAAAATGCAAGGAGAGAAAAATTACTATTTACCTTACAAGCTGATATTGACACAAAACCAAATCATTATAATGTGACCAAAAAATAATTGCTTAACTGGTGGAAATCACTGATTAGATTCTGGTGCAAGAGTTCCTTTAATCACTGAACTGTAATGCCCTGAAAACACGGATGATACAATGCCTGAAGGCAGTAGAGTAGGCTAGCTAAATTGACGCTAAAACAAAATCAATATGTTTTGCTGATTTTGCTAATTTTCCAAGTTTCAGGCACATTCAAGGTAATCTGTTGCAAGCAATGAAAGCAATTGATATTAATATATTACAAACTTTTTTTGAATTGCAATTTATTCCTAAGTACAGCAATTATATACATTATAAGGGTTAAAAATGCTGGAATCACCCCACTTTTTCAATTTCAAAATACAAAAGAATCAAAAAATATGTGTCACTTAGATTTTTTTTTTCTGAAGTTGTTTGCAATGGTTCAGTTAAAACCTTGATCTCAGGGATGTGATCAGCCTGGTGACTTGCAGTTACCAGCTCAGAGTAAGCTGAGAGTCAGCCAAGCTGACTCTTACCAAGCCAAGAGTCATCTTGTTTTCCTGAACCAGCTGAGGTGGCCTTACTCTTTATCTAGCCTTTTGGCCTCTCCTGGCTGTGTAACTCTACAATCATCTGGTCAAACCTTCTTATATGTACACTTCCTTGTTATGTCTTAAGATCTAAGAATGTCCTAAGAAATTGAAATGTGCTTATAATCTGATTGAAATAGTGTTTTCACTAAATCTTTTCATAAGATTTCTATGTAAGTTTTTCTGACTGAATTGACATTTCAATGAACACACCAACCAACAATACTAGGGCTGTTTTGAGAAGATAGTTTACATAAGAATAAATACAAGAAGAGAAGAATAAACTGTGTTTAATTGATTGTTGGGTTGTTTGGTTTTTCTGATGAGTTGGGTTTTTTTGGTTTTTCTTTAAAGACCTTATAATAAAGTGGTAACACTCATTAAATATTGAGATCAGAGTAGAAAGCTGAAATATTCAATGCCCTTACAGTATTTCATGTAACTACAAAAATTTTGCATTTCCTTTTTTTAATCCATGCTTTTGGCTCCAGGAGAAAGGTGCCATAACGTAATTAAGAGCTTAATATTCTGGAGTGTTTAGATAGTCCAGTTATTGGTATGTGAGTGGGGATGTGTGTTTCTTTGTGTGAATTTAAGAATTAAAAAATTCAGAAGTGTTCCCTGTGTTTTAAATCTAGTTGTCAGGTTTTCTTTCTTAATCTCGTAAGAGAGTAAGGGGGTGTCCACATTTGTGTGTTTGTGTCTCATGAAATGATTCTAAAGTTCTTCCTCTTTCCTACTAACAGTTTTGAACCAGCTGCCTCTTCCATCACCTTTGCCTGCTACCACAACAAAAAGCCTGCTTTTCAATGGACGGATAGCTGAAGAGGTGAACTGCCTTCTGGCTTGCAGGGATGAAAATCTGGTTTCACAGCTTGTCCACAGTCTCAATCAGGTGTCAACAGATCACATGTATGTATTTTGAACTTCTACATCAGGTCACCATCCTTACTCCTTGAAATGAAAATTTACTGGGTTGAGAAAGGTGTTTGTGAGAATATGAAAATTAGAAAATGCAGGTTTTTTTCCTTAGGCTTGCTTAGTAAGTGGCTGCAATATAAGAGTCAAGTGTTTCATTTAGGCAATGTTAATAATTGTCCATCAGCCCTTACACCTAACTGTGGAGTTATTTTACAGATCTAATGCTTATTCCCTACTTGGTAGGTTAGAGTGCAGACTCTGTGGTGTTGATTGGGCAATACTAATTTGCATTCAGTATCAGTCACTAATGCACACAGACAAATTGCATACCCAAGAAAATTTTTGACAACTGATTAGGTGTCAGTTCTGATTAGTTATTGAACTTAAGTAGTTTAACAACTGAGCCATCAAGTATGCTAATGTGTTCTCTTTTTGTTATTTTTTTTTATTTCTCCCTGGTGTCCCTTGAATTGTTTTATGTTGACAACACTGTCATTTCCTTACCTGTTTTGTTCAAATGGAAGTAGTTTTTAAAAGTCCTCAAAGCATACAAGAAGTGAGGGCGCAGATGTATTTATAGAAAATCCATTGCTTTTCTTTATGGTTCAGAGGGAATCCTGTGATCACAAAGATAAGCCAATTTCCTCTTTTAAAAATAAAAAGATTTTCAAAGCATTGGGTTGAAACCCGAATGTTACGCTGTTGAAACCTAAATGTTATACATTCATACATATGTTATTTTCACTCCTATAGTAATATGTTCTTGGTGTTATGCTAAAGTGTTCTTTTATAGAGAAGACCACAATATAAAAATGGGCCTAAGAAACTTCTTATGAGAATCTTAAACTGACAGCCGCATATATGTAAGAGCTTAGTAACAGAAAATAATTGGGAGGATTTGCAGGAATATTTCTTCTGCCATTCCTTAAGGAAGAGGGTGAAAAAAACTAGAGGCAGGAAGCAGTGCTTTGCAGACTTGATTTTTCCTATATTTTAACAGTAAATTGTCTTCTTTCATTTTGGTTTTGGTTTTTTTTTTGGTTTTTTTGGTTTTTGTTTTTTTTTTACTTGACTCATAGTTTCTTATAATTTGAAAATGCATTTGCCTCTTTATTTGCTTACTTCCACAATTCCAGAGAGTTGAAAGATAACCTTGGCAGTGATGATCCAGAAGGAGATATACCAGTCTTGCTGCAGGCTATTCTGGCAAGGAATCCTAATGTTTTCAGGGAGAAAAGCATGCAAAACAGATACGGGGTACAAAGCGGTAAGGATTTTTGATTATCTATTGATTAATTTTATGTTGTTCTGTAAATCTAGGGGACTAATACTAACCACAAATATATATGGAGCACAGTGGTCATATTTATGCCTTGCCTTGTGTTTGATAGTGATTTAAAGCTATGTACCTTAACATCTTCTAAGAGCAATTGTATAGTAAAAAGATGGAAAATAAAAGCTACCAGGTAATATTCTAAAAAATGTTTCATTTCACCTCAAAGTGTAATCTCTAGAATAAGTAATTGGATTTTATTTTGAAACAATTTTATTTTGAATTTTTTATGCTTTCATGCGTTCATATGTTCGTCTTGGTAAATAATTGAAGTTGAAAACATATGTGTTGATCTTACTGAAAATCTATGTGATTATAGTGTATCATTGCAGTGAGAGTTCTTAACCATTCTGGAGTAAGGAATAAGGTTGAATGAGGCATACTTAACAGTTCCTCCCTGCCATTCCTCATCTTAGTAACTTGCAGTGCCCTACAGCTCTAAGCTGTTTATGCATTTGGGAAACTAAAACCTTATGCATCTTTCCATAAATGCCAATTACTTCAATAATTTTTTTACATTTATGCAAGAACTCAAGTGCACTTCTGCATGTAAAAGGAAAAAAACTTCACACATGCACTTTTTAATAAGAATATGTATCTAACTGAAAAATCACCCGTTGTTGAGCCATCCTAGTTAAAGCATGTATGCTGCTGTAATACAGTTTAGTTGTACAAGAATTTTTATGTAACTTGTAACCTGAGTTATGATTTTATGAAGTGCATTCTTTTCCATTTGGTAGGAATGCTAAAATGGATTTATGCGTGTTGCTTTTTTACAAGAAGAAAAATTATTGTAAGACTGGGAGTAATATGTGGGGAATCTCATTCTAGTAATGTTTCTACAAGGATGGTGTTTTCTGCTCTATGTAGTAATATGACATCAATGTAAAAAGTAAAAGATACTGTAGTGCTAATGGTCACAGACTAATCAAATCCATTTCAGACCCAGTTTTTGGGGCTTGTTTTTACTTCTTTTTCATTACATCATTATCACATATACAGGTACCTGTCTGGAAGCTTTGGAAAACGTGGGGGTTTTTTGTTGTTGGGGAGTGTTTAGTTTAGTTTTGGTTTTTTCTTTCTTTTTTTCTGTTACATTACCTGGACTGGGCCTTCCATGTCTTGCCCCTGCCCCTGCCATCCATAAGAGAGATAAAGAAGTGAGAGCTTTCCATCATAGATTTAAGTTAATTAGGGGGTTTTTTGAATTGCATTAGAAAATTAATTATATGTTTTCTGTCATTCTTTTAACCCAGAAACAACCACATTTGTGATTCAAAGCATGTTTTAAATTAGGGAGGAGGAAACAAGTAGATATATTTTTTTAAGTCCTTAAGAAGGGCACTCTGTACTTTAACCACAAAATTGAAACTTTGTCTGTATAGTTGTCTTGGTTTAGGGCAAACTGGGGAGAAAACCTCTAAAGGGGTTCCTTTAGAAAGCAGATTTAAGTGGCCCCTCTTCTAACTGGTTTGGGAAAAGATTTCTTTGGAGAAGAGTGGAAAAAACTTGTTTATTTAACAGGTAAAGTATTCACTAGCATAAAAAATGAACAATATTAAACAATAAAATTTCTTGTCTCTTTAAAGAAATGACAAACTCAGAAAGCTTGGCTTGCTGTGTTTTTTATTAGTCTTTCCAGCAGTGGAGGCAGTGTCTTAGGCCCCGGTGAGCTACAGGCATGAGCTCCTGGTGCTCTTTTGGGTTTTTAGTCTAAAGTAGGTTTGAACAGTTCTAAGAAAAAGAAAAACACAGTCTAGGGAACTTTTATGCCTTAGCTAGATAAAAACTGACTAAAAGCAAAGGAGAGCTCTGTCCTACTGTCTGTGTTGCAGATAACAGTCTAGGAGAGAGGGATGCAGGGGAGCAAGTGCAGTTTCTGATAACAAAGTGGGCTTCTTTTCTCTCCTCTTTTGCTCTCAGAATCAGTCTTGAAGGTGCAAAACTTATTTCTGGGCTAAACAGACGAATCGGGATACAATCATCAGAAAGTCACTGTAGGACATTCTATTCCTTATCTCTATATTGTTAGCTTACTACTAAAGCTAGCATATATTCTAACTTTATAATCACATACTCACATACTATATATATATATAAAATGTAGCTGTATCTAGACAATGGCAGTAATATTTAGTAAACAGTGATATTTACATATGGTTCTTACTTAATAATCAGATCTCCCTGAGGTACACATTGTGTTGTTTCATCTTTCTGAATTATCTACTATGTGTAACTTGGTTTTTGAGCAAAGTTAACTCTGTGACTAGGTTTGTTTGTACTTGAGGCAGAACTGATCTTAATTGTCTTTTCTAACAAACCTCTGGCATACATCACTGGTACTTTGTTTCTGTCTGCTATATGCAGGGGCTTGGACTGGCCAGGGCCTGCTTGGTTGGTGGAACTTGAGGTATTAACTAATTAGGTGGCCTTTGCTAGATGTTGCTTTTAATTTTTGGAAGATCTTTTACTCAGTGTATTTGATGTGGTTTTTGACAGTCTATTGTACTTTTTTATTTTGCTTGTAGCTGGTGCGTGGTAGGGATATGGTATACTCACTTAATGCCATGTTTTTTAGTCTAGGTGTTGATAAGGCTGTTTTTGAAAGGAGTCCTGTTGTCTGATTTAATTTTTTTAGGGGTACTATGCCTTTAAAAGATTTGTTTCTTAAGGCTTAGAATGGTGTTACAGGCTGTAGCATGAGGCAGAGGTTAGGTGTCCAGCCTTCTTGTGGTGGCTTTTATTATTGTGATCACGTAGTACTTACCTTGGCATGACTGGGGCAGTGTGAGGTAGTTAATTTGCCAGTCCATATTTCTATTTGGACTACTGCCTACTATATTATAGGGGTTTTAGCAGCTTGGTTTGTTTGGTCACGGCGCACATCTTATAGTCATGAATAACTTGAGAAATACTGTTTATGGTTAAATTTACTCCTTGGTCTTGTGCCTACTTATAAGAGGCATCTTTACCTTCATGACTTGAGGCATCATTCGCCTAGTTAGCTAGAAACAGCTCTCTCTTGTGTTGTTAATTTAAGTCTATTTTTGACACTTTTATTTTTGCAGCCTGATTTATCTGTTGATTGTTTGGTGCTCCTCATTAGCTTTACTCTTGGGGACATGGGCATTTACATGGCAGACTTTTATAGGTAGTTTTTCCATTTTGGTAATAATGTCTTTTTACTCTTTAGTAGCCTAAATTGGTTTTCTTTTATGCTGTTAATTGGCTTTTTTTTCTAACTATGCCCACAGAGTTTTGGCTACTTCTATGAATTAGTGTAGAGGGAGAGCTTTGGCTATTTCTCTCTTTTAGCAGTGTCTAGGGCTAGTTGAATGGCTTTGAGTTTAGTGAGTTGGCTTGATCTACCTTTTCCTTTAGTAGATTTTGTGACCTGTTGTGTTGGGTTCTATACAGCTGCTTTTTCATTTCGTTTCATCCCTACAAAGTGACAGGAACTATTAGTAAAAAAAGCATAACGTGTTTCTTCTGCTGGCAATTGGTTGTATGGTGGAGCTTCTTTAGCCTGTGTCATTTCTTGTTTCTCTTCATTAGTGAGACTAAAGTTTTCACTTTTAGGCCAATTTGTAATGATCTCAAAAATCCCAGGGTGATTTAGTTTTCTAATATTGGCGTGCTGTATGATTAGAGCACTATACTTGTTCTCTGTGGCATTGGTAGCATGGTGGACAGAAGTAACTTCTGTTTTGAACATCTACCTTAGCACTGGTAGTCGGGGAGCCAGGAGTTGTGCTTTAGTACCGATTACTTTTGAGGCTGTTTGGACTCTGCTGTAGGCCGCTAAAATTTTTTGCTTTGTTGGAGTGTAGCTGGCTTTTCACCCTCTGTGGCTTTGACTTTAAAATCTTAGTGGTTGACTTTCAATCTCACTAGGCACTTTCTGCTAAAGGCTCTAGGGCAGACCATGGCTTCCAGCTGTAGAGTAGAGCACGTTCTTTATATCTGGTCTTGTCTTGACTGGGCTAAGGGCTATTACATGAGCGATTTTCTGCTTGATCTGGGTGAAGGCTTGTTGTTGTTTAGGGCTCCACTGGAAAGCCCTAAGTTCTTTTTTCAGGTGACCAGGTAGAGAGGGCTTACAATCTGGTTGTGTTTAGGAATATGCATTTTCTAAAAATTTACGGCACTTAAGAAAGCTTGTGTTTCTTTTTTGTTGGTGAAGACATTGCTGTGATCTTGTTGATGACATCAGTGGCAATTTGATGCAGTCTATCTTGCTACTTTACTCTCAGGAACAGAATCTCTTGAGCAGGTCCCTTAACTTTGCTTTTTTTGACAGTGAAACTGGCTTTTAGGAGAATTTGAATGATTTTTTCTCCTTTTTCAAACATTTCTGCTGCTGTGCTCTCCTACACAGTGATGTCATCAATGTATTGCAGATGTTCTGGAGCTTTACACTTTTCTAGTGTAGCTTGGATCAGACCATGGCAGATGGTAGGATGGTGCTTTCACCCCTCAGGCAGTTGGTTCCAGGTGTAATGAATTCCCTTTTATGTGAAGGTAAACTGAGGCCTGCATTCTGTTGTTAAAGGAATGGAGAAGATCGTGGGATACCACTTCACTGCCTTGGACTCAAGCTCTAATGTGTCTGGCATAGCAGTACTCAATAGTTTAAGGTGTGATAGTTCACAGTCAGTCTCCATTCTCCTTCAGGTTTGCATACAGGTCAGATGAGCTGTTGAAGGGTTATTGCTGATCACTCTTCGGCTCTTTAGTTTACAGATTATTTTATGGATGGGAATCACATAATTGGTCTGTGCTGCCAGCGGTGCACTGTCGAAGTGGCAGTTAGCATTCATTGCTCTTCCCCCTTCAGAGGTCTTATTGCAGATGGGTTTTCTGATAGTCCAGGCAAGGTGTTCATTTGTTTGACACTTTCTGTCTTAATAGCTGCTATACCACCTGAGTCCCTTTGGGTTTTTGAAATACTCACTTTGGACGAAATCTTTGTGTAAAATGCACGGGGCTTTTGGGCTAGTCACAATAGCATGTTTCTTCCACTCATTTCTAGTCAGGCTTATACTGGCTTCTACTGAAGTAAAGTCTTGTGATGCCCCTGTCACACTAGCAATAGAATAGATTTTGCTCCCACATGTCTTGATGGGATTAATGTGCACTGTGAACTAGTGTCGACTAAGGTTTCATATTTGTGTGGTTTTCATGTACTAGGCCAACGAATTTGCACAGTCTAAAAAATATGGTTTTCCCTACTCTCTACCTGGCTAAAGGCAGGGCCCCTCTAATCTTGGTTAGCCTTTTTTCCTCGAGTGTATGTCTTGGAGGTTTTAAGGGGATTAGACACGTCATTATCATCATACCTGGTAGTTTGGCTACAGGCTACTGGAGCTGCTTCTTTTTTTGGTGGAACTTCTCTGGGTCTTGCTGTCTTTTAATTTAAGCAGCCATTGTGCCAGAGCAGTAGTAGATTTTCCATCCTATCTCCTCATGTTTCCTCCGCAATCACGTGGGAAAAGCCACAGCTCTGCTCATGGGATGTAGCTTCTCTCCCTATCTGGGGACATCTGCATTTGATACTAAAGCTTCTGATCTGTACTGCTGAGATTTGGAGAAAGCCCTCTTTCATTTCTTCTCTAATCTCTTCTCTGAGTTTCTCGTGATTCTCCTCTATCTTATCTTCTAATTTCTGCAGGCATGTTTTCACAGCTGCAATTCTGGCATGTGTTGGGCCATGTACAGCATCTGCATATGCTCGGAGCTTCTTTGCCATATCAAGCACAGTCTCCTCCCTCTTATACCACTTCATTATTGCTAAAGCAGGAGCATATTTTTGTAGCCTAAGTCATATAAGTTTTTGGCACATCACAGATGTATGTTGTACCAAGTCTGGATTTATAGTATTTAGGTCATCTGAGAAGACCATTTTTGTCACTGCCATTTCTCTCAAGCATTGAATCCCTTGTTCTGTGGTCTTCCACTGGGTTTGCTGCATTTAGAGATCATCTTTGTGTAGATATCTTTGTGCCCAGAGGCTGTGAGGGTTAGCCCCCCTCATCATTCCTTGTTCAATGACTGGGTCATGTGACAGGGATCCCAAATGCCTCACATCAGTACTGTCCAGAATTGTAGCCTTGCCTGCAGCATCCCACAGACAGATTAACCAACTAGTTATGGATTCTTCAGGTCATTGAGTGTAATCTTTTCTTAGGCTATGAAGGTTCTTCAGGGAAAGGGACTCAATAGTGACTTTTGATCTTGAGTCAGTTGCTTTGACTTCTGATTTTGTGTCAGTAGCTTTGACTCTGACTTCTGTGTCAGGAATTGGCATTGAGGGTCCTTCCTCCCACTGAGGGTCCTCCAGATCATCATCATCAATCACTGCCCGATCGATTTTGCTTGTGTGCTTCTTTCCTGCGGTGACTACCAGTGGCTTAGGCTCACTGTCTGGTTCAGCTGCGGACTTTGGCTCACTGTCTGCTAGAGCTACAACCAGAGTAGCTGGGGTGTTGGCTGCAGCCTGAGTGACTGGGGTAGCTTCTGCTTTATCTCCCTGCCCCTCTTCCTCTATCTGCTGCCCTACAGTATCTAGTAGCATGTGATAAGCATAGGCCAGCACCCAGCTTATTGCAATGATCTCTTTTTCCTTCAAGTCATTATGGCAGTTCTCTTCCAGATATTTCCCCACCTCATCTGGGCTCTGAATTTGTTCATGTGAAAATTCTTAGGCTGGGGGATCAGAAAATTCCTTCAGGATTGGACCCATTCTCTCCTGTTTTCTACACGTGGATCTGCTTCTGGGTCAGGGGTCTCATTAACTCCTCTGGACATCTCAGCCCCCATTCTAGAGGAGCTGTAGACCATGTAGAGGAAGCGTACAAGATTAAATACTAGGAAGGTGGTCCCTTTAACATTCAGGGGAAACTGAACATTCTGAAAAAGTGAGTCAAGAGATTCAAAGGAGAAGAAGGAAAGGGAAGGCTGAAAAGCCTCATCCCCTGCTCTTCTTCTAAGAAACTGGGTGCAATTACCAATGAACTCCCAGAACATGCTACTGGAACTAGAATGCAGGGTAGCCTTACATAGACTCTAGTATCTTAGCAAACTCCCTATAAATCATTATCACCGAGCCCAGAACAATAGCTATTCTAATCCACGCCCCTCTACTGTAAAAACTATGTGTTAGGCACAATACTGGAGCCATTTCCAGATAAGAAAATAAGCCTAGGGACTGGAAAGGTATTAAAACTTTAAAAAGCCTGGGGACTAGAAACAAGTAAAGGCTTCCACCCAGGGAGACATAATGAATTCAAGCATACTGATTGCTTTATCCCAATACAGTGTAAGTGCAACTAAAATGCAGCCAGTACAGGCTTTTTTCCACTTTCTCAAGCCTCACTTTGGGTGCAAAAAAAATGTATTTGTCCTGGTTTGGGGCAAATTTGAGAGAAAACCTCTAAAGGGGTTCCTTTAGAAAGCAGATTCAAACGGTGTTCCTGCCCAACTGGTTTGGGAAAAAGTGGAAAAAACTTTGGAGAAAAGTGGAAAAAAACTGTTTATTTAACATGCAAAGCATTCACCAGCACAAAAAATGAACAGTATTATACGATAAGGCTGCAGTATTATACGATATCTCGCTGCTCTAAAGAGATGACAAACTCAGAAAGTCCCCTTTGTGGGCTGTTGCTCAACTCACTCAGTCTCTTGTCAGTCCCTGCCATGCTGGAATGCAGCGTCCTAGGCTCCAGTGGGCCACAGCTGTGACCTTCTGGTGCCATTCTGGGTGTTCACTCTAAAGTAGGTTTGAACAGTTCCAAGAAAAAGAAAGGGCATAGTCCAGGTACTTCTCTGCATCAGCTAGTAAAAACTGACTAAAAGCAAAGGAGAGCTCTGTCCAGCTGTCTGTCCATACTGCAGAAAACACAGTCCAGAAGGATGCAGGGGAGCAAGTGCAGTTCCTGATAACAAACTCCATGCTTCTTCTCTCCCTTGTTTGCTCTCGGAACCAGTCTTAAAAGTGCAAAACTTATTTCTGGGCTAAACAGATGAATGGGGATACAAGTATCATGAAGTCAACCCAGGACAATAGTTCATGCTGATATGGTTACATTATATCAGCTTTCCGTACAGGAATGTTACTTGTTTGGCTGAAATGTTGTACCTAGCAGTGTTGAGAGTGGCAGTAAAAGGCGAGGGGGCAGTGGGCATGCTGGGTGCTCCTTCCAACATAAAATATCCCTGGGATTTCATGTTCATGTGCCTCTATGTGAGGCAACCAGCATCCATTTAAACAAATTTTGTAGAAGTTGAGAGGAGTCCTCGTCTGTCACTCCGGACACTGAAATGTACTTATATTGAGGTATCGAAATACCTAAATTTTAACACAACACAGGACTTCAACTCCTGTTCAGGCCCAGTATTAGTGTGCTATAGTATTAGTAGTACATGGAATGGAGAATTTGCCACCTACTGGGAGGTAGTAATGGCTTAATTCCTGCAGGATTATGACTATCTCTGCTGGAGAAAGTAGAGGAGACAAGAGAGTGATAGGGAAGGTTTCTGAAAATAGTTTTGCATGTGTAATTATTGCAATAATTGAAATTGGTGATAGCAACTGTAGGATTAACAAAAATCTTCCAACATTTTCATATTGGGGACTTTTGCCTAACTGTCTAAAATACTTGTACTATTAATGAGCTTCTACCTAAGGCTTCTACCTTTAGATCACTTGCTTAGTTTCCCAAGACACTGCATGTTCATGAGTTCCAACACTTTTTTAACTGTAAGATATTAAATTCTGTCACTAAAATAACTGCAAGTTCATTTACATTTTTGTGTTTCTATGTCACTTTGTCATGTAGTTGTTAGGATATTCTTTATTCCCGTATTGAAGAGAGGACAAAAAAAAGATTCCTTTAAATTCCCCTTTATAATGATGTAAGTCAGAACAGAATAGAATGTTTCAGTTGGAAGAGACCTACTGTGATCATCTAACCCAGCAGCCTGACAATTTCAGGGCTGACTGAAAGTTCAGTCAAATTCAGGGCATTGTCCAAATGCCTCTTAAATTAGTTAGTTTCAAGAACATTGATATGTGTGGCTTGCCCGCTGGTTCTGCACCTGAACTTCCACTACCTGAGTATGGCTATCTGCTAGCTGTAGGAGTCACAGTTGGGATATTGGTTCTGCTTTGCAACTGAAATATTTCAGCACCTTCTTTGATGACATTCCCTCTAAGCTTAATGGGGATGGAATAGAAAGCTTTTGTCTCTGGGTAGAAAGAGACCACTAAATATTATTGGAGCAATGAGAATATCTTGCAGCACTCAACCCAGAGTGACTGATTGCTATGCTTGCTCCAACAAGTGAAGATAAGTTTTCTGTGTTCTTCTGACTTGTGAATCTGCGAAACCTTTTGCTTGTTGGCACAACAAGTATTGTACACACCAGCCTGGTGTGCAGAGTATATGACCTGGTTTAAAATGTTTCTCTTTACTAGTAGATTTTGACTTAGGAAGTTCTAAGGAAGAGATGAAGAAACTACTGTTAATATTGTAGGTGAATTAACACAACTTTAGAGAGCACTTTTTATGTCATGATGTAAAATGGACATCATACATGGATTCAGTAATTTCTAATTTTTTTAAAAATTAGGTATTAGTTGTGGGTAGATGATCCTAATGTCAACAAAGTTTATGTCATTAAAGTTCATCATCTCCTTTTATGTAATAAATTCTGAAATTAGATACTTCATTGATTGAAAAGGAAATGTGTGTATAGTAATGCTACTATCTTTTTTTTTTTTTTATAGGGATGATGATGTCACAGTTTAATATTTCTCAGAATTCCATGCGTGGTAGTCCTGCATCTTCGAATTATCAACAAACCACTATCTCACATAGTCCTTCCAGGTAATCCTTTCTTTTATGTGGAATGGGAGGGGTGTGAACTTCAAGTTGCTCCTACACTGACGGCCAATTCTTGTTGCAAATATGTAAGTGAAAGATGGTCAGTGTCATTACAAATTTGGCATTTGTCTGATAGCAGGGTAAGTTTCTTCATATGCAAAGAGACATCTTTCTGTCAGTGAGCTAATCCCTGTATTCTTAGGTTTCATGATGAATTCTCCTCTCTCTCACTCCATGCCATAATTTGGCCAAACTTTCTTTCCTGCCTGAGGAGTCCCTCTCCCTCCTGTTACCCTCTGGTTGTCTTCTACCTGTGTCAGAGGCTGAGGTTGGTGGTAAGAGGATAGGGCAGAATAGGTGGGTGTGTTCCAGCTTGTCCCAGTACTGGTTTAGCAGAATGGTGGGAAAGAAGATTACTAAAAGCATGGAATACTACTGTAACAGTTATGCAAAAGGCTTCTTGCAGAAAGATAGGCCCAGTAGTTTAGCCAGTATTCCAGCAGACTCCTTATCAGATTTCTGGGTTTTTAAGTTTTTGAGTGTTTGCAAGTAGCATTTAACTATAATTTAGGCTTTTATTACTATATTAAAATACTCTGGATGAGAGGAGAGAGTTCTGCTTGTAGTTTCAACTGAGGTACTGGGCTTTAACAGGTCCTATCTTCAGTTATTAGATATTGTTATTAAAATGAACTGATTTCAGGTTTCACCTCGAGTTACTGTAACTGGCAAATGAAATGTTCTGTATCTTCACAGCAACCAACACACTTTTAAACTTCTATATCTAAAAAGGTTGTTTGAGCTGTGAATATTACAATGAATAGTACCAAGTTCTCTTGAAATCCTTGCAAAATCCTTATGTTAAGTACTTTGCTGTTTTTTTCTATGGAAGCTTACCTTCATGGAGTTCCTGTTTAGAACTTGAGGTTGTAATAGCTCGTAATGTACTTTCTGATGTATTTATTTGATTATTTTAATTTTGAGAAATTAATATAATAATGTAAGTAATAATGTTCATGTGTTATTGTCTCCGCGTTATTTGTATGACTTCTTATCTGTAGAATGAGTCTAAGATAAAGCCAGTAAAAGAGTAAGTTGTGTTCAGTGGACTTGCCTACAACATTCCTTTATCTTGACAGTGTAGTTCTGTTAGATGGAGTTATTTGGAACCTTACTGAAAAGTAAAGAAAGAATAAAGGGCTCCTTGTTAATCCTAATGACCAAGTTGGTTAAAACTTTTGCTGTCCCTTTCATTCAAACTTCTGAGATTATCTTTAGGAAATTGCAGATCTAATTTCCATACATATTTGTGTCATTGTTTCCCTTCCCTAGATGTGGGTCTTATGAAAGCTTTTTATTTATTATCTTCTGACTCTTCAGTAACATGGGCTATTAGGAAAGTATAGATAGCTCAAAATACTGCTTTTGAAGAAGTTTTCAATTGTGTTGGGGGCTTTTTTTATCTTGGAGGAATTTTCATCTTCTGAAGGTATAATTTCCAAAAGAAATAATGAATTTGTCTATAGTTGCTATTCCAAATTTTTAAAAAAATTTTTTGCAATTTTTTTCTTTTTAGCCGGTTTGTGCCACCACAGACAAGCTCTGGTAACAGATTTTTGGCACAACAGAACAGTCCAGTGCCTAGTCCATATGCTCCTCAAAGCCCTGCAGGATACATGCCATATTCACATCCTCCAAGTTACACAGCTCATCCTCAAATGCAGCAAGGTAAGTCCGTGATGTTTATTTTATTCTTCTAGTTCATGTCAACTTTACGTTCATGCACACATTTAATGGGTTTCTAATTTCTTTGAAGGAGTCACATGCTTAATGCAAAGCTTTGAGGCTGGTATATTTAAGCTTTGATTTTTTGGCTGGAAAAAGGGGTGGTATCTATTTTGTTTTAAAAAAATTAAACAGAAGAAGAAAAAATAAAACACATTAATGAATGCAACACTCCCCTATTTGTGTCAAATTTGCACTGTTGCCCTGTATATGTGACCATGAAAATAATCTGAACAACACAAAACTTGTATTTGTTAGCTGTGAGCATCACTTACATGTGCTAGGGAAAATCTCATTTCTGCTAATGAAAAGTTAAGTTTTCTTAACTTCAGATTACCTAAAGTTAACTTTAGAGATTTTCTAGCCCTACTGGGGGCTAGCCCTTTTTAGTGTCAGATTAATTCTAAGTAGGCTAGAATTATGCTCAAGGTATTCAGTAACTGGCAAAGGTGACCTTCAAAACAAATGGATTTTTGTTCTTCCCTTGTCTGAAAACAATCGTGATCATATGATCAGTATTAAAGTATCTAGGGCATTTTTTTTTGTTGGTAAGTAGAATTGTAGTGGATTCTTTTAAATAATTTTTTCATAAAGTTTAACATTGTGCTTAGAATATATATACAGCTGCTTTATATGTAATCTTATATGTCTCATGAATACCTTGAAATTTCCTAAGGTAGTGAATTCAAGTTACATAGAAGTAAACAAAGTTTTCTGTCATCAGTAAGGAAGATACTGACTGTAATTAGAATAGATATGGAGAGAAATTTGGCTAATTTGTACATGGAATTAATATTTTAAATCCTTTTGAAAAATCTTAGATAATGTTTTTAATCAAGGTATTTGTAGCAAGTTGGATTCTTGTTCAGATTCCAGATCTCTTGCATCCAGTGTTTTAATATCCACCGTTAGGGTGTTTTCTCTGAATCTTTTCAAGTTCATGACCGCGTGACTATATCTATACAGTTAATTTTTTTGTATTCCAGCTTCCGTATCCAGTCCCATTGTCACAGCTGGGATGAGGAATCTCCATGAAAATAAAGTTTCAAGTCAGTTGTCTGGAAATTCAGCTAATCATCATGCTGATAATTCTAGACATGGCTCAAATGAAGACTACCTACAGATGGTGCACAGACTCAGTAGTGATGTATGTTACCTAATTAATTTATTATGATAAAGCAGATATTTACTATGATAAAACAAGTATGTGTTTAACTGCCTTAGAAGTCAGATATTTTATGATGCTGTTGAGGAATACCATTGAAGATAAATTTCAATTTCAGATGTGTAGACTCATTTGAAAATTCACAGACTATGAAAACATAATACATCCTCATTGGCTGGTCTAATTGGAGAAATGCAAGACATAGAAAGTAGTAATTGTTGTAAACTTGCATTTTTATCCATTTGTGCACTTTCTTAATGGTGCATATGTGTTACCTGTGTTTTATTTGTAATTATAACTATTAAAGCTGATTTTAGAAGCTATGATGCAAAAAACAATTTGAAGAATATTGAAAACAAATTGAAGAATATTCAAGTTTTGCACCTCTGTATGAATAATAATGTTGCAGTCTTTTCTACTTTGGAAAAGACCTTTATGAATGAGTATTTTAAGAATCATAAAACTCAAGAACTTAAATTATTTTTATTCATTTTAGGATTTTGTTGCTTTAAAACATAATGCTTACATAAATGTTGTGCTTCATATACAAAACATAAAGCATAATTGCTTTAATACATCATGTTTCTCTGAAATACAAAATCAGCAAGTATCCCCTTAATGTGTCACTACACATTCACGCAATTTAAGTGTGATTTTTGGTAAACTTGAGAGCTTTCCTAGAATGTAATTCATCATTTGTTGAAGCTCCAAACTAAGGAAGTGTAAATGCATGTTTCTGAAAATTTGTCAGCTGTGGTAGGAAAGACATCTCTACCTAAAATGTCATATACCTAGTTAGTCTAGTTAGTTAATTTAGAAGAAGTTGTCTTTGCCTGTGTCTTTGACAATTGTTGCTAAAGATCTTCTCCTGGTTTAATAAAACATAACTGATAAGAAGTTATTTAGCTTATTTTTCAATATAGGTGTGTTTCTGAGATTTATTACAAGTCAAAGAAAAGTCCGTTTGGGAAAAAAAATATCAGTTCCATAATTTCAGTGCAGTAGCTAAACGAGTAACTCACTAGGATATCAGTTCAGTTTCACTTAAAATAGCATCATATACTTTTGATACAGAACTCACTTTATTGTGGTGGTCTGAATATTAGACTCCTTTGCCCATGAGAATTTCCTCAGAAAGGCAACAACTCTTTTTGCAAGCACTCTTGCAAAAAATAATTATAATTAACATTACAGTGTAAGTTCAGGTTTATTGTGCTGTGAATGAAAAGAAAAAAATCTAATATAGTTCTGTGGTAAGTGCCCATAGGTGGTAAAACTGATGAAATCTGATTTCTTATGGATTTGTGTTCTTAGGGTTGTAATCACCTTAAGTCCATAAATTTCAAACTCTTTGCCTTTTAGCAGTGCCATCTACCCCTTCAGAAGGCACAGCCTAGTCTTTGGCTACACACATGAAATTTGGCTCTTTGGCTATTGTCAGAATGTGATTGTCCATCTGTGCAGGCTACTATCTCTTTGAAATACCAATTTTGCTTTCTATCTCACTACTGGATGCTGATTTCTTTCATGCAGACATGTAAAAACATAGTTGCAATTAAACCTTTTAACTTTCTGTTAATTGGGTTAATATTGGTCAAAAGGTTAAAAAGTATTTATCACACAGATGATTCTGATTAAAAAATAAAGGAAAGAAATGGCTATGTGAAAAAATTGCCTGTATACAGATATCTCAAGAAGAGCTACATTCGAATGTTAACTGCTAAAATAACCAATTTGATTAGAAAACATGAAATAACTGTATAACTTCTTTGGAGACTTTGTTCATTTGTATCGCTGTAGCTTTTGGAAGAATAAAATTATTAGAATTTGTTTGTAATTATAGAAATTTTCTCTTCATAGATACAGAATTTGCTAGCTTTTCCTTACCCCAACCATTCTCGTAGATGGTGTATAAAAAACAGTAGTTGAAGTGAGAAATAACCATTCTATAGTTGAAATTTAGTTAGGACACTGCATGAATGAGTAGTTGTGACCAGCAGAGGGCTCCACAAAAACATTGGAAAACCCATGTCAAACTCTGAGTGGAGATTGGAATAGTGCATTTCACATTTTATGTAAGGATGGTGTGAGGGCAAAAATTACACATTTACATTGCTAAAAATAGGGTATGGACATAATTGCATTGCAATTAGTATTATATTATGAAAAAGTTTGTCAGAAAGTATTCATTGTTTTGGAGCAGGTTGGGGAAGTGCTTCATTTTGCCATTGAGTTGTTTCCTGTTTAACTCTTACAAGCTAAAATCATTCTAGCTGTGTTTTACATGAGACTAACACAGCTGCTCTAATGGGACTGGTAGAGATTCTGTTCAGTCCTGGCTTCCCTATGCTGAGGATACAGATACAAAGTGTTATTTTGTTAAACTGTAAGAGCAAGCTAGTGGTCTAGGTAATCTTTTAAGATTAGGATTAATCTTTTAAGGGTAGATTATGTAAAATCCAGAGTTTTAAAAATCTACGTTTTATACTCTGTTTCAAATGGTATTGTATACAGGTCATGCATGTGCTCTACAGCTCTTTACTATAAGTACTTGCAACAAAAAAATCTAAATGGAATCCTAGTGTAAACCCAAAAGTGCTTGTCTAGCTAGAAGACATACACAAAGATTTTTTTATATGTGTGTGTGCCTGTTCTCATTATAGATTCTTCTTAAGTCTGATTGGAGCATTGCTTATATTATAGTCTAATAGCAGTCTAAATTACAAAGATTTTAATGGAAGTGACTCTTTTTCTAGTATTTCTTGAGTACTTTTTTTGCCCAATCCATTTTATCAATTTATGTACTAATTTCAGTTTTTATTTTAACAGATGTTTATGTTCATATATTAACTTTTTTTATCATTCTCACTTTAGGATGGTGATCCTTCAATGAGGAATGCTGCGCCTTTTTCCTTGAGATCACCACAGTCCGTCTGCTCTCCAGCTGGAAGTGATGGAGCCCTTAAAGGTAGTCCAGCAGTCATGTCAATTCATATTTCCCAGTTTTAAAGAACAGAGAGTTAAAAGAACAGAGAAATTAAAGAATTCAAAACTTCAGTTTTTCCTCCTGAGTTTTTTATTTAACTAGTACTACAGACTATGGCATTATGTTTTGGATGGAAAATTATTTTGAGCCCTGATCCAGAAGAAATTTCTGATGGTCCGACAATTAACCAATCATCCTTCAAAATAAAGCTCAAATTTATGGAGGACAGAAGGATTTAAAATCCTTTCCAATCTGAGAATTAAATTCTTTTTAAGAACTCAGTTGCTCTATGTAAGAAAAGTTTTAAAGGCAGCATTACGAGTATTGAAGCTTTAACCAGCTCAAAAGTGTTTTAATGTGCAGCACTTGTCTTAATTGCAATAATGAAATATTAAAAATATGAAAATACATGAACTCAATACACATAACATAAATGAAGCCTGAAAACCTTAGCTGTGGAGAGATATAGGGTGAACTGTCTGTCAGTTGAGAGGAAAAAGAAAAAAATAATTCTTTATACTAAAATCCACTTGGTACGGTAGGAGTTGGGACATATTCTTGTTAATTTTCTTTTTCAGTGATTGTACATTTACAGGGCAATAATCGAAAGAGATTATCAGGAGATTATCAGGGAGATCTGAGTCAGTCTTTTCATTGCTTTGGAAGACGGATGAAATACAATGGACTTAAATTTAAATAGGAGGTTCTAACTAGGTCTAAGGAAAAACTTTTTCACTATCAGGACAGTCAAGCAGTGGAAAAGGATGCCCATAGAATTCGTGAGTTTTCTGTCCTTGGGGGTTTTCAGAGTCAGGTTGGATAAAACCTGACATAATGTGTCCCTGCCTTATCCTGCTTTGAGCATGAGGATAAACTAAACATCTCCTGAGGTCCCTTCCTAACTGAATTATCCTGTGGTTCAGGTGGCAAGTGAGAAGTATGTGTACGCCAGGAGCTTCAGTATTTCAGGATGTCTTGTTCTAAAGGACTTCCCATAAGACTTGTGTAAAAGTGGTTATTTTTCACTCTTTGTCAAGTTTGTAGGTTTAACAAGGTTGTGGATCTAAGTTAGCACACTCATATATGTGATTACCACTCAGTCAGACAATATTTGATTTTTTTTTTGGTTAAGGTTGCTGCTGTTTCAATTGGCTGTCTCAGAACCCAGTTTTGAAGGGATAGCTTTTCAGACTATTTCTGAAAACAGACTGATTGTATAATTCAGATTGTAATGTTTCAGCATTAGCATTAAAGTGCAAGAAGATTTTTCTCATTTATCTCTATGTTAACTTTACTTTTCCCTTTGATAAATTGCACAACTCAAATACTGCTGTTAATGGTGTTGACATTTTGCCATCATTAAGACATTAATGAACCCTGATTGAGAGAAACAGTTCTTGATGCTCCATCTAGTATTTTAGAAATGCATAGAAGAGTTGTAAATAATTTCAGTATTACTAAGAACATGGGATCATCTACAGGGAATTTTTGGCCTATGATTTGTAGTGAAAGTTAGGATGAATACAAGTATTTATGCTGAGCTTTTTGTTGCTCTCTTATTATTCCCTGGAAGTTTGGTTAGCAGGTCACAAACCTTGATAAAGAAAAATGTACAAAATACTTACCATTTGTCTGGAAGGACAAAAAAAGTGGCAAAAGGTGTGACTAATCATAATCAGAGGGAGATTTTCAGGAAGGTTGTTATAATGCCAGAGCTTTCTTATAGAACATAGAGGTTTGAGACATTTACCAAAGGTTACAAGACTTCTGGAGAAATGGAAACCATGATTGCACAGTCTTGAATTACCTTCACACTGAATGTAGCTGTCTATGTGACAGAATCTAAATGAGGAAGAAGTTTTCTTTGCAACACAGACAAATATTTGAGAGATGGCAGGACTTACTTTTGTGTTTTGGGTGGTTATTAATTTAATCAGTGGAGTAAAATTACACTGTCTTTGTTCACTTCTGCTTCACTAAAGGTACAAGAGCAGCTGAAGTTTAATCCCAAAACTTTTTTGGTTTTAGCTATGGAAACATCATAATGCCCCTCTTTTCAAGCTGTCATCTGTTGCCAATGGATGACTTTTTAAGAACTCATTCTGTGAATAGAGTATCATGGAGTGTTTCCTCTTGTTGACCTCATGAAATATCCCCTGGATTCCATTACTGAAGATTGATTACTCATCAGAATATTTTATCCATTTGCTCTACTTTCCTACTGCTATGCAACCTCACATTTTATTTTAATTCCTAATTTTTTCTTGAGGAAACCTCTAAAGAGTTGGTTAAAGGAAAGGCTTCCATAATGTTTTTAGTCCGCTGCTTTACAAAGAGGTGTGTTCATATAATTTTCAGTTCTGTTTCCACACAGTTGCCTAAATCCTTAGGAAAACATCTGTAAGGACTAGCAACAACTCTTACAAAATTATGTAGTTTTGCACTCTTTTTCACAAATACATTGTATTCCCTCTAGAAATTGTTAATGAATATTTGATTATTTTCTGAATAATTTGGAAAGATCCCATCTATTTTCCTAGGGCTTTATGGAATTTCTCCAGTCAGATTGCACTACATTTGGTCTCTGAATATAGAATAGATAAGAAGAATTAGGGATCTTCTCAAATCTATAGTGTAGACTTCAGTACTCTCTCTTCAATGCAACTCATGCAGAAAAAATGCCATCTTCCTTTCTCTCCTTCAAAAGAATGGCAGAAGAACTTTATTCAAGTGTTTGGTTTTGTTTTTTTTTTGATAGCACCCAAATAAACATTCATTCCTGTTTCTTCCTTCAAGTCTAAATATTTTTATGCAGGGAGGCTCTGAATACTTCGATTTTCAGGTAGAACAGCCAAAGCTTGAGTTATTCATGAGGCATTTCAAACTCTGGGTAGAGTGGTGGGACTCTTCTCTGAAAACTATTGGAAGAGGATATGGAAAGTGAATACAATCTGTCCCTAAAAACTTCTCAAATGTATGTTCTTTATCTGTCTTATATGCTATCCCTTTAGGTTTGAATTTTAAATTAAGTTATGCTCTTTGAAAATAAGTGTTATTGTTGTCTGCTAATCAAAATAAGTAACATTTTCTTTGTATCTAATGCAAAATTTGGTAAACTTTCCGGAGGAAGATTCTAGGATTTTAGAAAAAGCTGCAGGAAAGGACTTGAGGTCTTGCCATCTTTTTGGCCCATGTTGGCTGAGCTGTAGCAGTACTACTCTCAGTAACTTCCATATATTTTAAAATGTCAGTAACAGAGTTTCCTTGGCTTTGCCATAGAAGTTACTCACATTCTTAGTGTTAGAAAGCTCCTACGGCTTAACCTGAATAATTTTTGTTGCAGTTAGTCATGATGCTTCATTACTTCTTTCCAATCAGCAAAGAAAAACAGAACACATGCTTTTTTTTATATCAGACATTTACATATCAAAGGACATTATCATGTCTTTCACTAATCTAATCTACAAACTGAACAGCACAATTTCTTTTACCTTTACATAAGTCATCCTTTCTGAGTTTCCAATTGTCTTTGATGTTTTTAACTGACTTTTAATTGGTCTGCATATGTCTTCATGTTCTACTGTCCTAAGTCATAGATACATCTCTATTTGAAGATTTAGGATGAGTTGTCAGGAAAGTACTGAGACTACTTTGTGTGATACTACTGTTGTATATGCGAGTATAGCTGCTCTTTGCTGATAACTTGGATTTATACTGCAAGTTGTTTTAAGCATTCTACTGTATTTCTATAGAGCTTTTCTATCTTCCTCTTATGGTTTGCAATTCACAGACAAATAAGAAGTTTGTTCTTCTTGTCACTGAATTTGTTTTGTTTCAGAAAGCTATTCAAATTAGTCAAGAAAATTTTTGATCCTATTTTTAAAAGCAGGGGTTGGCCTCTTATAGACTTAAAATCATAAGCAGTAATGATATTTAAATTAATAAAATAGTCTCTAATGCTTTTACATGAGAAGATATTAATGACAAATATTTTAAACTATTACTGTTATGACAGTGCTCTGGAAAGCTGCACTTGTTCACCTATACTCACTTAATTTTTATTGAGAAAAATTGAATTTGTGTGAACAGAGCTTCACAGCAGGGTTTACAATAATCAACATATTTTTGTCTAGATTATATTAGATTGACACGCTTCAGCTTGTTAGTGAAATTGTTATGAAAAGCTATATAGAAAGCCATGCTAGAGTCCAGATATGGCACGTCTCTTCAAGATTTGATCATGCTTATTCTTAACAAATTCCTTTGAAATACCATTTCTTCATTATCTCAGTTCTTGCAGAAGAATTGTTCTAGTGTGTACTTGAATCATACTGACTATGTGTTATACTCTGGGTAGGCCTTTACCATCTTTTTGAAGGGATTGTTATTCTCTTTTTGAGTCTACTGGAGGCACATATTCTCAAAGTGATTATTGCTAATTTTGAGACTGCTTTAGCCAGAGTTCCAGGGTGAATTTGTCTGATCTCATTTTTATGAAAACTCCCATTTTATGTGAAGGTGGTAAGTAAGATCATTAAGTAAGTAAGGATAAAAAGAAAAAAAAATACACACTTCATTTGCACATTTTAACTGCAGTCTCTTGAAATCTGTTGACAATAGTGTGTTCCTTAAGTTCTATAATCACAAAGTTCCTAGGTTTTCCAACAGACACATGTCATTGTGACAATGTGAATGCTCTGCTTCTCTTCTCCAGCTTCTGCCCTTAGGAACTTGTTTATAGTGTAATTACTCATATGTAAAATCTTAATCATTCAAATGCAGCACATACACATTTCTTAAAGCCTCTCTTTTCAAAGGCTTTTCCAGTAAAATGTCTGGAATGTTGTGTCTGGGTTTATACACCAATTTGGTACCTGTTTAAATCATGTTAGGAGTGTGGAAGATCACTTTCCTATGGATTTAAAAAAGCACTTGAACATTCTTGAAGTTTCTCCAATGTGCTATAAACCAAGTATTAAACATTAGTCTTTGTTTGTTCTCTAGAAGTTTTTCCAGCTTTCATGCTTAGAGAATGACACTTCTAGCGGAACAGGGTGTAGGATGGTTAAAAGGCTTTTGTCAATCTCTGAGAATCTTTGCCTACAAGGGAGTTAAAGGAATAATAAGGTACTGTTTCGTGGGACCCTTTGGAACTTGTTATTGGACAAGTGGAAAGATAATAATTTTTTAATACTGAAAAATATGTGAGTTCTAACTTCCTGATAACCTTAGTAAATTGTTTTAAACCATGTGGATCACAACTGAGAGTGTGATCAGTGGTGTGACTTTGCTGCATCATCTTTGAAAGGCAAGTGATTTGAAGAGGCTTAGACATCATCAGAGGAGGTATCACGAAAACCTGAAGAAGTTGTGAGTATTGTGGTGTGATTAGGAAGTGCAGACAAAACCATAAGATGGGGATGTCAGTGATATGTGCAGTCTCCTGGACAAAAGCTTCTTTGTTTGCTATCCAAGCTAGTGATACACAGTGGGCAAGTAGAGCCAGGGTGAATAAACCAGAAGTCAGTTCAAAACTTTACATTTTAAAGATGACTAAGTCTCTATCAATGCAATTGAATTCTTTTTATAGTTGATTGCATTATATAGGATTTGATAAGATGTGGTTCAAGAATCACAGAAAAAATGGTTTGCAAATTGCTACAGCAGTTAATAAAACTTCTTACATGCTTAGTGCCATCTACCACTAGGAACCAATAGAAGATCTAAGAAATGTAGAGAACCAGCCGTAGGTTTATCATGTGTGGTCAGAATGACTGTTGCTGGAAGACTAGAAAGGTATTGTTGATGGTTGTGTTTGTCTCTGTAGAGACCTCATTTCCTATGATGGTACACGCTTCTCAGCGATGTTTGGTGTTATCTGGTTGACTCTCAATATTTGCTGTTTAGTAACAATACAGTGACCTTCCTGAATCAGGGGAGAACCTTCTTTTAACTTGCCTGCTATGTAAGGAGAGCACGCACAAAGTTCTTTTAATGATACTACCTGTGGAAAATCAGCTACAGAAAGACAGATTTATTTTTCTCCTGAATTACTGCCCAGCCCTAGATTTAGACTCAAAAGTTGTCTAAATATTTCTCTATTCTAAAATAAGAAATTTGGTTATTTCCTAAAGATAGTTTCTGAAGATTTGTATACTTTTTACTTCATTTACAGCATTTTGTAGAACAAACCTTGTCAATCTTGGAATCTCAACTGGTTCAGCAAACTCATCATAATTGTCTGTGTATGCTTTAAGTTTTGGCTCTTTTTTTCTTTTCTGTTGTCTAGTCTTGGTAAAGATACTTATTCTCAGACATATAATGGCCCAAGACTTCTCCCATAGGAAATACTCCAGACTGACTCCACTGTTAATAGACAAAACTCCCTCTGTATAATGGCTATAGTTTTCATAGAATTATTGAGGTTGAAAAGATGTCCAACTGATTTGTTCCAACCTTCACAGAAAAACCATCATGTTAACTAAATCCTAGCACCATGTGCCATGTCCAGTCATTACTTGAACACCTCCAGAAATGGTGACTGCCCACCTCCCTGGGCAGCCCATTACAACGCCTATCCATCCTTTCAGTGAAGAAATTCTTCCTGAGGTCCAACCTGAACCTCCTCTAGTGCAGTTTGAGGCTTTTTCTTCTAGTTGCCTGGGAGAATAGGCTGATACCCACCTGGCCACAGCATCCTTTCAGGTGGTTGTAGAGAGTGATAATGTCTCCCTGAACCTCCTTTTCTCCAGGATAAAGACCCCCAGCTCCCTCAGCCACTCCTTGCTGGACTTGTGCTCCAGCTCTCTTCCCCTTCTCTGATCATGCTCCCAGCACCTGAATGTCTTTCTTGTAGTGAGAGGCGCAGAACTGATCAAACCATTAAAGGTGTGTCTTCACCAGTGCCGAGTACAGGGGAGCAATCACTGCCTTGGTCCTGCTGGCTGCACTCTTGCTGATACAGGCCAGGTGCCTTTGACTTTCTTGGCCACCTGGGTACTCTGCTGGCTTTTGTTTGAAGTCTCAGAATGTGCTGTGTGTCCATGGTGTAATATCTGTTCAAAACTGCTAAGGTTTGTGATAGGGTGAAACTGTTCAAGAGTGCTTCATATTTTTCAGTTTCTTTTCACCTCCATACATAGACATTGTAGCTTCTGAGCCTCCTTGTTGTCAGAGGCTTAACCATCATTAAACATCTCAGAAATATGTGAAGTTATTGAGGGAACATATTATTTTAAAATGCAGCTTATAGGCTTTACAACCAAAACGCTTCAAGAATTTCCTTTAGGAGGAAGTTATTTTCAAATACTTATTCGTAGTGCTGCCTAGGAGAGGCAAAACTTAACTTTTGTTTCTTTGTTTACTGGATTCTAAGACTGTTCAATGGAATGCAGTGAAATCCTTCTGGCCTCCTCAAGTCTATTCAAAGATAAAAAGAACCACTTTATCTGTTGCTGCAGTCTTACTTTTCAACATGAGAAATGCCAAATGATACCAAATCAGATACTGTCATATTTATCTAGAAAGTTAGGACAAGGGAGAATAAAGTCTGTCCCCTGTGTTTAGATGTGTAACTCTGAAAAATAGTAAGTGTTCCATTGTTGCAACTTCAAAATTATTCATTTAAGAGAAAAATCAAGATTTGATGTCTGTAATATCTCTTTGAAAAGTTCTGAGTTGCCTCTACTATTTGTAGAAATATCCTTCTGCTTCCTGAGTGGTAGTCATTACCATAAAAGAAATTAGTAGCTAAGGCTTCCTGCTACGCATTACATCTAATATTTCAAATTACCCAAAGAAATGGTAGTTGTGGGGAGGAGCATAACAAGAATAGGAATCTGTTGAAAAGCAAGGGAGAAGTCTTCTTAGGGTGTAGTGAGAACTTTGGTACTGGTGTTTGAGTGTGGTATCTGATTTGAGAAAGGGAAATAGAGTAGTAGAACTGTTTTGAAAATTGGGATGAGTCAAAACAGAGCTTCCCAACTTTGTGGATGTTATTGACAGAATATGGATTTGTTGCTGAGGGCCAGGAAGGATTAAGATAAACCCTTAAGAAAAGCCATGTGGTACCCTGCTTGCTGCATACAGAAGTAGTGGCACTTTCACAGAATGGTCTAGGGAGACAAAGGCACAGCAGTCTGTGCAAAGAGGCCATCAGTAAAAGCACACTTTTCATGTAAATTGAAGCTTCAACAGAAATAACCATTCTGTTTTTTCACCTACGGTTTGGTACATTGTTTAATGATTTTTAACACTTTCAAAAATATTGAGTAAAAATTTAAGCTGCAGAATAAAGCTGCTTTCTTGTTTAGTGGTGTTTCTTGAATGAAGCACACAAGACCTGGATTCCACTTAATTTTTGCTTGTTGTTAGAAGTGCTGACCTATGATGACCTGACCAGAATGACTAATAATAATATCAGTCACTGAAGTTTCTCAAGATCAGTATTTCCCAATGGATAAATGGAATCTGAATGGTTGCTTTAAGAAGAGGAGTCTGTGTGTCTTCCCCACCTTGCACAGTATACCCTTCTAAGTCAGAACTATAGCTCAAAATTGTAATTGGGACAGGTTGAAAAGCTTCTCTGTTTTTCAGACTTTTTTTCTAGGCTAACAGTTACAGGAAGCTGATTCGTTAGAGGAATTAGAACTTCAAGTGTAATTAATTGGAGAAATTATTTAATTAGAAGTGTCCTCTCTTTAAAATTTCTGTAGATGTCCTCAAATCGTGGAAAGAAGCAAAAATGCATACAGAAGCAAAAATTCATACATTAAACAAAAAAGGAAGGGAGATAAGGCAGGGAATGGTAGAAAGATGCCTTTAGATAATTAGTGTTTTCTAGATAGTAATGAGTGGGGGAGGTTGGAATAAATTTGCCTAAAATAAAATTTAAAAAAAAATCTAAAAAATTAAAATAACTGTCAGAATCCAAGTTAAGGAGGTTGTGTATGTTTTGGTTTTGTTTTGGGGTTTTTAAAATTAAAAATGTGTGGCTGAAATGGCTAGTGCCTATATACTGATCATTAAATCTTCATCACTGGACCTTAATAAGAATCTTTTTGATCTTTCCTTTTTTCTGCTGTCAACTTGCTTTTGTTGATCATTTTATAATAGCTGATATTCTGAACCTTAGGTACTATTTTTATTTATTCTTTTTTGGTGGTGGGTTTTTTTGTTCCATCTTCTCTGAAATGATCCCTTCTCTACTTGCAGTGGATAGCTAAAACTCCTAGAAAATACACTGCAACTATCTAGATTGCATCTTGATCTAGCAATGATGTGCTTCCTACCAATCTTATTTAGACCTTTTGTGAACACAGTTATATGTAGAAATACACATTAAAAGTATGCAGGTTATATTTAGTGTGTTTTTATATAAACATGAAACAACATAACTGTTCAGTTTTTCTGAATTATTATTCTAGGATCAAGACAACCTTTAATCCAACAATCTCAGCCTCCACCTTATTCATCACCTAGAGATGTTCCCCCAGACATATTGTTAGATTCTCCAGAAAGAAAGCAAAAGAAACAAAAGAAAATGAAGTTAGGCAAGGATGAAAAAGACCAGACTGAAAAAGCTGCAATGTATGATATCATTAGCTCTCCTTCCAAGGACTCCACTAAGCTTACATTAAGACTGTCTCGTGTAAGATCTTCGGATATGGACCAGCAGGATGATATGCTTTCTGGTTTGGAAAACAGCAGTGTGTCAGAGGGTGATATTCCTTTTAATGTGCAGTACCCAGGACAGACTTCTAAAACACCCGTTACTCCACAGGATGTTAACCGCCCACTAAACGCTGCTCAGTGTTTGCCGCAGCATGAACAGACAGCTTTCCTTCAGGCACAACAAGTGCCTGTTTTACAACAGAACACTTCAGTTGCTGCAAAACAACCTCAAACTCCTGTGGTACAGACACAGCAACAGGTTTCGCAACAAGGAGCTATAACGTCATATGATGAAGTAGAATTGGATGCATTGGCTGAAATTGAGCGGATAGAACGTGAATCAGCTATTGAAAGGGAGCGATTTTCAAAAGAAGTGCAAGATAAAGGTAAAAGGATTGTGTGTGTGTATATACACTATATATTATATAAATATATATATATGCATATAAACTCCATATATATATATATATAAAAAACTTCCTGTCATTGTCACATAATTCAATTCTGTTTACGCAGTGTAGGTTCTTCTACAACATTCATCTCCATTCCCTTCCAACAATGAACTGTAATCTTTCATATATGCATACTTTGAATATCTGATATTCTTTATTTGGGGTCTTAATGGATGGAAAGTGAAACTCTTATGTTTCAAAATTCTTTTAAAATACTCTTACTTTTAACCATGAGACTGAATGAAGTACAGTTAATGTTGTTTAGAGTTTCTAAAATCCCAGCACAAAATTTATAGTAAGTTTTGACAGTTGTATTATTAATCCATGTTGCCTAATTTAAGAAAATGCAGAAAAATTGTTTTATCCCATTTCTATTCATATCCCCATTTGGATTTAATGTGAAGGAGATGTTAGACTAAAATCACATCTGTTCTCTTCTTTTGAAGGTAGCATAATGTTTGGGTAATATATACAATTATATTGTTACTAATGTTTGTTCAACTGGATATTAATTATTATGTAGGCATTAGAAGCTTTAGAGACCTACCATATATCTCTATGGTCTGTAGTACAGAACCAGGTGGGCCTCTGAAATGTTTTATCTTCACTTTGTTAGGTGCACTTGTTGTCTTAATGGAGTTAATTGAATCTATCAATTTTTTTTTTAATTTTTCTTTCTTTTTCTGTTGTTAACTGATTTGAAGGTCTTTGATTTCAGGTGTGGTTTATGAATTAGATAGTAATAATTTCCCATAAGTATTTTTCAGAATCTTCCTCTGCACCATGTTTAACTTCTGAAAAAAAAACTGTTTGGCAGCATAATCCTAATTTATTAGATACTGTCAAGTCTTGCAGAATGGAAAATGGTGAAAATTCTGATTTTGGAAGTTCATAGGTGAAAATGGCCCATGTAGACATACTTGCATGGAATGAATTTACACACAGTTTGGGTCTTTAACATCAGAAAGGGTGCAAATTTTCTCCCTATTCACAGTGGTTTTTCGCCATTTTTACTGATGCCTGAGTGGTGAAAGGAAGAGAGAGTTTGTGCGTATTTGTGTGTGTGTGTGTGTGTGTGTGTGTGTGTGTGTGTGTGTGTTTGTAAACATGGTTGCAATACTAAAAGGTGTAACTTCTAAGATGTTTCTTATTTGGTAACTAAATAAATTTTTTTTGGCAAAAACTATTCATGAATATAAGGAAAAAAGGTGTGCTCACCACAAAAAAGATCTTTACTGATCTCTACTGTCTTTAATTTAATGAGATGGGGAATTGGTTTATTTGCTTAAATCTCTTCCAATAATTTTAAATTTATTGTTGGAGAGCTTGTGGTTTGTGGCCTGAGTGTTCAAAAGCTACATTTATGTCCACACATTTAAAATAGAATCTCTACCATGTTTTGCCTGAGAAGCAGCTGAAAAAATGCGCAGCAACTTTCAAACACTTTGATCAAAACTAAAAATACACTTTCTGTTTTGTTTTGGCTTTCAGAAAATGTTGACCATTAGTTGTAAAGTGTGTTTATGATAATTACACATCCATGATCAGAGCCTTGATTTGTTTGTTTTGGGGAAAGGAGTGATTTTTATGGACTGTGACCTTTCCTGTTCACCACTGGTCAATAACCATCTTCCAAAATACAGATTCTGACCTTATGGTTTCCCTTACTTGCATCCTCTGGTAGGTCTCAGATCTCCCTGACCTCCTACAATTGCTATAAATCAGGTACAAGAGTTGCTGCCCTATACTGGGACAGATTATCACTATTTATTCAACTTGTGCTAAGTTGCCCCTATGATAGACAGCAGCGCTTTTCACTTTTTCACTCTGGCTCTTGAGGTTTCAGCCATAACTGCAGAGTATTTAGTAGAAAGATTTTTAGCAGTCTTGGAACAGATTTCCTGAAGTTGCTACCTTGAGGATATATAGTTCTTATTTTTTTTAGTAATGATTTTGCCATTGCTTCTAAATTTATGCTATGTCTAGAATCTGATACACTCTGGGATTGTTCTAGTTAGAGCTGTTTGATTTTGCAAGGCTGCAAGAGGAAGCATCCTCTATTGTTCCTATAGGAATATGTCTGCTAGAAAGATATTCTAAATATGTAATTCATTTCTGCAAAGCTGCATAGTGTATTTATACAAAAGCCTGGCATTTGTGCCTTTTTGTACATGTACTATAACTTCAGATCATATTATGTCAGGAAGAGAGCATGGATGTAGCAAGTGCTCAGTCTAATTAGAGTGGGAGCGCATAGAGCAGGCTGGTGCTTTACAATTGCAAGCATCCCTTTAGAGAACTTACTCAAAATGCTAGCGTGTACTAAAACATGCATGAAAGCATCTTTGCTGCTTTTGTAACAGAGGCATGGGAATGCATGTTACAGCCATACTGTGTTTTCTATGTATACTCACACTGGTTTCCATAAATTACTTTCAGTAAAGTGGTACTCAACAGTTTTGATAGTAGATTAGTGGTCTCTTCTGTCCTTTATTTTAGACATGAAATTTCCACAGTTCTATACTCCATCACAGATTTCCAAATGCTGTCTTTTTAACAGTAAGGGTTTGTTTGCATAGGACATGTTCTTCTGAGGTTAATAACCAGAAGTGTGGAAAAGTTTATTTCAGAAAAGCAGCAGAGATTTTGGGGGGACATTCTTGCTAAAAATCATACACCTTTTCTAAGGCAATGGTGAGAGCTGGGGTTATTTTTGAATGCTGAGGTCCTTTTATTATATTTGGTACTGGTGGTAAATGGGGATTGGAGCCTTGTGGTACTTATATTACTTTCTGTAACAAATCATTGTTTCTAATAAAGCTGTTAAAATATTTAGCTTCCACCAAACAAAGTCTCTCAAAGTGGGAAGCCCTCTGAGTTTCAGAACAGGAACTAACACAGGGGTTTGCAGAAGCGCCTTCTTTGAAAAGCACCTTATCTTTCTGAAATCTGATTTTCATGCTCTTGCTTTATGAAAAGGAATCTTTAGTGCAAAAATCACTAATCCAAAATCTGACAAATTTGAGCTACTGTGTGTCAGATATGCCTAGGGAGTGATTTTATAATACAGACTTCCTTCATCATATCCAAGTGCTTTTTGTAGCTATGTTTATAATTCTATCCTTTGTGGCTGCTTGGCTCTTGGAGTGTGTCCTCTTCATATATCATGACAGAGAGGTGTGAAGTTTACCAATAACAAGTTGGTTTCATCCTTGTTCTCTGTGTGGAAGGGCAGGAGTTCGTCTCCTCTTTCTACTCTATCCTTAAGTCTCTCTATTGATTAATTTAACAAGTAATTTTTCTGTACCTGTTAGTGAAAGGAGATTTTGAAGATCTAGACATTTGGCACCAAAAGTTGCATTTTAATAATCTCTTATATTTAATAGCTTCAGTACTGCTAAAAAGACCATGGAACATGGCATAACTCAGGTCTTCAGTTTCGATTGCTTCCCTCACAATGGCCTCTATATCCTCATCAGATAAAATATTTAATCAGTACTAGATCATATCTTCTCTTTTGAAAGAATCTGTTGTATTACAGATAGATCTAGCTATTATTTATCAAGGCTCAGATTATCTGAGTTGGAAAAAAAGTGATTCAGAAGGAATTTTAGAGAAGTGGATTGACTTTTTCCGTAAGGATTGACAGGTAAACTGTCCTCTGCTCTGGTTACATTGTGATATTTTGATGATATAATTTCTTCAGAAAGGTAGTGAAACTTAATTCACACTTTCTTCTCTTCTAACTAGTGCCAGTAGTCACACTTCCTGCACTATTTGGTGCCGTTGAAGGCTTTTGAAACAACCAGGGGTCTATATTCTGAACCGGTTTTGTTCCCTTAAGTGACATTGTGCTTTGTTCACTTTCTGAAGTTGACTACTCCAAGAAACTACATGAAATCCTATTAAGTTTTAAAAATTGTCCTAGGAATTTCAGTTGTTCCCAGGCATCTTTTTGTCTTTTGGGAGATGGGAAAGTTGAGGGAGAAATTTCATTTTGGTAATCTCAGTTCTTTGCATTAACTTGTGCTTTGCCACTGTTCAGGTACAAGTTACTTATTTTTATATGTAGTTAAGTAATTCAAAGTTAGCCCATCACTTTTAGACAAAACCTTTCCTAGAACATTATGTTAAGTTCTTCTTCTTTTTCAAGATTTAGATCTGTTACAGAATTTATTTGCAGATACCAAGTTTATACATCAAGATCTTTCATGCATTTCTAAAACCTCCAAATACTGTGAAACAAACATGTTTAACAGACTGATGCTAGAAGGAGCTCACAGTCTTTTAGCGATACAGAAAAGGGAAGATAACCTTGAAAACTGCGTAATATCCCAGAAAGTAACCCATCTCTTTCAGATACTCTCTTGCAAATTGATTTAGCTTTTTTATTTTATTCAGATTTGCTACATTTTAATCTGAACTCTTCCATACACAGGACTGTGTAGTTAAGTTTTAGATTTCTTCAAAGATACTTGTGAATAATACAGCTGGGTTAACAGATTGAGGAGTTCTGCTTGTAAAAGGCAGAAGTTTGTTTTCTGGCATTTGTGAAAGAGTAATCAAATCATTAACCATTTCATTAGGAGGCTAATATTTTTTTTAACTTAAAAGCATTAGAAAAAAAAATTAATGAGACAAACCAACTTGTATATGTGTGTTTTTCCCTGTATATTTTACCCCTGAGGATCCATTTTACCCACTTCTTTGGAATCTTACTGTGGATTCTTTGAATTAGGAAGAAGTGAAGCTGTAATAACTTTATTTCCAATAATTGGATCAGTTAGGGGGCATTTGGATGCCTGCTGTGGGCTCTTCTTTTTTTGGTTCGTTCCAAGCCCTTAGCAGCAGACACACCTCCCAAGAGTGTGAATCTGCCGGAGCAAAACACTCAAAACTACAGTTGTAGGTAAGTAACCTTTTTCTCTTACCTTTTAAGTTCTTACCCAGCTACTCTCCCTTTCTCCCCATTACCCATCTACCCCATAAAATTCCCTAAAGAGGAAACTAATAGAAGAATACTATTAAGAATGAATAGTTTATGTCTAATTTTATGTAGTTAATTAATGAAATGACAATATGTAATTATAACCAGTATATTAGCATTCATTTCCAAATATATTTTGTAGGGGGCCTATTGCCTTAAAAATGGAGCTACAAGTAGTAATTTGTATGGTAATCTTGCAGATTACAGTCATTAATACCAGAAGGTGAAGAGATAGAGTGTGAAAGATAAATGAGTGTCTGCATAGTAGAATGTGAGACTTAGGTATCTTGTGTTTTGTGTACGCAAGCTTTCATTAGGTCTGCATTTTGTAGCGTGATATAATGGATGAAACTGGCACCTCATATAGCTCTTCCAAGAAAACACAGCTTTGCAGCCTCCAGGTCCTATAAAAGACAGATGTTGTGTTTGTGTGTGTTCAGACATGTTTTAAGAAAAGTAAGGGGAAGAAGGATTCCTCTTCTGTTAGAGGAATTGCAATGAAATATTGCAATGTTTAAACCTACCTGTGAAAAGTTACTTCCTTTTACAGTTTTTATAAAGATTAATATACTTTACAAATGAAAAATGTTTTTCTTTAAAAAAAAGGTAGAATCATATAATTTAATAGCATTTTTATTTGTGCTCATGTGTAGAATGAAATCAAAATTACTGTTTATACCGGCTTGTGCTTTACATATGGTAGTGCAAAAAACTGCTCTTGTAAGAAGGTGTAGAAAATAACTAAACTGTATCAGTTTAGCAAGAAACCTTCTTTGTTTCTGCCTACACTGTAAAGTAAGACTAGAAAATTCAATATAAATTGCATGTAATGTATACTCTTGATTGTACCTGTGGATCAGAGGATTTATGATACCATTAATCCAATAATAACTTACATTCTGGGACAGACATTTCTTTATAATGGATTTAAATCTTGATAAAGGAATGGCACAAGTCATTAATAAACCCTATTAAGAGCTTAAGCCCAGCATTTCTGTAGTTCACAGTCACTAAGTTCATGCTGGTATCAACTTAAGAAGACACAATATTTTTTTCATTGTCATGGAATATAAATATTAATCTAGTTAATTGATGATATTTTTGAGTACAAGGCAGAACAAAATCAACAGCTGAAAGTGAGAAGGGAAAGTCACTGATTTTTTCCTAAAGTTTTCTGTCTATACCAATGAATTAAAATCTAATTGGATAATGTTAGCCATGATGCTTAAGGGTTTTCATTCTGATGTTAGTGTGTTGCATTTTTCTTGTGGAATGCTGCACTGGGTATTTCAAACTAAGTGTACTTGAGGTTTTGCTCAGATATTTTGAGTTTACAAAACTGTAATTTTGTGCAAAATCACATGGGTAAAACCTAGTGTTTATGCTGAAACATCTATCTCATAAGTAAACAAAGCCATGTGGTTTGTGAAAGCAATATTAAATTGAGGGAGCTTAAGTTAGAGTTTCCAATTGCTAAACAAATGTAGATATTTGATTATACTTTTCTGCAGTTCAACTTTTTCGTTATTTCCTGGTGTAGCATTTCTTTTGTGATACTATAATTGCCAGAGAATAGTGAGCAACCAGACATCCTTAAGTAGAAAAATTCATAAGACACTATGATGATTGTATTATTGCTACATTTAAGAAAACAATCAAAACTTCCTAATCTTGATTTTGATGAAGTCTTCTACACCTTAAGGCATATCAGGGATCACTGTAGCCTTTTTGTGTTTTAAACTGAAAGAGTTTAGGCATTGTTCTGGTGGGGTTTCCTTTTTGGACAATGACCAGAAATTTGATGAAGTCTTTTACCAGGTCACTAAAGAGTAGCAGGTGCTTCTGTTCTGAGTCTTGCAAGTCTGTTTCTTTGAACTGCAGCAGCTGAAAGTGCTCTGGTCTCTTCAGAGGTTTTTGGAATTATGTACCATTCTATAAAGCTTCCTAAATGAGGTTCATGACTGTACTTTCTTGATTTCTTCTGTAAGGGAGGAAGTCGTGAGATTAATTCTTTGCCCAGTGTTGGCTGTGTCTCTCCTTCAAGGGGAAGAGCTAGTAGTGTGGAAATCTCTCCTGCTGAAGGAAGGGTTCTGTTGGTTGTTCAGTTCCTTTTTTCATTTGGCATAAGACTCGAGGGGAAGTCAGATGGGAGCAAACTCTTATGGATTGTTCATACATGAGGGAGATGAAAAGAATGGATATTTGTCCTAACTCCACTGACAGGTCATCCATTGGTACCATTGAAGTAATTTTAAAGATTTCTTGTATACAGATTAGATTCTTGTGGTCTACAGAGCACTGTTAGCTGGGGGGACAGGGCACTTAGCTTCAAAGAAATCTGTGAATAATAACTAAGAAAATGAAACATTGACAGTAGACATTTTTGTTATTTGAACATTTCACTATGCATCATTTGTCAAAATATTTCTAATCTTGATTGCTAGTTTAAATAAGATAAGCTTATAATTGGCCTCTGTCTGGTCTCTGATATTGTTAAAAATAGGAGATTTCACAATATGTAATAACATCTTAGGGCTAGAATATTTAAGTTGAATTTGTTAACTTGCGATGTAATTAAATAAGTGCTATTTCAAATGAGTGGAAGCATACCCTAGTAATGTCTGATATGAGAGATTAGAAGAGTTAGAGGTTTCAAGATGTAAAACTCTTAAAGGTTGTCCTTTACAAAAACAAAATTTATACTTTCAATTACCATTTAAATGGCTCATCTAGAATTCAGCATTAGAGGATCAATGTTTTTTGTGTCCCCAAAGAGGAGAACATTCACATATGACAGTTTTGAATATGAAGTCTTCCACTGGGTCCCTTGCAGGGTGTAAAATGGGGAAGCAAAAATGTATCTGTTGTGTCTATTTATAAGTGTACCAAACCATATTGATAGAAGGAAGTGTTACCATTCTGCTAAAAAGAAGCTTAGCAACCATGCTCATGGTTATTATTTAGACTTGTTACCTTTTCATAGATACTTACAAAAGGCCCATTTTCAATATGATAGACCAAGCAGTTCTAGAACTGAGTATCATCCAATTTTACTCAGTTGTTTAAGGAGTTTATTCTGGGATTTGAGGCAATCATCAGGTTTGCAAGGAAGCAGTAATATAGAGGGTTTCAGTGCTAATGGTATCTTGATTGTGGCTTTGGAGAGATTCCAGGGTGAGTAAAAGAACAGAGATACATTTATAATACAGTTCTCCTCATCCACCTGCTGCTTCTAACATTTCCTCAGCTTCCAAGCATATCTGTTTTCTGGATGAATGATCTTCAAATCACGATTGCCTTGTAGTTTCAGCAAAAATGTATCTCATGGTGTCTGTGGTTATTTCAGTGCAGTTCTTTGCGCAAAGGTTCCACAGTATCTAATTAATTAAATTCTAAATCTTAAAGTACTCATTACTTTGATACGCAGATATTTCCAAAGATGAAGACCATAACCTCCTCTCCAGGAATACTGTTCATAAGAGGATTGGGGCGCGATTACCAGTCAGAAATCCAGCTAATTTTTTTCCCATGTCAGGCTTGTGGTTCCAGTAATGTTTTGTTTCTTGTGCCATGGTGAATAATTTCATATGATAGAACAGCTCTACTATTTTTTAGTATAGTGTAGTTTATAATCTTGCTTTGAGTTCCAAGGTACTGCCTTTTAGTGAGCATGTTGCAAGGTAAAGAGAACATTCTAATGAATTTGCTAAGTCAAAAGGATTCATACATAGGGCAACTGTTCTCTGAACTACCATAAATTTGTTAAAGGAATTGGAAAAAATGTAGGTATATTTTGAGTATATCTACAACCTCAGAGAAAGGTGGAGGAGTGAATAATTGTTTTGAAAAGAATCTGAAAACAACGAACTAGTATACCCAATCATTAATATAGTCAGAAAACTCTTCAGTAACTTAATACATACTCCTTATACTATGAAAACTGTTACAAAGATGGAAGCCAAAACATCCTGATCACATTTTATTGGACTAAAGAGATTATGAGCCAATATATTTTGAACTGCAACAAGCTTCAGATCTAGGTCTGTAAGATTTCAAAGACATTAGTCTGATATTTTGATGAAGTCCCAGATCCCAATATTTCCCCTCCCCCCCAGAAATACTGCTGTCTGTGGAACGAAGTTTGAATACTGATGTCTTGAAGGATATGAAGTATATTTCAATGGATATTGTAAAAATTCATCTGTTCTTTTTGGGACTCATGACTTAACGAAGAAGCTATATGCAAATTTGCGTATATTCGACTGTAAAAGAGAAGATCTGAAGACATCTGTTTTTAGAGGTCCACTACTCTCTTCTCATCTCACTGTTTCTAATTCTTGTATAGCCGAAAGTGAGTTCAAAGTGAGTTCAAGATTTTATGAACCCTTCAGAACCCAATGGTATGTTTCAGCTTTCAAATTTTTGTAGCTATGATTTCAGCTTCAGAAGTTTTTGTACTTATTCAATGGAGTTTTTTCATTATGCTTTATGAAGGCAGTGGTTCTATATATATTCATCCTACCTTTTTTGCCCTATTTCAGCTGGATATTTTCTTATACTTAGGACAGCTTTTTTAGTCCTAGATCCAGAATTCTCATAGAGGCAAAGTGGTAATGATTGAGTCTAGTTTTGAGGCTCACTTTCAAGATGTACTGGAAATAAGAAGAAATCTGTGAGTGATCTGTAACTCTGTCTGCAATCACCTTGCCATCTAAGAAAATAAAGCTATGAAGGTGTCCTTTCTTCTCAGGCAAGATGTCAAGTTACTAAAACATCAGTATTCTAATGTCAAGATAAATGAAGAATGTGCATCAGAAGAGCTATGTATTTAGAGGGAATATGTGTATCAAGTTGTGATGTGATCATCTACTTATGTGTTCTCAACTTACAATTTGACATTTTGGATGATGAAGAGCAGCAGCATGTTGAACCTGGTCACTTACAGAAGTCCAAGCAAGAAAATTTGCCCTACTTGAATTGTTTTGGTTGTTTGTTCTTGGTGCCTTCAGCGTGAGGGCTCTGAAAGGTGAGTTTTGGTTGATCCAGCTACAGCTGTCTAAGGCATCACAGCTTATGGCCATCTGCTCCTATCGTAGGCATAAGAGAGGAAAGCATTTTCTTGCTTAAAGCTGAATCATTCAGCCTGGTAGGTTAATGCTGACCACCTTCACTACTGCCTTCTGGTGATGCATTAGTGAGTAGTTGTAGAAATATGAATTCGTGTTCCCTTCTGCTACAGATGACAACTTCAGTTAAAGAAATGGGGCAGATAATGAATAACAGTAACATTTTAAAGACTACTGTTAGATCCACCATCAGAGCTTTTCAGGACTTTTTCACTGTGCCTGGCATTTCTGGACTAAAATGACAAGGCTTACCAACTTTTCATAAGAATACAAGTTTCTCAACTTAGATTTCAAAATGTAAAGGGTTTTAATTGAGAAGTAAGGTAATGATGTGAGTGGATGTATGTATATTTGTTCTAATCCATAGTGACAAAAAATTCATCTATGTAAGTCCTCATATGAATCCAGCAGTTGCTGTAGCACAGGAAAAGCAAAAATCTCCATGCTAAAAAGCTGCATCTTTGATTTTTTGGAGGAAAATTTATTTTGCCTCACATGTCTGTAACAAAGTTGGCATTCATTCCTACAGGCTTCTGTTGAGCTTTGCAAAATCCTTTATTTGCAGTTGATCAGTTTCTGCATGGAGTTTATTGTATCTGTCTTTACTGTCTTCCAGCCATTAAATCTTGTACAAAATTTTTGAGTTTTAGAAAGTTAGAGATATCCAAGTAGATTTGAGGATGAAAATGATAGGGATAAAAGCCTATTCACATCACTGGAATTGACCATCTTATTGCTTGTTGTTGTGGCCTAATTTTAATTTTGGAGGTGATCCTTCAAAGTATTTCTCAGTAAGAATCTTCTAAAAATTTACAAGAAATGAGAACTCATGTGTTGTGATTCTGGTTTACAGTTCCAGAGGACTGTGTGGATTTTTTCATTGATATTTATTTCCCTATTTCTTGATTACATCCTCCTTACTGTACATTCACCTGCTCTGAGTGGAGAGCTGGTTCATTGCAACTGGTGATAACGCGCCACAAACCTAGGCACAAAGTATGGTATTTTTCTTGCTTTGCATTTGTGGTCCAGCCATTTCGGCCATAGATCTATGTTTAGTAACTCCTTAGACTTACAATCATATTCCCTGATTACAGAGAAAGTATTTTTTTTCAACACATTATGCAGTGGTAGTTGAGAAATGAGAATATAAGCCTTAGTGCAGGTAAAGCATCTAGTTTGCATGGCAGAAATTATTTTTAGTTTAGAGTTCTGTGTTGGTAATATAAATGGGTTGTAGTTTTATATGGGTAGAATATACCCTTTTGGATACTTCCATGTGCTTCTCAATTCTATGAATTCTACCAAATTGCAGGTAGTTGACTTAATTTTTCTGTATTCTGCTTTTAATGTTTTTTAGTGTTAACTGAAAGGCTTATTGCAGAGTCAGGTTCTGGACAGAAAATTATCACTATACTTTGTGTTTCATCTATAAAATGCATTATGATTGCAAAGGGAAAATTACTCAAGTTTTTAAGTGTGTAGTGGTCCTCCACCTAATATGCATGTGTTAAGGTAGAGACTCCAACCCTTGGTTTACTGCTTTGTTTCAAAGAGAAGCATGGAGGGGTGGAATAGTTACTTTATCAGTTTTGTTCATTGTTTGTGTGTTCCCTGACTAAAATATGTGTGAAGTCCAGCTGATCCACTGAACCAAGTGGGGAAAACCTCTGTCATAATCATTGCAGATCCTTGCTTAGTACTTTTGTAATAAAGAGGTTGGATCTGCAGAAGATATCTTCTATAGTAGTATTCCTCAAAAACTAGTTGTGGAGTTGCACCTTAACTTTGACTTTGACTTCTCAGATTTCTGCTTCAAGTGTAATTGAGGAGTTTGGGAGTTTTTTTAATGGGGTGGAGTTTTTTGGTCCTTATGTTTTGCAGCTGCTTTTATTAGGTGGTTCACTTGGGAATTACACAGGACCTTTGATTTCATATGTTTTGAGGGAGGGTTTTTTTAATGATTAGCTGGCATTTGTGGGAAACAGACAATGAATGACTGTCTGAATACATGAAAAAGTATTAGTTAGAGAAGTCCTATTCTTGCTTTTAAATTCAAGATTTTATTTTGTGTGCACATCCATGATGTGGAAGACTCATTATGGGAATGGAAGGGAATGGACATTCTTCCTTGAACATTTATCAGTTTTTATATATAATTTGTGATTTTTTTTCTCTTTTAACTTGCAGATAAGCCTCTAAAGAAGCGAAAACAAGAAAACAAACCACCAGAGGCTGGAGGTGCTACTGGAGGAAATAGAACAGCTTCTCAGGAGACAGGTTCTGCAGGAAATGGGGCACGGCCAGCGCTGATGGTTAGTATTGATCTGCAGCAAGCTGGAAGAGCAGACTCTCAGGCAACTGTAACTCAGGATTTGGACACCATCAAAAAACCTGAAGAAATTAAGCAGTATAATGACGGGTTTATGTGTGTTCCCCAAGAAGACACTGTTGGAGTTCTTAAATTTAAACCTGAAAACCATCCAGAAATTTTTAGGAAAAAATCAGACTTTGAAAGTCAAAAGACAGATATCCAGCAAAATGAAAACAGACAAATGGAATTCCAGCAAAATGAGAGCAGACGGTTGGAAAGTAAATACAATGAGAGCAAGCAGATAGAAGTGAAACATGAAAGCAGACAAATGGAAATGAAACAAAATGAGAACAGACAGACAGAATTGAAACAAAATGAGAGCAGGCAAATGGAGATGAAACAAAGTGAGGGAAAACAAAATAATGGCAAACAGGAAATACGGCAAAGGCCAGAAACACCGAAACAGAAGAGTGAAGGCAGACCTGAAACACCGAAACAGAAGAGTGAAGGGAGGCCTGAAACACCTAAACACAAACATGATAATAGGAGAGACTCCAGTAAACCTTTGTCAGAAAAGAAAATTGAAATACCTAGGCACAAACTAGATGTGAAATCTGATCCTTCAAGGATGAAACCTGAAAGTCGACCTGATCCAACAAAACCGAGGCCTGATGGGCGCTCAGTTTCTGATACGCCAAGGCGTGACCATGACAGCCTTAAACAAAGATCTGAGGACAGGGGGGAGTCAGAGAGATACAGAGGAGATCCATCCAAGATCAGAAGGCCTGAATATTTGAGATCCTCAAACAAAAATGAACATGATTCTAAGCATGGTATTAAACCTGATGGTTCAAAACCTGAGAAATTTGAAAGGAAATATAGGCATGAGTCTGGTGATTCAAGGTTTTCTTCTGGGGATCAGAAATCAAGGCCTGACAGCCCTCGTATTAAACAGGAAGGTAAAGGGGATTCTAGCAAATCAAGGCCTGATAAACCTGGTTTTAAGTCACCAAACAGCAAAGATGAACGAAGGACAGATGGTAATAAGAGTAAAGTAGATAGTAATAAAGCACATGGTGACAATAAAGCAGAGTTTCCCAGTTATTTGTTGGGGGCAAGATCTGGCGCACTGAAACATTTTGTCATTCCAAAAATCAAACGTGATAAAGATGGCAATGTTACTCAGGAGTCAAGGAAAACTGAATTTAGAGGTGAACATAAGGACAAAGTAGAGAAGATTGGGCTAGTTGAAGATCTAAATAAAGGAGCTAAGCCTGTAGTTGTCCTTCAAAAGCTTTCTTTGGATGATGTACAGAAATTTATTAAGGACAGAGAAGATAAATCAAGGGGCTCTTGTTTTAAACCTAACAAGAACAAGTCAACCAAACCTAATAAAGGTAAGACTGTTTTAATTGCATTGTATCTTTTACACTTGAGTTCTTGTAGACTTTCTACTTCTGCTGTTAGAAATTATATGCAAACATTTGATAGTTTATATGCTTGCTTATATGGTGAGAAATAAAGTGAAACTAGTCTAAGGACTTGTCATTATCAGAAATCTTGCTAGAAATGTACCTGAAATTATTTATTTACTTCAGTACAAGTACTTAATCTGGCAACACTTTAGTGGTCTTAAGATGTACTTCAGCTGCATTAGTTTTATATGGTAATTTATCTGGTGAAATGTAACTGTCGTGTGTATAATTTTACCTGATTTAAGTCTGTCTGTATAAAGGACTGCCACTCCTGTAAATATTGTAGCTGGAATGATGGGAAATACTAACTATGCAAGTCCTACCATTATTTTTGTATTTAATTTGAAATTAAATGGGTTTTTCCAAAGCATGTATTTAAATGGTGTTAGTAAGAACACAGTTGCAGAGTCCCACCTACCTCCTTAACGCTGTAGACACAAATCAGTTGAGGAGGTTCCATACTTGAGACTTTGTGACAGTAACTTAGAAAAACGTTTGTCTGTGAGAGACTTCTTTTATCATTGTCTCTAGTATCCATTATATGCAGAAAGAAGAAAGCTGAACAATTAGCTGGCATTTTGAAATTAGTAATACGGACAGGAAATAATTTAGAATAGCTTGTAGGTTTGATATTTAACTGATTATCTCTTTTGCAGATTTAACACTTTTAAAGTAAGATCCTTTTTTTTTCTTGGTGCTTTCATTTTGGCTTCTTTGGTTTCAGACTGAAGTAGATCATTTCACACGTTGAAATCAGTATTACTAACTGGTTGGATTTCTTTTTTTTAACATTTAACATTTAAAGAATTTAAGTTTCTTATATAGTCATGTTTGTAGAGTTGTTGTGTCTTAAAATATAGTGATAAAAGCCAGAGGAGATGTTTACAGCTGTATGCAGGATGATATATAAATCCATTTCCAGGAGTATAATGAATTCAAGATTAAAACATTTTCTTACATAGCTAATCTGGTAAGAACTTATGTAGAAATCATCTTCATGAATGTTTGACTATTTTATGTGCACTTGTAAAGAGGTGTTTTCTGTATCATTAATTTCTTGCTATGCCTGTTTTCTATCTACTAACCAGTTTATATTAACTCTAAAAAGCCTTAATAATAATTTGTGATGTATTTTACATATTTGTAAAATATTAGCCTCCTTGTTAGGATTTCTCTTTGTCTTGGGAATAAGAACATTATCCCTGTCCCTTTTTGAAGTTCAAAAGAGGCAAAATTTCAATTTCTAATGATAGGTATCTAGAGATGGCCATAAAATTATGATGTCTTTGTTCTCAGTTTAATCTGAAGCTTTTAGATGAAACCCTTATGTCCTTGATAGAAAATGCTAAAAACTTTCTGATGGAACTGAGGTCTAGTCTCAGTAGCATAGATTTTGAATTCACACTTTTTTATGTGCAGAAAATCAGTTGCAAGTCTTCTGAACAATACGCAGTACATGTATGCTTTCCAAAATGTTTCTGAATCAGTTTTTTCTTGTAGTCTGTATTATATGTGGTTAGGTATGTAGAATGTTTTAGTAATGTGTAAAGGTTTTAATGACTTTTGGTATGATTCTAGTACCTGTCACAGATGAGCAATGATTTTAACGTTAGGTTTATAATTTCTCTACAAGGTTTTTCTGCCTTTTTTTTTTCTTTCTGAAGTCATCATTTTCTTGTATTTCTTGCACTTTGAAGTAACTTGGGACATGTTTTACAGGGAAAAACTGGTTTGAATCTGATACAAGTCTTTTTGCAGTTCTATTTGGAATAAGGTTCTTACAATGATAATAGAAATAGGTTTCGCAAAAAGAATAATGTGACTCTTTTTATCTTACAAATCATGTTTTGAGTGTTCAGCAGGCAGATTTTGGAGAAAGTGTCTTTGAACTGCAGATTTTTGATGTGTGTATTTAGTTCTGTTTTGTTGGTTTTTTTTTTCTGGTAACTTACTTCCTAGAACACATGCTAATTAACCAGATGAATTCCAGTGTTTGAAAAGATACAAATTTGATAAAGTTATCTCTTTCATAAGGCAAAGTCTGTTTGTCAACAGCTAACCAATGTAGATGTATTCATGCCACTGACACGGTGTCCTCAATCTAGTTGAAGTAGTGTTCACAGTTTTACTTGGTGCCATTTTTAGTTACAAACTTTTTAATACACTAAGAACAGTAATTTTCATAAATCCTCTTTTAGTTCATCCTATACTACTTAGTGTATTGTAGCAATTCTCTTCCAGTGAATTCTTGCCTTTTAGCATCATTATTCAACTTCTCACATGCCTCTTATGCCATGTAGCTTAGTATATTTTACTTTCTCTTATTTCATTACCCTTGTGTCTCTTGTCTTTTCTTTTTTGCTTTCTCATCCATCCCTCCCTCAAGAAAATCTCTTCTACTGGCTTTGTCATATACAACATCATTGCTATAATTTATCTGAAATGCAGTTTAAAATATCGTTGTTCAGCTAGTTCGAAACACCATTTAGATAGTTGTTCTGTCTTGAGGAGCTAATTCCCATTCATTACAAAACTCAATAAAATTGATTCACATTAAGTTACCATTAATTCTTTGCAAACTGAAAGTCCGTACAACTTTTTGCATTGTTTTAGTAAATTTTAAGTTTTAAAATTGTCCCTTTATTTGCATTGAACTCCAAAAAAACAAGGTAATATTGTCACCAAATTTTATAGACATGTTTGAAATTCTATCAAGTTATGAATGGGAGGGATAGCCACAATATGTGACCCTTAATATTAAATAAATTCAAGAGTGCCTTTTGGCATTTAAAAGGAAGAAGTAATTTTTCTCTCTCCCCTGATCTTTGAGCATTTTTCTGAAAGATTAAGTGGGAATCCATAACTTCTCAGAGGGAAGTTATGGATTTTTTTTCATAGTATTTTTGTTACAGAGTCTTGTGGTGAAGTCTTGTGGCCAATTTTGTCCACGTCAGAATGAACTGTGATATTTTCTTTGTCTGATTTTAAGATCTGTTAATGTCTTTTATTGGTTTTAATGCAAATGTATGTTGTTGTGGGACCCATGAAACTTTTCCCTTTAAGCTTGTGCATGCAATGAGGAGGTCACATATGCTGTCCTTTCTTTTCAGAGCTTCAGTGAGCACCTTCTCTGCTGCTTTTTTAGAGCTATGCTGGTCAGCTGTGTTGGGATGGGAGCTGTTAGCAGCTTCATGGTTACTGCATTCTGAACAGGACAAATTTTCCTTTGTTAAGGTTAAGTAATGAGAGAAACTGTAACTATCTGTGCAAGATGTCTGAGTAGGTTTATAATATGTTTGAAGGATTGTCTTTGCAAAACAAACGTCTTTTGGATCTTCCTATATCACCTAAAGGAATTTGTTGTTTTAAGGGTAAAAAAATTTTGATCTGAATGCCATTCCTCTATTGTGTAGATTGTTGTGGGATTTAATTATCTTCACAACACAGAACTGAAGACATAAGGTTTTGCTGCTCAGTACTAGTCTTCCTGAATATACTGTTTCCTGCTGCTCTGATCTGAAATTTGAGTAAAGACTTGACGTTTCTTTGAAGGTGCTCTCCATTCATACTCTTTACAGGATCAGCTAAAAATCTTACTGCTTAATCATCTTTATGTCATTAAAACAATGCTTCTGGATTCTTCTGTGTTCTCCGCTTACATGGTTTGTTTGGGGGTTTTGGTTAGTTTGTTTTTAATTCCAGGTGACTTTTTCAGAGCCTGTAGTAACTCTGATTTGGTGTTTGTGTAAGATAACAGTCTGTCTTTGGATTCTAGCATTGTTGGAAATAGTTTCACTTGGGAAACACCAATCAATAGTGACAAGAAAGGGAGTATTTCGGGATGAAAAGCTGTGTCCAGAGTTTGTGGGCTCAGTTGAGTGAACTTGTTATGCCTCTCACTGATTTCTAGTTAGTGTAGCCAAACTACTTAAAGGTGCTTAATGGTACAGATGAAAACTGTGGGCAGAAAGGAAGTACCAGTTCAAAACCTTGTTTAAATCCTACAAGTACAGGAATTCTATAAGGGCAAAATTGGGTTATGGATGTTAACACATGAAATTTTAGAGTTTACACTAATTTGTTTCCAAAATAGCAATTTCTTAATGCTGAGACAGACACCCCAAAATCAGATGGGCCACAAGAAAATAACTACAGTAAAAACTTACTACCTTAGGAAAGGAAAAGTTTGAAACTCAGCTTGCTTCCCATAAAATTGTGCTTTTGTAAAGGTTAACATTGTGAAAATCCTCAGTTCCATACATCTTGAATTTGAAATCACTGTCCTGAAGTTCCCCATAGCAACTGCATTTCCATGCGTCAAGGCCAGACTAATAACTTGCTGACCCTCTTGCTATGGATGCAGCACCAGGTGGATTTGTAGAAAATTATGCCACATTTTAGAGGAAAAAAAAATACTGTATTTCAGCATTTACAGCAGAAAATTTATAAAGACTCTTCTCGGCTCAAATGTTTAAACCTTCTTCAAACTAAAATTTAATTGTAATTATAGAAAAACAGCTATGACTTTCATAAGAGTTCTACAGTCTTCCAGTTTTTTCTCTTTTCTGATATATTAATGACTACCTCCTCTCATCTTGACTAGACTGGAAGAGGAACTGGCTCACCCTTGTGCCTTAGAAGTATTTCAAGATACTTGTTGGCTTTGTGAAGGATCCACTTTAATATGCTCTTTGTTCATTGAGCCCTGATTATTTGGTGGTTTTTCCTGGATTTAAAGGTTCCATTTTGAAAAATATTATAAGTATTGCTTAGTTAAAAGTCTAAATTATATATAACTTGTTAAAGTCAAAGAAGATCTGATTTCTCCAACATACTTCGCAGTGGAATGGTTTTGCTCCTACTTGCAGGGAATTTTAAGATATGGTGTGTCTGTCCCATTCCAGAAGGTAGCTGGGATTTGTGTGGGCATTGTACATACTTTCTGGGGCCTTCATTTTTGGTGCTAGTTTTTCAAAAGTAGATGTTGGATAAGCTGGTATTGGTACCTAGCAGGAATCAGCCACTGCACACTGAAGTAATTCTTTATGTGTGATCTATTACTGGTAATAGAGGTGACATTTTCAGCACAGGGCCTTGCCTGGTGGCTGCTTTCCTGCTATTTGTTTCCTACTTTAGACTTTGCTACTAAGGTAAATATTTTGATTCTTGCTCCCACAGTATTTTTCTGGATAGGAAGAGTGAACTTTGTGTATGTTGCATGGAATTCTTAGCAGCAACACTGAATTTGACCCAACGCTCCAATTTCATTATACTTTGATTTGTCTGAAATATGATGCTATGTCTGTTTGCAGATTTAGTGCATTGTTTAATTAGTTGATTTTTGAAATATTACTTTGGCAAATGTAAGTGATACACGTTTATTACCTAATTTGTCAGAACAATTTCTTCAAAGTCCAAAACTGTTCTTGGTTCATGGACATGGATGCTTGATTGAGTTCATCTTGCTTCTGGGAATAGCTAAAGCTATTTCGCATAAATAATTTTTGCAGCAATGCATTGCACTGTGTAAATGTGGCCCAGCAATTTGTCTGATAGCAATTACAGTAGGCAATGCAGACTTTTCATGTGTCTAAGGATCTAAAGGCGGATATTGATCTTGCCTTATGTGCTGGGATATGTGCTTGAAATTTTTGGCTTGAATTTTCTTCTAGCCAAAGGACAAATTTGACTAAATACAAATACCAAAAAGCCTCATATTTGCTTCTGGAGAATTAACTTTTCTGTTGCTCAACATTGTCAGCTGTTCTAGGTGGCTCTTTTAATGTAAGTAAGTTTAAACTTAAAATTTGGAGTTTGTTTTTTGCTCTGTGGGAATACTACCAGCCAACAGAAAAAATAGTATGGAACCTTTTTTGTCTTTCAAATTACTGAACTGTTGTTTTCATTGAATAACTTTTCTTAAATATACAGTCTGTTTAATCATCTTCCGAGCTATTTTTCTGTACTATTTTACATTTAAAGCTAATACATCAGCAATCTTTTGTTGTTGTTCATTATATAATTGTTATCTCGAAGAAGCAAAACTAGTAGCTTCATGCAATATTTGCAGTGATAAGGACTGAGAATGTTTCTATGCAATAGCAAGAAAAATAAGCATTTATGTGCCTAGAAGTCACAGATAAGATGTAAAATAATGGGTTTTGTTTCCTTATTCTCTGCAAAGGTCTTGGTTGTATTATATTCCTTATATAGAAGGTTTTTTTTTATAAGAAGAGAAGTTCTGAGGAATAATCTGATTTTATTTAATTAAGGTCTTTTGTCTCAGGCTCGGTAAGCAACCAGAATACATGACTGGAAAATAAATTAGTCATAAATTTTAGATCCCAAACATTAATCATTATAGGGTCAACAAATGGTTTGGGTTAGAAATTACTTAAAGGTCATCTCATTTCTACCCCCTGCTATGGGCAGGGACACCTTACACGGGATCAGGTTGCTCAGGACCCTATTCAGCATGGCCTTGAACACCGCCAGGGATGGGGCACCCACAACTTTTCTGGGCAATTTGTTCCAGTACCTCACCACTCGCTCAGTAAAGAACTTCTTTCCAACATCTAAACTATGTCTCTCCTGTTTTATTTTAAAACTGTTCCCCCTTGTCTTATTGCTATCTGGCAGTGTAAAAAGCCGCCCTCCCTCTTTTTTTGTGAGCCCCTTTTGAGTACTGAAGCGAGTTTTAATAGAAGCGTATTAACAGGTAATTGCGTGCTGGGTTTTGCAACTGTACAAAATACCTTAACTTCTTAGAACAATAAATTGAGTTGGCCTAAATTTCAGTGCATATGTTCAAAAACAATGACAGCAAAATTCAAAAGCACCCCCCAACACTGATTCATAAAAGCAAGGGAGTTTGTGCAGCATTATCTTTATTTCAGTTGCCAAGCTTCTTCCTTTTTATTCTGAGTATTGCTTTATTTTTTGTACGGCATCTTGGAAAGCTAGGCTGCTGTAGCTTCCTTTTATCAATTTCTGTACAGACAAAAAGTCAGCAATAAGGCCAACAGTAAGTTCCTACAATAATCATATAGCTTGAGAACATCATTGATGCCAATCTAAATGTGAGCTCTCTTGGCATCTTGGGAGAGTGTGTGTTGGATGTATTCCCTGCTCTCTGCCTGGGTATTTCCAAGTTCCCTTTTGAAATATCTTCCCTCCTTCTAAAAATGTTTATTTCTTCTCAGAGTGTTTTGTACTATTGTAAAATTCTTTTGGAATCTATGTTTCTTAGCTGTGGTTAATGATGACCTCTGTTGTATCATGGAATTATTCTGTTGCCATGTCCAGATCCTTCTCTGACCAGCCTGTCTGGGTCCCATCTTTCAAAGCCAGAGCTAAGGACTGGAATAAAAGCAGGGAGTCTGAAACTTTTTTTTTTTTTTTTTTAGGCTGGGAGCCTTTCCTTTGTGCTACTGTTGGGGCAGTTAAGGAAGAATTGTTCTAAAAATATGTTAGAGCAGGTTCCATGAAATGTAGGACATACTTCTCCCTAACATTGCCTTTCTCCATCCTGCTGAATTGATTGAAGCAGAGGATCCCTGTGTGTGCAGCCCCTTGGGTGGTGGTGAGGGCATGTCAGTCTCCACCCTTTTTCTGGCATGAGTGTATGTGAGGTGAGCTCTGGAGTTATCCCTTCACATATGTAGTCAAAAGATGAGGGTAAGACACTCAATAGAGGGTTATATCCTTTTGGATACATCCTGTAGGATGTAGCTGTATACCTTCCGTAAGCTTTACAGCAGGGAAGGGGAGAGGAAAGAGGAAAGAGTGTAAATGTCTTATTCAGTTTGTTTTCACCAGTATTCATTTGATTATGTGTTTTTCAGCTGATGATAGGGTATTGAGATAAAAGTGGAACTTCCATCATATGAGCAGATATGTCCTCCTCAAAACTTAAATTCACCTATAAAAATTACTGGGATTTCCTTGTGTTTCCCCTTCTGTTCCTGAAACTGTTCAGGGCACAAAATTATTTTGACAAGTGTGAAGCTGGTGGGCAGCAGACTTAGCACCAGGGGCTCACTGCACCATATAAAGAACACATTGGAGTATTTTAAAGGGAGAACCTGGTGGAAATGATATCATTAAATTTGCACACTTGAGAAAGGATCAAAGATTTTTCAGCTTTAACCAGCAATGCCTTTATGAGTTTATAGGCATTCATGTCACCTTTTGCACTCCAGTGCCTGAATGCTATGCTGTAACAATAGTCAGCTATTTTAGAAGGATGTTTATTTTCTAAACAGTTTATAACATAGGGAAGTAGTTCTGTCCTTTTTTTTTTTTCTTTTAGTTCCTTATCTAAAACACGACTTTATCTGCTGAGTATTTGCTGTAGATTTAACCTTGAAGTCTGCTTTTTTAGCTATAGTGGCATGGCTGTTCAACAAGATAGCAGCATTCTTCTTATAGGATAAGGATATTTTATTTCATTTAGCACAGGTTTCAAAGTTGGTTGAGCTAATCCAGAAAGAAACTGCTTTCCTTCCTGCATGTATATGCCTAACATAAGACAAAAGTTAGACCATAAGCTTTTATTAGAAAGGGGAGGAATATCCTTTATCAAATGCTCAGAGAGGATATTTAAGGTGAGCTTAGTCTCTGTGAAATAATAACAAGACTGGATACATTAGTCATCGGCAAAATAAGAAGAGTCCAGTGGAAGGTGTAATGTCTTTTATAACAAGAGGAGCAAGAAAAGGGCAAATTTGAGCTGCAGTCAGTAGGGCTTTTTTTTAATGTCCAAGTGAAGATGAGTGACAGTATAGAAATTCAGTGGTTAGACTTCAATTTCTAAATGCTGAGAAATGGGAAGATTAATATCCTTACCCCAAACAGGTGGCATTATTCCCTTCTCAGACCCGTATGTGTTCTTTCATATAATGTCTTCATAGTTGGAAACAGTGAATTTTAAAATCAAGATACAGAGGGAGATTACAAATATGAATTTGCATTAACTGCAGTTTTGCAGAAATGGAAATATATGGAGTATTTATGTTTCCACTGTATTAACTGTCTCATAGTTATGAAAATAGCAGTTCAGAGTTTAGATTTCTAAGTGTATTTTAATCTTGGTGGCTTATAGTTCACAGGAGGTTGTACCAAGATCTGACCTAAACCATGCAGTTCCATAGTTTGGAAAGCAAAGATAAATCATTCAAAAGAAATTAAGAGTTTATTCATGTTGGTTTTGATTTCATGACAGAAACAGCCTCCCTGATCCTGGAAAGCTCACCTAACCATCAGTAAGAATCATCCTCTTTTCCATAGGTGCTTGTTTGAAAGTTGTTACATCAAGCCAGGTAAAACTAATATGAACACAGATTGTTAAGTCAAAAAGTAATTGTGCTGTCCATATTGAATGGACCCAGCAAAAGTCCAGAAGGACTGTTACCTTTTTTAATGTTTAACCTCTCTTGAAGGATGATCTGCCAGGATCAGGAAGATATTCTTGACTTACAAAGTCAACACAAAGTTATACTGGATCCTCCTAATGATAGCATATGCATAAATGTTAGCTAAAGCTGTTTTACAAAGTTGAAGCTGCAAAACACAATACTGAGCTGTGAATCAGATCTGTTCTTTTCCATTAGTTTTTTAAGCCATATGTGGAGAAGGAAATATTATGTAAATAGTATTAGGATATATAGTAATGGGATATATGTGTATATATATGCGTGTGTGTGTATATATGTATATATATACATATATATACACACATATATATATACACATATGTATATATATACTATATATAGTAATAGGATACATAAATATCCTCTAGATGTTTATATAAATTTTTCTACTATACACAGTAAAACCCTCTGAAAAGCTTCCCAGACTATAATAAGATATGAGACCAGGCTTCCAGATTAATTAGTTTCTCACTGAGTTTCTCTGATTGATCTTTACCTTTGTAATATTTTGTAAAGAAATGCTTGGTCAGAAAACATGTTATCTTGAGGGTCAGTGGACATTGAGTGGTAGATGAAGATTCATTAACATCTTTCCTTAGAAACTTTTTGATGCTAGCAATCAAGCAAAACCAAGAATTTGTTCTTTTCTGGGAAGCAACTTGCCTGTAGGTTGCGGACAGCATTGCATATGTTAGGAGAAGCGCTGTAGAAGTGACTGTTCATGTATGCAGTTCTGTGAAATTAATTGTCTTCCCTTCAGTCTCACCAGTGTGGAGTTGGTTAGAATGCTCTTCCTAGCAGCAAGAAAAAGATTTTGTTATGATGGTACTTTTCTTCTGGTTTTTGTTTGTTCATTTGTTTGTTTGTGTTTTGGGGTTTTTTGTTTGTTTGTTTGTTTGTTTTGGATGTTTGATTGGTTGGTTGGTTTTCTTTGTTTGGCTTTTTTCCCAGTTGTTTCCTTTAACAGTTGCAGAAGTTTTGAAATTATGTGTAAATGACATCTGAAGAGTACACATGCCTATAGTCTCATTTGAGACTATAGTCTGCACTGATTACATACATTGCAGAAAATTGAGTTTTTCTGTTGGTGCTGACAGACCTTTAGCAAGATATTTAGGCATTCTATTAGATTATCAAGTAACTTTTTAGTAAAGTCACTTCCTTATTACTATTTAAAAAGCCATGCATGCTAGAGCCAAATGTAACTGAAAGAAGGCAGAAGTAGCTACTAGGTCTCAGCAAACTTAGCAAAAAAATTTGTAAGTTGAAAGTGATTGTACATGGATTTTTTGATTTTAAAGAGGTTTGTGTTAGGTATCCTGTTAATTGTTTTATAAAGTTTCCCATAAACTGAAAAGGCATTAGCATGTGTTTTATAACCTAATTCTTATTGCTATGTGACTGGATTCTTAGGTGAGCTGAATTCTTCTAAGTATTTCTTTACCACTCTGAACAAAAAAAAAAAAAAAAAAAAAAAAAGCCTACATTATAAAATAGAAGATATTAAAGAAGGAATTTAGTAAGATATTTTGAGTGACTTTTGAGCTGCCCTGACTCAAGATAGCATAATTGAGTAAAATAAATATTAACAAGCTCCTGACTTGACCAGAAGTACAGAATATCCCTGATTTTCTTCAGAAAGATTGATAAGTACTTCTCCATATATATTAGAATTGTACATACATGTACAGTCTTGCTTAACTCCTCTGTATGGCATAAGTAAAACTCCATAGATTTGGTTGTTTACAATCCTCAGCAGCTAAGGAAACTGGGTATGTGGCACACTTACTTCAGGGAGCATAGTGACAGAAAGAAAAACTTCAATGATAGCTTATAGAGAGCTTTATAATCATTCTGTCTGTTCTCTTTTCTGGTGTCCTCTACTTGAATAAAGGAAGCTTTATCTATTTCCTAATAAAAGAAAAATGGGTAAGCTTATACGGTAATCTGAAATATCTGTAACAGGAGAGAGTGCAAATCAAGCAGTAGTTGAATTTAGCACTGGTGAAATAAAACTTGAAAATTTGAGACAGAAATAAAATTAGTTTTACAAATATTTAAAGTAGTCAATTTTTTTCACTTATGTTTAATGAATGCTGTGATTTTTGATTTATATTTAAAGAATGAGTACAAAATGAAAAGTCAATGAGAAAAGAAAACAAGAACAGATATTCCTAGGAGACAGTAGAATAACCTGTGAGTTTTGTTTGTTATTTGAGGATTTAATGCAACTTTCATTCATTTACTTGTAGCTGTCTTTTGCAGTGTTTCTGTTTGGCCTGATTTATTGTAGACTTCATGCGACATGTGTAGTCCTGCTGATTTTAATGAATACCAACGGGCATAAACTTGAAAATACATATTAGAGAACCTGGATTTAGAGCCCTCTATGAATTTAATCTGTGGAAATTGTGTTAAAACTTGTATATGTAAATTTTTCTGTGTTCTGGGGCTGGATGTAAGCTCCTCATGTACTGTATAGGCCTACAAAGTATGGGGACACAGTGCTCAGATGCACAGCTCTGCAGCATCCAGCCTGGACCTGGCTGTCATCCAGGCAGTTGCTGGTACACACAGAGGAAATGGTCTGCCCATGCTGCTGTTCATCCACCCATCTGAAGTCAAGTGCATAGCCCACAAAATTAACCATTAACTGAGAAACATGGCCAACCACATCATGAAATGTTTTTCAAAAGCAATATTGATAATATAGGTAGCTTTGGTGCATGAGAAATTTGATTGTATAAGGATAGCAACCTAACACAAATAGGTAACAGTAAGCACAATGTGAAGGAAGCAGGGACAACTTTAACTATCACTTTACTTTGTTTATGTTTCACTATGTCGCTTCAAAAACCCCAATATTTGAAGTTAAATTGTTTATTGAATGACGCAGAGTATATTTTGATGTTGGAATCTCATGGTAATACTCTTCTAATTCCAATAAAAGATGTTTAAAAAGAGAAAGAAAAAATCCCTCTTGCAATAAAAGTTAGGATAGCAACACAAAAATGGACATAAGTTTTAGAAAGTTAGTGTAGTGGTGTAGTGAATGAAATTAAAAAGTGTATTATCATCCAGGAGATAGGGGTTTTTGGATGAACGTGTGTGTATAACAATTTGGAGGTGATTTCCTCTCTAAATAATATAGTATGCATTGGGAAGGAGAGAGAGGCGCTTACGGCAAAAATGTTTCTTCTGGTGCTGGAAAAAGATTAACAGTTTAGTCTGATAACCTGCAAATCTGTGTAGTAGGTTCTTCGATAAATAAAAATAGGTCATCAAATAAACAAACTCCAAAGAAGTTTATTTGTTTTCCTTGTGTCAATTGGAAAAATTTTGCCTGCAAATTTCTTTCATTCTAACTGCACATGGGTTTAATCTTGGTTTCAAAATTATAAGAATGGTGTGATATTGTCTACCTATTTATCACTGTGGAAAAGAAACCTGATTTGTGGTTCAGCTAGCTGTTTGTATTCAATAAAAATGTTTCAGTTTTGTTTTGAAAAAAATCAAGCAACAATTTGTGTTGCATCATCAAACTACCAGCAGGAGGTAAGAAAAAATCTGAAGCAAAAGCTGAGTTGTCAATGATTTGGCCTGTATTTAGGCATATGACCCCACAAGTTTTGCCACAGGTTGTCTGTTCTTACTGGAAAAGGGAATAATACTGTCTTGGGTCCACTAATTAGTATGAATAATAGTAAACAGAAATGTTAATGAGGGACTAAGAATCCATAATTTTCTTACAACTGTTAGAAAACCTGATCAATTCAGAGCATGAACTAAGACTAAACTTTGTGGAATAGAGCAAGGGTATCATTCTACGAAAGCAATTGAAAAGGTGATTCAAAGGTAATTCATTTTTATGACTGAAAATATTTTATTGAAGGAAATGTGTGTGCAATTTATTGTGTTATTATTTCTAATTGTAGTGTGGACTTTAAAAAAAGGCTGTCAAATACATTTAGGTCTATCTAACTGTGATCTAACTGATTGCTAGTGGTTATCCTGTGAGTGGTTCCTGAGACAGGATTGTAGTATTGGTCCCTCTTTTTTGTCTTCAGGTTCACATTTGCTCTTCTTACTCTCATCTAATAGGTAGCATAGATCAGTCAGTGTTAAAGGAGTTGCCTCCTGAGCTCCTGGCAGAAATTGAATCCACCATGCCACTTTGTGAACGTGTGAAAATGAACAAGCGCAAACGTAGCACAGTTAATGAGAAACCAAAATATGCTGAAATCAGTTCTGATGAAGATAATGACAGTGAAGAAGCTTTTGAATGTAAGTAGTACATAATTCTGTTCCTTAAGGTGAAAAAAGCTAATATTTTGTTTTTACAAAAAGATACACGTCTTTTGGCTATCTTAAAACATACAGTCCCAAATTTGCTGTCCTGATAACTGCCTGGCCAAGAAGCCTTGTTTCTCTTTTAAAAGAAAAAAATGCTTGATTGCAATTTTTCATCCAAGATAAAAAGCAGTGGGTTGTTAAATTTATTTTCCTGATTACTTAACTGGAAACTGCTCCCTAGATATTTTTTTTTGTTTTCAGTTGTACCACAAAACATTTCTAACTATTCAGATTAAGGAAAATATCCTCTAAAGAAGCACAGAATTTACATACAAGTGTGCACAGAGAGAAATTTCACCAAATAAATTCTTGAATTATTCTTAGTTTTATTGATAAGAAAAGTGGAAGATCCCCTCTTGAATTTTTGTAACATAATAAAATGAGAATCTTACTGTACAGATGTTTCTTAAAATATTTCTCTTGTCATATTCCTTGAAAATTAGAAGTTATTATTGATGAATTCTCAAAATACCATTTGCTGCTTTTACCATTCTTGAATTAACTGTTTTCAAAGGAAGAGAGGAAGCTTCTCTTAGAGTTTTGCTGTGCAATTGAATAAAGTTCCTAAGGAAAAAAGAAAATTATTATTCGCCTCTAAGTTAAGAAGGCATTTCCTACTTGTTGATAGAAGGATGGTTGGTTAGTTTCTGTGGTTGTACAGTTAACCAGCACTTGGTTAGAACAAAGTGAATCAGTTAGTCTGAACTATGTAGCCATGCAGGGCTACAGGAGAAACCTGTTAGCCTGAGAAGCAGTCTTGCCTATAATGATGTTTTTCCCAAGTTTTGCACCTTTGTTTATAGAAACATCTTAATGAACTTTCACAAAATATAATGTTTTGGGGTTTAGTATTTCTTATGGTCCAAAAGAGAAAGATTTGTTTGCTCTGCTTCTTAGTATGTTTCAAGTTTTCATCCAACATAAATATGGTTTTACACATGAAAATTATAACATTGTTACCTTTGATCTTTATCAAAAAATCTGAAAAGAATGTCCTTCTGTTTGTATGTTTTCCCTTTTACTTATAAATGAATAATGCTTCTCTGTGCATGAATGTGATGTCTTCAGGTCAATTGTAATCAGTCTAAATTTTGGCAAAGGATTAATGATGACTTGCTTCATTCAGGAATTCTATATTCACTGTTTACCACATCGTATCACCCTTATATGATGTTAATAATTTAGAACAGTGAATTAAAAAAAAAAATACTGAGCAAAGTTATTTAAGTTGGTTGGGAATGGAGAGAATTGTAAACACTTTCAAATACCTTAATCTATAAATTAGCCATAGTGGCTGTTGAAGTTCTCAAATACAAAGTAGAACAAGTTAAGAAAAACTTTCACGATAATGATATGTCTCGAAGAATTCTAGTTTCAGTTTATCGCACTCAAGAGAACTGGCCATCATTCTAATCAATTCAGTGAGTACATGTGGTTTAAAAATAAGTTACAGTATTTCTTAAAGAATACTGTAGAAATGAATTAAATTTAAAACAAGATGTGAAAGATCTATGGCAAGAAAGGTCTATCAGAAGTGAAAGATATATGGCATAGATTTGAATTGTTACAAATAGAATAGATTTGTATTGTTACAAATACATGTTTCTTAATTATTCTGTTTGCCTTAAACTGAACTTAAAAATTTATGTGATTAGTATAGAAAAGAAGAAGTTTCTTTGAATATTTCATTAAAAATGGACATGCCATTAAACTAAATAAGGAGAAATTAAAGATTGATGAAGTCATTATCTTACAGTAATTACTTAATGTGGTATTGCATACATGTTTGGCAGAATTTGGAAGGAAATTGTGTGTTTATATTCCATGTGGTATTTATTTATGTATAAAATCAATCCTAACTCTTGAAATGTTATTAATGGTTACTTTTTAAATCAATTTTATTGACTTCAAAATAAATATTGTAGAGCAGTGATTGTGAATGGATGTTCCAATATTCACATTATTTGTCTTGTAGAGCTAACAGAACTGTAACCCATTCTGTTTTGTCATGCAGCGTTGATAAACTGGTCAATCTAAAAGTCTGCCAGAAAGCAATATTGGAAGTTACTTTTCTTGTAGAGATGCAACTGGGGTCAGAATTCATCCTAGAGAGCCTAGTCTTACAGATGATTTGTAAACTGGAGAAAGGGCCATCTGCCTCCACTAAACACTGTCTTACAGGGTAAAGGAATCAATTAAGATGTGTAAAAGCTTTCCCCATAGAACTCTTAGTTTCTTCTCCAGTACATTTACTCCAGGTACGTAGAATGGTTTGAGTTAGGTTTAGGAAGCAATCTTAAAGATCACCTAATCCCAACCTCCCTGATGTGGGTGGGAGTGCCCCACTAGCCCAGGTTGCTCAAGGCCCTGTCCCAGCCTGATCTTGAACATTTCCAGGCATTTTGCATCCATAGCTTCACTGGGTAACCTGCTCGCTGCCTCACCACCCTCACATAAAGATTTTCTTTCTGATCTCTAATCTAAACCTGCTCTCTTGCAGTTTCAACTCACTACCCCTTGTCCTAGGACTCCATGTCCTCGTGAAAGAGTTCACACAAGCTAACCTCTAAAGCCTGTCACAATCCCTCTGTCTGGATAGTATCCATTCCCTCCAGTGCACCAGCTCTGTGTTGTGGGTAGCTTGCAGAGGTTGCCCTCAATCTCACTGTCAGTGTCACTGAGATGTTACAGTGCTGGCCCCAACATCCACCCCTGAGGGACACCACTTGGCATTGGTCTCCATGTGACCATCAAGCCATTGATGGCAACTCTTTGAGTGTGACCATCCAGCCATTGTCCTACCCGCTGAGGGCTCCCAGATGGCTCACCACTGCTTCAGTCACAGTGAATTCTCTCAACCATTTTAGGCAGTGCTAGTACCTCTGCCATCCTGAGCATGACTGTACTTTTCCACAAGGAAGTCTGATCCAGATGCAGTAAATCTTGAAACCTGAACTGAGTTATTATATTAAAGACTTGGACCACCTCTATTACATTTTTGGAATTTGAAACCTCTAGGGTTCATTGCAAAACAGAAGTGTTCCCTCAGGGGTTTATGTTTATTAGTTCTGATCCTAGGCTGACTATTGACTATAGCCTGGTATGTTACGTTTCTTAATAAATGGCTTGTCATAAGAACTTTTCAGTTCTGTATAAATGCTTTGAGCCATTCTGCTCAGAAAAAAACTTATATACAGTCATGCCAAGGAGACTTTGGTAGAGACACACAATATCAGGACTGTTATATGCAGGTTCAGAAGCAAAACCTGGCTATAAACACTGCCAGTCTGGAATGTGATACTTTAGAAATATTTTGATCTTTGCAATACAGTCTGATTAAGACATCTCTTTGGTAGCTCAATTAGCTGATCGTGTTAAAAAATGGAAAGTTAGCTGATTTCACAGAGAAAGCTGGAGAAAGCTACCTGCTCATCCCTTTCCTTTTCTTTAAAACTGAGCACTCTGTCAACGTCAGAACATGCAAGACTTTCTTTGAAAGTAACAGAGAACTGTCATTCTGCTCCCCCATTTTATTTCCACCAAATCTCTGTGCAATATTTGCTCCAACTTCTTCAACAATCACTTTTGCTGGGCTTTATGGTCCTGCATGAAAATTAATTAGAATAATTATCTGTGGTAGAGGCTTGCTGTTTGGCCCAGAATTGTGACTCCAGCTTTCTCCTTTACACAAATTTCCTGCAGTATATACCAAGGCAAAATTTTAGCTGTCTTGACAAAACAGAATATCTTTTAGAAAATAGATTATCAAGTCTCATTGGAACTCATTGGTGTGTTAGATGGATAAGGCAATCACTGAATTGGAATATGGATACCCAGTAACAGTCCCAATCTAGATAATTGAGGAAATTATCTCCATCTTATCTTATAAAAGGATGAAACTTTTTAAATTTGTTCAGCTTTGCTTAATCTGCTTTTAAAAAGACAAATGTCCTGTAAATTCATATTTTTAAATGTTTTCTGCTATCTTTGCCAGTTTTAAGCACAATTTTTCTGTAATGTAAAGAAAACATTAAAATAAGTAATCCGTAACAGAATTGTATTTGATAACCTAAATGTCCATTTGATTTGGAGAATAGCTATACAAGAGTGTTGGACTTGCAAATCATAGAATCATTCAGGACCTTTTTGACCATCAAATCCAATCTACAACTAATGCAAAGTCCACTACTAGACCATGTCCCTAAATCTTACATCTGCACATCTTTCAAATATTCTAAAATGTTTGATTTTGAACTATTAAAAGTGTAAGTTTTGTATTTAAAATGAAAATGCATTTATTTCTAGCTTCTCGTAAGAGACACAAAAAGGATAGAGATGAAGCTTGGGAGTATGAAGAGCATGACAGGAGAAGTTCTGGTGACCATAGGAGAAGTGGTCATTACCATGAAGGAAGGAGGATTTCTGGTAGTGGCCGTTACCGTAATCGCAGTCCCGATGACTCTGATATGGATGATTATTCTCCTCCTCCTAGCCTCAGCGAGGGTAACTGATCACTATAAGGATTTAATTCTACTCCATAATACTAGTGTTTTTTTAATGGATATATTTAATATTTTAAAGTGTACATCATTGCATGCAATATTGAATACAAGTGTAAGAAATGTAAAAAATCCTTTCTTAAAGTTTTAAGAAAGTTAAAAGTTTGTTTTACTCCTTATTATCTTAATTAGTGGCTAGAAAAATGAAGAAGAAAGAAAAGCAAAAGAAGAGGAAAGCTTATGAACCTAAACTAACACCTGAAGGTAATTTTAGAAGATTTATTTTCTACAGTTTGTATTTTCTGCTTTATATTTAACATAATTGTTTATTAATTTCCTTTTTTTTTCACCAGAAATGATGGATTCTTCAACTTTCAAAAGGTTTACTGCTTCAATAGAGAATATTTTGGAAAATCTGGAAGACATGGATTTTACAGCTTTTGGTAATACATCAGAAATTTTCAAAATGCTTACCCCAGTTAGAAACCTGAGAAAAAACTGTATTGATATTTTTGAACTTCCTTCATGGTGACTTAATTTCATGTGAAAACTTGCTAGGGCCTACTGGTTTTATTTGGCTTCCACCTTGAGTGGTGGCCTTTACCGTTCCAATTTCGCTTGCTGATGCTTGAAGAAGATCCTTCTTCCTTCTCTCTGCAGAATCCAGAAGGGGCATAAATCATAATGAGTATCCTTCCCACTTCCCTTGGAGTGGAAAAGATACTTCTCTGGGATGTCGTTAGGGTGTTACCTTCTGTCAAATATGTAAACAAGATGGTTCTCCTGCTAGTAATGTCTGAGGCACATAATTACAAACCTGCTACTTGCAGATATGATTCTTCAGTTAAGGCAGCAGAGTCCTTGTGAATTTATGGCTAAGACACTGAATCGTTTACCTATTTCAGTGGAAAAACAGCCTCCTTAGCTAAGTGTCTAAGGAAGTAGTTCGTATTGCCAAAGGTGACTTTCTTTTGAAATGGATATTGGAATATTCATTAATTTTTTTTCCCACCGTCTTTGTCACAGGATTAAAACAAGGGGAAAGGCATAGTAAACAAGTTTCTATAGTTTTTAAAGCCATAGTGTATGCAACCTTAGAAGTGAAGTCACTGGATCTTTCTGTGTCTGGTAACATGATTTTTGTCTAAGGTTAAATACAATTAAGACTCAGATTATCTCAAGGTGCTTAATTTCATATGTGTTTTGCATTTATTGCTCTTGCCCAGATTTGCAATTCAGGGCTACAGCTAAAGATTTGTTCTACTGAATTGAAAATTATGGCAGAAGTACTGCAATAAATGGGGTTTAGTATTTTAAAAATTTTTAGTTTGTGACTTTCAGAAGTGCATGCCTCATGTTAGGCTCTTAAGTGGAGTTTCAGAACCATTGGTATGGTAAGTCATACTTAACACATATTCATTGTTTCAAGACAAGCAAAATAATTATGAGTCTTTGTTAATTATTTGGAACCATTAGATGCTGACTATTTGGACAATCAGCTCTCTTTTTCTGTTAGCATTTTCATATTGGAATAAAAAATACTGATTTCCTAGAAGTTTTATTAGAAATAAGACTGTTAATTTTTTACTTCTTTTTTTTTAAGGTGATGATGATGAGATTCCACAGGAATTGCTACTGGGCAAACATCAGCTTAGTGAGTTGGGTAGTGAATCTGCGAAAATAAAGGCAATGGGCATTATGGACAAGGTATCTTCATAATCTTACTTTTTTTGAATATAAAATATTCATTAACATAAAAAATTTACTTTCTCTGTAATGACATTCCACCCTCTTCAAAGGTGCATGGACCAGAAGAACAGCTGAGCTTCTGCTCACTTAGCTGAAGTGCTTAGGTAGTTGCAACATCCTGTTACTCTTTCTGAAGCTGAGACATTTTTGCTGAAAGGTCCTCCTATGTATCCTGCTCTTCCTTAGTCACCTAGAGGAGCTTTTGTTGGTGCAAACTTGTTGATGTCTCACCTCTAGAAACAGTGTTCTTGATTTCCTTTTATCTTCCTGGAGCTCTTGGCTTTGGGCAGTTTTATGTTAAACTCTTTTCCTGCTCTTGACCACTTAGGTTTGTGCAGTGTGTGTGAAACCACATACTATTATAATTTGGACTATTCCAAACTCCTGTAATCCAAACTAGATATTCCTCCTGGATTTTCCTTCAATTTCTCTACCTTCCTTTGTAGTTTGTGGGTGGTGTGATCATTTCTCTTTCCTGATCATTCTCACTGTTAACCTCTGTTCCATATTTTTCACACATACATACATACATATACATGCATATCGATATAAAATCAATTTTTTGTTGCTTCCAATGGTAGAATAGTATCCAGATGAGAGAAACTGGCTCTCTACAAGGTTAACATATTCCACAAATTATTTAATCAGACTTGTACGGAAGATTATTAAGTTTACTTTTTTCAACATGCTACTTCTTTGAAGTTAACACTGATACTAAGAATGTTTCTCTTTTATTATCTTTCAAGTATCAGGGAATTAATTTCTGCTTGTTCATGCCATATGGATTTTCTCCTAATAAAGCTCTATATGGTCAGTTACAATATGTAGATCATACGTGGATTTGGTAAATTTCTATTTCTAGAAGCAAATAACTACGCAACATTAGTGACACACAATTTAAAAATTTGTTTCTGTGGATTTTGCTAGTTGAAAATGCAGTTTCATTACAGTCCTAGAATATATTTTGCCTGTTTCCATTATAGTATCTGCATTTTCCTTATGCCAAATCCCTTACAGTTGAAACAATTCAGATTGTACGAGCTCTGTCCTTCATTCCTCAATGCTCTTTTCAGCAATTTGGAATAATTTCTATTCCTGCAGTTGTTTGACGTGTTTCTTTATTTGTTTTAGCTCTCAACGGATAAAACAGTAAAAGTTCTGAATATTTTGGAGAAGAATATTCAAGATGGATCCAAGCTTTCTACTTTGCTTAACCACGTGAGTTTAAATTTCATAATTTCACTCCATTGTGCAGAATAGTTTTCTTCACTTGAGTCCTATTTAGTGATAGATTCAAATACTCTGTATGCATGTGAAAGGGCTTTCTGATATAATAAGTGATAATAAGTCTGTGATAAAAATTTGCTAAATTTGCCAAATTGAGGCAAAATTCAATTAATTTGATTTTTCATAGTTGTCACTTTCATTTTCATAGTTGTCATTACTATGTGTTACTATAGCAGTGACAACTAACAGACGTATTGGTAGCAACTGTGTTTTCTTTTGTTTCATTTTAGATATTATAGTTGTCTTGAAATATTCATGGTAATTCTGGTGTAATTTGCATTGTTGGACATTTCTTTGCTATGTGTCCATAAAACATCCTTTCAAAGTAGAAGAGATACTACAGTTTTCATATAGAGTCTATCTTTCTCCTGAGCATTAAGGAGAAGGTTTAAGATTTAAGTGTTCTTACACGACAAAGTGACAATGTCGATATAAATAAAATTAACAGGAAGTTTAGTATTTTAGGATGGGGTTTTTTCCCAGGTATACCTAAAACTGCTCAAAGATTTTGAGGTTTTATAAGGCTGATGTTCCATATTTCACATTTAATGTATTTATTTATACACTTTCTATTCAATGCAAGATTGCAGCAAGATTAGTATTGAGTTTTAAAGGAAAAAACCTCCTCATCTGTAGAAATAAGAGAGTACTAGTTTATATCAGAAGGGAAGAATTTGAACTTGCACATGAAAACCTGACACATTATTGGTACCTAAACACTTTCATCTATATAGTTTGTAGGGGTTTCAAAGTTTCAGTATGTGGTTTTGAATGTCTTAGGCAATACAAAAAATGCATAAAAAGGAAGTACTGGTTTACCTGGTCTACTTCACTGTGATGAAGTCTTTATGCTAATGATTTTAAAGTGATATTTTTCTTCTAGTTTTTTGAAGTAAAACTCAAAATTATTTAGAAGTTAATTAAATTGTCCTGTCCTCGCAATTCAGAGGCAAACTTGGATAAAAAAAAAAAGAAACTTAAAAAAACCCCAAAAAACTAGTTTTAGATTTTCTTAAAACTATTAAAAACTATTCAAATAATTGTGGCAAAGAAAGTCTCTCCTAAGATTTAAGGCTTCTACTTTTCCAGTGCAGTGAAAATATCTTACCTCCATGTCAGTATATTTTTTCACAGGCAGAGGATGCTTTAATATTAATTTCATTTCCAAGATAATTAGGGCAAACACTTTTTTTTCCCTTAAGGTGTCATTTGTGTATGTAGCAAATTCCATAAAGCCACTGTATCTGAGAAGTTTTCAGGGACCTCTTGATTTGTAGATTTTTGTTGATTCTCTAATTATGTATATCATGTGTATAATGCACTGTTCTGTTGGTTCAAGTTCTCTTACCCCAAAGGCAAAAAGCTGTTAAAATTTCACTGACCTCTGATCTTCACAAGGAAAGCCAACACTGTTGGAGTGTGGTGTCATATAGGTAGTAAAGACCCTTTTTCTCTGGAGGCTCTGTCTGTACTAGAGAAGCTATGAGAAATTCTACCTAGCTTTGCTGTAATAATGTTATTACAATCTTTAAGGAGTGCTGGATGGTCATATTTAACCTCATCTGTGTTTGTTTTGGTACCTCATATAAACACAGTAATACAGAGACTCAGTGTCCTGTGGTAATCTAAATGGACACATTTGATAAGAGGTTGATAGTAGGTGGGTTGGTCCATGAAACAGAAAAAGTTGTGTACTTACAGATTTCATGGACTTGCAACAGTCTTTTTGTATAAGAATTCCCTCTAGTGGCAGAAATCAAATGGATCAAAGCAGCAACTGGTACCACTGAAGAAAACACCAAGTGAAGGAATTAGATTTTGCTTTGTGTACATTGGTCTTAAATAGAGCATGCAGCAGTCTTCCCTCATAGTGCTTCCCAATGAGACACAGAAACCTTCTTTGTATTATAACAGAAGAATACAGAATACAGGGATTTGAAGACTGATAGCTGAGAGAGACATTACAAACTTGTTGCTAGTAAAACAAATATTACTTGATTTTTAAAATAAATTATTTTAGTATCATAAGGGAAATACAATATTTTTTACATGAGTGTTATGTAAGCATATTAATGTAATGTTATTTTCTCTAATTTGGTCAGAATAAAAAATTGATTTCTTGTTCATGCTCTCCTGTTTTTCTTGCCTGTTGCAGAATAATGACACTGAAGATGAGGAGAGATTATGGAGAGATCTTATTATGGAAAGAGTGACAAAATCTGCTGATGCTTGTCTTACTGCTATCAATATTATGACATCACCAAATATGCCTAAAGCTGTATATATTGAGGACGTAATAGAAAGAGTTATTCAGTACACAAAATTTCATTTGCAGAACACTCTCTATCCTCAGTATGATCCTGTGTATAGAGTGGATCCTCATGGTGGTTAGTATGCTAAGAAATCTTTCCATATTAAAAGCTATAAAAAGTCAGTCATCTACTGTATGATGATGTAAATGACTTTCTGAAATAAAAATTTTTGTATGCAGCTTTTATACTGATAGTCCTTTCTTATCATATACAGTATCCTGAATTAATGCCCTGTTAGTTTGAAGATGATGAAACAGAGTAAAAAAACAATTAAATGTGTCATCTGAAGAACTTAGTCATGTAGCACCTTGGTTTACTGTAATAATGTCAATGTAACCAAAGGATTTAGACTAAAGTATTTAGAAGTTTGAAGTTCAACTTTTATATATAGTTATTATGTGTTGAAATAAATGATTTCAAAGTAATATGAAATACGGCTGGCCATGTATAGCCATGTATGTAATGATTTGTTTCAAGGAAAATTATTTAGCTTCTAGTCTTTTGTTTTCATAGACATACCTACAGATGCATGGCTCCAGTTTCAAGATCCTTTTTTAAAATCACAGGTCCAGCATTTAGAGTAATTATGAAAAATATTTATCATATTAAATTCCTGCTTTCAAGCTGACGCTACTGAGTAGTTTTTCTAAACTGCTTTTGCAAAGCTGTAGTCATGCAGTTGTTTTGGGAGCACTTTGTGAGGAAGATCATCTTTCTAGTATTTGAAACACTGAAGTTATTAATGAATATGTGCTTTATTTTCTAGGTGGCGTTTTAAGTTCAAAAGCAAAACGTGCCAAGTGTTCCACCCACAAGCAAAGAGTTATAGTGATGTTGTATAACAAAGTTTGTGACATTGTCAGCAGTTTGTCGGAGTTGCTGGAGATACAGCTTCTCACTGATACAACTATTCTTCAGGTAGGTTTTTTCAGAATTCCTGTCCAAAAATGTTAGCTTTGCTTTTCCTAGAGTAAATGTGAAGTATAATTGTCTCAGGGACATGAAGTTTGAAATCAGTACAAGTTCTTGAATTCTTAACGTCAGAGTGTCTAGTTTGTTGTGTAGTGTATAATTTGTATCTTCTCTTCTGCATTTAAGGGAAGTTTAACCTGCTTGTATTGAGGTATAGAGTAGAATCATCTACACTGGAAAAGATCCTTAAGAACATCAAGTCTAAACTGCCAAGTGCACTACTAAAACCATGTCCTTAAACATCCTATCTACATGTCTTTCAAATATCTACGGGGATGTTGGCTGAACTGCTTCCACGGCCACTTAAAATTCAATCTATACCATCCCTGGCACAACTCATGGCCCATTTCCTTTGTCTTGTCCCTTGTTAGCTGGGAGAAGAGACCAGCCTCACCTGGCTACACACTCCTCCTTTCAGGGTGTTGTAGAGGACTATAAAGCCTCCTTTGGAGCCTCCTCTTCTCCACACTAAACAGCCTGATACCCCCTCAGCCACTCCTCATAAGACCTGTGCCTTAATTTAATAACTTTATTTGCAAGTAATATGAAGTAATTGTTGAATGCCTTACCTGCTGAATGAATAACCAACTTACGAAACTGCCTAAGTACCAGTTTGTTAATCCTATGTACTTAAAATAACTTCTATCCATTGATAGGTGTCATCGATGGGAATAACACCTTTCTTTGTAGAAAATGTCAGTGAGCTACAGTTATGTGCCATCAAATTAGTGACTGCAGTAAGTACTTTCTAATTTGTGGGTTCTTGTGCCTGTCCTGCTTAGATTTCTTAGGGCATTTACATAGGTTGTATTTTCTGTCTGGTAGAGAATTGGACTGTAGAGTTAATGCTATTCTTGCATGGTTTTACAGTTTGATATCATAATATGGAAATAGTGTTGTATCTACCTGAGCTGCTCCTATTTTCAGAATACTGTACAGAAGGAAATTGCCTACGTCGAGCAAGAGGCTTCTTAATTTTGATTGTCAGTTGAAGTGTAAACACAAACTCCTTCCTCTTACCTGTCCCTTTTTTATTTTAAGAATTTTTTTTTTTTAACTATAATCCTAGCTATGAATTTTCATTATTTCCTATATTCAGATTTGAACTTATGCAATAAGTCATAGAACTAGTATGGTATTTCTGTATAATAGAACAAATTATTTTTCTCAGAACAGGTGACTATCTAAAAAAAATTTCAGCATAGATAAATTATTTCAGGAAAAATGGAGTGGAACACAAATGTCCTTGTTCAAGTGAAGTATTTTAATCATTGTAAGAATTACATACTTCAGTATTCTGCCCAAACAAAAGGGGAGGCAAAATCAACAGTTCTGATTCTGTAAATTGAAAGAACATATCATGTCAGGCATTAACATTAAAGCCTGGCATATGAAGTAAAACTGTTTTCTCAAATGTACTCTGCAACAGAGTATGTGTTCACATAATTTGTGTTACAACAGAATTTTCCTTTGTACTGTGAGAAATAAATACTAAGTCCAAAAACTTAGTATTATACTGTTTGACTTTCCTATATAGTGTGTTATACCATTGACAAAAATATTTTAACTAGAAGGTATTTTCAAGACCTGTTACACATTTATGTTATATAAAGATTTTTTTTAAAATCTCTATTTGGAAAAGTTTTTATATATTTTTTAAAGAAATGCTTGCATTGAGAAAGCAACTCATTAACCGTAAGGTGAATAATGGTAATTTGTTGAAGAGTCATGTGAAGCGTATGGCTGTCATATAATTATTTACAATATATTTAAAAAGCTATACTTTATGTAACAATAAATCAGTGTCTAAAAATCCTGTAACTATTGAATAGGTGTTCTCCCGGTATGAAAAACACAGACAGCTAATATTAGAAGAAATTTTCACTTCCCTTGCACGGCTACCAACTAGCAAGAGGAGTCTGAGAAACTTCAGGTAACTTCTGATGTAAATAATAACTTGTAGACTATAGCATTTATAGTTTTGTAAATGTAAGATTTTTGCAGGTTGAGATTTCAAAACAAATTGTTCAACAAATATCTTGTAATAATTACTCAGTTTTATGCTATCACTTTAGTGTCTACTTAAAAAATAATTGAAACATTATTTTTCTCACTTAAAATGTGAATGGGTATAATATTAGTGTGTGTTTAGAATTATTTTTTGTGGGTCAATTCTTTAATTCTGCTTGTATGGAGTTATATAATTTCTTCATTGCTAAATCTTTGTAGGAAAATTTTGGCTGAATTGCTTTGAGGATACACTCAGAGCGCTCTTTTCACTAAGGGAATCAGTTTCATGTCCATATCACCTCATACCTCAGGGTTTATCACCTTTTGATGTTGCTAAGTGTAGCAATAAGGTGGTGTTGGTGTGTGTATGGGCAGTAAACTCATACTATTTCTGAGGTTACATCAGGGAGAAACATGGTCTTCTTACTTAAGATAGTTGCCTGCTGAAGTTTGTTGTATGCAATGCTGCTGCAGATTATTGTAGGTGTAGCCCTTGTAAAAGTCAGTCTAGGTCATGGTCATTATTTTCTCTTTTCTGAAACTCCTATACATTTCACATACATTAAATACTACAAAAAATTATTACAGCAACAGTTTGGTATGCTTTGTTGTGTTGTGTTGGGGCGAACATGATGTTTTACCTAATGAACTTATTATTAAGTATTTTAGCAGGTAGATGTTTGTTTTATTAAATATTCCTGTAACTGTTTCAGCCAGTGAACTGTGTGCTGTTTTAGTTCACCTCTTCTGTGCAAGAACAATACTTACTGATTTTGTTAGGTCAAATGTTACACTGCATAAAAAGAAGCAAAGTAATAGAAATAGGATTTCTAGCTGTGAAATATCTATCTTTCAAATAATTTTTGAAAGATACTACTTCAGAGCAAAAATTTTTCTTGTGTTTTGTCCTTTTAGTGTTAAAACTGTCTTTTGGTATTAACAGGTTAAACAGCAGTGACACTGATGGAGAGCCTATGTACATTCAGATGGTAACAGCACTAGTTCTGCAACTTATTCAGTGTGTGGTGCACTTACCATCAGCAGAAAAGGATTCTAATTCAGAGGAAGAATCAAACAAGAAAGTAAGAAATTTTTAAAAGCCTTTTTTATGCGTGTGTGCAGAAATTACTTATGTGTATTCATAGGTATACTACATTACTACAGTGTTGTAGTAATCAAGCATTGTAATTTTAGGTCTGCTGTAATTTTCTGATGCATAAGAAATGCTAATCTGGAAATCATAGATCTATGCTGAGATAATAGACAAATGTGTATTGTTATTTTTAGGTGGATCAAGATGTGCTTATTACTAACTCATATGAAACAGCCATGAGGACAGCCCAAAATTTCCTTTCTATTTTTCTTAAGAAGTAAGTACTGTTGCATTCTTTAGTGTATCATAAACGCAGCTCCAAATGAATACTTAGAAACCTGACCACTGAACAGGTTCACATAATACCTATTCATAAAGTTATTTATAATAATATACTTTGTAAATGCCTAAGAGAGCCTCTTGCCTAGACAAAAGTGTTTATAGAAGAGAAATTCTGCAATGTTCTTCATACATTTAAGAAGCTGTCTCACAGTTCATGCAGGATTCCTTTATTATGGGTCTTTAGCATATCTGAAGCCTGGAAGAGAAGGCTGAGAAAATATTTAAGAGGTGAAATCATGCTGATTTGGTCATCAGATATAAAAAGCCAGAAATTACTTTCACTGAGCTAAAGTTAAGAGTGTCAATAGCTCTAAAAGGAATAAAAAATGTACCTGAATTAACTATAGGATTTCAAAGAACAAGTCTTTAGGTTGGTATTGTATTAATTACACTTTTTCACCTAAAGCTGAAAAACTATTTAATTACACTTTTTCACTGAAAAGCTGTTTAATAAGCCATCTAGCAATTGCATGCTTCTGATGCTAAACTTAGGGATGATATACAGAAGTCAAAAAGTATCAGGTATGTTAACTTTTGGTGGCTTTTTGTTGTTGGTTTGGTTTGTTGGTTGTTTGGCTGGTGTTCTTTTAGCATTCTGATTGTAACCTTTGGGAAGCATAATACTGAGATGTGTTATCACTATCAGAGTGAATGTAACCAAGCTTAAAGAATATAAACATACCAACTCTTAAATATCCTACTCTAGCTTCATTTTTATAATTCTACCTACTTTGTCTATCCAAGTGAATACAGACTTAGTAAAGCTAAAAATAAAAATCTTAGCAACAAAATTCTGCTGTCATGGATTAGATGCTTTATTACCAGTGCAACTTGGAGGGATAACTGTTTAAGCTATTTCTCTACAAACGAATAAAACAAATTTTCTGCTAGTATTCCAGATATGTTTTCTTGGAATTGCATAAAACTGGTTTTTCTGACTAAAGATAGAATTATTTCTGTTTATATCAGAATAAAAAACTTTATATGGCTGTTAAATTCACTTACAAAAAGCATTTTCTTGTTACCAGGTGTGGCAGTAAACAAGGGGAGGAAGATTACAGGCCACTGTTTGAGAACTTTATTCAAGATCTTCTTTCAACAGTCAATAAACCAGAATGGCCAGCTGCAGAGTTGCTACTTAGCTTACTAGGAAGGCTATTGGTAAGGGATTCTTGTTTTTAACTATATTAACTCATTTCTTATTACAATGAAGACTTGTTTATTTCTGCTAAATAAACACTACTACTGTAGGAATGCTTTCTGATTGTTGACACACATGCAGCATGTAAGGATTTCCTTGTGTGTAACACTACTATGCAATACATAAATAATAGAATTTTGGTTAGAGGATCAGTCATATAGAACTTGTTAAAAATAGTATGTATACTTTGTCTTGGAAATCTAGTTTCACTATTTGATTACATTTTCAACATCAAAAAGTGTCATTTCATAGCATCTTATACATGTGTATATTAATTTGGAGTAAAGTCAGCCTAACATCTGTAATTTTATGTAGTAAGTATCTCCTCTGGACTATTCCCTTAGCACAGAAGCAGAAAACAATTCAGTATTTGGTTTTTTACAACTACAGCAAATGCTTATGACATTTCACTGAATGGGAATGTTTGTTAGTGTGTTTTTTGAGTGTTGCTCTTCAGTATTATAATGTAATTAATACAGTAATTTGAGCTGCTACTTGAAAAAGTATTGTATGGTCTTGTTCTTGGTAAAATGTAGCTTTATATTTGTGTGAATAGTGAGGAGATAGCATTATGGTGCATAAAATCTCTGCTTAAAATGCTCTTGGAGATATGCTGTGCTAGTTGTCCAGTTTGTGTAATGAAAATATGTATTTTAAAAAACTCTGACAGACATATTTGTAGAGCGAGAGAGACCCAATAAAAAAGAAATATTTATATAAAGTAAGTAATATATGTGTGATGTAATAGTAAATTATGTAATTTTATGCAATATGGAAGTTAGGTGGAAATTTTAATAAGGTAAAGCAGTCTTTTGTGAGAAGAATCTCTGTGGCATAAATAAATATTTATTTTTAAATGTCTATTCTGCTTTTCTTAGGTTCACCAGTTCAGTAACAAATCCACAGAAATGGCATTAAGAGTTGCATCTCTTGACTATCTTGGAACTGTAGCAGCAAGACTGAGGAAAGATGCAGTCACTAGCAAAATGGATCAAGGATCTTTAGCCAGAATTCTCAAACAGGTGTGTGAGACATCCACGACAGCTGGATGGAGATCCATCCGTTCAAATCCTTGACATTTTTAAATATACTTGAAAAATTTACATTATGGAGAATCAGTCTTAATTTACTGTTTAGGTTTCTGAATCAAATACGCACAATTTATAAGTATCACATTTGTTAACTCTTGTCTTGATTGCACCATTTCTGTAGTGTTCCTATAAATTAATTAATTATAGTGGTTAGTTTTCTTGTGACAATACTGAGGAAATAATGGAGTAACAGTTGGATTCTATCTTAAGGGGCCTTAGAAATGCATATGAACCTGCATTTGCTATTGCAGAGAGGAACCTGAGCTTCTGGCACTCAAATGCATACTTTAGAGAGTTAATTTATTAGTCTTGCAGGGCTAGTTTTTACGCGGTGTAATTTGAGGTTTTGGGGGTGTTTTGATGTTTTTTCTGAACTTGTAAATGTGTCTGTAGTGGGTTGATGCTGGCCAGATGCCAGGCCCTCACCCAAGCTGCTGTGACTCCTCTCTGCAGCTGCACAGAGGAGAGAAAATGTAAGGAAGGGTCCATGGGTTGGGATAAGGACCAGGACAGATCACTCACCAAATACCATCACAGACAAAACAGGCTCCACTTAGAGATATGAAGTGAATTTATTATTAGCAAAATCAGATCAAGATAATGAGAACTTAAATAAACCCTTAGAAACACCTCTCCCACCCTATTCCCTCTTTCTATCTACCTTCTTCAACTACCACCAGCAGTGCAAGTTGAGAGGGAATGGGGGTTGTGGTCAGTTTATCACCCGGGGCTTCTCTTGCTGCACTGTGAGGTCCCTCCTGTGGGATTCAGTTCTCCATGAACTTCTCCAACGTGAGTCTACCCCATGGGCAGCAGCACTCCTCAAACACTGCAGCAGTGGGTCACTCTTCTGTGGGGTGCAGTCCTTCAGGGAGAGGCTGCTCCAGCCTGGGAGCAGGACCCTCTTCCCACAGATCTCCCACAGGCTCACAGGCTCCTCTCAGGAACCTGCCTGCTCTGCTGTGGGCTCCTCCAGGGGCTACAGGTAGAATTTCAGTTCCAGCGCCTGGAGCATTTCCTCCCCCTCCTCCTTCACTGACCCTTGTGTCTGGAGGACTGTTCCTCTCACGTGTTCTCACCCCATTCTGCTCTTGTCACAGTTACATCTGAACAATAACTTTTTTGTTCTTTCTTCTAAAATATGTTATCAGGGAGACATTAATACCATCTCTAATTAGCCCAGCCTTGGCCAGCAGCATCTCTATCTTTGGAGCCACCAGGGACTGCCTCTGCTGGACATGGAAGAAGCTTCTGGCAGCTTCTCACAGAAGCCACCCCTGTAGCCCCCCCCCCCCCCACCAAAACCAAACCATGCACATCTTTCATTAAAGAGCCTGTATTTGGATTTCTGCTAATGCTGCTCAAAATCTGGCAACGTCTGCTAAAGGGTGTACATTTGGGATCTATACAATACGTAATAAAATCTCATCTCCCATGTGCCCTTTTACAAACAAGGACTTGCATTTTTCTTGTGGACACTATACATTTCTTTCTGAACTAACTGTTGTCAGGATTTCCCTTTCACTTCCTGAAAAGACTACAGATCTATTACATATACTTTATAATGACCATTAAATTTATATTGAAGAAAAACTTCTATACCTTTCAGGCATTCAGTTAAAGAATGAAAGTCATCTCCTCCTTTATGAGGCTGATTCTTCCCATAATTTCTTTCTATTAGAATATTCTACAATATACAGTGACAAATCTTTATGTCCATGGCATAATGTAATTTATACTTCAGTATGATAAGGGATTATAATTATCTGATGACAGTGATTCTGACAATTTTACATTATACTTAGTGAGAAAGTATTTCAGAAGAATCCTTTTCCTTTTTCTTATCCTCAGAAGTTGTAGTAGTATTGAAAAAATATTCTAGAAAGATACATACTGGAGCAGTGACCTGAATTTTTCTGTTTAGTTTTGGGTTTTTACAGGATCAGGAAGCTGCTAGGCAGTGGCATCAGCAGAAAATAAAATTTCTGTGGGCAATTAAGTGTTAAAAGATTTTTTTTTTCAGTTTCTTAGGAAACTTAAAATTAGTAATGGTAGACAGTACCATCCATGATTGTGGAAAGTGTGTTCTGTACAGTACCATTGATCAGAGTAGACTGTTTTGTTGCTTACAAATTTGTGAAAGAACAATGTGTACAATACAGCTGACCTTCACTTTCCTGGCCAAATGGCAAGAAATTAAGAAAATCCATTTGCTGTTGTCATCAGAAACTTAAATTATAAGCTAATTATTCAGAAACTAACTCACAACTCTACAGATTTTTCTTCTCTGCTAAATTGAATACTTCTTTTGGATATTTTCTTCTGCATTCTGATATCATTACCACAATATTAGTCAGTGATTGATAAATGCATATAGTGCTCCCTGCTGTTGTTTGGACCCATGATTCATAGAATAAGTTTTAGAGGAAAATCTATTCTCTTTGAAATTTTCAAACAGTATTTTTTTTAGAAATACATTATCCAGTTTATTTGAACACTTTTGCATGCTTTTCATTAATTTATCTCTTGATACACAGATATTTTGGACTTGTTAATGTTACTTTTCTCTGCTTGCTGATGTTTGCAAGCTATGTTACATGCTGCATACATGTCAAGATTCTCAGTTGATGCTGTTAATACAGAACTGAAGATATATACTTCTTCAGTTCTGAAGTTAGAAGTTTCATCGGTGGCGAAGAAAACTTTTTTTCTGACTGGAGAATTTAAAACCAAAAGTTATTCTTCTACTTTCATTTTGATTACTGAATATTTTTTAAAGGATTCAAAAAGTTTCTTTTTGTTTTTTCTGGCATTTTTATTTGTTCAATAGTAGTTAGGCAGTTAAGCATCAAGCACCCCTTATACTAAGCCAGTTATCTACAGAATTTCAGGTTTGTGAAAGGCCAGAATTTCTACTCACAATTTGCACATCAGGGTGGTTTATATATATATATATGTATGGATATATAAACCTAATCAGTATTATATGTCTTGTAAGCGTGCTTTCAACTCGTGAACTCATTGATTTTGTAGTAAAAGAATAATACCTTTTTCTGCTGTAACATCAGCAACTGCTAGGATCGGGGTGTTTCACTGTAATAGTGAGGAAATAAAGGTGTTTTCTGGGTTTCGCCCTTTTTTATTTTTCTGTGACAGAGGGTCCTCATGCCAGGTCACAGAAAGAAAACTTATCGAATCAGTTGGTCTGTTTTAAAACCAGTCTCATTCTGATCTTAATGTTTTTCTACTTTATAACTAATTGATTAAAAAGTTAGTAATGCTGTACAGTTATGCAGACAACTGACTTCAATGTATTTTACATGTGGACATGTAGATTTTCAGATGGTAATTATGACTGTGCAATATTCTTGTTTATAACCATCTTTCTACTTCTAACAGGTTTCAGGAGGAGATGATGAAATTCAACAGCTGCAAAAGGCTTTACTAGATTATCTGGATGAGAACACAGAAATTGATGCATCATTAGTGGTAAATTTCAGCTTTCTTTCATCAGGAATGTATATAAATAATTTCAGTAGCATGTACTGAAGAAAATTATTTTTGATTATATATATTAGTGCTTCAGTTAAATTGTCACCCTAACAAATACTGTTGATTATGTTTTCCAAAATAATGTTGATGCATTAGGTTCCCTAAATTTCATTATAAATCTGTTAATTTTCTTTTTCTGTATCTGTTGGTTTTGTTTTCTGTTCATCCTGCTCTATTTCTCCAGTTTTCTCGGAAGTTTTATGTAGCTCAGTGGTTCCGTGATACAACTATGGAGACAGAAAAAGCAATTAAATCTCAGAAGGATGAGGATTCATCTGAAGGAACTCATCATGCAAAAGATGTTGAGACCACAGGACAAATCATGCATAGAGCAGAAAGTCGCAAAAAGTTTCTTCGCAGCATCATTAAAACTGCTCCATCTCAGTTCAGCACATTAAAGTATGCTTCTGTACCACTTTCTTCTTTATTAGCCATGCATTTGATGCTTTAAATAATTTTTTTGTGAACATATCCTGATTAACACATGGAATTTATTTCAGGATGAATTCTGATACCGTGGACTATGAAGATGCATGTTTGATTGTTCGCTACTTGGCCTCTATGAGGCCGTTTGCCCAGAGCTTCGATATTTATTTGACACAGGTAAACTGTGACTGGAATTCTTAGTATAGTGAAATACAGTTGGATTCTGATTGCAGACACTTTCACACCTCTATGTTATTATCTGTCCATTGTTAAGCAGAGATATTTACAGGTCATGATAACACCGTGTGCTTTCATATTCTGTGTTGATGGCAAAAGTGATTAGGTTTTGTTTTTCTTACATATGTTTTGTATGTTACAATGTGCACACATTATTTTATTTATTCATGTGTGGTTATGGTAAAATCACTGTATGCACACAGTAAGAGGATCATTATCAATTATTTCAAAGTGTTGAAATAATTTTCACAGCTTCTGTAAGATGCTTATTCCTTTGATAAGATTAACTCATGAAATTGAGCTTAATTTGATTTAAAAGTAAAAGCCGGATTGCCAGTTGTTGCTGTCACTTTGGAACCTGCTGTTTGACCAGTGTAGCTTCTTGCTTTTTCTGGGAGAGGGGCACTAACACTGGCACAGTGACATGTTTGAAATTCAGTACTAGTTTAGGTTGCACTACTTAAATTGATCTCCATGCAGAGCGATTCTTAAGAGTGCCCTCGTCCAACTTTTTTGTTAAAAGAACCATGGCAAAAGCCACAGCTGAATGACAAAAGTAGAATTTAAATTTAAGAACCAATTTTAGAGAAGTAGAAAATCATGGTAAACACCCACGTTCAGTTTTCAGTGCCATGAAACATCACTTACATGCACCTTTTTATTCTCTGAGAAGATAAACTCAGCTTTTAGTTACTACTATATTAGTAGTGTTATTTGTATGTTATTGTGCTGCATTTTTTCTCTTAATTATTATTTGGTACATTCCCAAAACAATTGAATCTTTGTTTTTGTTCTCTTCTAGATTCTGCGTGTACTTGGTGAAAATGCAATTGCTGTTCGAACAAAAGCCATGAAGTGTTTGTCTGAGGTTGTTGCTGTAGACCCCAGCATTCTAGCCAGGGTAAAAAAGAAAATACCTACCATGCACATATCACCCTTAAAATATATCTTTATTTCTTATTCTGAATTTTTGTTTCTTCTGTTCTTTTTAGCTGGATATGCAACGAGGAGTTCATGGGCGGCTAATGGATAACTCCACTAGTGTACGAGAAGCAGCTGTGGAGCTGCTTGGACGATTTGTGCTCTGTCGTCCTCAGCTTGCTGAGCAGTATTATGACATGCTGATTGAAAGAATACTGGTATGGTGACTTGTGGTATTTATGGTTAAATAAGTGGCATTGGAAAATTTGCTTTTAACTGAGCCTGTTTAATAAATTGGAATTGTTTGAATGGTGCTGCTTTTAAGGACAACCTTGTAAAATACACCACTTGCTTCTAGGGAGCCTTTATTACATTGAAAGGTGAACTTCTACAGAAAGTCATACAGCATCAAGACCAGGGCTATATTCCTTTTGGTTCCATTATTAATGCTCAAATTAACTGTGTCATGGCTTAAGCCCAAGTAGAAGTTTAGTGCACATCGTGCAGCTTCTCTCTCAACCCCCACATCTCTTACCCCCACCTTGGTGGAATGAGCCAGGGGACTGCACTAAAATTCACATTCTGAGATAAGACTATTTAATAATTGAAAACAAAGTAAAATACAATAAAAATTATAAATAAAGATGATAAAAAGGAAACAAACCATTGATGCACAAAGCAGTTGCTCACTGTCTGCTGACCGATGCCAGAGCCCTGTTCCCAAACCGAGATTGGCTGTTCTTTCTAAACCCCCCCTAGCTTATATACCAGGCATTACATTCTGTGATGTGGAGTATCCATTTGGCCAGTTCAGGTCACCTGTCCTGGTATGCTCCCTCCCAGTTTCTTCTGCCTACCTCCTCATTGGCGGAACATGAGACAAGGAGGGGAAAAAAGTCCTTGACTTAGCCAAAACCAAAACATCAGTGTGTTATCAACACCATTGTCATTCTGAATCTAAAACACAGCACTGTAACAGATATTGAGAAGAAATTAACTCTACCCTAGCTTTTACCAGGACAAAGTGAAATAAGGAATTTTGCTGCATATTTGAGGTCTGAAATATGGATCATTGAGGTCAGTTTTTCTATGCTATTTTTAGTGTTTTGAAAGGTTTATTAGTTTTTTTACAAAAAAGTGGGTTTTTTTGTCTAGGTGTTCAATGTTAATTTAACTGTTGGATAATATTAGCTTCTAGTATCTGTGTCAGGATTTTTGTCAACTACTACACATTTGCTATAGTTACATGATAAAACAAGTTTGTGAAGGCTTTTGGAGAGAAGTAGGTCATGTGCATACAATACTACAGAATGCAGTTGAACCTGACGTTCAGATTCAACAGATTCTGAGCAAGGTGAAATGAAGTGAAGCTCCTCATCTATCTCCTTAGATGAAGCCTAGTAAAATGGAAATGACTGCCTGCACGTATCTTATCCATAAGCTTTATCCAAAGGCTTAAAGTACAACTATCCAAATCTGTGGGAAATATTGTGTGTTCCAATAAAGTAGCTAAAGCATCACCATATCTGGCTTGTAAGTTCTCAAGTAAATAAGAGGATTGCAACACCATGAGCTCTTAGATGGGAGGGTATAGATGGAGAAAGTGTTTCAGCATTCTGGGAACTCAACCAGAGCCTTTAAAACAAATTATGCTGAGCTTAAATGAATTCCAGAAGATTTTAGTTGCCTTTTCTAAATAAATTTTCCAAGTCAAATTGGGTGATCTTCAAGTATTAATTCATATATAGAACATAAATTAATGTTTCTGATTTGTTTTCAATAGCGCAATTATTTTCTCTTCACAGGATACTGGTATCAGTGTCAGAAAAAGAGTCATAAAAATACTTAGGGATATCTGCATTGAGCAACCAACTTTTCCCAAAATTACAGAAATGTGTGTGAAAATGATTCGGAGAGTCAATGATGAAGAAGGCATTAAGGTAGAATGAAACATATCCTTCAGAATTTTAATTATTGTTACTTCAGTGTTTCCCTATTTTGACAAAATTTAAAAAGTGTTCAATTTCTCCTTTGTAATATTTTTGAATTATGAACTTTTAAGGGCTGATATTTTAGCTTTCTATAATTCTCTCTGGCTTACTTCTCTTTCTTTTCTATCCTCTGTTTTCTGTATCTTCTTGCTGACAATCAAAATATTTTAAATATTTTCCAGAGATTTTTTTTCTTCTTGCAAGTATTTTCTCTGGTGCTTCTCTTTTCTAACAAGTGAAATTGGCATATAAAACTTTGATTTCTGCAAATCAATAGTTTATAAGTAAAAATTAACTACTTGACATTAATATATGCCATGTGTAATTATTAAAGTTATAAAGTATTAATCTGTGCTAATGTTCAGTGAGGCAGTTGTTTCCCCTGAAATGTTGCTTATGTGCTCAATCTCTACCCTTTGTGCAGTGTGTATTTGCAGAAGAGCACAAACCTAATATAGTATAATGTGTTAAATCATAAAGCTGACAATGATTATTTTGCTTAATTTGACAAAATTATTTTAAAATTGTTGAGTAATTAGTGTATCACACTTTCAGCAAAATTTAAAAATTTTAAAGCTGCAGCAGATATTTTTACCTCTTGAGGTACGTTAATGTAAAGTGGCTTTCTAAGACTCTTGATCAACAAGCAGACGAACAGCAGAGCCAAGGTGCTGCTGGAAAGGGAGGATGACCATGTTCTCTCCCCTCCTTCCGCTTACCGTTCTAACAATAAGAAAAAAGGAGACATAAACTTCAATGTGTTTTTAACAGTTCCATGAAAGAGAAGTAATTTTGGAATAATTTTTATTCGCTTGCATTCTATTCTATATTGTCCACCATTCAAAAACATTGGAAGGTAACATACTTCCTATATTTGAGTGTAGAGACTTGGCTTCTCTCTCTTTCCCACCTTGTCACAGCTGTTTTGTAAACTAAAGGAACCTACCACTGCTGCTGCAGTTCTGAAGGGATTGCTTGTTCGGTTGTCAGCTTCTCAGCTGTGTTTTGTTGAGGAATATCAATTAATTCAGGAAGGTTGTAACTTTATTTTCTGTAGCATCAGTTCCCATTGTTTCATTTTGCTGAAGTTTGGCATGAGATTAGTGTAAGTCCTGTAACAGTAGATCTCGGTCTATCTCAGATAACATTTTCTACTACAGTCTCATTTTCATAATTCCTCATGAAAAGGCACAGGTCATCAGCACATCTGTTCTATGGATGTATTAGAAGTAATACTAATATAAGTTTATTTATTTATGCTAATATTTTATTTTCCTTCAGAAATTAGTAAATGAGACATTCCAGAAGCTCTGGTTTACTCCAACTCCACACCATGACAAAGAAGCAATGACAAGGAAAATACTAAACATCACTGATGTGGTATGTTAAACAAATTTGAATTGTGTGCAAAATTCAATTTTTATTTTAGTATCTTAGAAATATTCTCTGTATTTTTTTTTGAACACAATAATATGTCAGACAGTTTCCCTTTTTTTATTTCCTGGCATGAAATGTATGCCAAAAATATTCATGTGATTGAGCAGGCTGTAGGAAATCTTAAATGCTCACTAATCTGCTGGCAGTAATAACTGTGACCACGCTACATTCAGATTCTATTAAGTACTTGTTCAGTTAAAGCACAACCTATTTCTATTTTATGTAACATTCTACAGGAATTGCTGGCAGCATATAGTTAAGCCTACCTAAGAACTTGTCTCTTAAAAGAAAACTTTCCTCAAACAATTGATAACCTTTATTTGGCAAAGTTAATAAGCTATTTTAATAAATACAGGGTCATGTTTTTACTCAGAGTAAACTGGCGTCTGCATAATTGTATCTTACTATTTAGGAGCAGCAAATTAAATAGCATATCTCCAAAATAGCAAAGTCTATTTTAGATAAAAATGTTCTAATTTGTAGTGAAAATACATTGTATAAAACCACTGTGCTGAAGAGGTGTTTTAATATAAATTATTCAAAGGACTAAATTTCAAATTTAAAAACTGACTTAATTACTTAAAATTATAGGTTTAAACCTCATTTTACTTTACAGTTTTTTTAAAATTTATAGTCTAGTTTGCATTTTTCCTGTCTGAAAAGTCAGTCTTCTGACTGACAATTTGACTTCTGTTCAGTTCTCAGTTCTCTTGCAAGTTCAAATTTGAGCCACCTATGTGCTGTTCTGATACATGATACCAGTGAAGGCTTGTTCTGTCTATATAAAACATGTGTGTGTGTGTGTGTGTGTGTGTATATATATATACACAAGTACACACAAACACACATTTATATAGGTATGTGTACATATGTGTGTATATATATATGTATATAAATGTACACATGCCTATATAAATGTGTGTGTGTGTATACTTTTCTCTGGTCTCTGGTGCCCGGTGACAGGACGCAAGGGAATGACCTGAAGTTGTATCAGGGGAGGTTTAGGTTGGGTAAAAGCAAAAGGTTTTTCACCCAGAGGGTGGTTGGGCCCAGGAACAGGCTCCCCAGGGAAGTGGTCACAGCACCAGCCTGACAGAGTTTAAGATTTGGACAGTGCTCTGTGACTCTTGGCATGTCCTGTGCAGGGCCTTGGGTGGGACTTGATGAACCCTGTGGATCCCTTCCTACTCGAGAGTTCTTGTGGTTCTATGATATACATGCATGTCCACTTTCAAAGTGTCAGAATTATATTCATACATAAATTTGTGCAAAATTTTCTACAAAATGGAAGCTTATCTTGCACTAAGGACAGCAATCTCCAGTAAAGCATGTAGGCTTTGTGTTGTATGAAATACAAATTCTAGAGTCACTAAAGTGGTGGGAGCTATTTTGCAAATACAGAAGACAGTTTCTGCTCTCCACTGTTCTTAATGCATATAGAAATATATGCATATATGCTGGTCTTTTGAGATTATATTTATATTGAAATAATTTTTCCTCAGATGCCTTGTTTATTAACCAGTTTATTCTCAAAAATACTTGCAGGTTGCAGCTTGTAGAGATACAGGGTATGATTGGTTTGAACAGCTTCTTCAAAATGTAAGTAATGAATTTTGAATATATAGTACAATCATTGTTAGAATTTTAATGTTCCTTTTGCTTCTAAAACACATATAATGGGAACTCCAAGACCAGTCCTACGAGAGACAAATTCAATTTCTGCTCTTTAACATCTGACCTTTTTTTCTATCCTTCTCGGTGCAATTTTCTTTGGCATTAGTTTCTGTCTTTGCAAGTGATCTATTAAAAACACTTCTTAATTTTGGGAGGAGTATCATTTGGTTGTTTAATTTCATTGGTTCTTCAGAAATGACTCACATAATACAAAGTCCACAGTTTACCAAATTCTGAAATAAGGTATCTCGTGATGTCAGGTTTTTTTAAACAGTAGATAAGTGTATTTTCACATCCAATGTATTTTCTACACAATTTATGGAAGCATTGAATCTTCATAGTATAAGTTAATTCTGCGTTATATTCTCTTTATATCTAATACCAATATTTCTAAGAATTGAGCTTGGTTTGTTTATATCTCTTAACCTGTGTTATCATTCTCTACATCTTGCATGCACTGGTTAATTTTCAAGCAAGAAAATCCTTTGATTCCTCTCTTGCTGGGAATGTAATGAAAATAGGTTATCAAGTAAATCAAAGCCTTTTCAGTAAGAGCCTCTTCTCTGAAGAAAAGGCTGTAATATGTTCTCAGTACTTCTTAGTTATTAGAAGAATCTTAATGGACACAATTTTAGTACCCAAACTCATATGTAAAATGTTTAAATTAAGTGTTGGTATACAGCTGTATTAGATCCTCATTTGGTATTTTACCTTAGTGTCAAAAACATTTGTTTTGAATTTGATTTTATTTCTCTAAGCATTTTAAAAATCTTCTAACTACTGCTAGTTTCTGCATTATTTTATTAAGTATAAAGCAGCTTCCATCCTGATGGAAAAAATAAGGAGAACTATTATGGATTTTTATTACAAATTTTATTTATATTTAAATATACTTGCTTTACTTAAATTGCTTTTTTACTTCCTGTAATTTTTTATTCACCATGTAAATTTTATGGAGAATTAAATACTTTTGAGGTCTAAAATCCTTGTGTATCTGTAGTAATTGTTTTTATAAAACGAGAATATACTCTATGCAAATGAATGCAGCTTTACCATGAAACCATTTTCTGTTTCATCTGCTATAGCTGTTGAAGTCAGAAGAGGATGCCTCATATAAACCTGTGAAGAAAGCCTGTACTCAACTTGTTGACAATTTGGTCGAGCACATTCTTAAATATGAAGAATCTTTATCAGGTAATATTATTTAAAATTCAGCTAAAATCCTTTGAATTTTTTAATGTTACTATAACAGTTGTTGAAATCTCTTTATTGCAAAAAGTTACTGTTCTGGAATTCCTGTTAAAAGCTGATTGTAATAAATCATGTTTCTTAAGTGATGGAATTTAAAGTACTGTGTAATAATAAAACTTCCCTAATCTTAAGTAGCTAACCACGATCATAGAACTACTTTTAAAATAGCTGGTTCAAACTTTCAGATCACTAAAAACCCAAAACTATCATGGCAATTTGTATTTGCATTAGTAGTTCTATATATGTAATAGGAATCATTGGCTGGGCTAGTCTAACATTTACAGTAAGGAGTATAAGAACTGGTGATGTCTTTGATGCATCTTTGCTTCTTTTTTCAGATCTTTTGTAGTCACATATAAATGTTAACAGAGTATGTTCCCATTTCTAATAAGACCATTCTGTTTTGATCTTTAAAGAGATGCAGTGAAAGTGATACTCAAACACTGTTTAGGCCATATGTTTTTCATTGCTTAAACAGTAATTGGTCTTACTGTCTTTTTTGTGTTTTCTAATCTTTTCCAGATTCTGACAATAAAGGTGTGAATTCCGGTCGCTTGGTTGCTTGCATAACCACTTTGTTCTTGTTCAGCAAAATAAGGCCCCAGCTAATGGTCAAACATGCCATGACCATGCAGCCATACCTGACCACTAAATGTAGTGTAAGTAGAGACAATCAATCTTTTCCCCAGATAACTGAGCATGAAAATGAACATGTCTTGTGTACTTGATGAAATTTAAGGTAGGAAAAGAAAATTTTAAATTGTGGAGTTTTTTCATGAGCATCATAGCTTTGGAAGTTACTAGATCCTTTTGAAGATCCCTGTAGCTTTTAAGATGTTCTCCCTCACATTCTACATCCATATTTTCCAGCCAAATGAAACTGAAACCTGTGCTGCCTCTTTCCTAGTTTCTCTCCCTTCAGGAAATAGTTCCTTAGAATTAGTTTTGTTTACAGTCACAGTCTTAAAAGTAGTTAATGTTTAACATATGAATCTTAAGATTTAAGGATAAAGTTTCATGAGATAGAGTGATTTAATATATAGCAAATATATGAGAAGAAAAAAAATCTTATTTCATCCTTTTCTAGACTTCATTTCTCATTTCTCTAGCTCTAGTGCTCTTGTATTCCCCTGTAAGACATTGTAGAGAGTTCTAACACTGAAGCCCTCCCCCAGTTAGGTCTCTGAATCTTTGCAGTGGTTTCTGCCATTTTGATCTGGTCCCCCTGACTGGTTAAAAGGAGCAGGGCAGGGTCATGCACCCATTGCTCAAGGATGATGAGCATGAGTGGGTGGCAGCAGGCGAGCTGCCACCTGCTGTCAAAAGAAAAATCCACCATTTAAGGAGAAATACACCATTTAAGGAATGCCACCATTTAAGGAAGGGTCACCATTTGAGGAGGGTGAAGGAGAGACGTGCACATCTTAGGGGTTGATGATCATTAGTCTCCAATTTATTGATCAGGTTACATACTTTTATAATAGTGTTAATAAGCTCATGCATATTCTGTAACCTAAGCATTCTATTCGTTAAGCTAAACATCAACTCTTCTTCATTCTTTCAGCCTTGCATTCCATTTTCCCACGTCTCTCTGACTCCTTCTTATCACACTCAGCTAGGCCCAAGGATACAGTGTTTTCGCAGGTGCAAAAACTCAGATCAGAAGGCTAAACACAGTACTTTTCCAGCTTCTAATAATTAGCATTCCCACAACCTGCTCAATAGGTGAGCTGCTAGGGCAGGCTTAAGGGGTAATTGTTACCAGCTTAGATTGTAGATACAGCCTGGCATTTTTTGCAGGCATTTTCCATGTTCTCTAGGCGCATTTACAACAGCCTCTTAAAGCTGCTTCTGAACATACAGTATAGGAAAGACTTCTCTAAATATTTAGTTCTTGTGGCTCATTTAGTGGATTGCAAATGGTTTGTTTTGTATTTACACATGGTTGAGACGAATAATAAAATTACCACTGACAGCTTGAACATGTCAAAGAGCTTGATACTAGCATTCAGGATTTATACTATCCCGATTAGCAAGCTGGATTTGTCAAAATTCTATTTCTAGGAGCATGTCTCTTTAGCAGATGTTTTCCATAGATTCCATACAGTTATGATAATGCAAACCAGTAGTAATTTTAATTGTGATTTCTACATTTGTGCACATTATTACCTTTTGTTTAAGGTGTGTTAAGTCATAGCACAACTTCATTTTGTTGCTGATTTCTTGTAAGACTCCAGAAAATTTTCAGACCCCAAGGTTTTCAGGTGTGACACAGCCTTGATAAGAGGGTAATTCTGCTCATCCAGACTTCTTTTCCTCAGAATGTCTGCAGTAAACAGAACTAGATTTCATAACAATATGTAATTTAATAGCAGATGTAATGTATATATATATTCTTTTAGATGTTTACGAAATATCTTAAGTTGGAGTTTTTAACTGTCAGTGCATATTAGTAGTACTTAGTTTGTCCATGGCCAGAAGTATTAAATACTGTAAATGCTGTTGTTTCAGACCCAGAATGATTTCATGGTGATCTGCAATGTTGCAAAAATCTTGGAGCTTGTAGTGCCACTAATGGAGCACCCAAGTGAGACCTTTCTTGCCACTATTGAGGAGGACCTCATGAAACTCATCATCAAATACGGCATGACAGTAAGTTTTTAATTGCTACTGTTCTACTGATTCCATTTCACATTACTTTGGTTAAAAGACAGTGTTGTCTTCATTATGAAGATAACCTTTGAGTCATGAAAATCAGCGTACTGGGTTTACCAGGGTTTCCACGTGGTTTTGCTCTATCTTAATGTTTGAGTAGGTTTTCAGAGTAGTCTAAGGAGGGACATTACATTATATGTGTTAGATTGTTAATTTTAGTTCAGCATATTTTTTTCCTGCATAACTTCACAATAATCTCCATTTGAAGCAGATAATTTATTTGTTCTTTATTGCTCCTAGGTTGTTCAGCACTGTGTGAGCTGTCTTGGGGCTGTTGTGAACAAGGTCACCCAGAACTATAAATTTGTGTGGGCCTGTTTTAATAGATACTATGGTAAGCAAAATCATAACAAGTAATTGTCACTTTTCAGTTTTGAGTACAAGTCTTATCTGAGGAATACACCACAATCAAACTCTGTGATAAAAACTTTTATTTTACTGCAGGTGCACTTTCTAAATTAAAAAATCAACACCAAGAAGACCCCAACAGTACAATACTTACTGCCAACAAACCAGCACTCCTTAGATCACTTTTCACTGTTGGAGCACTGTGTCGGCATTTTGATTTTGATCAAGAAGATTTTAAGGGCAACAGTAAGGTAAAATAACTTTCATTTATTCTCTGTGTCTTAGATATAATGACTGTGCCACTTAATTTTGAAAGCACATTATTCCTAGTCCCCCAAAGGTATATATGTTAACATAATGCATATGGTATAGCTTTCTGGTTTTTAAATACATGATTTTACAAGGGCTGTGAGTAAAGTTTATTTCTCCTTTCCCTTTTTATATATATGCTTTCTATAAGAGATTAAAAACATCTGTTTCATCTTCAAATAGCTATTAATTTTGTTTTAATTTGCCTAGGTTAACATTAAGGATAAAGTCCTTGAACTGCTGATGTATTTTACAAAGCATTCAGATGAAGAAGTACAGACAAAAGCCATTATTGGTCTTGGTAAGAAATATTAATTTTTTTTATTATTCTGCTCCAGTAGAAATTCATGTATATTGGTAGGAAACCATGTATTTGTGTAGTCACTGTAGGGTTTGCTTAAAATCAAAACTTAGAGCATATTTTGTTTGAGAACTGATCATAGCAAAGCTGTCAAAGGGTTGCTAGTTGCATAAGTGTGCAGCAGTCTGGGTGCTTTTGAAAGTGAATGCCTTTTGATGTGTCACCAAGCTGTAGAGGGCAGAAGATTTCCCAGGTAATGGAGACACTATTTTTTTACTCCACATGCAAGTATGTTGTAACTCCAAACCTTGTTTTTCAGCCCACAAAGTAAAAAATGATGGAAACACTTGGAACATTTTAGGGGTAGGAGCAGGCATTCTGAAGGAGTCAAGGGAACTGCTGTTTATAGTAGCTGGATGACCTTTGTTAGATTAGTGTGGCATTTTAGTGACTTGCAGTGGAAAATGAGCTGCCACTGACTTAGGGACAGAAATCATACGTCTGAGGAAGTCTTGTTTGGGCAGATAGGTCTTGGTGTCTGGTAGAGCTCAATTCATGCTTTTTACTTGGTTTAAAATAAATTGTCTCCAAGGCCTGAGAGCCTCCAGTATGATTTAACTGTGGACAAGAATTTGCCTCTTTATGTTGCTTCTTAGGTGACTTTTCAGATATCCTACTCTAATACAAGTTAGGGGGGGGGGGTTCTGAGGATAAGGATCAAGACTGAATCTTCATTTTATATCCTGTGAGAAACAATTTCAAGACAGCAGAATTAATGGCATTGGAGTTGCCTCTGTTGCATTAGCAATGCTGTGATTTTCTGGACTACTTGCAGTTTTTCTAGGCATTATGTCAAGGTAGATGATACTTGTCTGTAGTCTAGTTTGGTTTAATTGCACTCTACAGAATATCATGTGGGGTAGAGTCTATATTCCTAACCATAGACACGATTACTCTGCTCATGGATATGGAGTATGTCACATTTGCCAAAAAATGTCTCTAAATTATAGACTAAAACTGTGATCTGTTTTGTCAGTAGTCATTCTTCAGATTTTTTTTTCTGCCTGTAAAAATATCTATCTTTATATTAATTAAACCTCACTGGTTTTAGTGATATATTGATTTCGTCAAAGTACTGACTCTGAAGATAGCTGGATGTGTGGAGATATGGTAGACAGTGCAAATTTCCACCTCAGGCTGGTCACTGAGCAAAGTTGTTGAACTCATTCAATGTTTGTGAGCAGCAGTACAGTGAAAAGGACTAGCAAGCTAACTCAACATTTATATATGGTAGAAAGGGTCATGTGAAGAATGTACTTTCCTATCAGCCTTTCACTTTAGTAGGGACACTCAGCAGTTTTAGCCTTCGCGTCAGGATGTGCCACTGCTGTTGAGGTATTAGGCCTAATCCTAATGTTAATTATTATGGTTATGCTTCTCTTCCAGATGTGTACTTGAAAAACAAGTTGAGGATATAAACTTGTTAGTAAATATAGCTAAACTTTTAACTACCTAATAGTTAATGTTTTACTCAACCGAGTTCAGTACTTACTCTAAAGATTCTTAACAGAGTGAAAACAAAGGTATGAATAGAAATGGTGTGACAGCATCTCTGAGATGTGAATTCAGTCCTTAAGAAAACACACAGCAGGACAGCAGGTGCCTTTCTTCATCTCCTATGACAGCCTCTTATGCCAAGTAAGATTTCTTCCCCAGTTAATTGGGGATGGAAAAGTAGGATTTTCCCTGAGAATACTGGTGGTTTAGATTTCTTAAAGTGAATGAAGAAAAAGTTTTATGAGCTGTTACAGATACGTCCATGTGCTTTTCATTTTTAAAATTAACCATAAGTGGATTGGACTTTGCACAGAGGTGGTCAAGTTGCAAACATCAATATACGCTTGTATAGACCACACAATACAAAGACCACCCTAATTTCTTTTTCTTCTCTTTTCCCTTTCTCTCACCTGCTTCTCTGCTTTTTATTTGGGGACTGAAATGAGATCTGAAACACACTGTGGGCTTACCTGGGACTTAGCCTTTACCTAAGCTGCCTTTGTGTGTGTGTGGAGCCTGTTTCAAAAACTTGACTAAATCTTTCCTCTGTAACAGCTATTCTTATATATAGCCCTTGCATAATTTTATTTGCTTTCATTTCTTTCCCCCATTTTTCTTTTATCTTCCTATTTTTTCTATGTGCCCATTTAAAATCTGATTTTTTTGTGGTCATAGAAAATGCATTTAATGTCTGCTTTTCCTAAACAGTCTTAAAAACAATTAATTACTTAAATGTAAATTAAATTAGGATGTTATGTTCCCATTACAGTTTTTTGAAGAGACTCCATAAGAGTTTGTCAGCAGCACTCCTAAATCTACCTACATTATCTAAAATGGTATATACTGTCAGTAATTTAGAAAAGTTTTTACTAAATATGGACTTAAGAACAGCCAGTTCATTGGCAAGGGTAAGACTACAGCTAAGAACTATTCTGTAGTGTGTGTCTCGCAAAACACATAGTCTTGGGAACACTTCAGATGATCTTCAGGTGAAGACTACAATAAGTATATGCATAATGACAGCAAGAGGTACAAATTTTACTGTCTTACCTGGTGACTGTTTTTTCTATTATGATGTTAAATATCTGTGGTATTTATCAATTTTTCCACATTTTCTCTGCATCTGTATGAGTCACATTTTACAGTTGCAGCAAAATGTTTGTCTCTAGATATATTAGAATGTCTGTATTAGAAAAATAACAGAAAATTTTTGGTAACATTCCTTTCTTGTTCTTATGATAGTTCCTAGTCCTTGAGATGCAGGCCACTACATCTGGAACCACCTGGTTCTAGACCTGTACAACTTTCTGTGCAGCTGCCCTGCCTGGGTCACTCAATTTTAAAAACAGAGTCATGTTAATAGAACTGCCATGGCGATCCCAGCTCCTTGTTAGCAACGGGTGATATCCATGTGAAAGTGTGATACTGTTTGGACAAGAAAAAGCTGCTGGGAGGACATAAATTTCATACCTTTCTTCTGAAGAACCTAAAAAGCAGAAATGCAATTTCTATATTATAATAATAAGAAACCATTTCCTCTTTTCTCCACTCTTAGGATTTGCATTTATACAGCACCCAAGTTTAATGTTTGAGCAAGAAGTGAAGACTCTGTACAACAGCATTCTTTCAGATAAGAACTGTTCAGTAAACTTAAAAATCCAGGTGTTAAAAAACCTCCAGACCTACTTGCAGGAGGAAGATACACGAATGCAGCAGGCAGACAGAGACTGTAAGTGCTGAGTTCTTCTGTGCCCATGAGCCTTGCAAAACCTGACTTTGTTGCATACAGTTATTATATATCTGTACTGAATCGCTTAAAATTGTAAACAGATCAGTAGTACTGTACCCAAAGTATTTTAGAATTATTTAAAAAGAGGTATATGCATAGATGTATTATTTACTTCCAAGATGTACAAATAGTGGAAGCAATCCAGAATTCATAATTGCTGTAATGATGGAAATAATATTTTTTATCAAAAAACCCTCTAAGTTTAATTTGTAGATAAAAAAATAATAAGTACAACATTTAAAAAAATACTTTCTATTAAGGAATTAAGACTTGAATTAAAATTTTGTTTCTCTATTTTTTTCATATATGTTTATACATTAGACTGTTCTGTGTTTCATGAGATCATAAACCTATTCTAAAAGACAGCAGAAGTATGTATTTATTGTGAAAGATCAGCATATATCAAGTGATGGCAAAATAAGTAGTTCTATATGATGAGTATGCTATTGCTTTTGTCCTTTTTACAGGGAAAAAAGTAGCAAAACAGGAAGACCTGAAAGAAATGGGTGATATTTCCTCAGGGATGAGTAGTTCCATCATGCAGCTATATCTCAAACAGGTCCTTGAGGCTTTCTTTCATAACCAGTCCAGTGTACGCCACTTTGCTCTAAATGTCATTGCACTGACATTAAACCAAGGTCTCATCCATCCTGTTCAGGTATGATAGGCTTTTGTGGTGGGACTTTCTTCTATTCATGTTTTTAGAGGCTTTCGCACTTGCTGCATAAATTTCCAGGTTTTCTCTTCTACTTAAGTTACAGCAGTTTCTTACTGTAGCCAGAGGCTAAAAAAAAGGCATATTTTGAAATCTGCTTTATGTTGTTAGCCCACAAGATTCCAAATGCTTCGTTATCTGTTTTTTGGATTAAGATGTAAAAGCCCAGGCAGTACCTAAAGAGCATGTAGATATGTACATTGGAGCATAACTCTGTTATGACTTTGAGGTATATGCCAAAATGTTTTCTTTGTTTAGTTCTTTATCTTGTGTCAGCTTGCTTCCACCTCAATCCCTATATCCTCCAAGCACTATGGAATTCCACATTCAGTGTCAGAGCTTCAACCATCATCTCCATCACTCTTTGCTTACATAATGTTTTGTAATTAATTTTTGGTGCTGCAACCATTGCCCATGTTCAGTCATAAGTGTTTTTTGGGGGTTTTTTTAAATGCAATTTTCTGTATTTCAAATTCACTTTAGAGTTTGAGAAAAAGGGAAATACTACCTGAAACCTCACAACTTCATTAGTATGCTGGTGTCTTGTAGTGTTTTGTTCTATTTACTTGAAGAAAGGGTAATAAGTTGCATAGACTTTTCTGTTCTAATTTCTGCAGTAGAAACAAAGAAAAAAGACTGAGAAAAAGGTGGTACAATGCCTCTGAATAACCATTTCATTTGTTTTTCAAGTGTGTGCCATACTTAATTGCTATGGGCACAGATCCAGAACCCTCTATGCGAAATAAAGCTGACCAACAGTTGGTGGAAATAGACAAAAAATATGCTGGGTTCATTCACGTAAGTAATTCTAATTTAACATTTTACAAAATACTGTTATGTTCTCTAGTGGTTTAACACTTGAATATGCTTCAGCTCCAGAAAAAGAGTACGCAGTAAAAAAATAAACAATAACACCAAGCAGTTGTAAAGATGACTCCCCTCAGAAACAGAAAGGATAATATAATTTGAAGTGTCTCTTCTAGTCTTCAATTTCCTTTAATTTATGATTCAGAGCAATAGTTTCCACACTAAATAGTATTTAAAAGCCTTTATTTGATAAGAGGTAAGGACAAGTGTTTCATAATGTTTAGCAGCGATTTTCCTGTATCAGTGGACTAAAAAGGAAAACACCATGTAACAGTCAATAGAAGTCCTTAGAATATATATATATATATATTAGAGTGTGCACCAAGGCTTTATAAATTGTAATCTAAGCAGAAGAAGCATAAGAAGCTGTTTATGTCTGATGAATCTTGTTGAAAAGAAAAACTAAAATCTGTGTGAGAATGTGAAGTAGTGGCATAGCGCCAGTTCTGCTTAAGATCTAAAATGAAGCTGCAGCATTCTCTGTATTTTGGAAGATCCCAGTCTAGGTTCTCTGTGTGTACTCTGTTGTAGGACTTCTCATGTCCTTCTTTGTATTCCAGTGCATTTGGAGCATTGTACTGTTGATGTCATCCAAACAGATAACTCATCCATTAAGTGAAGGCTTGCAGTTGAAATTTGCTGTGTTAGGCAGCTAGGATTTAAGGCAGTGTATAGACACATAGACAACTTTGCTGAACAGCAGCAGAGGTACTATGAGGACAGTTGTCTATGCAGCCTAACTAGGAAATAAGTTTGTTCTGAAACTAGAGCAGGACCATTGAAGTGAGTAAAATCAACTGGAAATTACTGGATATATTAAAAAAAATCAAAACAAAAAACAAATACTAATTTTCTGTTGTTAGTCCTATTGTACTCATATAGATTCAGTTATTGGCTTCACTACCAGGGATACCAAGCATATACATGTGGTAAAATATTCTGTTCATGTAGGAAAACATTTCAATGTTCTTTGAAATGTAAATTGTTTAAATTGAAATACCTGGCTATAGTGGGTAAACAGATTACCTGTATGTTCCTAGCAGAATTTACAGTCAAAGCAGTTCACAAGACATTCTGATCTCTGCCACAGGTTCTGTTTGATAGCTCAGATCTGTTTACCATCTCAAAAGGTAGTATTGCCTCAGTATATGTTTTTAATTTAAATTTCAGATGAGCATCCCTTTAAAAGGGTTCAGTTGTACTGCTTTGGAAGCAATGTTTTGAATAAAAAGAGATATATTTCCGTTTCAGATGAAAGCAGTGGCTGGTATGAAGATGTCTTACCAAGTACAGCAGGCAATTAATACCTGCCCAAAAGATCCTGTGAGAGGTTTTAGACATGATGAATCATCCAGTGCACTGTGTTCACACCTCTACTCCATGATCCGAGGGAACCGTCAACACAGACGAGCCTTTCTAATTTCTTTACTCAACCTCTTTGACGATACTGCAGTAAGCACCACATTTCCTTCCCTTAAAAAGAAGTATAAATGCAGCATTAAAAGCTTAAGTTCTCCTTTTATGATGTATCTTTATGACATAAGTATTGATAGCTTTGTTCCCAGTGTGTACTTTTTTTGCTTTCTAATATAAGGTATTTATCCATGTAATAGAATGCATGTTGCATTACTCTGTACCTTTTTATACTCAGTTTGGACTAATTAGAAATAACGTATCTTTAGGTATGACTAAATTTTGCATGTATAGAAGTTGTTTAGAGTGGTTTTGGGGGGCTATATAGAATAAAAATTGTGGTCATTTTTTTTTGCTCTAGATTCTTAGGGGCACTGCAGAAGTATATGAATCCAGGATATGTATTCATGTGTAATTTTTTCTTTAACTTCCAGAAAACAGAGGTGAATATGCTTTTGTATATAGCAGACAATCTAGCCTGTTTTCCTTACCAAACACAGGAAGAGCCACTGTTTATAATGCATCATATAGACATTACACTATCAGTTTCTGGTAGCAACCTACTACAGTCATTTAAAGAGGTATGTGCATTTATATTTTAGTGTATTTATGGTGGTGGAAACATAAGCTTCTCTATAATGTGGTCATTTTTTCAGTGAATGCAGTACCATTATTATGGTGGGAACCAGTTGCATTACTTGGCATGTAAACAATAGTCAAAAACCAAGCAACACTGTCTGTTCTGACCATTACCTGGTAGACACTAGTCAGAAACTCCACTTACATTGCTGCTTATATTATTAAAAAATAATGATGAATTTTGAGATCAAATTTATATAATTTCCCAATATGGCTGAATAACAGCCATATTAATTAATTATATGCATCTGAAAGCACGTGAACCTGGAATCATAATGGAATACTAGTTGTTGTGGTTGTTTGTAAAATTTTAATAATAAAATCCAGTTGGCAGTTATTTTGTTGTCAAGTAGCTGATGGCAGTTGCATTTGTGTTGCCTGAGAGATTTAAAATGCATTGTTTATTGCAAGAGAGGAGTGGGCAGAATTTCTTAAGGCAGCAGTAAGAACCTGAATCATGACAGAGTAGCTGTTGTTATGGCAACACACAAGCCTGTAGGTGAGACGCCTCTGCTTCTTAAAACACTTCATTCAGTGTCTTCCTTTCCTGAAGAGCTGTTGCAGTCGAAGGTGCAAATTGTCAGGAAGCAGTTTCTATAATGTCCAATTTGACTAATAAACAGAAGTCTGTGTTGATGATGCCTGAAGATTCGCTGCCTGAAATGAACTGTGCTTTAAACTCTTACCCTACCAAAGTTGATTTTTAATCTGCTAGAAAGAGACAATACATTCTTCAGGTTGAGAACCAGTGTGTAGCACCCAGCACCAAAAGGATGAGATCCTGCTTAGGTCTGTGTCCTGAAAAATCATACTATCTGCAGTAATAATACATATGTGAAATTAGATCTGTAGATCTACAAGTAATCATAGAACTAATCATAAAATGGCTGGGGTTGGAAGGGACCTTAAAGATCACCTTGTTCCAGCCCTCTGTTATGGGCAGGGACACCTTCCGTTAGACCAGATTGCTCAGAGCCCCACCCAGCCTGGCCTTGAACACTGCCAGGCATAGGGCAGCTGATTATTATTAATCATTATTAGTTCATTATTAATATGATCACTTTGGTCAGCACTGCAATTAGTGTCATAGAATTTTAAGAGACAAGGATATAAAACCACTTTGGACACCAAAGTACTTATGGAAATCTCCATGAGACACAGAAAGTATATTCAGGTGAAAGAAAAACAGAATTTTCTTCCTGATTTATTGCATGTGGCCTTCTACTGTATTTTGCTGTCACTATTAATCAATTTCAGCAGTCTTTTAATGACAACATGGCAGGGGAGTGCTTGTTGCTTCAGTTCCTTCTGAATCCAGCTTGCAAGAAAATCTGGGTGTGGGATAAATTTTTCAGTGTATTTTTGCCATAAATAATTTTTTTAAGAGTATCAAGTTATAAATTAATAATATTCTTCAACGAATTCTCTTTAAGGTAGTAATGATTTTGGACAGATTATTTTAGGAACATACATGATAATACTTATCCTAATTTTGGAATGTGTGTTAACTTCTCTGTTGTGCAGTCTATGGTGAAAGACAAAAAAAAGGATAGAAAGCCTTCATCGGAGGAGGAAACCGAGAGTGACAGTAACAGTGGCAGCGGGAGTGAAAGTGAGGCAGAAGCTTCTAAGCCTCGGAGGTTACGGAAACGAGTGGACTCTGATTCAGATTCTGATGAAGAAAATGATATAAATGCAGTGATGAAGTGTTTACCTGAAAATTCAGCTCCTTTAATTGAATTTGCTAATGTCTCCCAAGGCATATTATTACTTCTGATGCTGAAACAGCATCTAAAGAACCTCTGTGGATTCTCTGATAGGTAAGGCTATTTTAGATAATAGGACTCTTGTATTGCAGTGACATTTTTCCATTTGTTTAAGTTGATTGTAACTACCTATTTAAGCTAACATTTGTGTAACAGAGAAAAAAAATTTATTACAGTGAACTTTGGCTTAAAAATACACAATTATTTGATTTCTTACCAAGCTATCTATCGTATATGGAATGATTCAAAGAGAAATAGTTATATTGGAGGTTTTAAAAGCTTTTTGTTCAAATTACTCTGGACTTTCCTTTAAAGGTCTTCTCTTTTGTTTTCTTCAAACAGTAAAATTCAGAAATATTCTCCATCTGAATCTGCAAAAGTTTATGATAAAGCTATAAACAGGAAGACAGGAGTGCATTTCCATCCAAAACAAACTTTGGATTTTCTGCGGAGTGATATGGCTAATTCCAAGATCACAGAGGAAGTGAAGAGGAGTATAGTAAAACAGTACTTAGATGTAAGTAAATTTGCTTTGCAGAAAGTCTGAAATCTTTTAATACAGTATAAAGTTGAAAGTACATTTCAAAATGTTAAGTTCCTGGTTACCTTATGTGATGTGTGGATCTTCCTTTCAGGATGTTTAGCAGGACTGTATTTCAAAGATTTCTAAGTTTAAACTCAATGATAATTAGTTTCAGCTTAAGGGTATTCATCTTTATGGAGTATTTTCCAATTTCTGATATCCATGGTGTATATCTCTCCCATATTACTTGTTCACTTTATTCCTGACTCTTTCCATCATGGGAACAGAGACTGTGGTTTGTTAACTGTCCCTCACCTTGCACCAGTAACAGACAGAGAAAACTTGCCATTTGGAAAACTCAGGAAGAAAGCTTTTGTGTATCTACCAAAAAAAAAAAATCAGAAAGTTAAGTTTGTAGAATACAACATAAGCTGTTCAAGTTGTCTGCTGTTTGTTTTACCCTGTTTCTTTACTTTGTTACTTGTTTCTAACATAATGTAATGTGATATAAATGTCCATGTTTAAAGTTACAAAGTGAACTGATCTTTTTTCTTTTAATAGTTCAAGCTCCTTATGGAACATTTGGATCCTGATGAAGAGGAAGAAGATGGAGAGGTGTCAGCTAGCACAAATGCTCGGAACAAAGCAATTACCTCGCTGCTTGGAGGAGGCAGCCCTAAAAACAATGCAGCTGAGACAGAGGACGATGAAAGTGATGGGGAGGATAGAGGAGGAGGCACTTCAGGGGTGAGGCGGAGGAGGAGTCAACGTATTTCGCAGCGTATTACGTAAAATGATTTTTATGTGCTTATAAATGTCAGTTTATTATATTAAATGTACACCAAGTAATGTAATCCACATGAAAAAAAAAAGCATTTTGTAGATAGAGATTCTCTACTTAACCGTTTATACAACTTTTGTAGAAAGTTTAACAGAAAAGACAATAAAAAAAAACCAAACTAGAAAATGAGATTTATCCCGTATAAAAAGTTATTAATTTTCCTTTGGAATGTACTGTGTGTTATCCTTTTTATTGTTGCCAAGTTTTTATGTAGCTTTATGATTCATGTGTATATATAATTTTATATATCAATAAGAGATAAAGACACGGGTACAAATTAAGAGTATGTGGTTTTACAAGGATATGTTAACCCCTTGGCGCTGGCGGTCGCGGTGCGTCTCATTGCCGGCAATGGAATGTGTGCCGGGGAATCCCAACTCCCGGCGTCAAGGGATTAAAAGCAATAAAAGCAATAATTTCACTAAAGTTCTTTTGTGTAACACTTGGTCTTTTTTCCCCCCAATGTTTTAGTCATTGAGAAGGTCAAAACGAAATTCAGACTCTACGGAGTTGGCAGCACAGATGAATGAAAGTGTTGATGTCATGGATGTCATCGCTATTTGCTGTCCAAAGTACAAAGACCGACCACAAATTGCAAGAGTAGTACAGAAAACCAGCAATGGCTTCAGTGTTCAGTGGATGGCAGGCTCCTACAGTGGCTCCTGGACTGAGGCTAAGCGCCGTGATGGCCGCAAACTGGTGCCTTGGGTAGACACTATTAAAGAGTCAGACATTATTTACAAAAAAATTGCTCTAACGAGTGCTAATAAGCTGACTAATAAAGTTGTGCAGACTTTACGATCGCTGTATGCCGCCAAGGATGGAACTTCCAGCTAATGAATTTGTACATGCAGCCAAATTTACAGGAATTGAAATAACAGGAAAACTTGAAATATCAACTTTCTGGCAAAAAAAAAAAAAAAAATCAGTTAAATGAAGAGTAAGAATGGAACCTGGGACGCGGGGAAAAAAGAAGGAAATGTTTGGTAAACATTTTTGTGGGAGCTTCCTTCGCTGTTGTGCAGCAGAAACTTCTCAGTTCATTTTTACTCCCACTGTATTATAGTTTAACAAAAAAATTGTTTATATCTTGAAAAAAAACCTTTCTGTTTAAAAAAAAATAAACAAGTGAATGTTGGAAATTAGTCTGTTAATGTTCTTAATAAAGTGTTCTTGGAGTTTAACCTAGCAGCGGATGGCTTTCTTTAGCTTAGCCCAGTTTCCAGGAAAGCATTGTTTTTCCAGGCTGTAAAGTGGCAGAATCTCCTGGATATATAATTTATTCTGTTGAAGAAAAAAAAAAAAAAAATGAAAAAAAAGCATGCAGTATCTATGACCTATCTGCAGGAGGAGTTTTTGTAAATGTAGATTTTGATGTATTAGGTCACCCTGAAATAATACAAGAAAAGGGATCCCCAGCAAATCTGGTGGAACGAATACTGCAATAAATTTTTTTACTTCTCTTTGTTACTTGTCTGTTTCCATTTGAATTTCTTACTGTAAAGATCTGTTTAAATCCATTTATATTATTTTGCAGTCTTTTATGTAAAATTTACTATATCAGTGGTTTTCAAAACAAGACATAAAATATTGTTTATACAGTTTGTATAGGCTGACTTCTGAATAATTGGTATCTTTTTATTTTTATCCCTAGAAGGGTGTAAACACAAGTTAACTCCAGGGTTTTATTGTATCCTGCAATATTTAGTATTAACTATATGATTTAGCACTGTGCCAAACACATTTTCAAGAGTACATTTTGATATAAAAAGAAACTATAGTTTATTCCTTGTATGCTTCAATTTCTTTCTAATGCTGTCCAAGTGGTAATTTATGATAGTTCAGATTTGGGGAAGGCTGAATGACCATTCTGCTTGGGCGAACTGGCCGTGTATGCATTTCTCTGGGTTAATGTAGAGAGGCTTGTGTCCAGAGGAGCTAGCTAGCAATGTCAGAGGAGTGAATGGGTATGAGTCTGGGCAATTACACTACATTCCTTCACAGACAAATTTTTTAAGAAAATGTTTGTATATTAGACTAATTTTTTTACTAATTGAAAGATGTTTTCGCATTTTGTAAATTGAAAAAATGCTATTGAAATCTTCCAGAAGTATTTGCTTCAACTGCCTTGCCACAACATTTCATAAGCAGTTTGTCTTCCTAGAGAGCAAGAAAAGCAGCATATTTAAAACGGTAAAAAAATCTAAAAACAGCTAAACTTTTTAGGAGTCTATTAAACCCTGGTGTCTTTTCAAATGTATTCATCGAAAACAGGTGTTCCTCAACATAGTTGTTTTTCTATTACATTTTGTTTCTTTTACAAATTTAATATAAGATAGGGGGCTGTTTTTGTGAAACTAACTTGCAGAATTCTAATACATTATTCAATTTGTGAGGAATAGTAACAGTATTTCAAAATATTGGTATGTTAAAAAACCCAAACAACCCATTAAACAAATTATTAACAACTCCTCAGAATCCAGTTAGTAAATTGTTGGGGAATGCCTTTTTGTTGTTTCACCATTGGAATTTTTCTGAACAGATATGATTTAGCACCTCTTTGTTTGATAGTGTTGATAGTGGTCTCTTCACCATACAAAAAGCCACCTCTTGGGCTAAGATTGGTATTGTTAAAGGAGGGAGAAGTAGGAGAAGCAGGAGTCAGTCCTCTGCAGCTCTGGAAACAGGACTTTTTTGTAGCAAACAATGAAAGACTCTGTTTCTCAGGGCCAAGTGCAGCCTTTACACTGGCAAACTCATACTTGGAGACTAGAGGGGTTGTAAGACATGTCAGATATTACTGATAAGCAGAGTTGAAAATACTTCACCGAGAAACTCCCAAGTGATAAACACAAGGATTTCATACAGTTGCAGTTTAAAATTAAGTTGGCTGTTAGTAATTTCAATTATATTAAAGCATCTTATTTTTAATAGGTAATAGAAATATTTCCTTGTTCATTTCATGTGGCTTTTCCAATATCAAAGATGGGTTATTTCAATTTGCTTGGTATTTATTGGAATAAAATTATGAGAAAGAAGTTACAATTGAACAATATGAGTTTAAAGTTGAAGTCTAAATTTGTCTTAGTTGAGAGGATTTAGACCATTACTATATTGTATGTTATGCCAGTGGCATACATGCTCCTTGATGGGATGCGATGGTTGTTACATATTTTACAGTTATAAAGTTGATTATAGATGATTAAATAAATTGAATATGATTCTTACTAGTTAAAGAGTTGAATTTTGCCCTCCTGAAGTACACAGAGTAATGCCTAGTCTGGTTTTGCCCATCACAAGAACTCTGGTTACTGGCTGTGAAGGGAGAAGGTGGCAGTGCCCCGTTTTGGAAAGCAAACTCCAGTTTGCTGTGTGAGACTCGGGCTGGTGGAGTCAGTGCCCGGTCTCAGCACCAGCGGCATCAGTGCAGGGCCCAGCCCCTGAGCAGCACCTGCAGTGGAACCACCATGAACCACCTCAGCAGCAACAGCACACACCAACCTAAGAATTTCTCCATGTGAGAAAATGTTTGGCTTTGTTCTGGTTATTCTTTAAGTGCTGCAGTGCAGTAATTGATCCAGTGACACAATTTTACTCCTTTGTATTGACATAGCTTTGTAGTATTTTTTCACTGTATGGCTATAGATTTTTACATATATAACTATAAGATTATTGAATTTTTTATTCTTCCTGCTTTCTCCCTTTGAGTACAGGATCCATATGTGGAACTTGTTGCACTAGCTTACCTAACAAAGGAGTATTACCAAGATTTTAGAATTAACACTAGCCATATTGTACTTTTTAAGAAAACACAGACACTTCCGCAATCTAAATAAGAATGAAATTATTATTTTTAATCTTCCACTTCATACTGTAAAATTGCAGAATAATTCTTGAATATTTTCAAGATCACAATAGCTTTTGACATAACTGTAATGATAAGTATTTTTTTAAATTATTCAGTAACACCGTTTTGTATTTTTGAGGTTCTTTATTGCTTATATTAACAACTCTAATGTGTACAAAAGTAGGCATGGGAAATATTCAGCATAAGTATTTTAGTGAGGTGTGGCCATTAAAAAAATATATTTAAAATTTTTAAATTTGAGTCAAACTTTAGTCTTTGTTTTGCTCTTGTGGTATCACTAGTAAGAATATTGTTACTGTAGAATAATTAGGTTGTGCTAAACAGTAGCTCTAACATGAAATACCTTGCAGCCCTGAAATAGTTCTTAAATGTGTTTGTGGCTCATGTCAAAAAAAAAGTTTTTAATCAGGTCTGGCTCATCTGGTGCTGGTTAACAGCAGGACATTAATGTGTTAATGATATTCCAGAGAAATGAACAGATGAGTTCAGCTGATCCTTTGCTTTGACTCCGAGCCTCAGGCAGATCTCAGTGACGCTGAATTCAGACAAACAAACACCTTTTCTGTGCTTTCCTGTGTCCCAGCACTCCTGAGCTCTCATGCCCTACACACAGCAGGAGTGCAAGCCACAATTCCTATTTCCTAGTGTTCCTCCACTCACCAAAGAGCCACACCATGGTCATATGAGCATTTCCATATCTGTCAGAGAGTTTGTCATCTTATCATTGAAGTTCTGAGTTGTAATGGGTGAGTTCTTAATGTAAGTAGCAATTTTTTAGATCTCACGGTTCCTTGACTAAATATTAAAGTGTTATTGTTATATACAAATAAGTTCATAGTATTTTACTATTTCATTTATTTAAAATAAATGTTTTAAGAGTTCAGTCTGGACCCTTCCAAAACGAAACTTGAAAGTTTTTAATCCTAGAATGTGCACACACTTTGTTGATCCCTTTTTCACTATGCTCAGAGTGCTCAAATTATGCCTGGGCGCCTGTAAATCATCCAGGGAATACATTTTCGGATTATTCTGGGAGACTTGCCAGTCTGCGTTCCCCCCATCAGACATGACTACACAATTTCTAATTTCCGCGTTATTCAGGGGCAGCGCCCTGCCCCGGCTGCGAGCTCAGCTCTCCCGCAGCCTCTCCTGGCCGGGCCGGTTCGGGGCAGGGGCGGGTTCGTCCTGCGGGGACCTGAGCTGGCCCAAGGGCGCGCTGTGCCCTGGCAGCCACCCCAGGGCAGGGACTCTGCGCCGCAGGGACTGCAGGACATCGCCAGTGGCTGCCAGCTCTGGCACCGAGTGACCCGTGACACTCCTGACTTCAGCGGCCTCTTCCTTAAAGCAATCCGGTTGGGCTTCAAAGGAGCTTCTCTCCATCACTGTTCTTTGTGTGGCTGTGTTGAAAGGCTCATATTTCTGTTTTGAAATAAGACCCTGCTTCCTAAATTCTGGAAAGGTGATTGATCTGATTTCACCCCCACTTTCCTGGGGACTGGGCATGAGCAGGGTGCTGCAGCTGTGCCTGCAGTGCAGCCTCGGCCCCTCAGCAGCTGCAGAACCAGCGCCCAGCTGTGCTGGGTGGGTCGCTGCTGGTGCGGGCTGCACCTCGCTGCCCACACTGTCTGTCCATCACCTCACTGTCAATGCACTTCCTCCTTTCTCTTCTCTCAAGAGGGCTTCTGAATTTGTTTTACCTATCCCTTATTTGTATTCTCTTCTCAATTATCAGAGGCTACAAAATTTGCTGGAAACAGCCCCATTTTGTCAGTACATGTAATTTATTTTGGAGAAACCATATAGGGGGCCATCTGCTTTTCATTTTGACTTCACAAGCGCAGAATGAAGAGTTACATTTTCTTTGAACAAGTCTTCTTTCAGTCTCTGATTTTGTTCTCTTGTTAGCATTCGTGATTGTACAGAAATACTCCCTCACTGCACTTAGATTTCTGGAAGCCAGAAATACATGTGTGGAGGGAGATATTTAGTGGGTTTCCTGCTTAGACTAAATGTATTCTGTGAGCACAGGCAAAGTGTGATGAATCCTTGAGAAAATCTATTTGTTTCTTATTTGTGAGAGCTTTTTTATTTTGAATAGTTTCATGTGGAGGTGGATGTTCAGGTCCAAGGTCAGCCTTGGACATCACTTGTGCGATGAGTCCCTGCAGTTCCATCTGCACTGACAAACTGCAGGACAGACTCACATAATACCAAGTTCTGGGTGATTTGGATCACTCCTCATCCAGGCTTTTTATTTGCTGTCCTAAAATACTGCTGTTGCTCCACTCAAGAGAGAGAGGATCCTTTCCTTCCCTTCGTGTTAAAATCCACATGATATAATTGGTGCAGAGCTTGTTATTAAGTCTGTATTCATCCTTTGAGCCATCCAGACCAAACTTTCCAGACCAGCTATGTACAGGCTGAGTTTTTTCCTTTGGACAACTGATCCCAATTACAGGATCCCCCATGGCTCGTGTAAATTTTTCCTACCTTTGATTTTTAAGTCTTGGCTGGGAAACCAACTGGTCACTTCTTTAAATGTCATACTAGATATTGGTGGTAGGAGGGTACACATAATTACAAGGCATGTATTATTCTCAGCGGGCCCTTTTCAAATTTAAGTGCTTTTTGAACTTTCCTTCCATCTATTAGTTGTGTCTTTCTAGATCAGGAAAAGAAAAAAGTCCTTCCCTTATTTCAGTGTATTTGAAAAGTTCCCAGCTGAGACTCAGGGTTGTCTTCTGGTGCTTTACCTCCTGTGTGTTATCTCAAACTGACAAAATTATTTCAAAAGAAGTTTTAGGGCTGTATTTATTGTTCGGATAGTAGTGGAGTTTTGTTCCTTTTTCCTACAAAATTTTATGAATAGTAGTGCAGATTTATCTTGTGTACACATTCCAATGCTACATATAATTTCTTGAAGCCTATGTAGGATCCTTGAGATTCCACAGCTGTAGACCCTTGTTTCCATCTTCAGAAGGTGTAAGTGGGGTTTTGAGGAGACAGGGAGCCCAAAGGGAAACTTCCCTTGTCTTCCCTTGCATGTTCCTCTTGAAACCAAACTATTTCTGTTTCTTCACTGGCCAGGGATCTTGAAGAGAAAACACAAATACCATCCCTGTGTATCTTAATCTGTCTTTTGTCAGAATTTGACATCTTGTTAGTAGTGTCTAAGTTTAAATATCTCAGCCAGACTTCTGGCTTCAGCTGGAGGTGCTCTTGTGTCAGGTACTTACATGATAAGTACCATTGACTTTATTACTGCCTGAGTCCCTTAACAATCAAGATTTCATATTAAAGAACCAAAATAGTTGAAGCAATATATTCTTCCCTTTGTAGCTTTGTCTTTTTCATCTTATTTTAATCTTGTACTTTTTTTGATTTTTTAAGTTGGCGTTGGGTGTTGTCTCCAATATATCTTTTTGAGGTTTCATTGGTGGAGTGTTTTTAGTTTTGTTTTTTGTTTTACTTCTACTTTTGCTTTGTTGCTGTTTTTTAAACTTCCTGCAAGAAAGGTTTTTCCTGAAGTAAGTTGCTTTTGAATTTTTAAAGCTTTCCAACAGAAAACACCACAGCAAACAAAGATCAAAACATTAAAATGTAAAATGCATGACGTAGAGAACACAGCCTCTATACATGATTTAATCCAAAGAAAGTGATCATGTGATTAAGCTGTGAAGCTTCCCTATCTTTCGTTCAGATGGAAACGCCATGCTATTGGAGTGCTAAAGGAAGTTCAGGTCTCCTTGGATGAGATTCCTAAATAGATTTGGCAGGGGCTGGTTGCCACAGCACCCAGCCCCAGCAGCATCTCAGTGCAAGTGTCCGTGGCAGCAGCCTTGGGCTGTGGCAGCGTTTGCCATGGCACCATCCTGGCTCTATCAGGGGCAGCTGAGCTGGGCTTGCCATGGTCCTGCATCAGCCACAGAGCTGACCGAGAGCCACCAACTCAAACACAGCTGAGAAACCACTGGGTGATCCTGTATCTAGTGGGTAATATGCACATGCAGATGTGCAGGTTTAAAACTCAAAAGAGAATTTGTACTTTTACATGTTTTTGTGCAAGGAAGAAAATAGGATTTTAATGTTTAAAATGAGGTTTCTTACATAGTGACTGTGGTAAAAGATGCCAAGGAGCTGCAGGGGTTAATGATCCTCAGTGTAAAGTTCATCACTTTTCCCAGTATCTTGCTATTAATTGGCAAGGAGCTGCACTGTTCTCTCACTGCTTGATTATAAAATTAACCTGGCATTTTAATATCACAGTAGAGAAATGAATAGAATAGAATAGAATAGAATAGAATAGAATAGAATAGAATAGAATAGAATAGAATAGAATAGAATAGAATAGAATAGAATAGATCAGAACTGCTACGGTTGGAAGGGACCTACAACAATTATCTGCCACTTCCAAAGACTTTTTTGCTAACCCAAAGACCATTTTAGGACTGAGCAAAGGTTAAAACCTGTTCCTAATGGCACTGTCCAAATGCTTCTTGAACACTGAGACTTGGGGCATCAACCACCTCTCCAGGATGCCTGTTCTTCTATGTGACCATCCACAACCCTTGTGGTAAGGAAATGCTTCTTGGTATCCAATCTGAACCTCTCCTGCTTCAGCTCTGAGCCATTCCCATGCATCCTGCCCCTGGATGCCAGGGAGAAGAGCTCGGCACCTCCCTGCGTCCCTCCCCTCCTCATGAAGCTGCGGAGAGCAGCGAGGTCACACCTCAGCCTCCTTTTCTCCAAAGTGGACAAGCCCAAAGACTTCAGCTGCTCCTCACAGGAGGTTCCAGCTCTGTTTCCCTCCTCAGGAAGCACGGAAGGACCTTCCCATCCTTCTCCACCTGCAGGGCCTAGCAGCCCAAGGCGAGGCCCATCCCCTCCCTGGACCGGCTGTGCCCTGCTCGGTGCCCTGGGATGGGCTCTGGCTGTGCCCTGCTCGCTGCTCTGGGATGGGCTCTGGCTGTGCCCTGCTCACTGCTCTGGGATGGGCTCTGGCTGTGCCCTGCTCGCTGCTCTGGGATGGGCTCTGGCCGTGCCCTGCTCACTGCTCTGGGATGGGCTCTGGCTGTGCCCTGCTCACTGCTCTGGGATGGGCTCTGGCTGTGCCCTGCTCGCTGCTCTGGGATGGGCTTTGGCTGTGCCCTGCTCGCTGCTCTGGGATGGGCTCTGGCCGTGCTCTGGGATGGGCTCTGGCTGTGCCCTGCTCGGTGCTCTGGGATGGGCTCTGGCTGTGCCCTGCTCACTGCTCTGGGATGGGCTTTGTCCTCGGGGCTGCCCGGGCACTGCTGACCCACCCTGAGCCACCCCTCTCCCACTTCACCCCTGTGCCCGGTGTCACTCCTTCCCAGGTGCACAGTCCACCACTTGGACTTGACAAATTTCACCCCATTTAAGATTGCTTAGTGCTCCAATCTATCTAGATCCCTCTGCAAGGCCTCTTGTCCCTCAAGAGAATCCACAGCACCTCCCAGTCTGCATCATCACCCAACCTGCTACTGGTGCACTCACCTCCAGCATCCAGACTACTGACAAACACATTAAGCAGGACACTAACTAAAAAATGAGGAATTTTTTTGTGTCTATTGATGTTATTCTTCATTTTATTTATTTTCCTAAAGAGGCTGCTTTGAAGATTTCCCATGCCAGCCACTAACCAAAAATTAAAAGAAACAAAGCAACTGTTTCTAAACACTTATTCTATGCAAAGTGTAAACAGACATATACTTGGGAATGTTGAGTATATTAGGAATCCTAGAAACTCCTGAAAAAGTAAGCCAAACCAGCATCCTGGGCTGCATCCAGAGCCCCGTGGGCAGCAGGGCAGGGAGGGGATTCTGCCCCTCTGCTCTGCTCTGCTCTGCTGAGACCCACCTGGAGCACTGCATCCAGCCCTGGGCTCCCAGCACAGGAGGGACAGGGACCTGCTGGAGCCAGCCCAGAGGAGGCCATAAAGATGACTAGATGTTGTATTGCACTAAATAGTTATTTAGTTATTTGCACTGGGTGTTTGGTAATTTGCACTGTTCACATGGTTTGTATCCCATGTCCGCACTGTCTTCCCCTTCCCCCCGGCCCCGGTAGTGCAGCCTCGGTGGTCTCCCCTCCCCTTGCCCCTCCTCACTTGTATCCCATTGGCTGTAGTCCTTCTCCTCCAGCCCTTTCCAAGCTCTTAAAGCTCCCTAGAGGCAGCTGGTTGGCCTCTTTCCCATCTTGGAAAATAAAGGTAGGACGTTGGTGCCCACCTGGAGAACAGAGCTTCTGGTGTTTTGCCTTTGTCCGTGTAAGACTGTGTGGGCTGGGGTCCATAGCTCACCAGACTGGACCCAAACAGCCCACCCAGACACAGCATCTTGCAACTAGAGGGATGGAGAACCTCTGCTCCAAGGACAGTCTGAGAGAGTTGAGATTGTCCAGCCTGGAAAAAAGAAAGCTCTGGAGGGACCTCAGAGCTCCTTCCAGTACCTGCAGGGGCCTCAGAGGAAAACTGGAGAAGGATTTTTTACAAGGGTAGGGAGTGGTAGGACAAGGGGCAATGAGTTAAACAGAAAGATCAACTCGGGCTAGATATAGAGAAGAAATTTTTTTTGTTGAAGGTGGTGAGTGAGTCACAGCCAGGTGAGAGGCTGTGATCACAAAACCACCAAAAACTAACAAAAAATTCCATAGGGATGGCAGAAATGAGGCAGGCTGGATAAAGAAAAAAATTTACCAACTTCTTCCTTTTCCAAAGTTTCAAGTTCTGCAGTTTGGTGCATGAGGAAAATCTTATGTTCAAATTTGAACATAAGCATTAACTTCTCTTTCAGCTTTGCAAGAGAAACTTCAGCCCTGAAAAACTAAGCAATTAAACTGTAAATCAGTCTGGATTAACAAATACATATACAGTTGTATTTAGACTACCTTTACAAGGATATTAGAGAAAATTTGTTTATAAATGTTGCAATGACTTGACAGATTTTTATTAGTTTGATCCTCATAACTTCTATGACAGCAGATCTCCTCAAGGGTTTTTTAATGTCTGTTTCAAGATTTCTTTAATTTCAAATGACTACCTGCTTCTCTCAGAAAAAGACCTTCTAAACAGTTTCCTTCTCTTCAGCCCTAAAAGGGGCATCATGGAAGAGAAAGTGCAAAAAAATTTGAGTCCGTGGAAGCAGCTTGGTTAAGAGGTCACTCTTGATGATCTTCTCACATGTCCCAAGTTCTTTTCTCACTGCTGTGGCTCTGCAGGAGCAGCTCTGCCTGCCCAGGGTGCGAGTTCAGCGCTGACATCTCAGCTGGGAGGTCTTTGAAGCCTCCCCACCCTTGTGTTAATGATTTGTGATGCTGTGGATCTGAAGCCACATCAAGAAAGCATTTCCTTTACCACTGTTAAAATGAAATGGAATGACTGCTTTCTCTTCTTTCTCACAGATGGCCGTGGACATAATGAGATTTCCACGCTTGGCTAAACCAGTATTTTTCACAGTATTTTTCCACCAGGAACAGAAAGTGCTTCCTGATGAATTGTTTGCTGCCACTCTGAAGAAACACAGTATTACACTTTGGGGAAAGTCACAGTTTCATGCTTTGATTGGATCTTCAAAGGCACTGGCCCCTTTCACTTGGAGATGATCAAACCCAGTCCTGAGTTTTGCAGTCTGGTCAGCCCTGTGAGAAAAGCTGATGCAGAGTCTGAGGATTGCTAAAAAAAAAAACGTGGCCAGTTTGGACCCCTGAGCCTACAGAACTGTCAGTTCTATCCCAGGATGTGTGTAATCCTCTAACAGTCTCCCTCTGAACGTTATTTTTTGATGCTTGCCAAGATGCAGCTTCACTTGGAAACATGAAATTTTTAGGGTTTTTAACTATTACACTTTGGGGTGACAGCAATTAACCACTGGAAATCAATACACCTTTGATTTCCATGAAAAATTTGTATTTCTTCACTACAAAATAAAAACTACAGCTGCTGGGAAAAAGTTACCACAGCTGCATCTGTGGTGATGCAAAAGACATCACAACTGCTTGATGGTCACTGAGCATAGGGGAGATTTTTCTACAAGGCCCTGGGGGTTGCTGGAGGAGCTCTGAACAGCAGCATCCTGCAGGAGGAACAGCAATGCTGTTTTTACCCCTGCCCTTTTGTGTCTCACTCTGCTGCCTGACTTTCCTAACAGAAGTCTATTTTTTCATTTTCATTTCTGACTATTTGTACCTCTTTCTACCAATTACTCAAACTCTTCTAAGATTTCTCAAAACTACTGCACAAATAGGCTGGGTTTAAAATACGACAGTAGTGCACATTTACACATACAGTCCTAGTGGTACACAGCAATAATAGTGCTACATGTGTAAATCAGTTATAGCAGAAACAAATAAAATCACTTTTATTTAACCAGTTTATCACAGCCCTTATGTTATCAAAATAACTTCATAGTATGTTAAATATTAAATACAAAAGTAAAACAGTTGTACACTGCTCTTAAAATAACATTTTTTGTGTGTTTTATATATGTTTCTATATAAAGCAGCTGACCCAGATCAGTTTAAGACTGTGGGTCTGCCTTTACCAACTATATTTAGTTCTTCTTGACCTGAAGACATATGGAAGGAAAACTACATTTTAAGGAATTCAGCTTCATCTAGGCAAGGCTGGAAACTGTGAGAGTTTCCATGCTGCTTAAGAAGGAAACCAATTCAGGCCTAAATCCATTTTAAGTAGAACAATTGCTAACTTTAAAAAACCCAAACACCAGCAACTATTTTGAAGAGCACAGTGACTCTGAACTATTCACTTGTCTTCCACATCTGCTATCATAGCCTCAACTGCATTCCAGTCCAGCTTGCTAAGGATGCTGCCTGTGCTTTCAGAAGCACTGTCAGTGCTGATGCTGCCCAGAGGAGAGAAGCTCATGCTGTGCACTGCAGAGGCCTGTTGGGGAAAGAGAAGATGAAGTGAACATTGTGCTTCATTCATGGACAGCAGAAATGATCCTACTCTTTTAAAACATGTCCAAATCCAGTGATGTGTCTGATTATTCTGCAACAAATACAATCTATTTTCCTGTTAATGCCCTCCCACTGGTGTCTGTTGCTTGGGCAGGCAATGTGCCTCTACAGTTTTTTTAAAATAACATTGAATTTCAAGGGTCACAAGAATGATTGCAACTGTAAAAAAAAAGCAAAAAACACAACATGGTTCTCCTGAAGCCCCACCATTTATGCCCCTCTATATCTATCTCACCCACATATTTTGAGCAGAGAATCCCATTTTAAATAAAGCAGAAGTAAACAAAGTGTTAATTGGAAAGTATTAAACAGTTTATAGAATGAGTAGGTACTCTACCTGGAACATGGAGTCATGAGTATCTTGAAGTATTCTTTGGATATCATCAGGCACAGTCCAAGGACTCACCACGTCTCGATCAGTGTCAGGATCAACACCCTCTGTCTGAACTGCAGTGGCAACTCTAGGAGGCTTTTGTGTTGAGCTTCTGCTGACTCTGCACTCAGCAGCTGAGGAGAAAACAGGCCAACCATAGCCCTTAACACTTCTTGCATTTTCCATCCCAATCTCTTGAAACTCCTTCAAGAATAGAAGCTTCAGTTTCTAGGAACTGAAGCTGTAGGTAAATCCTTGTGAAAACAGCAAGTTCTGTTATCTAGAACTGATGTGAGTTTATGGTGAGAAAAGGCTGCTGGCTCCTTCCAGGCTCCTGCTCTGAACTGCCTTCCCAGGGCAGAACACAAAGTGGAACAGGACTATCCATGGTGCCTACAGCATCCAGGCTCTGTGGTGCCATCCCCCACAAAAAGAACATTGCTTCCTTATTTGGCAGAGGACTAAACTCAATAAATTCTGAATTTGTGCCTCTTCAGAAGACATGGAACTTTGATGAAACCCTAAGCAGTGATGTGATAGACTGGAAAAATGGATACAAGAAGGTGCCAGGAAATCAGAGAAAGATCAACCTGAATATAGAGTTTAAAAAGTGAATATATGGAATGGAGAAAAATTATTTTCCACATGAGTAGAGGCAATTCAGGAAATGTGTCTTTCTGCTTATCATTACTTCTCTCAATTTCCTATACTGCAAGTCAAATACACTGACCTTTGACTGTCCAAATTATGCCAATAGTATAATTCTGGTGTAAGGCAGAATATAATCAGGCCACAGTATTCCTAAGTCTCAGACTAATTCACTTCTCATTCTTTGATCAGAAATTCTGCTGCTGTTAACAAGTACTGTATCTGTTAAAGAATTTGATTTGAAACAATCTTTTGTGGATCCAGACCTACAAAGACAGGTATGGGAAAAGTACCACTAAAATCCAAAGGGGATTTTTTGTTAAGCTTAGTCAAATTTTTCTGTGCTAACATGGAATTATGACAAAATGATATATTAGATGGATACTGTATAGAGGGATAACAAAGACAATTCCTATTTTAAAGAGCTCAGAAAATCAGCAGCATAGAAAGGCAAGGGAGAGGCATAATTCTTGTGTCCTGGTCTGCAATTAACTTTGTCTCTGCGGATTTGAACTGAAAGGTAAAAAACTCTCGTGATTTCATAACCTGTGTTTCAGGAGTTCACCAAAATCTAGCACACTTATTTCAGTAATCTTGAAACTGTCACCTGGCTAAAACTATTCAGAAGGTAAACAGAGGTGGTTAAAATATTTCACAAGTTTCTAATTAAAAGGATTTTTAAGTGGGGAAAAAAAAAGAATTTTATTCTTCTAAACAAATGCTGTATCTGCATCTTATCCCCCCCCTGTATTATGTAGCATTATTTGTTCTGCATAACTTACAGTGTCTGGACTTAACAGAACCATTTGTAGCATTTCTCAGTCTTTTTCTGGAGGTACTTTTCTGAAAGAGCATACAGGAATTTCCTGTAAAGAGAAAGTAAGCATTTTCTTTTTTAAATGCTGATCAAATATACTCAAAGATGCTTAGAAATTTTTCTCTACAAGTTTGCTGCCTGGATTACATGGTACTCTTGCTATGGCAATTTAAACTACTTTGGATTTAAAGAGAAGTGATAAGAAAAGGTAACTCTCATCATTTAGCAAAACAATAGCAGCAGAATTACAAAAGCCTTAAGACAGGAAATATCCAGGTTTATAAATCTGATTTTTTATACAGATATCCCTTCCAAAAATCCAGCAGTCACCTAAAGATCCTCTTCAGTATGTGCCTTCATTAAAAAAAGTTCTGTTCTTACCCCTGGACTGTGTTAAACCAAGAGCTGGGGTGAAATGTTGAACTTTTTGACCAAAGCCAGGTTTGGCAGCAGTTCTGCTCCTTTCTGCTAGAACAGGACTGTTCAGATGCCCTCTGCAACAAGACAAAAAGACCAACACAACAAAGCTTAAATACTTGCTACTGTGTACCATATGCCATTCCTCCACACAACTCACAAGGCATATTCAAAAGAGATATAAAAGCCAGAGAAATCACATTCAGCCCAGTGAGCTGAGGACCAGCTTCACACACTGCTTGTGGGGCCAGTAAGCCTCACCAGAATCAGAACTACTATAATCACAGTGAAGACACATCAAACTGGCTTTACAGAGAGCCACTTTATGTCCAACAAAACTTTTTAGTTGGTAGCTCCTGCCACTCCTGAGTGGATTCCTGCATGATGTTCCTTAGCATGTCTGATTCTGGCTGGGCTGATGCACTTAAACTTCCCTTGGACACACCCAGCAGGCTCTGACAGCACTGACTACATTCAGTCTAATGTTGTATGCTAGAACTGTAACAAAAAAAGGTACTGTAGTGAAAAAGAGAAGCAGAAATATTGAATTACAGAATTACCCTCTAAGTACAAAGTTCTCCCTATTATTCTGAAAAGCATAAAATTATATATATAAGAAGAAAAACTACAATGCAATACACACCTGTATTAGATGTATACACATGTAGCATTAATACCATCAAACTGAGTAAATGTATCAGTTCATAACACTCAGATACCCTCATCTCCCCAAAAGGTAATAAGCAAAGTGTGAAAGTAAGAACAAGTAAAATCCCAAGTAATGAAAAATTAAGAAAGAGAACAAGTCTAGAGTTTGCACAGTAGAATTTTTATGCGCTTCCTGCTTGCTGTTAGATCCTCTTCAGGTCTATACTGCTGGTTATAGTCCATTGGCCCTCATGGAATCACTAAGGTTGCAGAGGCCCTCCAAGATCAAGTACACCCTTTGACAGGATTACAAGCCTGTCAACCAGACCCAGCCCTGAGTTCCACGTCCAGTCACACCTCCAAGGGATGGTGACTCCACCACCTCCCTGGGCAGCCTATTCCAGTGTTTAACCACCCTTACTGTAAAGGAACTGATGTTAGTAGAATGGGTTAGAACACTGCTTACAGCCCAATTCCTCAGTTGCTCCAAAAGGCATTTTAAGGCTCCCTTCAAGATTTGCAGTAATGGTTTTAACAAGCCTGGAACAGGGACTTGAGAGTCTCTGATCCAGACAAATTGTATCTTTGATTCCACCAGCATATGACTTTTCTCTCAAGCTATTCCTGTCTAAACTTGCTACAAAATTTGGATGGTAGTAAAGTCACCAGTAGAACAGAGCAGGTTTAATGCTTAGAGTGTTACCCTGTACTAGATGCCATCTTCCTCCTTCTGTAAGCTTGAGCTGATCTTGTGCTGGACAAGGTCTTGTGATCACTTGCTGGTGATGCCACTGTTTCAGATAACATTTCATTCATCAGAGAAAGTGCCTCTGATACTCTGATTCTGTGATGCTCAGACAGCAGGGCTCTGCAGAGAAATAATATTACAGATTACCTCATGCTGTCACTCACTTCACTGCAGCTGGCTTGTGAGTCCTGTAAGGCTAGACGAAGAACATTTTTTACAAGATTTCACAGAAAATATACTAAGCCTTTTAAGAGATCATTAACAAAAAGTTACAACATTTCTTACCGAAGGGTTTGAGAGGATGAATGAGTAAATGTTGGGGAAAGAAAACAAACAATGATATTTGGAAAGCAACAAATATAGTCAAAGGATAAAAATGTTCAGAGTTCCCCTAAATGGTAAAGCAAATGTGAATTATTCATGCTTTTGGTCGAAATTTCATTCATATCTGAAGTTTCATAAGCAATATAGTTAAAACGATCTCTACATCTTCCTCAGGACTGGAAAACTAATATAAAAATAAGGATTTAAAAGCAACTTACTTGTCTTTTTCTTCTTTCTTCTTCTGGAAGACTCTAATATCCTTTGAAGTAGGATTATGATGCTGTTTAAAAAAGTAAAAAAATCTTTAACTAATTATGTACTGTGGTCTCATTCCAGTCTCTCACTCTCAAAATGTGTACTTACTTGACTTGAAAGTTACTGCTTAAGAAAGTCTTCAGAAAAAAAAACAATATGAAAGCATATGGTCCAACCAGGAAATTCAAGTAAGATTGTCTCTATAACTTTCCAGTCTCAAAAAACATACTGAAATCCTACACATCTTCCATATCTCACATGCTTAAAATATTAACATTCCTAAGGAGATGCCCTCACAGTCAAGCTCAAAGTTTCAAATGGCCTCACCTCCAATTTCCTAAAAATCAGTGGTATTCCTAATAACTGATATATAAAACAGAACAAGGTTGCACTTTGATCTGTGTTCAATAGAGTACAATTTGAAGTCTTTATTTCTTCTTAAAAAAAAATACAAACCAAACCCAAACCATCCACTGAAAGCTGAGAATCCCTCCACTAATGATTTCAGGAGAAAAGCCCATAGGAAAAGCATCAAGTGTTTATTAATGGGCTGACAACACAGGAAAGCAGGACCCATTTTTCTTAAATCACTTCTCTCCACACATGTGCAGAAGAACATCCCAGTTCAATTGTTTAATCTTTTAGGGGAAATACTTTATTTCACATAGATCTGTTACTCTTTCTGAAAGTGAATACAGTTGAACTATTTAGTCACAGGGAACTTTGTATGTTACACATTTGCTGCTTGGGAGTTAAAACAAATAGAGCTTCAGCCTGCAAGTATTTACAGCACATCCTGAATTCAACAAGTAGAAAGTATAGGAATATATTTGGTGTTGTTAGGTGTCGTCTCCTGTAACTCCAGAGCTTCCTGTAACTCAGCAGGGTCTTTTCAGATCCTGAAGGCATCCAGATGGCAAATGCATATTTTAAGAGTAAATACCAATTGGAAAATTGGACTTCTGAACTGCTTTTGTATTTTTTTTTTAATTTTCTATTATTTCCAGCACGGAAAAATTTCCAGATCAGGCCATAAATGTGTTTTCAGTAATAAAATTAAAATGTAAAAAAAATTCTGAGAGTGGACTGTTCATTGAAATCAGCCTTTAACAAAATATTTTGTAAGATACCTGACATATATGGTATATTCTAGCATCTCAGCTGATCCCTTATGATTTTTGCATGCACCCCAGGGTGGGTGAATGGCAGTGACAGCTGCCCTCAGTATCCTGCCATGTCTGTAAAGGATGCTGGAATCTGAACACTGCTTTTTAAATTCTCTGGGAGGCATGTGGGAAGATGAAACAAGGTGAAAACACATCTTAAGAACTGCTGTAGCTCTCATTAGTGAATGTTGCAGCTGCATCCATCACAGTCGAGGGCCACCTGCATTACTCTGCAGCTTCTGGAGAACACTGGTGTATTTACATACCTGACACAACTATGGCCAGCTCCAGTAAAATCATACATGTAGAAACCCTACATCACAATAGAAAATAAAAACCCCACCACTCCCAGCCTTTGCATTTTCTAACCCGAATAATCAACACTTGTATAATAAGTAACAGTTACTCTTCAATACACCTGTTATTCTTACCACATTCTTTCTCAGGTTGAATGGATGATGTTCTTTCTGTCTTTGTTCATCTAGTTTCTTCAAATATTCTTTCATTCTTTCATTTTGCTTTCTTTTCATCCATGTTTGGATCTCTTTCCTTTCCTTTTCTGTTCTTTGAGAATGCCCAGAAGCAGAATCAAGGACCCTGAGGGCAGATGTAAACAGGAAATAATCTAGCACATCCTGTAAATTGCAGACAATGGCAACTCCATGATATAATACAAACATTGAAAATTCTTTAAAATCCTGACACAGCTGGAAGCATAAGTAATGAACAAGAGGGGAAATTTTCTTTTGCAAATTTTTACTAAATAAAAGTCTGGCAAACAAGTAATTTCCAAGACATTTCCTAAAACTTTTCTTTTACTTGTCAGCTACATTCAGATACTAGAAGTAGAGCTTAAACTGGTGGGAACTGTGTCACTAATGCAGCAGACTGGTGACCTGAACAGCTGCATTTATTTGTCTTGTCAGCAATTGATATCACAAACTGCAGTAGGAAACAGCTGTCACTTTGACCTCTCTCAGGAAAGAACACAGCTGATTTTATAACTGACAGTCAGGAAGGTGTAGAAATCTCCAGCATGGAGGGGAGCATGACAAGCTGGCATCTGGGGCTCGAAGTTTCTGAAGCTGCTGTGCAACTGCCAGGAAGTTTCTGTTCTGTCTTTCAGAACTGATTTAAAAGACCTGAAGATCTGAACTGAATCTTCTGTATAAAACCAGTTGTATAAAACCAGTGCTCCAGCCTATACCTAGCAGAAGAAGGAACAAGAATACTAACCAGAATACTAGAAAACAATTAGTACATTTGTCAATAATGACCAGTAGATTTGTGGCAATTACAAGTTCTAATACTAGTCCCATTAACACCAAACTACATACTTGCTCCCATTGTTTACAGGGTGTGGACCACAAGAATAACCAGGGTTAAAATGATTTAAGCAATACACAACAAAAACCAGCCATGGTATTACCTAAAGGTTTTCTTAGCCTGTGTTCTTGCAAAGCCCAGCTCCAGCAGAGAGGTGTCACTTTCTAGCACACGATCATTCACCACATCAGTAACATCACGTGGCCCAGTAATTTGCAGGAGATCTTCTAAAGAGCTTGATGTTAGGGAGGAAAAAACCCTGTTACTAAATTAATGTATAACATTCCTGTAAAAACAGCAAGCTAAACCCCTTTCTTTTATACTTAAAACAACAATATCCAGGTTGTTTTACATAAAGCCTTTGGACTAAATATTCTTTCCCCACATCTCCACTGGATTAGTACACTTGAGTGAACTTTGATGAGGACAGAAAGAGCAAGACCTGATTGTCCCAACAGAGGGACAATCCACAACTGAAAAGCTTGAGCTCTGCTGTGGTGAGTGAACATGGCTAGCCCACAGGAGGCTGAGCCTGGCAGGCAGGAGCACCACAGGGTTTGTACTGCTGCCCATGAGGAGATAAAGTTATGGGGTGCTACCAGTTTCAGTGGTACCCAAATCTCAATGACCTTCTGAGCAAGAACCAGTGTCAGTGAGAGCACAGCTTCACCTATATTCTCTCCAATTATTTCCTCTCTTTCAATCAATTGCTCCCAGTAAAAAACAAATTTCATAGTTTAGGACTGCAAGCTATCAGTGTCTGCTAAAGTTTTGCCTCACACCCATATTCCACCTTATGTAATCACTTCCTAATCTACTTCAGTCACAACAACTAGTTCCACTTAAAATATTAGAAAAATAGGATAAACCATTCAGTTTACTACTCTGCTTCAAGCAAAGCAGTAAAGATGGGTAATGGAGCAGAATGTCTGGGAAGAAAGGAAACCAGCTAATCTTTTCTGCTGGATCCAGAAGACTAACAGTAGCAAAAAGTAAAAATATATATGTAATACCATTTTATTTTATGCATAGGCTCTTCCCAGTTTTGAAATCTTCAGTTTGTTGCTTTACACTTTTCACACAGTAAGACTTTAAAAACCTTCTGGTGATAGCTGGCCCTCACGGAAAGCTACCCACAGCAGTTGCATGTGTTTTGCTGAAAAAGTGGTTAAATAAAAAATGCACACAGACAAGAGCACCATCTACATTAACAGCTCCAATACTTTTAATTAGTAAAGAACTTTGAATGCTTCTAGAGCTTTTGCATGAAGCAAATCTAACAGGCACCACCAAAGTCAAATGCCTGAAATTAGCTAACAAAAGGGATTTTATTCAGTTTGAAAAGAAATGCTTCAATTTTTATAAGGTGACAATCCCACCCTATCAGTCACCTTTTTGGTAAACTGTCAATAACACCAGTCTCAAAATACATACCCAGGACATAGATCTCTGCATACATGAGAACCTGAAACAGAAACAATCCTTGTTAATGATATCTCTGCACTTTTACACCCACTAATCATATGTATGTTAAACAGCCTGCGGGATACAATATAGAAACATGTCAACAATAATTGACATTTGACAGTTGACATTAAAAATAAGTTAATATGGTACATAAGCTTAACAGCCTGTGAAACAACACATCATTGACTGCCAGGTGAGCACAGAGGCTCCAGAGAACATTAATTAACAGCTTCTGACTTTTGTGGGTAGTTTTGCTAGGAAGATATTGTCACTGTTGACAGTTTTCTGCCATGACCAACTAACTGGAAAGAGTCTGTTCCAATTAATTATACAATGTTTCTTGGAAAATTAATGATTGACACTTACTTGAGGAATCCAGGTACTCAGAAGAAGCTTGGAATTCGGAAGATGCAACTGAAGAGCAGTATGGCTGTCTTGGAAGGAAGAGTACTGCTTCCTCTCCTAAACTAATCTCTCCATCTCAAAAAATTATAGTTGTAACTTAGTATCACCTATAGTTTTCTTAGCTTGGAAATAACAAGTTTATACCTAGAAAACTCTATTACACTTTTCAAAACTTAACTGGGTGTGTGTACTATTTGAGATTCACTAGTGCTGTACACAGACACAGGAACCAAGTTTTAATACCTTTTAAGACAGATTGTTGTAAATGTGGCTATCAAATGCACATTCACATGTACAAAGCACATACTGCTTTTGGGAGCCTGACTGCAAGCAATACACAGAGAAAACAATACAACTGCATCTTTAACCTCAGGCAACAGGTTGCTTGCAGAATGATTTTTTGTCCACTTTTTAATGCTACTGTAGTCTTCATAATTGCAAAAATCAATTTATCCTCAGTTTTCAAAATTATTAGACCTCATAAAATTATCTTTTAGGACACAGACAGTAGTTACTGTCCAGAGAAATAAACCCATTGATTTTGCCAGCGTAGGCTGGATTTAACAGAGAGATCACCTCTCTAGACACAGGTAGATGACAGAGTTTATCAAGACAGCTTTTGAAGGAAGCTTTGAGTGTTTTCTCTGATATCATAATCATTTATATTCATTTAGGTAAATAAGTACAAATCAGCACAGTGATGGGTTTCAGAAACAGACCCAATGCTGACTATTTTCTTTCAATAACAGTGAATCTGAGTGCAAGTATAATTCAGTACTGTTTTCAAAACTTAGTGATGCTGTTACGTGATGTAACAAACTCATTGTCGCACATAAATGAAGCCATTCTAAATAATGCAATATAGAAAGACTCATGCCTGACTTTAATGAGCTCATTGCATTATGCAACATTCTGTGTAACAGCCACGAGGAAGTACTATAGCATGAAGAAAAGGTGTACTTATTTTTAAAAGATGCAAAGAGGAAAAATATACAATAAAGATTATACCAGAAGGTGACTTCAGGCCACTGGGAAACTTAGAAGCCAAGGCTGAAGAGGCAGAAGAGTGTGCATCCACGGTAGTAGAACTGGGCATAGGATATTTCAAGTTTAAGCTCTCCTTTTGATCATCTATAACATCTTCAAAAATCATGTCCATCAAATGATCTTCTGATTCTATAGAAAAAAACAAAATTGTACTTAGTGTAGACGAATGGCAAAATGCAATCCTCAAAATGCAGAAACTATGGTATATCTTGGTTAGTGACATTTTTAATTTGTCTGTCACCTACAACAGCCTGGATCTGGATCAGCTGTGCCTCCCTACAGAAGGGCACCTCCTGGGCTGTGTTGTGTGAACCAGTCCTGCACACACAAAGAAAATTATTGGACCAGGAGTTGCTCTGGATGAGTCTAAAGGACATCCTAAATATCGTCTTACGTATGATTACAGATATAGCCATGACTTGATTCCACCACTTGGCTTTGCATTAACTCCATAAGTGGATTAGACAATGTTCTTGGCACAGCCAAGTAGCTATAAGTAGGTACTACATAGTTATTTGTTAGATAAACAATAAATCATTCAAGACATCTGCTCTAGTAAACAGTTAAGCTGATGTAAGATTTTAATAAAACCAGTAGATATGATAACTCAATACTCAGCTTGGCTACCTTTCATTTTATTTCTTTCTCTGGTATTTTTGATTTATATTTCAGTAACACCTTTAGGGACTGCATTAAATATCTGTGGTAACTAAAAGTTATTTAATATGCATATTCCATGGTAAATTTATAATCCTTCTGTTAATTGGACACATACCAGCACCAATGACTCCAGCAGCTTCAGACACTGCAGGATGAGCACCAAGGTCTGAATCAGCAGCCATTTCAAAATCTTCTATCAGCTTCACTAACTGTAAGTGAAACCCAAAAAATAGGTAATGATACTTTTCAAGGTATTTCTGAGACTTACACCACACATATATATGCAAAGTCCGCTTTAAATATATTTTTCTTGTCAGAATCTTTTGAACATTTTAATGCAGTTTTCTGACTGAAAGCAAACAAAAATGTTCAGGAATCAAAGTAGCTCAAGTAGATTAATTTCATGTAAGAATTACAATCTTCTGATACTTTGAGAAAAATACATATAAACTCTATTATTTGTTTGAACAGTTTTACTTCTACCAATCACATTATGTTTAAAGTAGCTGAAGTTTTCCAATATATATTTTATCTAAAACCCACAGATATTAAAAGACTTCCATCATCTTCATAAGTCTGAAGTTTCAAACTAGAAAATGAAAACTAAAACTAACCCAGAATGAGACATTTTACTGACCATTAGTCTCAAAAAGAACAAATCTCAGAACTGATATGCATGAGGAATTATTATAAAAGGAATGACCAACAAGTATGAACTTGAAAAAAAAAGACCAAAAAAGGGTTTTTCTTTAGAATTTGGCTAGATACCCCGAAGTTTTAAAACCCAGGTGCTATGAAATGCTGATATCAAAATATAGGATATATCAAGAATCTTTTTTTTCCCTACAGGCTTTTAAAAAAACCTGACTTAAATAACAACCTTGATGAAGAATGTAAGTGATTAAATAATCCACCTGAGTGTAATAACTGTGTGTAAGTGACACGATGAGGTCTTTACATCTCTGTGAATCATAGAATACCATGAGTTAGAAGAGACCTAAAAAAGCCATCACAGCCCAATTTTATTTTAATTACATATTCCAGGATTTATAAAGATGACAAAAATGCAAGTAATTTTATGAAAAAAATTGGATCAGGTTCCAGAAATAGTCACACACTATTTTGCAGAGATACAACTGCAGAAGTCTCTCAAAAAAGGTCTCCTGCTCAGCCTGAACTCAGTTACACAGAAATTAAGCATGTTCTGCCCATTCACTAATAACATCACCATTCTGGCCAACATTTGGTCCATTGTAAGCAATCACATCAGCCAAGAGATTCAGCACTAAATATGAAAGAACACTGTATAAACATATACGTAAAACCTATATTATAATATAGATAATATTTTTATATATTATATGTAATGTTACAAATATATAATATATATATTATATACATATTATTCTCAGTATCTTTCAACAGATGCTAAGCAGATTTGAGAACACATTGTTCCAAAATGGAAGTTTTGTCTTTAGTTGAAAAAAAAGACTGTTTAAAAACCAACAGTTAGCACTTACCATTTTGCTATTTCTGAAATCCTGCTCCATATTTTCTACTATGTTCTCTAGTACCCGTAATTGCATATCCATTTCCTTCTGCTTTGTGGAAAAGTATTCTTTTTCAATTAGATTGAGTGGAAGCTCTGAAGAAAGAAGAGTTCCTCCATCTTCATGTGCTATGTTCCAAGTTACAATATCTGTAGCAGAATCTGACTTATCTTCCTTTTGCAATTTGTTTGACACATTCGTCTGCTGATCATCTTAAAAGAAAATTTTTCAAAAAAGAATACACCAGTATCATTAAATAAGTCACAAGCACCTAAATACTGCATGTAATTAGGCATACATGTGCCATACCTAATAGGGTGTTCTAGAAGGCAAGAATCAGTACAAAAGAAATCAAATGTATCAATGTTGATGTTTAAGACTAAAAAACCATGAGGTTAATTGGGAAAAGGCTGCAGATTTTCTGTGGGAGTATTACAACAAAAGAGTATTACTTTTTCTTGGATTTAAAACTGAAATGGTTTACCTTGCTTCTGAAGTTCTCCAGGTGGAACTGCATTAGTACCAGAAGCTACTGTGTGATGAAGTTTTGCAGTAGATGGAATTTCAAGCTTCTCATTCTGCTGTTCTGCAGCTATCTCTTCTGCAGACTCAGGTTTCATGGGCAAATTGCTAAGGATGTCACTGTCTTCAATATCAATCACACTGATATATTCCCGTTTATGCTAAACAACAAGATAATGAAGGATTATACAGTATGTGTTTTGAATGGGCTGCTTATAGAGCATTGTTCACCATTTCCTGTGGTTACATCTTGACATTTGTAGACGAAAGGCTTTTTTGTTTTGGGAACAAATAAAATACAATCTTCCCTACCACACCACATAACTGACTCATACAGATACAAAGAACCCAAATTCATGAAGACAAACAGTATACCTAAAATGAATTTAAGCCATATGTACATTAGATCACTAACCAAATCAGGTGCATCTGACAGAAGGGATGGCAAAGGTTTCTCATTCACTTCAGTGGGGAAACTCAGGTTTAAATACATGTCAGGCAGTAGTATCTCAGAGGAACTGGATGATTCTACAAGGAAATAATAATAGTCAGTATTATATTTACAGTAAAAGCCACAAAAACTCCAGACTATTAAGAAACAGCTCTGCATTCTCTAGAAGATAAGAAAAGCTTTGACTAAGCTGCCATCTAGATTGCTATTAATATCTAAGTCCCTCCTACTTAGGTAAAAAAAATCTGCATCTTTACTTAATCCAAAGAAATTAGATTACTTCAGATAGAAACCTCTAAGAAAACTATCTGCAAATGAGTCATGTGATGTAGTGAAATTATCTTCAAATAAAAAAAAAACCACTATTGAATTTTACAATAATGGAAAAATTAGTATGCTCTCCTGTTACCACAGGGAAAATAGTTGGGTACTGAAATCTATGTAATATATTTATGGAACAATGCTACTGCAGCTCAATTTCATGTGATCTGTTATAACATCCTACTGATCAATTCATTTGGTCTACATTACAATAAATCTAAAGATTAAAATCAAGCTAAAATCCACAAAATGAGGATTGGGTTTCAGAAAGTCACATAAATTAGCATGTTATTTGCACCCTGCATAAAGCTGTCTCAGGTACAAACTCATGTTAGAACAGTAACACTTTTATAGACTTCCCAAACAACAAACGGAGAAAGACTGCAGCCACACCTGATACCGGAACAGACATGACCAGCTCATTTTCTTGAACTTTGGAAACCTCATTTCCACCACTGATCTCATCATCCTGATGTGATTTGAGCTCTTGATTGGAAAAAAAAGAGACCAGAATGCGTGAGTTTAAGTAAAGACACCAATGGCTTTATCTGAGTGTTTCTGATTTGCCAGTTCACAAAGAAAATTGGGGGAAGAGACAAGGAAACAATTTCAGTCAAATGTGAAACATTGTCTAAAATGCATTTGGATAAAGTCAAGCTAAGTTAATTAAAACAAGCTTTCAGAAAAAGTGACAGCAGAAGTGACTTACAGAAACCATGAAGAGACTTACATAATTGTGTCACTAATAGTTTTAATTACAATTATTTTAACTACTGCTTTATATTCTGTTGTTTTCTGGTTTAATTCTTTTTAAACAAGAAAACTGCATAAAAAACTGCCTCCCCTTCACAAACTTGCTGCATTTTGAAAACTGATCAAATAGCACAACTTATCAAGAAGCAACACCAGAAATACTTGGTTTCTGTAGATCACCTGTGTAGCACTTACCTGGGTTAGTATTTGTACTTGCATCTTGAGTTTCTGCTGGTTTTTTTCCTATAGAAGCCAAATAATGTAGATCTGCTGAAGTAATACTTGCTTTATCCATTGCATCTAAAATGTGCCAATACAAAATATGTGTCTATTACTGATAAAAAAAAATTAGACATCTTTGAAAGCAATGACACTAACTCACAACTATGGGCTCCAACATTTTCTTGATTGTATTCCTAACAGATAATTTTAACTTTTCTCTAAGCATACCTCATAAATGATTCCAAGAAAAGCTCATGCTACCAACTTTATGTGAACAAACAAGTGACACAATGTTACACTGAGTTAAAACCAAGATTCAGTTTAGATATGTGATTTTAAATTAAATATTTTAGCATGCTGAACAGTAACACTCTGCTTCAAATTCTAAAAGGATGGGAGAAACATTTATCACATGTATGTCTTAATTTCTTTATTGTTGTTTCTACAGTGTGCATTTCTTTAAGGCCAAATTTCAGAGAATGAATTGCATTTTGTCCTGTGAGAGAACTGAATATTGTCATAAATTAACATATTATATAAAGAAGGAAATCTTTCCACAGGCCTGGTTTCTAGCATGTATTGCATGCTAGAAACATTGCATGCTTTGAGCTTCTTTTACAAGAGCCCTAAATTTTGTGTAATTAGAATATGCAGGCAAATAATGTTGGGATAGTATCTTTTTAAAATGCAGAAAAAATTTAGGATTGGACATGTTTACAAATTATTTTGATTAATCGCATTAACAGAAATCACTGTTAACCACAGCTAATTAAATTAACTTGACATACTGCTATTATTTCATTAACTCTATTGTTTAAAAACATAAATAAAATAATAAAAGATTATCATTCATTTTGAAAAAAAATTAAAATGGGGAAAACTATTCTGCATCTTCAGATAATTTGCACAAGATTTTAAATTTGCCTGCACCTCTCTTCATACCAATCCCAAAAAAACCGAGTGTCTCCCAAAAATTCTGGATCTGGACACCTGTTGTACATCCTGAAAGGTCTGGGGAAAGATCCCATAAGACAGAAAGCTGTACTGACCACAAAGCACATTATCTTAGTTTTTAACATGGAGATTATTGTAGAGTTTTACTGTGAATTCTAACAGACTAATGCTGCTTGATTTTTTTTTATTTGAGTACTCAAAGCATTAAAAAGACTTGTACTTGCCCATTGACATGAAAAAATCATCTTGAACGTAAGATGTCAGCTTTGGTTTGTGATCCTAATATAAGGAAAAAAAGAATTATCTTTAAAAAACAGTTCCAGTGCAGATTAAAGACTTTCTTGGTGATGTTAACTATCAAATATACCTCATATGAGTAATGACTTGGGGAAAAAAAGAAATAACTGTCACTTAATTTTCTCAACACCTGTTTTAATTCCTCTGATCTATTCCAACTTAGTGGCATTTACTAACTATGTAACATTCTCTTAGGTAACTAACGGTGACATGCACTAACACAAATTCCTTATTCCTCTTTGAGTCTATCCCACCCCTGCTGAAGCCTGAACATCTCCAGGTCTGGTGAGGGTCTCCAGCTGCCATGCCACAGTGAAGTCTCAGAGAAAGCATGGTATGGACCAGAAACACAGCTCTGGGTAGTGATCCAGCATTAAATTAGTAGTGTTCTAGCTTGAAATTTGGTACTTGTGAGGATAAACCCCAAAAGATATCAAAAAGGTCTAATCAAAACCCAGCTTGATGAAGGCTTTCTTTTTTCAGAGTCTGGACTGAGACAAAACTGATATTCCAATGCTGCACATCCTTACTCTTATATTGTCATACATCCAGGCCCATGTGGAAAGAATAATGCCTGGGTCACTTTATCACTATTAGGAAAAATATATCTTTTTTTCATTTTTAACATTTTTATATGTATTTACTACAAATGTACATGCAGACTTATATCCTATCAAAACAAGTTCATGTTCCAGGAAAAAAAAAAGAGCAACCCTGGAATCCTTTATAAAAATAAATCTCTAGTTTAGAGAAAATGCAAGTATATTAATCAAAAATATGCACACTGTTTGTAGGCTAGAGCCTGGAAGAGAAGTATATTATTGTTTGGTTTATATTTTTCTCCTTTATTTTCTGCTAATATTTGAATGGAAAAGGTAAGAGCTAAGAACAAAATTTAATTCTATACCCCAGTCTCTGATTCAGAAGGCACTGCTGTGTCACTAATACTGATGATGGAGTCATCTGGACAGAAGGACACGCTTGGTTTCTTCTTTCCCTCCTTCTCCTTCAGTTGTTTCTTACTACGCCTCTTTTTACTGTCAACATATTAATTAGAGGTAAAGATTAAGAAGTGCTCTGAAATAATAACAATACCTATCATTGTTTTCTAGGAAAGATTACTATTAAGAAATAAACACTGAAATAAAGATTGGAAAAGATCAACAGCTGCTGCATAGAGATCAGTTCAAATCACAATTTCTGCCTGCTTGAAAAGTACTAGAAAATGTTGTAGGAACCTATAGAAATACCAGCAATTACACTAAAATGTATTAATTGTCTAATAGGCTACTATTAAATATAACAAACCCCATAATACTTCACATCTATATCTTATGTATAATTAATAATTACTACACAAAATGCCCTTAAGGAATCTATAAGAAGCAAACTTCAATTACACAGCAGTAATTTGCTAATTACTAGGTTTCAAATAGATTACACAACAGCAACTATAGCTTCTTCTTTAATATGTGACAAGTAGATTATATGACAGCAACTACAGCTTTAAGCACTTCCATAGATACTATTAAAAAACTCTATCTGCAGCTACTTGTGTAGCAAGTTTTCACTTCAATAGTGAAAAACTCGTCTTGAGCCTCTGCTCCAAAATGACATAATTAAAGGCATCATAAGTGAAAGAAACCAGGTATTCTATTCCAGAACATTCTATCAGCATTCCATAAGAACTGAGCAAAGATATGTAAGCAGCTTAAACAACTGTTTCAACTGTTTGTGAAATCAATTAACATCAAACAGATCAAATTTTGTAAGTAATAATAACACATCTAGCAAAAAACCTACAACTCAGCTTCAGCAGGAATTTTGTTAATCACTGTCTCTATTAAAAACAGCCTACATATTTAATTATATTGAAAGAGCATATAATTCTTTCTTTTTTGAAGATGACAGTGACAATATGCATCCCAGACAGCAGTGCTGTGTAATGTTTATTGTGTAAGGAGTGAGCATTTCATTAAGAGTATATAGCAAACATTCAGAAGACAACAGGACTTCAAAACACAGATAGGGGAATGAAAAACATTTCCTTTTGAAATCTTCTTCCTATCAATCTCCTAAGAGCAAGAACTCCTCACATCCTAATGATACACTTCTGCTGTATCTTTACTAACATTGCTATTTTATTCTCTGCTGAGAGAATACACTCCCTCTGATGCCAAAGCTAGAAGGTACAAGTTACCAGTTAGTCTGTCAAAATCAAGTTCCACTTAAAAATCTGGCTTGCCTTTTTCTTTTGTTCTGCACATCTCTAAGTTCAAATGGTTCAACATCAGTTCTTAGTAGCTGGATGGGTTTGGTTTGGTCTTGTCCAAAGGAACTACTGGGCACAGAATGATGCTTGTGGCATTGCTCAAATGCAATGAGATCTCGAAGTGGGATGAGATTTGGTGCCTAAGAGGTTCAGAAAGAGAGAGACAGAAAATGGGGAGGGGAACTCCAGTCAGCTTGGATAAAGAAAGTAAGTCCAGTTTGGATTTCAGTTACACAAACAAAACTCCTGTAACATTTTGTCAAGAATATGGAAATGGAGTATTAATAGCGTCAGAACAGAACCTCTGCCAGTATGTACATGTGCAAACTATTTTCTGAAAATTAAAAGGTATGAATTTTCTCCACAGAACATTTCACTAATATTGCATTTCTTATGTAGGTAGTTCAGGGTGAAGTTAGGAACCATCCAATGTAGACAAGGACTGAAGAAGCACCTTTCAAGGAAAAGCATTTCCATTCCTCTCAACTGGGCTATGCAAGCATGCAAGTCTATAAGAAATAACATTTTTCAAAACATCAGATATTCAGCATCTGTAATATTTTCTTACCAAGCCTTTTACCATTCCATTTCTGCCCTGCAAAACAGGATTTTTCACCACATTCTGTTTTTGTAATTAATTCTATTATGATCTCTCTAAGAGAAAACCCTATTTTTTACTGTACAAATATTGTCCAGTATTTTAGATAGTAATTCTTCACACTCATTACCAGTGGGCTGAACATTTATGAACTATGGAATATAGAATCAATTTAATGTACTTATAAACACTTTCAGGTTTGCAGTCTGCCTCATATTGACATGTCAATAAGCAGGCACCCTTAGTTCTAGATCCCTCCTGGCATCTGTGCTGAACAATTTCAAATTCAAAGTCTGTAAAGATGAAATTACTTGTGATGACTAAGAAACCATGAAACTGTCAAAACATTACAACTTAGAAAAAATATATTATTAAAATCCAGTACCTTCTTTTTCTGAGGTAAATTAATCTGAAGTAGTGACATTCCAGCATCCCACTGTGTTTCTTTGGAGTCAGCATCCTTTGCAGCAGGTTTAACAGGTATTAAAGTAGTAGTGACTGGCTGTCTTACAGCTGGTGGAACTCTAGGTACTGGGTCAAGCTGCAAGTGCAACAGTGGAATAGCAGCCAGATTCTGAGTGCCTGGTGCTTTGAACATATTCACATTTTCAGGGAACTGTGGCTGAGGTGAATCTTCTTGCTGTCCTTCACACTGATCTGAATTCAGATATTTGAGAGGACCCTCACGTGTTGTTTCTGCCCATCTCTCCTTTACTTCATGCTTTTGTCTTGAAATCTCAGGGTTGTATCTACTTCTGTGGAAATCTTCCTCTGCCTTACTCTTTCTTGGTGTGTATGATGACTGATGGTCCCATAAGGAATCTGATGAACTCCAAGCTACTCGTGGCACTGGGGGTGGTCTGGCAAATGCTGATGACATTTCTGTTGGATGTAAAAATGCTGGTTTCATATGACAACTTGATTCCAGCTTAAGCAAAGGAAATCCATTTGAGTAACTAATTTTTTTTTCAACAGGGATAAGCTTGACTTTTTTTTGGATGCCTGAGGAAGGAACTAGGAGATGAAGTGGTTTAGTAGGCACTGAAGAATGCAAATCTTGGGATGGTGACATTAATCCTGTTTCCTTGCTGTTGCTTTCAAGTAATGTCAAAGAGGCACTTTTATCCAGATGATTCTAAATGAGAAAAGCAAACAAACCAATACTTACATATCAACCATGCACTAAATATGCACAAAAATAGTTCTATCTACACCAGTCACTACTAACATATTTCCTAACTCAACAGGATAGAAAACATACCAGATATACTGAACAGTCTTCATAATCCATGCTTTGATATACCTACTTTTATTCGACCATTGTTGCTTTCATCTTCTACACTCTTCCTTGGCTGAAAAACAGAGCTCTCTTGACCAGTTTTTCCCTTTTCTTCTTGAGTGGGCACTTGTGTTTTCAGAGAAGCATTGCTTTCAGCAGTGTGTGCAGGCTGGCTCCCTGCCAGCTGAACCAACCGATGCTGCTGTAATACTTGTTGCATATTTGGCACATTGGTAAAGGATGACTGCACTAATTGCATTAAACTCATGAAGTTGATCTGCTGGAGCTGAATACACACATGAACAAAATTAACAATGCCAATAACTTGAACAGTAATCTTAGCAAAAATGTCTAGGCTATCTAACAGCTGTTCACTATCAGGTGACAAAACAGACAACGTCCCAATAATGGGATGATTCAATAACGATTAATTTGTATAATTGTTTACTGTTTTGGACTTCCTTGTGAGATACAATAAATAGCTGCAACAGGTTATGCTAAAGCAAAACAAATATCTTCAATTTTTTGTGAAGTTTCAATAAATGTAAAGTCACAGAAAATTGGCTCAACATACTACTGCCACTTAAATCCTAGCACAGTTGAAAAACTATTACAGCATCAGAATTTTCCCAAGTGTAAACTATTAAAGGACATTGACTTATGTGAGCTAAAACACACTCAAAGATCTATAATTATACCACACATTTTCTTGAATTAAAAGCAAGAGTTAAGTCCAAAATAAGTTTCACAGTGGCTAAGATGGAATTAAAAATCTCTTTAAAGAACAACCCGTGCCAGTTTTGCACTGGATCCACCCACAGAAATGATTTTTTCTGAGAGGAGCTGCTGAGAGCTTCCTCTGTGCCTAGCAAAAACAATTGCTGGCTAGCTTTGAGAATAAGAATATTAATGAGCCAATTAAAAACTAGACCTGCTTCTGTGAACACACGTGTAAAAACAAACAAACCCCTGGAATTCTCTCTTTCCATTCTGGCCTGGGAACAGGTAGCAAGGCTGGCCTGGCCCTGTCTTGGCCGGGCTGGGCAGGCTCTGCTGCAGGGCCGGGCCAGGCCCGCTCGGCCCGGGGGGGACTTCGGGAGGGCTGGGCTGGGCCCCGGGGGCTGCCAGGCAGGGAGAAGAAGGCCTGCTGAGTCCCAGCCTGGCTGCTGAGATCCCAGCGTGGCAGCCAGAAAAACTCCCAGAGGCAGCTCTGTAGTCCACAGAGAGAGCAGCCCTGCGGCTGGAATTGAACGCAGCAGGGGATGGAAAAGAGCCAGAGCAGCCACCACCATTCTGGCCTGGGCCACCCGACATTCTGACACAGCCCCAGTGCGGCCTGAAATCCATCACTGTGTGCGCACCGGACACCCCTGGCAGGGATCCTGAAAGCATCTGCAGGCCCAGGTGAGATATTAACTCTTTTAGGGCATAGATAAGACTTGCAGACCTTCAATACTCCCCCGGGTGAGAGAAAAGGAGAGAGTAAAGACACGTAGAGAACATGAGACATGAAGATCAGTAAGAGGTCCAGATGAGAGGGTTGAGGAGATGCATCAGGTTTGGGCTGAAATCCTCTTGTAAGGCGATGGAGAAGATATAATTGATGCATCAGACTCTTTTTCCCTAGAACTTATTGAAAGTATGGGGGCATGAAGTGTTCAAATTGTAGATGTAAGCACAGATACATGCTAAAGCAAGCAGATGTTGAAGTAGTTGTGACCCCAGAAATTTGAACAGAGAAAGAAAAGAGTGCCCCAAGGGAGAGAAGAAGACCTCTGTTCCCAGAGATGATGATCTCAGAGACAGATAAAGATAACCTTTGCTCTTGAACCCCGTAAGTTGACATGGCTCATAAACACAGCTGTGGGAAGGCTGCAAAAGATGGGAGGGACCACACGATTGCAGATTTCGGAGTGGCTGCTATGCGTGGACATTAAGAGCCATGAGAGAACTGTTTCTTATGGAGGAGTCTGGCATGGCAAGGGCAACTCCCCTCCCTAAGTGAACAGAAGAAAGACTATACTAGAGCTGATGAACTGACTGAACTGTTTCTGTATGCTGTGAATGAGAAAGAAAAGGTTGTAGGGGGAGGAGAAGTGTTCTAAAGGTTTTATTCTGATTCTTATTATTCTTTCTTTGAGTTACTGTCAATAAAATTTTCTTTATACCTTTTTAAAGTTTTGGGCCTGCTTTGCCTTCCTTTTAATCCTATCTCACAGCAGGAAATGAGTAGGTATATTTTAGTGGGTGCACTGGCATTTAGCCAGTTCTGCACCAACCACACACAGAAGGTCCTTAAAACAGTAACTATTTCCATTTTTTTAGCAACACACTTGGCACCACGAAAATTACTCAAAATAATTAGATGCTCTCACCTGAACTAATTTAAACATTTCATCTTGCAGCATCTGCCTGACAGTTTCTGATGTGCTTGCTTTCTCTTCTCTAGGGACTTCTTCCTTGACTTCTTGCTTCTTTGCAAAAACAGAAGTATGGGAGGCAAGACTTGACACAGTCGACAGAGCATTCTCAGAAGGCTGAAAATCACTTACAGTGTCTGCACTACTTAAAAAAGAAAAGAACCAACTGTGAAAAACATTCAGAGTTCAAAACACCTATACAAGGTTGCCTTAAATCAATACAGAAAAATTGTAAAGATACCTGTGTATTTAAAAACATAATTAATTTGTAGGAGCAACTGAATAACTAAGAGTGAGTACATGATCTTGACCAGAGAGCATGTAGGACATATTTCCTAACACTTCTTAAAATACTGAATGAAAAACAGTTGTGAAGATGTAATTCTATCTGATTTTGTAGCCACAAGTGTATCTAAAATATTATTATCACTAGAGATACAGGCAGAATACAATGATTTGACAAAAAAGACAGAAAAAAAGCCTGGTTAGTCATAAAGACAAACAGCTGGTGGAAAATGAAGACGGACATTTTTAGTTGAAATAAGGAAGAAGGCAGATTCATTTTGACATAAAGTAATGTTCAAGCAAACTGACAGGCTGATGAGTGGTGGATGAATTCATAATCTGTATCAGAATAGGCTGACGCTTTTCTTTTAGTTTTTCTTAACAGAAAAGGGGAGGTGTTGTATTGCACTAAATAGTTTATTTAGCTGTGGATTTTGCACTGAGTGTTTGGTAATTTGCACTAATCACATGGTCTTTTCCCCCAGAAGCCCCAGTGGTAATGGTTTGTCCCAGGCTTACTCCTCTCCTCACCCCTTCCTCACTTGTATCCCATTGGCTCTGGCCGTCTTCCTCTGCCCCCCAGTTCCCCCGGGTTTAAAAGTCTCCACCATCAGACATTTGCCCTCTTTCTCTCCTGGGACACTGCTCTCTAATTATTTTTTAGCCCAGAGGAGAAGAGCGCCTAACATCTTTTACTTTTGTCCTTGTAAAGGCTGCAAGGGGCCAAGGGTCCAGAGATAGCCGGATTGGACCCGAACGGCTCTGGGAGAGCTCAGTCTTTTACAAAGTTCCTTTAGATATTTGGGCTTAAAAAGTAACAAGATTTCAGAGTAATGTACTGTACATGTTACTCCAATTTTAAATTATTTTCTTTAAATTTTCCCACAGTGATAACAAGATCTTTTCGTTGGTAAAGAATATTAAGTACATTGATTCCTTAAATGAAGAAAAGAGGGTTAGGTTTTACATTAAGCTATGAAGAAACTGAAGGATTTTACTTGCACCAACAGAAATCAACCCAAAAGACATTTCCCTATTTAAGAAAAATGCTGACATTGCTATGGATACAGGCAACCCTTAGAGAACATCTTACAATTGTACAGAATGGCCTCCAAGCATGTGAACAAAGAGGATCATAAAGTAATGGATAATGAGTAATAGTTTTAGATTTGTGATAGGTGTGAAGGGGCATATGAAATCCTTAGGAAGGCAATTAGAATGTGCAAGCATGACTTGAAATCTCAAAAGTTTGAGTAATTTTTTTTTTGAAGAGTTGGCATGGGAAACTCAAGAAGGAAGAGAGTTTAGAGACACACGAAAATGCAGCCCAAAAATATGTGTAGTTCATATTTTCCTCTAAACTGAAAAAAGCCTGATAGAGAACTGTTCCAGAACTGAAAGCCTGAGACTGACTCCTGACTCCTTTTCCCAATTTGAACATTCTCTTTATTTTGCATATATTTATGTAAATCTATTTGTTGCCATAGGATAGCTGCATTTTAAAAATTATAATTAAAATGTATGTAAGTTTAAAATATTATTGTTCTGGTGTTCTATATAATCAAGTATCTTCTATAGTAATATTATATAATGAATTCTGTCCAGAACCAGAAAACAAAATTACCATGTCTCTTGAAATCTGGTAGCTCTGAATCAACATTTGAGTCATGCGATATTCCAGACAACACATTAGAGTATACAATCCACAAGGATTATAGTACAAAAAAGTTCCAGAAAAAGCTACTTAGTTTGTAGGTACAATACACTCTAACTGCAAATATTTTGCAGTCAAAACTACACATCACATTACTTCAAATCAAAAATATTGTTTTATTACATAAAACAGCATAGGTTTATCTTACCTAGGAACTTCTGCATCTTGTTTTATAGAAAATGAGTGGGAAACGGTGGTAGTAACAACCTCAGTCATACTGTAAAGGGAGAAAAAACAGTATTGCAAATACTACAATAATTTGTTATGCTGTCTGTTTCCATTTTATATACATGTACGTGTATAAATATACACATAACCTCCTGAAAAAGTATTTTAAGTAGTATGAGATAAAATACCTGCAGGTCACCTGATAAAAGCTATGAAGATCTGCATTGCTTCAATTACTGCATTACACTGCAATCTGAGCTGGCAAATATTGACATTCATGTTTTGTCTCCCCTAGCAATCAGAAACTGACTCAAACAAAAGCACTGAAAAAGTTCCAGCTATTCAAGACAGCAGGCAAAGAAAAGGTTGATTCTGGTAGACAAAGGAAGAGAAAATCCAATTTAACTAATACTGTTAATATCACTATAATCTGCATCTCTAGAAGAGAAAAAACAATGCCATAATAAATTCTTGAGGGGCATCTTACATTCAGTTAAAAAAAACACGTAATTTTAAAAAGTAGAGGATTTCAAATATTTCTAAAAGTCATTTTAAAGTCTTTCACAAATGTTATGTATACATAGGGACATTTATTTATATGCTATCATAACAAGAGTTTCTATTTTTTCAGTTATTGTCTTTCTCCTAGAGAAAATACAACTTTCCCACAAACGGTGGTTGTCTAATTAGATCATTACTAAAATAATGATTCATCAACCCAACCTTCATATATGTGAAATGCCTGTACATGTAATAGGAGATGATTGAAACTGTGGCTTTGTTGCTATAAGCAACAGCAGGAACCCAAGACATCACTGGATACAACCATTAACAAAACTGCTTTAGATTTTTAAGCAAAGTTGAAAGACTTTAAAGAGTTTTAAAAAATCAAGTCACTTACATATTCTGTTTAGCCTTTTCTTCCTTTGTTTCCTCCGCATTTGGATCTTCTTGAGCACTATCTACAGCTGAAATGGCAACCCGCTAAATAAAAAAAGATAAAAAGATCTAAACTTGCAAATTTTTCTATGCCTCCTGCTTCAATAAAATATAAGTTTTTTAGCCTATGGCAAATGTATTTTTGACTAATTATCCAATTACAAAAATCTGACTAAAAATAATCAAAATTACATACTTATCAGAAGACGGTTACAAATCAGCAACAAAGAGATATAACAATTTACCTGAGAATCTTTCTTTCTTAAAACAATCTCATAAGATTTTAGTTCCAAATTCATATTCATGTAGCACCCTGAATATATATTCTGCTAATCTCACACCCCCTAGTAAAGATGAAAATGTGGAAACAATCCCATTGCATACACACAAACTATCTACAAAACAAGAAAATGAAACAAATGTATGATCTTGTACATGACATAGATTCACTATAGTAAAATAGTGAAAAGATTGAAGAGAAAAAAATTGAAAAAATTGGAGACCACAATACATAGCATAGCAGCCCTGCCCGTAGCTACTTTCAAAGAAAAGATACCTATGACCAAAAATGATACTTGGAAAAAGTAGGCTTATTTATATACCCAGACTGAGTTTTCAGACAGAAACAAAATAAACATCTTGATGGGTTTCTTTTAAAAATTAATTCAATTTTATGTATACATAATACATCTACTATATATACATACATGAAAGCATACACACATTTTTGAAAGTGCTCAGAGCAGATCTCACTTTACTACCTTTTAATTGTTAATTTTATTATTAGGCGAGAAAGAAGATTCACCAACCCTAAACAATTTAGCTCTCAAGTTCACAAATACATTGATGAATTCAGGATACTTTGAAAACAGTATTCATAACAACTCAATGCTTCCCTATAAGATCCTGTCACATCAGGAGAAATGCTGGAGCTGAGTAAGGCAGCCAGACCTGCTCTCTGTACTACAACCAGCACAACTAAGGAAAATTAATGGGTGGTAGTAGGAGGTAACTCTCCTCTGAGAAGTAACAAGGCATCCATTTGCCAACCTGACACACTCTCTGGGAGGTGCTGCTTTTCCCCGGGGCTCCTGTCAGGGATGTCTCCAAGAGACAACCAAGGCCTGTACAGCCCACTATTACCTGCTGCTGTTGTTTCACATGTGCGCCAGTGACACATCCATGAGCAGGCTGAGAATGGAGTGAGGGCTCTGGAGTGCACAGTCAATCCTCCCAGGTAAAACGAAGGGGTTTGAAGGGTTTGAATCTACTGAATCAAAAAATGGCTACAGGACTCGTGCCACAGCCAGGGGTATGGCTCCTTCAGCTATGGGACTTGCTTTGAGAACCTGATCTGCTGAGGGCTGATGGAGTTCATTGATCAGAGATGGGGAAGAGCACCTTCAGTCATAGTCTTGGAAAGGGTCGGAAGAGGCCTTTAAACTAAAGGGGAGTTTAAAGGCCTCTTGAACTCAGGGAGGGGCAATTTTCTGACAGAGTCAGAAACAGATGCCTGGAGAGGAGCTGCTTGTCAACAGAGCACCTGAAGAGCTGCACAAAGGAATTACAACTACTCCTGCCAGTAACTCAGCTTCATTGGGGGCCTCTATGCAAGCATATATAGCACGGGGAATAAAAAAATGTTGGAAACATGTATGTCTACCAGGTACAATGTTACTGGCATTGCAAATGTGGTGTGATGGCTCTGGTGACTGGAGTGTTGGAATGGATGGATGCAGGCTCTTTCTTTAGGAAGCACAGGCAGGGGAGATGAGGAGTGGGTGTTACCCTCTCTGTCAGTGACTAGCTGCAGTGCATGGAGCTCTGCCTGGGCATGGATGAGGATTTGACCAAGAGTTTATGGCTCAGGTTTACAGGGAGGGCAGGGACAGGTGACATTACAGTGGAGTTCTGATAAAAGGCTGCCCAGCTAGGAAGATGAAGCAGATAAGGTCCTTTATATGCAGATAGGAACAACCTCATGTTTGCAAACCCTGGTCCTCACACAGAACTTCAACCATCCCAGCTGAGGGGCAACACAGCATGGCAGAGGCAATCCTGGAGGTTCTGAAAGGCATTGATGATAACTTCCTTCCACATGTGACAGAACAGCCAGTGAGGAGAGCTACTATGGTGAACCTCCTTCTGACCAACAAGGAGGAGCTGATGGGGAATGTGAAGCTCAAGGACAGCCTTAGTTCCAACAACCATGAAATGGTGAAGTTTAAGTTCCTCAGGGCAGTGAGGAGGGTACACAGTAAGCTCACTGACCTTCACTTCAGGAGAACAGATTTCATCTTCTTCAGGGATCTGCTTGGTAGAGTCCCATGGGATTGCACTCTGGAAAGAAGAGGGACACAAGAAAGCTGATTAATATTCAGGAACCACTTCCTCCAACTTCAGGAGGGATGCATCCCAATGAAGAGGAAGTTAGGCAAAAATGCCAGGAGGCTTGCATGGATGAACAAGGAGTTCTCAGACAAAGTCAAACACAAAAATGAAGCCGGCAGAGGGCTGAAACAAGTACAGGGTGAGGAATATTGAGAGATTGTCCAAGCCAAACATATCCTGTGCTGCATGCAGAGCAGCATGGCTAGCATATGGATGGAGGCAATTCTCCCCTCTATTCTGTCCTCAGAAGACTCACTGGAGCACTGTGTTCAGCTCTATGTCCTCCAGCATAAAGACATAAACCTGCTACAGCAAGTCCAGAACAAAGGGTGTTCAGGGGCCTGGAGCACCTTTCCCATGAGGAAAGGCTGAGAGAGTTGGGGTTGTTCAGCATAAAGACTAGAAAGCTCTAGGGAGACTTCAGAGCAGTCTTTCAGTACCTAAAGGAGCCTACAGGAAAGTTGGAGATGGACCTTTTACAAGAGCACAATAGTAACAGGTGAGGGGGGAATTACTTCAGACTGAAAAAGGGTGGGTTTAGATTACATTTTAGGAAGCAATTCTTTACTGTGAGGAGATGAGGCATTGGAACAGGTTACCCACAGAAGCTGTGGGTGTCCTATCCATGAAAGTGTTCAAGACCAGGTTGAATGGGGTCCTGGATAATCTGGTCTAATGGAAGGTGTCCCTGCTGATGGCAGGGGGTTTGGACTGAGATAATCTTTAAGGCCCCTTCCAAACCCAAACGTTTCTATGATCTCTGATGAAGTTGTATGGCAACTTGCCTGCTCTCTTTGATGTTCTACAGGTCTGATCTTGACAGAGCTATTGGAGCTCTCTGAAGTTTCATATGGCTCCTCAAAGAATTCTACAATATAAACACAATTACTCTAAATTAGAAAACTACATAGATTATAGTACTGTTATGTGATTTCTGACAGCAGGTCATATTAATCCACTTCTTCCCTAGTGTGGAGTTCAGAGTTGCTTCTGCAAATTCAAAATTTGTGTTCTTACTAGTGTTGATGCACGCACCCAAAGAGAGAGGTAAAAAAATCCCCAGCTTATGTAAAGTGTAAAAATATGATAATTTACACATACTCAGCTCTTAAAATTTGCAGAGCGTTTTGCACAGTTGTGTGAATATTTCCAGAGTGAAAGTATATGAGAGAATAGAACATGTTAACATTTTTCTATCTCTATAGAAAAAAGTGACATAGTGAAAAAGCGATCAGAAAGTCTTGATAAAACAATTTTATAAATTTAGTTATAATATAAACTGGATAAAATAATTCTAATACAACAATGAAGACATTTGCATTTTTTGACTAAATAAACAGAGGAACATAAAATTGTATTCAAGCAAAATTCCTACTGGTTTATATGTCAGACCATAATAAAAGGATGTACCATTAAAACAAACCTTGTTCTGATGTTACATCAAACTCCTGCTGAACAAATGGTTCCACTTCATTCAGGTCTTCAGTTATATGAGGCACAGAATTATTTCCATTATTAGTTTTCTTCTTATAAAAATATTTTGACTTTGTAGACATTCTGGTAATAGGGATTAGAAAACATAATTAACAATGTAATTATCTGGCTCACTTCAAGTATGCTGTTCCTTTCATACTGCAGGCTAGTGCCTAACTGTTAAATAAACACTGTTGTGATAAAACCAATATTCATTTAGGTTTGCTTTCTGACTACAACTTAAACCAAGCTTTTTTTTTTTTTTTTTTTTTTTTTTTGCATAGCTGTGATATTTTAGTGCTACTAATAGTACACTCTTTCAGACAGGTGTTTACAGACAAACTGTGCTATGTCTTTAGGATCATCTGGTTAAGGCTACATTTATCTCCCTCACAGAAACTTAATTTATTGAAAAAAATAGGAAATGGTCAGACAAGACACACAATCATGTTGCAAAATACTAGAGATTATTTTCAGAATATTAGAGATCTATATAACTCACTATATATATTCTAATACTAGAGGTCAATTTTTTTTCTTATTGCAATATAAGATGAAATGCCACAGAGGAATTCAGGTTAAGGATTCTTTATCTTCAATACAGTGGAAGATACTAACAAATAAAATATTTACTGCTTTTTCCATTTATTTTTCTGACATGCACACATATGAACATAACTAGATTACAGATACAGAGGAAAATAAACTAATATTGTGAACCACTCATCTCAAATCAAAGAAAATTGCACTGAAGAGAGGGGAAGTTATCTGAACTCTTTGAGAAAACCATGACACCCATTATATTGGAAATTTAGATTCTATTTCCACATCACTAAGTTTATAAACAACCATGTCCAATTCACTTAATATGCAACAGCTACCTTATGTACTTGTGCTGATGGAGAATATTTAATTTGCTTCATGCAGCTGTAATCAATATGCCCAAGTTTGACTTTTTGCACAAAATTAAAAATGTATATAATACATAAATATAAATATGTATATAGTACATTTATAACAGTAGATCTCTTAATGCTGCTCAGTAGAGGATTTATGACCAACTTGGGTTCTTAGGTTAAAAAAAAATTACCTCAAATCACTTTCACAAAGATTATCATAGATTTGTACAATCTGGACATCAAGAGGAGAATTGGCCACTGAGGAAGAGCCTTCATCCATACTACTTTCTTCCTCTGTTCCAGACTGGGCTTCCAATGGGGATGCAATTTCGTTCAGATATTGATCCTCCTGATGCTATTAATAAAAATAACAATAATTGAAACTCACTAGTTAAAAAAACCCACCAGGTACTTTTAAAAAAAACACAATGTTTTCATATAGAATGATTATACTTCATTCATATCCTTTTCTTTATTATAGAGCCAAGAAATCCTGGATTTACAGATTTACAGAAACATGTGTTTCTCCCCTTTTTGCATTAAGTGAAGCAATGGTCCTCTGAATTATCCAAAGGAAATGTAAGAAAGGATTCTCAGTGTCAACTGAGTATGAATTTTCAAAGACACTATATGACAATATAATCAAGATAAATATAAACAGTAAGATTTGGCCTCATCCAGACAATATAGAACTCTCAAATTATCACTGAAAACAGTATGAAAGGCAAAAAGTGATACATAACTTTGTGGTTAGATGTGTGCACAAGCTTTGTAAGTTGCAAATAAAATACTTATCAAAAAAACAGAAAATACAAAGCAAAAGTAAGAAAAAAATCCCTTTTGAAACTGGAGAAAAGCCTTCTCAACCTGAACCCCCCAACCTTCTTCTCTCAAAGCCTTTTGTGTATTCTCTGACTCTATGTATTGTTAATTAAAGAAGCTAAGTGATCCAGTTGTCTCTGCAGTATAAACTAAAGCAGTATGCACCAGATTTCTCTGGCAAATCTCCTCCTTCATAACCACACATATACTCCAAACCTCTGTAAGAGTGCTGGTCATTTTTCACTGGTCTTTAACCAGTTAAAATGTCCAGTCAGACTGTATCTGCACTGTCCTCAAACACAAATGAACTTAAGAGTTCTTTGCCTTGCTTTGCCATGTTCTATCTCTAGAAGTATGTTTTTTCAAAGATGATGTCTAAAACCAGACACAGTGGTGAAACTTACAGGAATTTGTGCAAAAAATGTGGTGTCTGGATAAATGACCTGTATTTTGAATTTCCGAACAGAACTTTCATCTCCAACTCAAGTATTTCTCCTGACAGAATTTCAGTATTTCTGGATTTTTTCCTTTTTCTTAGCAATTCTTAAAAGAAAGGCTATTAGTTAATATTCCGTGTTTTACTGAGAACAGAACTATAAGGTAAAACACGTATGTGATTTTTCCCTACTGGCATAACTCACTCACACACTTCACTAACACTTGTCCCATCCTTTTTCTTACCTTACATTTTATGCTCCTTGCTTGAGACCTGTCTCCATGTAACTGTTCTAACAACCAAAAAGATGCAAGGACAGCTGCCGATGATGTTTTCAGATGTACCATTGCGAGAATCTCTTCTAAGGAATCTTGTTTATTGGATCCACGGAGCATTCTTTTATCGGACCATCTGATCATCCACTCCAGCAATTTTGAAATATTGCTCAATTTGCCCATCAAATCTATAGGCACTTCTTCTGCTGGTACAATACCAACCACATCAAGAGTTTTGTAAACATATTTAGGAATTGCCTGAGTTTGCAGGGTAGAGGAAGTAGGGTTACGAAAGGTCTGGCTTGCTTGTGCAACATTGGCTCCTTGATTGTCAGTCTCAGCTCTGTATATCGATTTGTATTTTAAACCAAATAAGCCTTCTTTAAGTTCTTTTTTTAGGTTACACACAGAAGGTTCTGTTGTCTGCCCAACAGTCTGTACAATTGTTGGTTTTTCCAAAAGAGTTTTGTTTTCATTATAGGTAGATACTTTTCCAGGATCACAGGATGCCAGGGTGACAATATAGCAAGACCCTGCTCTAAACACACTTTGACTTTTAGTTTTGTTTTGTCGACGTTTTAGTGTTGTGTGAACATCAAAAAAGAGAGAGTTCAACTCATGCTCTCGAAGCAGGCCAGAAAAGCTACTGAGAAATGGAATTCCACGGTCACTGTACTTTATCAGGTCTCTCTCAAGGACATAACTCAAAAAGACTTCTAAAAATCTAACATACTCATCATCATCACGTTCAAATTCCCATGCACCAACTACAGGCAAATTATGTTGATTAAGCCTGTCTCTTCTACACATTTTGTCTTTATGTTTTGTTTTACAGTTAGGAGCTTTTATCTTGTGTGTGGTATTTTTGTTACCTATTTCCATTTGTTGTTGGAGCTCATTTTCCCTGTAAGACAATACATGTAAGAACCATTAATACTCAAATCCATTTTAAAAATAATTACACGCAACATTAGTTCCTTTTCTTCCACTGAAGTTAAAAACAGCCAAAACACCTAAATTTACATTAGTACAATTTATAGGTGGCAAGTTAATCAAATCCATAGACAGAAACTAGGCAGTAACATACATGAATGTAGACATAGCTAATAGTAATTTACACTTCAATAATTTATTAGTCACATACTAACTGATATAACATTGGCAGTATTCTAAAATTTGGGAACTCTGTACTTCTTCACTTGATAAATCACCCATAGTGACAATTAACCTGTTTGGTGAAGAGATTACTTGATCAGTGGGAGACAACTTCCCCCCCCCACCAATTTAAATCAAAAGGCTTCCACTGCAATTTTCTCATACCTTGGGAATGAAGGCGTTTGAAGTCTTGTTTCTTCAGTAAACAAAGCATCAGAAAGTGTGTCTGCTGTGTCTGCATCATTATATACCTGAGGATTCCCAACATCAGTAAGTGTGCTTGTGCTTAGACTAGTGCCTAATGAGAATCTGTCATAACAGTGCTCCTCATCATTTGATGCTGCCTCTTCTACTGGCTCCCAAATATTAATTTCCATAGGGCCTATGTTCTTTACTACACGTCTCAAGGCCTTCTTCCTCACTTCTTCAGCAGCTTGTATAACAGACATCATTTCTTCACTTTCACGACCTTCTGAAAGAAAAAAACCCAAGTTTTCAGTCTTAATTTTCAGTTTTAATTTAGTCTCAAATTGAGACATTAATTAGATTTCAATTAAAATCATAAATTAGAGCCATTTATAAATTCAACAAGAAACTGTGATAAAGTGAAGAAACATCAACATTTTGAAAGCCACGATATCCTGTGAATGGTATAGAAATCATACATATCAGAAAGAAAACACAGACTTTGTGACAAAACTCAAAGTTGTCCAACTGAAAATGACAATAATTGTTTTGCATGGGGGTATGTCAGAAAGTACTGTCACAAGCTAATAACTAGGATTAAAATTTCCGGAAGAATAATGAACATTACCTTTAACAGTACTGTGTCTGAGTCGCTGCTGAAGTCCATAATATTTATCTCTTAGTGGAACTCTTACATCTTCAGGATTAGGAAATGCTTTTACAAAAATCTCTGCCACCTACACAAAAAAAGAAAGCATCTTTTCCAGTAGCTACCATGTCTTATCACACATAACTTACACCACGAGAAAATCTAACTAGTAGGTCTTCCAAGGAGGATAAATATTTGTGATAATCTCTATTGCTTTTTTTCTAGTTTTAAGGTCTTTTACCTTTTTTACTGGTGGCAATTCTCCAAGCAGACTTAAAATTACATCCTGAACTAGTTCTTCAACATTCATGAATCTGCAGAAAGGAAGCATTCGACAAGCCCACTCCACTGCATTCAGACAATGCTCAACTGTGTGGGCATCATACTCGTTCTTATTTGGATCCTAAAAACATTACCAGAAACATTAATTACTATGAACAAAGCATTTCAGCAAAATTATTCATACCTTGCAAATAGTAATGCTTCTTAAAAATAAAAATCTCTAACTCATCTGCAGGCAGAGCAGTATATGAGAGCAGGAAACAGATCAACGTTATAATGGATCATATATACATTAAAAAAGTAAGAGAGAGAGAAAAAAAGGGCTTTTTTTAAAATCAGCTTAGGAAATAATTCCATTAGCACACAGCTGAAGAGTTTGTTTACAGTCACAAGTAAAACCTGAGGATTTGCCTAAACTGTGAAGTAAGTAATTCTACTTTGACTTCAGGTGATCATAAATACTTTCTTGTTAGCAAGATAATTAAGACTTGCAAGAGGCTTTTAAGATGGATTGATTTATTTTGAACAGAATTTTCTATCTCATTTGTCACTGTCAGATGAAGTACTGAAAAATCAGAATAATCCACCATTTGAAACAGAACCATCCTGTCTATCTGAAAGCTGGGTTTTTCTGGTGAAGAAAAACCTTGAACTTGTTACAGAATACATGACAAATATGTTAGCTGTTTCTTTCTTTTTCTTCCTGGACCTCTGACATCAATTGAGAAGGTATAAGTAGAGAAAACTTTGATCAAATTTTAATTTTTTTCATTACTCTTTCTGACAACCATGTATATTTAACACACCATAAACACAATTTTTGGTGTAGCATGTATGTACTATTCAGGAAATTCTCAAAATACCTTGACCAAATAGGGAAAAAAAAAGCAAGAAAGTAAATTCTTAGGTCAACAAGTGTACAAGCTATTGCTTTCTTGGCAGCTCTTCTGACTCAAATAACAAGCAAAAGCCTAACAGAAATATTGTCAGGAAGATGGAGATCACAGGCACAGCACACTGCTCCATAGCATCAAATGCGTAATTCACGCTGCAAGCAGCGTGCTCATTTTGTTCTGTTAAGCAAATAGAAGTTCTCATAGAAATATACAGCAGATCTTTAGAATTCTTCTCATAGCTTCATGCAATTAAGATGCATCTCTACTATATTAGTAACACAATTACCTTGATATTGTTAATATTTTCCCTTGCAGTTTGGTACCGCCTACAGTTGTCAGATAATTTTTCACGAACATGAAACATCCAACATAATGCACAGAACTCTCTGAACCAACCTACAATACAAAAATGCAATATGATCAGATTCTATTTAAATAAATTAAATAGAGTAGCCTGACATTTTTTACTATTGTTCTGGAGCTACAGCTCCTTAGTCCCACTTAGTGTTCATGTTCTTTCACATCTATCAGTTCTGTAACACGACCCCCACAGCCAATCCAGAACAGCGTATTTTACAGTAAGAGTTTTGGTAACTAACATAAAAGCTGGAAATGAAATGTGTTCCTGACACATTGCAATATACTAATTCAATCTAATATGCCAGCTGTGGATTTTCACTGGTGTTCTTTTCTCCAGCTCTAAATTATTTTATGTTACTGCATACAGACCTAAAATTTTACAGGTAATGTCATCAAACTGATGGGCTCCAGAAGATGTAGATCCATAGAGAGCAGTGCGGAAATTGCAGTAACAAAGCAAAGTCTCTGGAAATGGACTCAGCAAAGGAAGAGAACCTTTCATTCGAATCTATAACAACAGGTAAATAAACAATAAAAATGGAAATAAAAATCAGTTAACATTTTACATGTATCACTACTAAGGCACAGCCTCTCAGTTATTAGAATACTGCCAAGATCAGTAAAACTGCCTGAAGCTTGCTTTTGATTTTCTTCAAATCACTATTCTGAAAATTCATTTAAACAGATATGTTTAATATGAACTATGGCACAAAAAATGTTTTTGTTTGAATGGTACTCGTGATTACCATGAAATACAAGAGTAACACAAAGTATAAGAACGAAGATCACAATCAAGAAACCAGACTGATTCAACACAGTCCAGGTTGCTGTCACCAAGGCTGACTAGCTTTGCCTCCAGTTTCAGTTGGAATGCCTGACCAGCTCCCCATGCCAACATACAGCACGTGACCATGCAAACAGAAGTAAAAAACTTTTCAGTCAGATCAGTTCCTGATCTCAATCACTGCATTAATGCTGGTGCAGGGGGTTGCAGGAAGAGAGAGCCATAGACACTCTCTTCTTCTTTAAGTAGCTATGTTACAACGACCTAAGAAAAGATTGATTGTACACAAAAACTTTTAATCAATTTATTCTGAATTTGCTTCTGTGCAAACAAATTGCACAAAAGTAAAATGAGATCTTACAAGTTCTGTGCACTAAGATGATCCCTTTACCTGAAGTGAGCATTACCTTCTCTGTTAATATTCAACCCTAAAGTGATTTGGAGCATATTTCCAGCTAACATCTATAACTCCCAATAAAAGTCTGCTTTTTTCTTTTAATGAAAAATAAATTAATTCGTATGTTATCAAGTAGGTATAGAAAGACATCTAAAAGGAAACACTTTATGTTTTAGATACCCTGTATCTTTATGTTCTGGCTTTCTATAAAAATGAAGTGTAAAACTAGAAGATGACATTTACAAAACACATCATCAAAGCCAAGGTGAGGCTGAATGCTTCTGCAGCTGCAAACTTATCAGTAATATTTACAACTGATAATCAAGTTAAAAATAGAAAGTGAAATGCTTACTTTCTGCATAACTTTTCTTGCCCACTTCAGTTGTGTAATGTACCACTGTGCTGCAGAGCAAGAACAATGAGCAGCCCGGAAAAGCAAGATAATTCGCTGAAGAACTCCTGACACTTTCTGACGGACTTCTTTCTCTGTTTTTAAAAGAATGTCATCGTTGTCTTCCTGAAAATGCAAAGACAAACAAAGCCCAAAATTAGAAAGGATATATAACTAAATGTTGTTACTGGTCCTAATCCCATCTTCTTTATAGCATAGATCATTTACGGAAAAAACACAGAGGCACACATGCTTTCTCATCACTGCACTGCTACTTAGGTAAATAAACAGACATGGAAGAAAACAGAAAAATGAGCTTAAAAGAACCAGAGTAAAGCTCATTATTCATAAATATGTCAAATAAACACCCTAGAAACAGACTTACTTCACTCAGAGAAGCTGGTTGAGGACAGTACAATGGTGGTGCTGGAAGACAGAGCCCAGCTGGGACCAAACCATAAAACTTTCTGCAAAGATCCTTCGCAGAATCCATCAAAAGCTGAAATGTCTCTGAGAGAATATCAACATCTGCCATAACAGCTGCTTTCAGTAGTTCCTGTATTGAACTGTAAAGAACATCTGCATCTTCCTCTTCAATGGGATCTATAAAATATTAAGCCCAGAAACCCATAAATTAATTGAGTCAATTCATGGATCTTCATTCTGACACCATGAGGTTATGTTCTCTGAATTCGCATTCATATATTACAATGACTGACCTAATCTATTTGCTTTAAGATAAAATTTCATGCATTAAAAACTAGTATTCAATCATTAATTTTAAGTTTTGCCCCATTACCATGACATATATTGCTTTTCTAGGCAGACAACAGAACTTTTTTGCCAGGCATTTGCTTGACACAACATTTTGGAAGATCATTCATGCCAAAAAGGCATAAATAGGTACATTATTAATAATGACTAAAGCAACTCTTTTATCAGTAAGTAGGTCCACCTGCTGACAAGAATTTAAAATGCTTTCAGAGAAAAAGAGAATAAAATATAGAGACTGTGCCAGTAAACTTTCTGTAGAATATAAATAAGGTCAGATTGACCTAGCTAACTGTGAATTTCAGCAGTTAAGTATTAAGTTAGCTCACAGTATCTGCAGTGTCCAAATGAAGACCTGGCCAACAGCCAGAGAGACAGCTGAAAGACCTGCTTTTGTGTCTTCATATCTCTAAGGGCAAGACAAAGGGAGACCAAGGGAGCCATGACCACATGCCAGAAATACAGTGTGTACATTAGTATGTGTGTGTCTCTAAAGATCAGGCACCTGGACAGGTTGTGGAGCCCAGACCAACTCTGCTGTATCCCATATACTGCAAGGACTGTACGCTCCAGGCCAGCTGCTGTGGGGGTGCATGGACAGTGGATGTGTGTGGGGGAAGAGGATATTTGTGAGTGGGTGTTGTGAGTTAGTTTGGAGCACCAGAAAGCAGAGAGGGGCTGGGGCTTTGGGGACTTACATACACAGAGATAAGCTACCTGTGACACTCAGCAACTGGGTCAGCTGGCCATCTACTCAGCCAATGGTCTTGCACTGGCCTAGCTACTGGAATGACACACACTGTACAAACAGGTACCTATATGTCAAACTTAACCCTGAACAACAGGAGAGGGAGAGGTGACAGGGCTGTTGGTACTGCCTATGTGAGTGGTGAGCAGGTCTGTAGGTGCATGGCCAGTCTTATATAGGTGCTGGGTGTGTGCCTACTGGGAATACACTCTTAGCCCTGCTAGCTGCTGGACCTGGGGATTCACTTTATTAAAAAGGAAAAAAGAGAAAATTAAACCTCTTCTTATAGCTAATTTCAAGTGTGATGATACTTCCCATACTTGTTAAAACACAAATTTTTTTGTTTGTTTATTGTAAGGAAGATTTGGTTTTCTTCCAAATAAGTTAATATCAAATATGGTCAAATAAAGGTTTGGACAATACAAATGAGAAGACAAGATTGATAATTTATTTAATTTCTGGGATGATCAAAGCCAAAACACACACACTCATGAAATTAAAGTGCTTGAACATATTATAACAGTAATACACACACTGGAAAAGACAAAGCAATTGTTTCTTTCTCAGACAGTGTATAACACTGTATATGTAGTCAAATAACATGAAAAATAACCACAATTACTTTTCATTTGAAGTACCTGTGAACTTCTTGTATTTAATATGTCCTGATGTTTCAGAAGTTACTGGCTGTCCTAACAAAGACTGTAACTTTTCCTGAAAAGTCTGCATTGGTAATAAGCTTAATGGCAGGTGACACTCTGTTTTTTTCATTCTGAAAGTATAACAAGAAATTGCTCATGAATAACAAAGTAATATCCATGCATAATCCAGTGAAGGTTTGTTAAACTAATATCTAGGCCAAAATAACTAATCATAACACCTTAAATTCTACACCTAGTAGGAGTCTGAGAATATGAACTTCTGAGGCTATATATATAGCTTGTCACAATAAACTTCATGGAAACAACTATGTAACAAAAAGTAGTATACTAATTCCAATTGCAAGTTTACCTTGAGAGCTCCTTGGAGTTCTCACAATACAGCTGGTAGGCCAGACCAATTGACACAGACAGCTTCCAGTCCCCAAGTGTCTGTGCTAACCACACAGCCTCTGGAATAAGTCCACCAATAAAGAACAAATCAAGAGCATATTCAGCTGTCCACACAGATGAAAGCTTCTGGTCCCTGACAGCGCTGGTAACCAAACAGTGTTGCAGTGGAATGATGCGAGGAGGTAAGTCTGTGACATGAAAGGCACATATTAAAGTTTATATAAATCCTCATGCTATCAGATTAATAATCTAGGATTCATTTGCTCACATTGCTCGTGGATTAGTTACAGTGTACAACTGCTTTTATTAATAATTTACTTTTATTAGAGGTATACCACAGAAATGCATCTGCAGCAGCAGATGCAGCTCATGCAATGGTATGACAGTGTGTTCAGAATAGGCTATTTTCCTGCTTAATAATGTTGGATATAAAAGCAAGTGCAAAACTCATGGGGTTGGGTTTTTTTCACTTTAAAGACTTAATCACACTGATGGACCATTTGCAAATATTCTTCATATCTGTAGGGTATACCAGAGGGTACACATGAGATAAATGGAAATTCCTAGAGTTTTACTAGTGTACCCATATTGTTTGTACAGACTATGCTTATTGCAAAAGACAAAGTTAAAACGCATCTTTGAGAAAGAACAGTACATAATATTCAGCGACTCTTTGATTTTAAGATCGTATATAGATACAAACTTTAGGCAAATTTACTATCTCCTTTTTTGTTCAGAATTAGATTTGTTTTTCAAAGTTTTGCTTCCTGGTTCTCCTGGAGAGGTGCTAATCAATATGAATTCTAAGGAGTTAATTGCTTCTCTCACAACTTCTGTTTTGCTCAAACTGTGGCATTACTTAGGAGATTAAATAATTATTCACACTAATCCAACTTGCACAATGTAATTTCACCCTGATTGTCTCACCATGTACATTGATCTTTGCCTAATCAAGTACTAAAATCAAGGTTTTATTTTGTAGGTTTTATCTTGAAAGCTGTCCAAATAAAGCATTCAAGAGACCATGAAGAAAGAAGTAGATATCAGGGCATGCTGTAGCACAGAAACATTAAAAATACTCAATGTATTTAAATACACTACAGAAAACTTAATCAATAAAAGTAAGTTACTATCGTAAAAAAATATGTGTCATTATAATATCAGCTTATGGATAGGGTACTTAAAATGCTTCCAAACAAACCTTTATTCTCACAAACATTTGAAAAAGTAGCTCTGAAAATAAAAATTTCCTAACAAAGGAAATCTTTAAATGGAATCTCTTTGAAACCACTCACTGTGATAAATAGTAATTCTCAGAAATAAGCTGAGAAGCATGACTTAAACTAACAAGTACTACTGGATTCAATGCCAAGCAACTTGGCATTCCCATTTGCTTTGACAATATGGTGTCTGAAGCATTTGGATTTGGATTCCAAGTCTTTGACTGTCAGATAAGCAAAAAATGTTTTCCTCTGGCTTTTCAGCTGGGGTCACACCAGATCACAGATTCAAGTACTTCTTCAGCACTGCTGTTATCCCACTTTTGGGAGGATCAAAGCCAGTCAGAGCCAGATCTTTAGGCAAAATTGTGACAAAGGATGATAAAAAGGCTGAGGGACTTAATACCTTCCCTTCCTCATTCTTTAATAGTAAAACCAGTTTTCTGAGTAACAAGCCCTCTGAGCTGGAAGACAGGAATGGGGAACAGAATGAAGACCCCAGTCCAAGGGAAAATGGTCAGCAACCTGCTACACCACTTAGACACGCACAATTCTTTTGGGCTGGATGGGATCTACCAAAGGGTACTGAGGGAGCTGGAGGAAATACTCACTGGGCCAGCTTCCATCATTACCCACAGTCCTGACTGACCAGAGAGGTTCCAGCTGACTAGAGGTTGGCAGAAGGGACACCCATCGATAGGAAGAGCTGGAAGAAGGGTCTGGAGAACTACAGATCTGTCAGCCTGACTGTGAGTCTGAGGAAAGTCATGGATCATCTTGAGAGCCATCATGAGACACAGACAGGACAACCAGGATCAGGCCCAGCCAGCAGGGATTTGAAAAAAGCAGGTCCTCCTTGATCAGCCTGATTTCCTTCTATGGCAGAGTGCAGGAAGGCTCTGCAGAGGGTTCTGGATTGACAATTGTATGGTATTTAACAAGACCACGTGTCAGGTCCTGCACTTGGATCACAACAACCCCTGCCTACACTACATGCTGGGGGAGGAGTGCCTGGAAAGCTGTCCAATGGAAAAGGACCAGGGCATGTTGCTTGACAGAAGCTGAACATGAGCCACTGTATGTCCCGGTGGCCAAGGAGGCCAAGGGCATCCTGGCTTGTATCAGGATAGTGTGACCAGCAGGGCTTGGGTTGTGATTGTCCCTCTGTAGGCAGCACTGGTGAGGTCAGCTTGAATGCTGGGGTCAGTTTTGGGCCCCCTCAGTACAAGAAAGACACTGAGGTGCTGGAGCATGTCCAGAGAAGGGCAACAAGGCTGGGGAAGGGTCTGAAGCACAAGTCTTGTGAGAAACAACTGAGGGAGCTGGGGATGTTTAGCCTGGAGAAGAGGAGGCTCAGAGGAGACTTTATCACACTACAACTCCTTGAAGGCAGGCAGTAGCCAAGTTGGGATCCATCTTTTCTCCCAAGTGCCAAGTGACAGAAGAGGAAATGGCTTCAAGTTATGCCAGGGGAGGTTTAGACTGGATATCAGGAAAAAGAGCTTCTCTACAAGGGTTGTCAAGCACTGGACCAGGCTGCTCAGGAAGGTGGGTTGAGTTTCCATTCCTGTAAATATTTTAAAGATGTGAAGCTGTGGTGTGTAGGGACATGGTTTAGTGGTGGGCTTGCCAATGTTAATGGCTGGACACAGGTATCTTCCAACCTAAATGATCCTATCTGTTGGAACAAAAATTGCATCAGCTACATTTTTTTTGAGACATCCTTAGTTTTCTTCTGTCTTCTAGTCCACTGAAAAGCTAACTTGATCATCAAGTTAAAGCATAACAGACATCATTGATGCATGTGAAAAAAATTGTAGGATTTAAGCAACTAGAACAGCTTGTACAGGAAATACCTTGTTTGATGTGAAGTGGACGAAGGATGTCAACATTGTGGGGAGGAAAGATATAGAGCAGCTCCTTTGTGAAATAAGCAGCCATGAATCGTGCCATGGACCGAATCACAGCCATGGCAGTGTGAGTGTGAATGCTGGTTACCATCCATAGTTCATGCTGAAAATACCTGGTATCTAAAAAAAGAAAAATCAAATTAAAACATTACGATAAGAATTATTTTAAATTTGAATGCTAAAATTATTTAATCACAGGTTATAAAACATTTTTTTTTAAACAAGCAAACTTACATAATTCTTTGATAAGCTTTCAGAACTTACAGAGCTTAATATTTTAGACTAATTACACATTATACTAATATTACAAGACTTTTCTACTAGGTTTTTAATGACTGGAGATGGACCTTTAGCATCTAAATTTAGACCTGCATTAAGTAAAAAAAAAAAAAAAATCGCTTCTTCAAACTTGGAAATTCAGATTTCACTTAGGTTCAGACTTTGTAAAAAAAAAATAAATTTACAAGCATCTGCAAAAACATCCCACTGTCAAATTAGGACTGGTGACCAAACTAGAATCTGCTGTTTTTTCATGTTGTATCATAAAAAAGATAAAATATAATATAATTATATTATAAATATATTATATAAATATATATAAATAATAATATATTATTATATATAATATTATTATAATAAATAATATTATATAATATATTATTATTAAAAATCAAATCACGTACTTTTCCCCTTATTTTTCTTATTCAAATTTCTTCTTTGAGATTATTTGAGTCTAAAAATATTTAGCAGGTGACTAGTAGACAATAAGAGTTGTCTAAACATATTCCAACAAGTGCAGTTGAAATACCATCTGAGGATCAGAAAAAGTCATTGAAAACAGTGTAAAGTGAAAAGCGTCATAAGCTGTCCGGTGTGCATGTGAGGGCACAGAAATTAGACACTAGGTTCTTCAAACAGTGTCAATGTACCTTATCACACTTTTAGGCAATGTAAACATACCAGAAAATTCTTCCATCTGACTTGTGGAGAGCTGTGATCGCCTCAGAATCTCTCTTACCAGATGATCGCAGAGTCCCTGAGCTTCACACAAGTTATATTGATACAGGTGACAAAACAATATTGCAAGATAGTATCTACGCTGAAGAAAACATGCCCTTTTTCCTCCTGCATTAAAAGATTAAAAAAAGGTATAAGTCCAAGTGGAAGAGAAAAAATAAACACAAAAGAGACGTAGCGAGTAAAAGTATTGTTTCTTTTCTCTCCAGAAACACATCTACATACACAATACACTTTGATGAGTAGAAATCAGGAGCAGCTACTTTAGGATATGGTCATTCTACACAGCCTCTAAGTCCCTAGTAAGTTAATGCTCATCACAACATTTTTATTTCTAGACATATGGCAGTTTTCAAAGTAATACTATGAATAACTGTTAAGACACAGAAAAAGTCAGGAGAACTTAAGGAAGGCTAGCCTTCAAAGAAAGAGTGCCTGAACCACAGCAGAGTTGCTTAGACACCCACCAAGCCTCCAATATTCTGAATTTTTCCTCAATGAAGTATTCTTTATTGTAATAACCAGAAGAAAATTTTCCCATGATGCCTGGAAAAGAAACTCTGGTATACCTGTTTCAAATCAACTCTTACAAAAACTCCTGATGCAAGTTTTATTTTGTTACACTCCAAACACTAATTCTTTTAATTTTACAGCTACTAAAGGAATTGATTTTTCTTCATCTGTTTGTCTCTTTCTTGCTCACAAATTTGTCTAGAGCTTTCCTGTACCAAGTACTTCATAATCACAAAAAAGTTCTGGTATTAAAAGAGAAATGCATAGAATTTTCTCAGAGAGCAACCAGACTTAAGTTTTGACTGTTGTCTATTCATCCCATGTTAATTTCAAATATGCATGCTTTATGCATTTCATCCCCTCTTTCTGAAGAGCAAACAGAGCCACAAATGTAAAATTATTATACAACTTACCCCCTCCACCCTCAAAGATTTTATCCCTTACCATTTGTCTTCAGTTCACAAAGAGATCTTTTCCAAATGTCCAGAGATTCTCTGTATGACCCTAAAAGGAACTGCTCCTCACCTACAAAAGTCCATATTAACAAATTAAAAGCTTTACTTTTATATTTAAAAATACGCTCTTCTTTCAGCATCAAACATTTACTGAAAGCAGAACAAAATATGTGAGCCCCCAGAAGACTTCTGTTCTCACAATTAAGTCTAAGTTTAGAGCATCTGAGAGAAGATGACTTTGAACACTCCTTGCCAGGACAAGTAACACATGAGTTCTCCTCCAGAAGGAGCTAATGTATTGTATGGAGCACTGTAGAAAGAGGAGTTAGAACTGTCGTTTAAGGGAGAGAGATCAAGAACACAGCAAGGAAACAGAATTGTAAAGGGAGACATAAATGGTAAGCTGGGCATAGCAGTGTAGAAGTCAAAAGGAAGGTAGAACCTAGGACAGTAAAGTGTAAGAAATTAGGCTACAACTGTATACTGTTTGGAAAATAAATATGCTAGACTACCAAGCACCTTAGGTTACACTAACTAGATGTTTAGTTGAAGCTGACAACATTTGAGAATACAACATGATCATCCCCACAATGACCACATGGAGTGAACACTCTTTCTACACAGAAATCCAGTAAGAGACACATTGTAATGCCCATTTACTTCAGAAGAAACAACACAGGAGATCAGAATTAAAATCTTCCATTCAGATTCTTTAGGACATGGCTCAAAGCAAACCAAAGTAAATTCAGTCTTTTTGTTTAGTTTAACAAGCTCTAAAGATTATAATGCAATCTACGGACATACCAGGACATTAAGTATTTAAGACAGAATTATGATAAGAATTTTAAGAGAAGTCCACATGTTCACTTTTTTAAAATCCGGTAGTCAGTTACTGATTGTTAAGTTGGACCTAATTTTCCTAGTTTTCAATTAACATTTTTACTAACCAGATACAGAATTAATCTTCAGAGGTTGTTCTAATGCCACTCCTGAAGACTGGATGATTGCTTGTATATGACTTAAAAGCAATGAGACAACAGAAACCTCTTCTGCATTCTTGCTCACTTTTCTTTTTAGCTGCACCTGATACCAAACCACTTTCTTATACAATAATCGCCATAGTACAGTCAACCTGTAATTCAAGAAGTACAATATTATGAGATTAAGCAAGAGTTAATGAAGTTGCCTACATCAATTTCTTATGTTCTTTCATTTTGCATTATGCACCCAAAAACTAAACTGTATCAATACTTTCTTGACTTGGATGAGGGGAAAAAATGAAGCACTTTTTTCCTCATTTTTGACTAAAAAACATTATTTCTTCTGAATTTTCTTAAGCACAGCAATCTACTTTAACAACCTAAACACCCCAAAAATTAATCCCCTTGCTAGCTAAACAATGGGGAAATGAAATAATCTCAGACAGAGAAACCTCAGAACAGGTATTAGTATCTTTATAAACAAGACTGATTAAAAAACAATTAAAGCATAACAAAGAAAAGCAAAGACAAGAAAACAAGATTGCAGAGTATGGTTTTAGAACCAGCAAGTCCCTGTTGCCTAACAAAGTCCTATTAGATGTACCAGCTCAGATACGTAGTAAGTTTAACAATACAAGCAAATAATTGCTAGAGACGTGACAAAAGCTTGCACAAAACTGCAACACATCTGTATCTTGAAGTACTACTGGGCTCATAATTAACACAGCCAGATGCAGCACTCAGAACAATTAATCAAAAATATGGATTATCTTCTCTGAGACAACTGAAACTTGCATATCAGATTTGCAGTGAACATAGTACTATATTTAAGGATTATTGAAGAAATACCTTTTACTGTTGTAGGAATTAATTTGTGAGTTACAATGCTACTTAAGTTCTAAATCTCTGGAAAGCAGAAGCCTGTTCATGTGAACAGCACACTTTGATTCACTGGAGTTGTGCAGAATAGAAATACTCCAGTGATAACAGTATGAGTTGACTGAAGTGTGCTGTCCAACAGTCCAAAAGTTGGGCAGCACACTTCAGTCAAGTTTATGTGTGGGGAAGAAATAGCTCTGACAGTTTCAGTAAATTAGTTTCTACAAATAGGTTTTTCTTATTGCTCTGAGACACCACATCCATAATGAATATAAACTTTGCTGACTAAATTGACATCATTGACATACTGCTCCATATAGTTTGCAACTAGGAAAGAGTGAAACACACAAGGGACAGTTAAAGCATCTAAATTTCAATATCTGGATTGATGCTGCACTACCAGGCCTGGTGTCAGCTGTCAACCCATCAGTTATCTCCAAACTGGTTTGGAGATATAGTTATAGTTTAACTACCATAACCAAACTATATTCAAATATAGGTCTGAGCCTTAATCTGTATGCTTTGTTTATCATGCCTTTCCATGGAGTAAAAGGCAGCAAAAAAAACAAACGGATATTTCATTATAATTTAACTCATACAATTTTCATTACATCATATATTACCACTTAGGCTGGAAAACACCCTTAGGATCATTGTCTCCAACCATTAACATTGCAATCCCACTTTTAAACCATGTCCCTAAACACAACAGCTACACATCTTTTAAATACCTACAGGAATGGAGATTCAGCCCACTTCCCCAGGCAGCCTGGTCCAATGCTTGACAACCCTTTAAGATACTGCAGGGCCTGGGGCTGGACCTGGTGTGCTGCCTCACCAGTGCCAGGTACAGAACAGCTGTCACTTCTCTGGTCCTGCTGCTAGGATTCCACTGGTCTTTTCTGGCCATCTGGGCATACACTGACTCATGTGAGCTGCTGTCAACATACATTCCCAGGTCCTTTTCTGCTGGGCAGCTTTCCAGCTACGCTACCCCAGCCTGTGGTGCTGCACAAGGTTGTTGTGACACAAGGGCAGGACCTGCCACTTGGCCTTGTCGAACCTTATACCATTGGCTTCAGACTATCAATGCAGCCAGTCCAGATCCTCCTGCAGAGCCTTTCTGCCCTCCAGCAGATCAGCACTCCCACCCAATTGAGTGTTATTTGTGAACTGACTGAAGGTGCTCTTGATGCCCTCACTCTGATTATTGATAAAGATATTAATCAGGGCTAGCCCCAATACTGAGCCTTTGGGAGCACCACAGCAACTGGCTGCAGCTGGATGCAACTCCATTCACCACCACTTCCTAGGCCCAGCCATCAGCTATTAATTCATTTCAACAAAGAAAAGAGTGCTTTTATCCAAGCCACGAGCAGCCAATTTCTCCAGGAGAAAGTTGTGGGAGCCTATGTCAAAAGTTTTACTAAAGTCCAGGTAGACAATATCCACAATATCCACAGCCCTTCCCCCATCCATCAAGTAGATCAATTGTCACAGAAGACCAGGCTGGTCACACAGGATCTGCCTTTCATAAACCTGTGAAGGCTAGGCCTGATCACCTGGTTTTAATTTACATTTTTTTCCCCATGCAAAGCTTATTCATACCTTTTTTCTGTTTTTGCATCATGGTTTACTTGAGGACATTCTCTAAGCAGAGATTTCATTGAGCTAAACTGCTGAGTAGTATTGTCATCAAGAACTAAGAAAACAGGTACTGTGAGAGAGTCAAGTTCCACAAGAGTATTCCTGTCAGGAGAGGCAAAAAATTTCTCATACTGTAGTACACATACTCTGCTTAGAATGTGAGAAACCATTTTCAAAAGACAGAAGCATGCCAGAAGGTTTTTTGAGAACAATTGATCTTGTTGCTGTATAAACATCAGTTTTAAAGTTTCTAATGTCAGCTTTGCCACATGCCCAGTCACACTGGCTCTTGAATGCCAGTACAAGACAGTCAAACACTGCTGAAAATATTTCAGGACAAAATGCATCCATTGAGTATTCTTCACAGATTTGTTTAAAGATGCATCCTGGTTTAGCAAAGTACATTTCACAAACTGAACAATGCTGAAAAAATGGATAATGCAGTTCACTGTATAATTCAGTAATGCATCTTTCTCTTCCATATTTTTTGAAATCCCTATCTGCCATGCACCAAGGAGGTTTTTCTGAATGGAATATAGTTCCAATGATGATTTATCTTTCTCTTCAATATCATCTTCTGCATGGATGGTATCAAACATTGATGCAAATTCTAAGCAGCCTTCATCAGCTTTACCAACAGATGAATAAATTCTCTGGTTATAGAAGCTGGAAGTCGTACTGTAAAACTGCTTTTCATTGTCTGATTCTTCTTCAAGGTCCTAAATCAGACAAGCAAAAAATCAACAGCTTAATTCAAGTTTACTGAGAGACAGACAGAGAGAGAGAGAGAGCACATATAGATTGCAAAGAATCACCATTTAGTCAGTCTCATAAATGAAGTTTTTATGCTTAATTACCTTGCTTAAATGCTAGTATGCTTAATAAACTGCAGCTTCATCTCAATCTCAAATTAAGTTTTATTTGCAGAACAGCTAGGCAGCCAAATTAAATTACCTAACAACAAAATTACACTGCCAGTACAGCAGCAGATTTTATACCAGAAAGTGAAACTCCATGCTTCATTAAACCTAGAATACAAGACAGAGATTCTGCCAGATACTTGTAAGATATAAAAGTCATTCAACAAAAGCTTCAAAGAACAAACCAAAATTCAAAAGCATGAAATGAAGTTGGGAAAGGCTGTTCAGTAACTATGATCACAGGGCAACACTTCCAAAAGACAATACACATTTTGGAACTGATTAAAGAATCCTCTAAAACTCAGGATAAAGATAAGTATTGTATTTATTAAGAATAAGACTGTTATTAAAATAGTCTACAGCCGCAGTACATCTAATAGCTAATGTTACATTTTATTATAAAGTGAAGCTAAAGTATTAGGTTTCCAGGGAGACCTTATAGCACCTTTCATTACTTAAAGGAGGCCAAAAGGGAGCAGGAGACTTTTGACATGGACACATAGTGATAGGACAAGGTTTGGACACAAAGTGATAGGATAGGATTGGTTTTAAACTGAGAGAGGGCAGGCTTACACATTAGGCAGAAATTCTTTACTGTGAAAGTGCTGAGACTCTGGAATGGGTTGCCCAGAGAAACAGTGGCTGCCCTATGCATGAAATGTCCCAGACATGGTTGGATGGGGCCTTGAGCAGTCTGGTCTAATGAAAGGTGTTCCTGACTCTGTCAGGGGGCTGGAACTGGATAACCCTTAAGGTTTCTTCCAACACAAACCATTCTATGTATCGAAACACCACAAACTGATATATTGTTTTGAAGAATTGTCATATATTCTTCAAAAAGTCAACACATGCTGAAAGAAATAACTTGTTTAAAAATAAAAATCAAGTATGAGTTTGAGAAAATAAGCATATACCTCATGTCTATAAAGAAAATGACAATATTGAATGATTTTAAAACACTTGTTAGGATAAATAAACCTATTATTTTTTTTCTAAACCCCCACAGTTATTTCCATTTAGTATACCTTAAACGTACATAATTTCACAGTAAATGGAAAAATGCTATTAAGTACCAGTAAATCCATGGTTTTCTCATTCATTTCTGTTGTGTCCTCCTCCAGGAATCTTGGAATGGTGGAAAAGATAGAACTTTGATTTTGAACTTGTTTTAAAAGACTGGCCTTTAAAGACAACAGTGATTGTAAGTACCGAGATCTCGTTTTACACTAAAAGAAATAACAATAACAGAAAACATATTATCAGTTTCTTGCAAGACAGACAGTTTGTAAACAAGTCAAGGAAATTGGTTGCTGTTGTAAAAAGCTTAAGTTCAAAAGTCCCAGACGGACAGGGAGAACAGGTCAGCAAACATCTGTTACACAGAAACAAACTACCATTTGACTATGCTTTGGGGAAGCAGAATTCTCTCACACAGAGAGCTTTAGTACTGTGAGAATCTGCTTTCTTGATGCCTAAGAAAGCCCTAGAAATTTACCTGTATGTAGGGTTTTTCTGCATTTTTACTAGTAACATATCCCTTTAAATCCTCAAATCCTTGCTCACTCTTCTAGTTTATGCAGGAACACCATGATAGCTCACTTCTCCAAAAATCAGAATAGAAACTGAATTAGAAGAAAAGCTGCATTTTATCAGCAAAAGCAGAAATTCTGAACTAAATATCTGTTATACGGTCAGCAACAGTTGCAAGACCTCTTCCCTCAAGGGAAGGAAGGGACCTGGCTTCCCTTCTCCCAGACTTAGCTCAATTCAGAAGTGACAGAAAATGAAACAGAAATGCTTTAACTAAGCTTTAATTGCCACCCTTGACTGAAGACCTAGTGGACAAATGTATGCACTACCATAGAGACTAAGTTAGAGAGGATTTCAGGAACTCCTTCTGCATCACTCTGAAAGTTAACGAGAGCAGCATAATACCTGCCAACATCCCAAATCAACTATACAGATATAAAAATCCCTTTTTCTTTTACAGTTCCAGAAAAACAATATAGTGACAGCTCAGACTGTCCCACTCTACATTTTCCTGAAATATCACCCAGACATCGAAAGAATAAAATTTCAGGAAATCTGTATTCGTTGCTTTGCAGACCAATGTGGTTACTTAAACAACTTTATAATTCAAAGGTACTTAGTCTTCAATTTACACTTTTTCATGTACCTGAAATTTTTCACTTAAAAACCTACAAAATAGTTAAAAACCCTACCTTGAAGTTCAGCAAATTCTGACGGATGTTTTCAAGCTGTTGGGTTGAATCAAGCAAAAGGGATCTCATAAATCCTGATGGTGAAAAGTTGTTAGGAAATCTTAGCAGTGTTATCATGTATCCATCAGAGACAATGAGGTAGGGTAGTCTTGGGTGTGAAGCAACAGAAAATCTCTGTCTCAGGAGGTCACGTTCAGAATCTGAAGAACCAAGAGACTGGCTGGAATCTCGACAACAAGAGTGGTGCTGTCTAAAATAGAAATACAACAAAACTTAAGAAGCAACTATCATATGTAAAAATCATGAACAGAATAATTTCAGAACACGTAATACCATGTAATCTACTATCCAAATAAATCCCTTCAGAATCCTAGGGAAGTGTCTACCCTTTTGCAGGATGAGCACTCTGGATAAAACTATTTATGCTTGCAAGATGTGCTAGTATTTTACTACAACCACAACTCTTTCAATTTAAATAAATTAAAACCAGCTTTCAGTATCCACTTATTATTTCATTAGTAACAACTGTATTTTTTCATAATTAGAGTCTAAATTTCTATATCACACTTTCTTATCTAGCTTGTATTTGGTATGACAAATTGAAGATGAAATTTGAAAGGCTAGGCTAAGAAAATAATATATGAAAGAAAAGAAACCCTTGAAAATTTGAATCTTGTAATTTCAGCATCAGTTCAGATATTCAATAGGAAAATTTTATGAACACACATCTTCTCTTTCAAAATGGTTTTTCTTATACAGAAATCCCTCTTTACTGAGTTCCAGAAAACTGTGTAATACATATATTCCAATATTAACCACATAACACACTGTTTGGGTTTATTAAAAAAAAAAAACATAGTGGCTGCATATATTCAATATATCATCACAATTAATGTATTTTAATATGTTTTAGTATCTGATTTTTCAACCAGATAGTGTAAGAAGGTAATATACTGCTTTGAATGTCTTCACAAGCTTTTATATTTACACAATATTTGGTTTAAGGCATGCAAAGTTAATAAGATTTAAAAAAGTAAAAGTTTAGACTCTATTTTGTTTTCTCTATTTAGACTGTGTTACTTTTAGTTTATGCTGAGGTGTGTGATCAAAGATTCTTCTACTCTCTCATGCACCCAGCAGCATAATCCCAGAACTTAGATCCAGAGAATCCCAAAACAACATTTTAAAAACGAATTACTTTCTGTCCATGCAAATATGTTATTTACAATATCTCACATCAGGTTCTGTATGTAAAATTAAGCAATGAGCAGAGAAATAGCACTGGATTAAAATAAACTTGCACTTTTAGTACTTCTGCAACTTTAATTTCTCCTTATATCATAAAAACATGCTAATTTAAATTACTAATAAATTCAAACACTTTTAGGAAAACAAATCACTTTATGTATACTTACATTGTCACAATGTCAATTTTCATCACGACAAATGCATTATAAGGAATAGAAGAGAACTATGAATGAGAAACAGATTGGAAAGACACATGAAAAGCAAAAGAGTGAATTTGAAAGATAACATTTATGCAAAATTATAATAAATATGATAGAAAGTAAGGTAAGACCAGAATACAGAAACATATAAACCTTTTTAAACCCTTTTACCTGTATGTTATTAGTGGATGAAACGGAATAAACTGTGCTGGTCCAAATTCTACAGAGCATCCAGAAGCAATTAAGGTCAGCAATTCCCCCATACATGTCAATAAAACCAAACATCCACGTTTTAACATGCAAGCCAGGAAAAGGCTATCAGGAGTCCAACTCATATCGCCAACCCAGTAAGATCTAAATTGGGCAGGTAAAAAAAATATTTTTTCTCTGTCAAACTTCAGCATAACAGGGTTAGGTTATAAAGTAAACAAACAAACCATAACACAAAACTGAAAGACTCACAACAGCAGCAGAAACAGTGTCATTTACTGACCTGATGAACCGGGACGGGGTCACGCTACTCCTGCTACTACAACCTTTCAGGCTACCCGAAACAGTTACAAAATTCAAGGTGTTCAGAAACAAAACCTGAGTTGCCTAGAAAGAAAAAAATAAAGACATCATAAATGTTGGTATCACAATGCCATTATTGCAAAAGAAGTCTACTACCAACTTATGCATTACATTTGGTGAACTGGTAACAACATTATGCATGGAAAATACATTGTGTTTCACTAGTTATTACTATTTGAACATTTATTGAATTCTACACGTTGTTCTACACTTGAAATATAACTAAGGACTATTATATACTTAATATGTAATTCAACATTCTTTTTAATGTAACTTTTTTCTAAAACACTCAATATAAGATCACTCTTCTTTAGTCCTTCTGGTAATTAACAACTGGAGCTTTGAAGGATTGCATCATCCCAATAGGTACATCAAAAAAATGGGTCCATTTTCCCTGTCAGCATTAAAAAGCACATTAAAATTTGACCTCTGAGTTATTAATAGGAATAACATAATGACGTCCAAAACATGTCAAGCTGAGGCTTGACTGAGAATCACCTACAGTCTTTGCAGATATGATGCAGTAATTGAAATTAATTTCTTTTTTATTAGAGCTTAGAAATGATAGGATCTCATACCAACTTCTAACTGAACACCACACATAAACAATTGAGTTGTAGTAAAAGTTTTTAGCTAGAGATATCAATGTAAATATAATTTAATGTCCCCTTATGAGTGCTAAAATCATCCCAAAACTGTGTTTTTAAATCCTTGTTATCACTTCATTCAAACTGAACTCTTAGCTTAAATGATGCACTGTCATACATACCTTTGGATCAGTTTGATTTACAGCTACTGCAAGCAGAAGCCCATCTCTTGCAAATGCACATAGCAGAGCTCCTCTTGACTTTACAGACACACACTGAGGAACCAAATTAACAAGAGAACAAGTCTGTTGTACCCACTGGATCTGGTATGGCAAAGAACTGAATACGAACAAAAAGATAACAAAAGCAAGTGGTTACCTCATTTTGCAGAATGGGATTATTCCTATACAGCAAAAAAACATGCAAGACAAAACCATATAAAGCATGAGCTAGTAAAAAAAAACCACCTGTTTTTCTTCAAATGCCTTACAGATGAAAAAATATTTTGTACTTACAAAGTTCAAAAATTATGTCTGAGCACTAAGAGTTATTTTTATGGCATGGAATTTTTATGGGATTTATAAATCTAGAACATGCAAATATATACAGATCAATGACATAATTGAACCACTTGCATTCTAGCCAGAAGCAGCTTCCCCAGACCTTGTAACACCATCCACCACAGGAATATTCAGAATTTGAAAATCAACAGTATGTGGCTCTGAACAAAAAATTTGTGGATGACGCATCACTGGAAGTGTTCAATGATATGTTGGATTATACTTCCAGTAACCTGATCTAGTGGAAGCGGTTCCTACCCATGGCAGAGAGGTTGGACTATGTGATCCTTACATGTCCCTTTCAATCCAAACCACTCTGTGATCCTATAAAGATTCAAAACATAACAGAAAACACAAGACAAAATCTGTCTTGAAGTATGCCATCTAACTGACAGGAAAAAAGAAGCATTAATATACAAAAATGAATTAAATAAAATAACAGCAAGTAATGAAACTAAGTGCAAGTTGACATAGAAAAATATGAGTAAGATGTCTGAGAAATGCAGCTACAACTTCAGGCTGCAATTACTATGGTGTGGATAGATAGCTAGCTATATATATATACCTACATACACATTTCTGCACTGGTACATTATGCTCTGTTGCATTTTTTATATAGCATCAGAAAGGAATTACCATGCCACTGATAAACTGAAGATTAGGTCAAGTAGGACATTATTACCTACTTGAGGTAGGTAAGTACCAAAAGGACTTCATTTAACAAAAGCAGTTGTACCACATCATGTGCAGGGCAAAATTTTGGCAAGTTATTAAAATAACACCTGCAGAGGGCATATCCATTTAAACTCATAGACATATGTGTCACTCAGGAAGAGGAATGGACTATACATGTCCTCCAGATTATTACTCAACAGCATTTTTAAGTGGTTGTATCAGTACTACCACAAAGCACAATCAGAATAGTATTTCAATACTTGGCCCCAATCCAGGTAAAGAAATGCACACACTCACTTTCACATCAAGCAAAAGAAATTAAAAGGGCAACAGAAAACCAATAAAATATGCAGATCCACATAATGAAGAGGAAGAGGTAGTCAAGGCATTCATGGCTGCACAGTACAAGAAATATAAGAAAATAAAAAGATATATAAACAATATAAGAAGAAACAAGAAAAGTACATTCTATCATCATCATGCAAAAAACAATGAAACTAAAACACACGTGTCAACAGGCATACATAGCTACCCAAACAGAATGATAAATATTCCCAGTGTTATCTAGGTGTAAGGTAATAATGAAGTATGGAATACGTAAATAAATGCTGCTGTATTAAACACATTTTACAAGGGACATGTACAGGACAGGGGAGAATGGCTTTAAAATGACATAGGGCATACTATAAACATCCATATGTAAACATAAATAGGTGCTTATAACCATAGGTTAATGGAACATCCATTAATGTGTTCAGTTGCATCTCTGAATCCAAGCTCTAAGAAAAATAATTAAATATTCCTGATGCTGCTGTAACTTCAGATATCTTCGAACTTACCTAACATTTTTAAAGGTATTTTCATGCCATTGAAGAATCAAAAATGTGAGCACCAAACACTCGCCAGAGTAAAATACAAAAGAACACAAACAGCAATCACCTAGTACCTGTAAAAAAAGAGAACACGATTAAAACAACCCCAAAAGGCTTGTCACACATGAATTTCTCTTTAATTATCTACATATTTAGATCAATAGCTATTACAAATTCGATTAAATAACACAATGTTGTCATTCAGAAATGTAAATGCCAGCAAGAATGTAAGTGGGCCAGAAACTCTGATCTGATCCAGTATGGCTGTTCTGACGTTGTCATCAAATATAACATGAACTGAAATATTGTTTCAGTATTGTACTATGCAAAATGCCAAAGAGGCAGGCATTGCTTTCAAAATTCACTGTAGCTTTTGTGGTTCTAATTCAATTAAGAAATAAAATTATTGCCTTGGGGTTTATTTTTTACCTCATTTTGTATGAACGCAGCATCCACTCCAATTTCTTTTTCTTCAGTAGAAGGCAACATGACTGATTCATCAGTTAAAACTTGTGTCCAACGCCCAGGAGAGTTTTTACCAAAGGCTGTATTTTCATGTTCTGTACTCTCCCATAAAAAGGTACATGCTGTAGGAGTAGTTAATAGTACCTTTCTGCCATCTCCAGATACATACAAGTACAATCTCATTAAACACGCTGGAGGAAAAAAAAACCAAACCAAAACACAACAATGTGCCACAATAGTTTCTGTTCCTTTGTTAGACATAGAATTAAAAAGAATAAAGAAAGTAAATTTCTCTTCTCATCTATAACTAGAAATCCAAGCTGTCATGTTAAGTATCTGTGATTTCCAGCTTCACGACTGATAGCAGACCTTGGGCAGCAGTAGTCAGATGGATGTTCATCTCTATGCATCCTAAGAATTATCTTTCCCACAACACTCAGCCATTAGAGATGTTTCCTGAGACAGCTTAAGTGCTCTAACATGGATTACTTTTAGCTCTTAGGCATACTACTGATTCTCCCTGAAATGACAGAATTTCTTGTGCAACATTTAACTATAGAAGCTGGTATCAGTGATGCTGTCCAAGACAAGAAAATATTTGATACTTAATTTGATACTTAAGTTTGCAAATATGTGTCTGTATTTTATTCTTTCCAGCTAGCATTTGCCATAAAAGCCCACCCAGAGAATCAGCTTCAAATTATCCATATATTGTTTACATCAAATGTATATCTGCCCTAACTGATAACCTGGTTGGGAACGTTTTATAGTAAAAATTAACCATTAAAAAATATACTTACAGTATCTGAAAATTAACTATTTACAAGGGATTGCCAAATTAAAAACCTGTATCACTCAAATGACATTTGCCAAAGTTTAGCTAGCAAACAAATTATACAAATGCAAAAAAATGTAAGAATACAGTTTTACTCATGTAATAGCTTTTAAAGAAAGGAAAATAACTTTATCTCTATTCCATTTTTTCACAGGATTAATTAAAGAAAACCTACCTTGTGCTCCTGTTACTACTTTTTTGGACTCTTCAATTGCTGGTACAATTTTCAAGCAGTCCCGATCTTTATTCCAAAGAAAGAGCTCTCCTGTTGTAAGTATTCCTGCCAACCAAGCAGCTGTGTTCATTGGGGAAGAGAAGTTTTGAAGAATATTACTGTGAAGTTACTTAAAATTACTTCTCTTCCATCTTAGCCACAGTTTTAAGTGAACTGGCAGGTCCTTTAGATATCTGATTTTCACACTGCTACAAATACAAATAAAATAACCTGAGCTTATTGCACATAAGATATTATACTTAACCATTTCCTGATGTTGTTAAGACAACCGCATTTTTCAACAATGACTGCAGCGAAGGGATTTTCTTCTTTGTCTTCCCTGACGACAAGTTAATTTCATTTATATGTTTACCATCTAGAAGAAAAACAGCCTCTTTTTCCTATTGAAAGAATAAAAAAATACTTAATTTTTCAAAATTCTGTTTTCCACACAGGTGTACAGAATAATGCAGAGCAAAAATATTAGGGAAAAATAATTTTAAAATGTACAATAAGGCAGCAATTGCCATACTAATTTCATTCTTTGGTATATTTGCTTTACAGTATATTATATCCAGCATGGACCCACAGTGATGATGAATTTGATTCACAGGTTTCAAAACAAAACTGATCAGCAAACTGATCTTACAGTTATTATTAAAGAGTTAGTCAAGGTAGCTCTGCTAAACTACCTGCTAAAATTGCAAAAATTGGACAATAGCTATCTTGCCTTGTGGTGTTTAATTTACTAAGGTAATTGCCATTGACTTCAATAGAAAAAAAGACAGCATTAAATTGCTACCTACTTAAATTCAAATCATAGAATGAAAAGATTTAATTTGATTTTATGAAAGAAGTCTAAGAAAGTGTGTCTTTCAAGAGATGCAGGATGAAATGAAGAAAAAGAATCATTCACATTTCCCACAATGTATAGTAAAAAACGTAATGAAAAACTATAACCATCAAAGCAAAAATCTCATCTAAGGTCTTCTGAGTCTTTGGGGTAGGGAAAAAAAAGGCTCTGCAAAGTTTCCCTGAGAAATTTTAAATCTCCAGACTCAGACCAATAAGATAGAAGTAATTTATTTTATAACTCTTAAAGTTACTCAAAATACTTCCTGAGGTTGTTTTTAAAGCCTCCTAAAGCAAATGGAAGTGCAAGGTATTATACAATTAAAATTCAAAGAATTTATTACACTTACCTGTCCAACCCATGATATGCGGGGCCATGGTTTTCTTTGCTTGATACACGTAGAGACGAGCACATCTAGCTTAATCTCCATTCTAACTAAGCCTCCAGGTAACCATTATACAGAAAAGCAAATAGTGGCTCTTCCACGTTTCTAGAGAAACTGAAGAAAGAAAAAAAAAACAAAAAAACACAAGGTTTTGTTATCTGGGGGTAGGTGCAGAGGAAAGGAATTCACAGGGAAAGTCTTGACCATCTCTAGCAGCTTCCTGCTAAACACAAAGAGAACTGATGCTAACCTCTACTTCCAAACTATCGTCCTCGGGCAGCTCACGGGCGATGTGCCGCTCAGCTCAGGTCCGCTCAGCCTGCGGGTCACGCTCGCTCAGGAGTTGAGAGAGAGAAGCCGCAAGTACATCGTTAAGAACTCCAAAAATGCACAAGACGAGGAGAACGTCCTGCAGCCTCGTGCGGCGGGAGATCGGGAACCCCAGGGCAGGGGCGCCGGCCTGGCGCGGGGATCGAGGGGCGGCACAGGCTTCCCCCGCCGCCGCCGGGCACCACCCGCGGCAACCGCGCTGCCTGCGCCCGGCTCAGGGCGGGGCCGCCCCCGGGGCGGGCTCCTTCCCCAGGGCAGAGCGGCGGGAGGAGCTGCGTGCCCGGAGCCGGGCTGCTGAGGGGGCCGGGCCCGCCGCCGGCCCCGGCGCCCCGCGCTGCCGCAGCTTCCGGGCCGGGCCGGCGCAGAGCGCAGCCGCGGCCCCGCCCGCCCCGCGGCTCCGGGCGGGACGGTGCCGGCGCTCAGAGCCGGGTACCTCCGCATCTCTGAATGTGCCGGCTCGGCGAGGCCCGTGGGAGTCTCGCTCGCCGCCCAGAAAGCCGCCGGCATCCTGGGCTGTATTCCAAGCAGCGTGGTCAGAAGTATGACGGAGGGGATTCGGCCTCTGCTCTGGTGAGACCCCACTGGAGCGCTGCATCAGCTCGGAGGTCCCCAGCGCGGGAAGGACATTGGACCAGTTGGAAAGGGTCCAAAGGAGCGCAGCTATATCAAAAGCAGGAACACCTCTCCTATGAAGATAAGCTGAGAGAGCTGGGCTTGTTTAGCCTGGAGAAACTTCTGCGGAAACCTCATTGAGGCAAATCAGTATTTAACGGAGGCTTATAAAATAGAGGAAAATGGGACTTTTTGCAAGGGTGTGTAGGACAAAGAGGAAGAGGTTTAAACTAAAAGAGACAAGATTTACATTAGCTATTGGAAAGAAATTCTTTGAGATTGGGGAGGGCACTGGCACAGGTCACTCAGGAATTGAAGATGCCCCATCCCTGGTAACACTGAAGGCCAGGTTGGATGGGGCTCTGAACAACCTGGTCTAGTTGAAGGTATCTCTGCATATGGCAGAGGGGTTGAGCTATTTGATCTCTAACATCTCTTCAAATTCAGATCATTTTAGGGTTCTGTGAATTCTCATATGTCAAGAAAACTGACTATTGAGACTTATGATCAACACAACTCCCTCAGTGGGGAAGGCCTGATACCATGGATTGCCTCTAGCAAGAGCCCACAGGGAACAGGGCACACGGCTGTGGCTGTGGGGGACAATTTGCATCAGCATCAGTTTTTGGGGATGAGGGGCATGAGTAACAGCAGGAGACATAGCTGTAAGAGATCAGCATTCTCTATACAATTCAGGAATTACTGGAATTCAGGTTGTCCTGGTTTCAGCTGAGATAAAGGTAACTTTCTTCCAAATAGCTGGTACAGCGCTATGTTTTTGATTTAGCAGAACCATGTTGATAACACGCTGATGCTTCAGCTGTTGCTCCATAGGTACTTACTTTATATAAAGGAGTTTTCAGTGTCTGTGTGCTCTGCCATCCAGCAGGTACACAAAAGACAGGAGGGAGCACAGCCAGGAGGGTGGACATGAACTGGCCAAGGGGACTTTCCACACCATGGTATAACCTAAGGCAGTTGGGTGGGAGGAACCCATCACTACTCAGGGACAGGCTGGGCACCAGTCAATCCATGATGAGCAATTGCATGATGTCTTACTTGTGTTTCTTGGTTTTATTCCTCTCTTTTTATTACCTCCCTTTTTGTTACTTTACCTTTTTTTCAATTATTAAACGATTATGTCAACCTATGAATTTTACCTTTTTTCCAACTCCCCCTATCCTGTGGAAGGGAGTGTGGGAGTGAGAAGTGGCTGTGTGATACTTGCTAGAGGGGGCTAAACCACGACAAGGTGAAGTACGAGTAAGCTGTCACTATATTTTATCACCTTGAAGAAATACCCTTGATTATTTGAAACTCACCCTTGGAGCAATGTTTCACATTCATGTCAGTCTGTTACTTCCCTGTGATTATCATCCTTCATTTCATCTACTGCATTAACCCACCCTTCTCCCCTCTGATGCCAGTTTTCCACATACCTCCAAATTTAAATTGGGAAACAGAAACTATCTGTTCTCCATCTGAGAGTAGAGCAAGTGTTATGAAAATAAAAGGTTATGTGTATACTGGAATTACCTGCTGTAATCTGAAATATATCAGAGGTAACTTGTGATACACTTTGAAATACTACTACTTTGATAAATTTGCAATATTTCTGGAGAAATCCTTATTCCATTAACTGGAGAAAAAAACCCAGAAGCTCAGCTTCAAGTCTATGATTTGTGTCTGTTCAAAACTTTTCAGTTATTTCTCCAAATCTGAAAATAGAAATCTGTTTATTAATCACAGATTACAGAATGCAGCTGAACACAACATATTTTTATGCAAATACTGAAATTTAGTTAAATATATCAGGCATGACTTGGACATTATTTATGTGAACTGCACTAACAAACCAGTGTAAATGCATGATATCCTTGGTGTGAAACATAGCTTAGCAGAAGATAACTTCTAATACTTAAAGACGGTTTATTTTACATGGAAAGAAGCAAATATTTTTCTCAGGACACACAGGACTACTTCTATTTAAATACTTTTAAGTTTTTAACACTGACAAAGAAGAAAAGCTAATTCTAATATTTCACCTCTTTTTTCATCTAAAAAAGAGTTGTATTTTAATTTTTGTATTACATCAATGAGTGCATTTGCTGGCTTAAAATCACCAGAATGTATTTGGTAGTTGAGAGGCAAAGAAAGGTACTTTAAGCAGAATTTTAGAGCAATGCTATTTCATAGTAAAGGTACTGTAGAGCACTCAGCAAGAGAGAAGCAGCAGAATTGATGCCCTCGTCCTCCAACACTTTTCATTCCTGTTGTCTGGACAAAGGCCCTTTGATGGGGGTCCCATGTCTTTGAGAGGCACTGGGAGGAGCAGGGTGAAGCACTGGAAGCATGCTGGGCCCAAAACCTAGAGTCTGATGGATTAAAACCCTATTCTAATGGATTTTTTTGTCTTCCATGGAGTGCAAGACCTAGCAATCCCCAGGAGCAAGGAACTGGGTTAGGGAGGCTAGGGACCAGCATGGCAGATTAGGGAACTGCTGGTCAGACTAAAAGGAAAGAAATAAATGCACAGATGATGGAAACTAGGACAGGGAACCTGGGAAGGGTATAGAGAAATATTGGTTATGTAGGGATGAGGTAAGGAAGGCCTTCCAGAAGCTGGAACTGAACTTGGCAAGGAACATAAGGAATAACAAGAAGGGCTTCTACAGGTGTGTGAACTAGAAAATGAAGGGAAAAGAAGGTGTAATGCCCCTGATAAGCAATGATGGAAAAGTGTTAACAGATGAAGGCTGACGTACTCAACATTTTTGCTGCAGTCTTCAATGGAAACCTGTCTTCCCACATCTCTTGAGTTGATGGACAGCAGGATGGCAACTGGGGGAACCAAGTGCTTCCCACTGTAAGGGAAGGTCAGGTTCGTGATAACCTAAGGAACCAGAATTTACCCAAGTCTGTAGAACCTGGTGAGATGCATCCCAGGGTCCTGAGAGCATTGACTGATGTAGTTCCCAAGCCACTCTCCATGATAACTGAAAAGTCATGGCAGTCAAGTGAAGTCTCAAGTGACTGAAGAAAATGTATCCATCTTTAGAAAGAGAAGAAAGAACAACCCTGGGAACTACTAACCTGTCAACCTCCCTTCTATGCCTGGGAAGAAAATGAAACAGGTTCTCCTAGAAATTGTGCTGAGGCACCTGGAGGACAGAGAGGTGATTTGGGACAACCAGCACAGCTTCACCAAGGGTAACCTTGCCTATCAACCTGGTAACCTTTATGATTGAGTGACCCCCAACAGTGGACAAATGAAGGGATACAGATGGTATTTGTCTGGACGTCTGTAAAGCCTTTCAGATGGTCTCCCACACATCTGTGTGAGATGTGGGTGAGAAACTGGACATGCCCCAGTCATGCCACTCACAGCCCAGAGAGCCAAACCTGTCCTGGGCTGCATCCAGAGCCCCAGGGGCAGCAGGAGAGGGAAGTGATTCTAGGTGTGTATACAATTTGGTGTTTGTGTGCATGTAATAAAAATAGACAGAAGTCCTTTTTTGACTTCTTTATTTGATTTTAACAGATACAACATATTAAGATGGAATAGGGGAAATAATTTGCTTATCCCCATTATTTAAAACAAAGAAAAAGAAAATATTTTTGAAATATTTTTATCCCCATGGCAAAGATCACACAATGTAATTTTATTTCAACAGTATAAAAAAAGCTTTCTATCGTTAAAAAACCTAGTAGTAATAAAAGTAAAAGAAACTCCATTTGTCACATTTACATTCTACAATTTGTAGATACTTTTAGGAAGAGCATGAATACAGGCCACACATTTGATAACCATGGCAGTAGAAAACTCTCTCAGGATTTTCTTTCTGAGGATTTGTTTGTTCGTAATTCAGTGCCAAAATCGGAGCCTTTATTTCAGTTTGTATTACCTGCACTATTGATTCTGTTCTTGTATTAGTCAATCAGTGAAGCCGCTCTAACTTGGCCTGTAGAGATTTAAAATTCCCAATAGTAGTCTGCACCATTAGTGTGGGGCTCATAGACTGAAGTTCAACCAGGTAGCAGCTAACAGCATCCAAGCAAACATTTGTGAATCGTCGCCTGCAAAGAAAACACAGAATAACAATGAGCTCCTTTTTAATCCTGTTATCTCAGAATTCATCTGAACTAGAAGATGAGCCTTCTTTGAGTTGCAATGGAATAGCATATCAGTAAGACATCTGTCAGCTACTTTTAAGTATTTAACTACTCCTTAAGAGAAATTTATTTTTGAAATCTAATGCCTGTGACTAAGGCACAATGGGAAAATAAAGGACTCATTACTATTTATCTGATATTAAATACTTTAAAAGCATGATAAAGTTTATAGTAATGTAAAATATTTATATACTACTTTAGATATTATTATGGTCAATGTATAAGTTATTAATGTAGATAGCAGTTTAAATGTCCTTAATTATAATCAAATCTCAATTTATGTATTTTTGAAAGAAGTATTAAAATCAGAAAACATTCACTAAAGTTCTAATAGAGTATTTAAATCAACCAACCATAAAAGACCAATGAAGTGATAAAAGATAGCTCTGACTGAAGTTCATTTAGTCTATTCAAATAAAAATTGTCAAAGCTAGAGGTGATATGCAGGCAACTTTTTCAAGTACCTAGCTATCTTTCGCTAGAAACTTTTTCTATCATTACACCTAAATTTCTTCCTGATGTGAACTAAGCTGAATTTTAGTCTTGAAGACTGATTCATTATCAACCTCTTATAAACAATTGGGGAAGAACAATCCCAATGTCTAGTCTTCTCTCTCCTAGAGTAACTCACAGCTTCTAGAATTTGTACATGAAACAGTTCACTGTTTCAAGTAAAAAATGCCCAATTTGTGTTTTCCCCAACTTTTAAACACTTCAACAGATTTGTCTGAACTAGTCCTTAAAGTATATTGCCAAAAATCACAAAATAATCCTCTCAGTTCCTCAAAGTATCTTCAGTGATGTGACGAAAATTACCATTGTGGAAGTAGAAGGCAGAATTCAGCAAGTTTCTACCAAATGGTTTTGAATGACAAGTGTTAGGAATAAAATATTAATTTCACCCTATAGAAGAAAAGCTTTGGGAATTGCTGGTGTGAAGTATTTTAGAATATTTTATGTTTCACTCTTCATTAGGATATAGCTATGCTTTTACCTCATAGGTACTCTGCTTGGATCCTGTACATATCCTGACAGTAATACGTGAATACACTCCAAGAGGTGCAAAGGCTTTTTCATTCTACTCCAATATGGATCCTAAAAAAAAAAATCAAACCACAAAATATTAAGGACACAAATATGAAGGAGACAAGACAAAAAAAAGTGTGTCATGTGTAGAGGAATTGCCAGCTGTGCAATTATTTATTTATTGTATCAAGAAAGTTAGATAAATAGGAATTCTACTTTCATCTATATTTAAGCCTACATTTAAACATCATTTTAAATTACATAGTAAATATACATAAATTTAACTCAGTTTTCCATTACCACAAAGTCAAACTTCTTTGCATTAATGGATCAGAGAAGATGTAGTAATGCAACAAATTTTAATAATTATTAGGAAACAAATGAAATTAATATACTCAATATATGCTGTTCCTTCTGCAACATAGGAATTCTAATCCTATTTCATCCTAAACTAGCTCCAGGTGAATTAAAAGAATTAACAAATTTCCTCATGTTCTGGTACTGAAATGAATAAAATCCACAGATTTTATTCACAGGGTGAAAATGCAGCTTTTAAAAAGTCTTTGAGTAAAGAAAGCAAAGCTCTGAATGTACATTTTGTTATATACTTCCTTATATTATTTCACGTTTCCCATTAAAGTTAGACCTTGATAATAGTTGAAGACAAAATTTTTATTTTGTGCAATTTTCCTTACCCGTGCTTTGAACAGTTGGTCATACACTTCAAGCAGCCTTGGCAATGGCACTCCAATTTCTTGCATGGTGTATGTTACAAAACCCACGTCCCAGTTCAAAGTGCAGACTTGTTGCTCTAGAAACTGCACTAGAAAATCTGGAGGACATAAATGAGGGAACATTTAGATTCCAACTTGTTACTGGGAGTCTATGAAACAAAGGCATTTAAGAGTCATTTACTATCAGCAGTGCATGGCAGGTATTACTCATACTTAGTACTGTGTTACAGTTTTGCCTTGCAACTATGCTGTTGAGAAAAATTCAGTAACTTTTCTTTCTACACAAAACACATACTAGGACTACCTTTGCTAGAATGGCCAGAAAAACTACTGAAGCTTGTTTAAGTGCCTGTAACAATTAACAGTGCATTGGTCAGCACTAAATGTTCATATGTAATGCTAGTTGCACATTACTTTAGTATTATAAAATAAAATAAGATTTACTGCTGAACAATATATTTACCAGGTTTTTATATAATGGCACACTGTCAAAGCATATGAGCATCAGAAAATCAAAAATTCTAAAAACTATCCAGAAATCTTCCAAATGATTTTCAGAATCTACCCCTTCAGATGGCAGATGGTTTATATAGAATTTCAAGAGACAGCAGATAAATGTGCCTGCTTAAAATCTTGAATGTATAAATGCACATTTTGTACTTTGTGCTTTGATGCAAACAAACTTTACTACTTTCTAAAATGGGATCTGCACAGCCATCCCAAAGTAACTGCTGCTGCCACCTAAACTTCATTTATTTCCCATTTCTTTTGAGATTAAAAAATTAGAAACATTTCTTAGTTTAAAATTTTTCTAAGAGTAAAAAAAAAAAAGCTGAAACTCATCCATCAAACACATATGCTTCTTTACTATGCAGGCTAACAACTTGCCTAAAGGAAAGTAGCGAGGTGTGCCAGCATAGATCTTTCCAAGCAATGCCAGCTTCAGACAAAGTGCTTGCATTCTGTCAGCAGGGCTCAGAGATACACTGTCGCTCAACTCTGGAAATGAAAAGAAAAGACTTAGAGAGAACTTCAGGAAAAGTCCCACATTTATACAAAATTATATACACTGAGGCACCTAAATTTATAATAATAAATATAATATGAATATAATAATGATAAATAATAAATGAAAATCATACACTCCTGTCAACAGAAAAATCAGCACATGGAAGTAAAAATACAACCTTTTCTGGTGTGTTTGCATGTACATTTTCAAGTCTTTATGCTTCTGTGAAGTTCCATGCAAACCTACTTAAAAAACTACAAACAAACAAAACCACATTCCAGAACCCACAACAAACCCACTACCACACAGCTTTTCCCTTAGATCTCTGATCAATATTGTTAGCACAATGGTAAACTTGAGCCCAAAAACCAAGGGGGAAAAAACCCCAAACAATCAAAAACAACAGGAACAGAGAGTGAATTACTAACTGATGGTAAAGGATGAGAGAGATCATCACAACTCCTGCTCCATTAAGACCTACCTTTTTCAATGACTTCTTGCCAGAGAGTTTGCACCAAGATAGGATCAGAATGACCTGCACAATGTATAATTGCAAGCTTACACTCCGAGAGCTTAAAAGGGTCAGCAAATTCTCCATACAGCTGAAAGAAAAATTACCAAGCTTTACTTTTCATGTAGTATCAAATTAAATCTTAAAAATCAGTTGTTTCTTATTTTGTTTGACAGACTAGTAAATATGCAACATAACTGTTATCAACCAATAATTTTTTTTTTGCTACATTTAGTTTCATTCCTAGATACAACACTATATTTTATATGAATTTGAAATGAAAACTTAATTTTCCGTCAGTTTTTTCTATGAGTGAAGAAATTTAAGAGATGAAGATAAACACATGAAAGAAATTAAAATACTAAGACTGAAAGTATTACCTGTACTCTTAAAGTACAGAAAATTACAGGGTAACAGACATTCTGAGAGCAGGAACGATAAACTGCCTATTACTCTTCCTAGTCAATATAGAATCATTCTTTGCAAAACATCTTTTCTCCCCAAAATTTGATAAACTGGACTTTAACACAAGGAAATTTCAATCACCTTGGTTATATCCATCAGCTCAGCATCAAGCTGGGAGATTGCATCTTGTACTGAAGAATGATGAGAATACTGCCGCTGTAATGTTTCTTGTATTTGAAGCTGGATCCTTGCAACCTAGTTTCAGAGCAAAATACAGTATTTCAAGATTCAATTAATTTAATCATAATTTAAAAATACACCCAGAATTAACTTTATCTTATTTAAATACGGAAATATTGCCACTTACACCATAAAGTCTATTTTAATCTGCCTAACTTTGCAGGATGAAAGCAAAGAAATCCATTTATACAGATCTGGTAGTAAAACTATTACATGCCAATGAGACAAAGTGAAATAATGCATTTACAGTGTAGCTTAAATTAATAGTTTTTCTTACTTCCATTTTCTCTTCTAGTTCATGTAGGAATTCACCATCTGCAGCTAAAGAGGATATGGCAGTGGAACTTTTGGCACTCAAAATGGCACGTGCAATGTATTCAAGACGCTGCTGAAGAGAAATTTCTGTGCTGCAAAATAAATATTCATAATAAAATGAGCACTTAATATAACTATTTGAGGGTTAGTTATATACTAGCTGGACTCTGGGAAGTAATACATGCCTTTTTCAGATTTTAATAAATCGTGCGTGACACAATGCAACCACATAGGCACATCTTTGCTGCAAGCTCAGTTCTAAAGTACTTCTCAATAAGAACTGGCCACTTAATAAGTTGTAATTACAGGAAATATATTGTAAAGTAATGTATAATACAAAAATAAACATTATCAGTGATTTCCAATAATTGCCTAGATTTAAAGCTAATACATACTATTTTTACTTTTTTTTAGAAAACCTCCTTTTTAAAAAGTACTTACACAAAAGGTTTTGATTTTGTTTTTTTTTTTGTTTTTCCCTAGTTACCTCAATATATATATACAATAGAGCACAGGTAATTCATACCTATGGAGATCAGCCAATTTAGCCAAGACTCTAGCAGCATTACTAAAATTTCTGGTTTTTTCAAAGTATCTCCAGAGTAAATCCATATAGCGGACTTTGTTTTGGTCAATCTTGGTCATCCGCACCAGGTAGGGCTCCAAAAAGGGGGCAGTAACCTGCAGACATCAGAAAGATAACAGTTATACTCTTGCCCTTCCCTGTCTTTTAAAGCATTATTACCTTTCCCAGTTCACTGTGTATAGACAAGCTCACCTGTAACAGCTTGTCCGCCAAGTCAGCTTGTATCAACCAATTGTAAAGTGCAATACTGAAGAGCTCATCTGTTGAACGCTGAGCCAGCTTTAGCATTTGTTCAAACTAAGGGAAGAAAAGGTCAGAACGGCTATTAAAGAAGTGGTTACATTACTTTAAGTCCTGAATAACCATGTGACAATACTTAGGTTCACATTATTTGCATGTCCTAATTTCTATGGGTGCTCTAGATATTGAGGCCAATACATGACAAACCTTCACTTCATTAAACTACTCCACAATTTTATAGACCCCTTCAAATCACACTGTTCTCTGGAGTGCAGTCATGACTTTTTTGTGAGTTTCTTACATGATGTCCAGCTTCTTCATTGCTTAACATGTTGGGGTCAGATGATAGCATTGGAGGACCTGGCTTTTTGGGTACACTGGGAGACTGAGGAGCAGCTTTACTTTGATTCACTAACTCTTGAAGGGTGTCAGTGATACACTTGTAGCTGTTCAATCTGTAAACAGAGCAAAGGAAAATAAAAGCCTCATAATTTTCATTGCAGCTGTCTATAAAATAATTTTTACAAGTGTGTTATTGTATGCCTTTGTAGACAGTTACTAAGATTTAAAGAATATTGTCAGCTTATTGTCAGCTGGATGTCACAATCCAGTTTGTTCTTGTTCATCTTTTTAAGAAGTATTTCTGTAGTGTTCTGATCACAACGTTTTCTGCATCTATTACCCCGTTTCAGATTAAGTTCCTGCCATATTAATCATAATCAAGGGGAGCATGATGGGCAAAAATATTTATCCTGTGTCCCTTATCATAAAATGCTTGTTTATTATTACCCTGTATTCCTTGCATAAAAGAGCTACTTTCCCAATCACCTGAAATAAAGCACTCCATATAATCATAATTAACAGTCCTGAAAACTTGCCTTTCTTGAAAAGCTTGGAGTCCAACAACATCTTCTTCTGGTTCTCCATTTTTATAGAAATGAAGGCCAAGACCTTGGGGATCTTTCTTTTCAGCTGCTGTAAGAGAGAGCTCTACTACTCCCTCATAGAAACGCACTAGGAAAATCAAAAGAAATATCACTGTTCATTATTGTATTACATTCACAACAAAATGGTAAGTGACATCAAACATTTCTCAAGCAAATGCTACACCACTCAGTCTGGTACATATCATTTAAAATCTACACCTGTTCCCACCAGTGGCATTTATATGCAAATTTGAAGTTAAAATACTATGTTGCATAGAATGTCCTGCACAACATATAATACTGTGCAGAGGCCCATTTCTTAGGTGTTACATAATTTAAATCTATATGTAACTGATATAGTGTGCTAATTAGGATTCAGAACCATATTTCAAACAGCATATTTTGTATAAAAGGTACCTGTAACCCTCTGCTTACATAGAATCTAGTGAAATATTTCAACCACATATATGAAACAAATGGACACTGCAGTATGAAGTAAATACATGGACTATTTTAATATAGAAATGGATTTCTTGGTTAGCTTGTTAAATCTAGCAAGGTTTTAAAAAAAGAAAAGGCTGGCACATTTTAATTTTAAGATTTATTAAGCAATTGTTTATCGTAAAAAACTACAAAACTGAGTTGAAAGTTAGCAAACAAACAGAAAAGATGGCATGAAAGCATACCATGAAATTATTCAGCATGATCAGTGACTGGCTCTTACCCTGCCTGTACTGTGCACAAACATTAGCAAGGTCTACTTGATTGCTGATCTTCTGGTACTCTTTCAGTGACTCCCTCAGCATCTTCTCTTTTTCCATTTTGCTTTGAGCTTGTCGAGATCGCTGAAGAAGTTCATTTGCCTAAAAACAAATGCAAAATGGAAATTATTAACATGAGCACATCATGAACAGATCCATGGATACTGTCGATGAGCTATTATTCTAAATTTCAAAGCTGAAACAGAAGAAAAGACCATCCTCTCAAAAGCACTCTCTGGTCAATAAGTTTCCAGCAAAAAGGCTACAATAGCATTAGAAGAGCTGAAGACTTAACCAACTGGTTTCCTATTCTCTCCTCACTTGTTTCAAATTTATTTGAAAAGCTTCAAAGACCTTAGTTCTTAAACACAATTTTATGTCACAAATTCCAGTAAACTGTGGAATGGACAAAAACCAAGATACTATGCTGAAAAAGACTAGAATAAGACAACATTTTATCAACATAAAGAAGACAGAGTTAAGATTAGAGGTCAGATTAGAATTAAGAGACTATGAAAATAACTGCAAAGACATCAAGTAATTTTTGTGTAATGTTGAGCATTAACTAATTAAAAGATGAAAATATGCCTACAACTTAACTTCATCTTCTTCTGCTTGTGAAGCTACTTGAGCATAATAATGACTTGCAAGCTGCCCGAATTATCTCATTTGTGTATGTTCTCAAGTTGTGTTCAGGTGCTGTAAAAATCTGTAAGTGCGCCTACCTTTGAACACACAGCATCATCAGTGCTATAAAGAAGAGGGCAGATATCTTGCAAATGGGCAATGATTCCATCCACAGCTGCATTATCTCTGATGTAACAGTTTATAAGAGAGGCAATGAGTGCTCCAGTCAACTCTCTATCTCTAATCACCAAGTCTTTAAAAGCAGTAACCTTTAGCTGCTCTTGAAGTTCCTGAAGATGAGACAGAATTTTATTAGTTTACCAAATCTTTTACTTGACCCTGTTTAGACATGTCTGAAAGTTCCAGCAGTAAAATGAACTCCAATGACTACAATGTACAGCATAGAAATACATTATTTAAAATACACATTTTATAGCAAAATAATAATAAAGCAAGGGCTACTACTAGAGGCTTTGCTGGATGCCTAATTTCAGTGAAAACTCCTCTTAACAGACTTCCCCTGCCTCTTCACTATATGTCCCTCTGTTTCAGATCTCTGACAGTAAGAATGGAACAGTTCCTTTTACTTCACAGGGCACTTTCAGAAAGCATACCCTATAAGATTGCCCAAGTTTTTAATATTCAGAACAATAAAAATGACAAATTCAATAAAAGCAGGAGTTTGGAAAGTTCGAGGTCTGAACTCATTATGCTTTTTAAGATTAAATTACACTGAAGGTTTCTAATTTTTAAACATTTATTATGAATATTTGCACACATAGTTGCCAGTAGGGTCTAGGTAGTGTCTATATAGTGTCTATAGATGATACCAACATCATGATAATACAGCTACAAAAACTCTAAATCTACTGAAGACAAAGAAAAACATATTACTTGTTAAACAGTTAGTTAGCTACTTGGCCAACACAAATAAAAGCTCCCCAATGCAACACTGTGAAGAGCAACAGCTTCTGTGCCTCTGTAAGGCTTTAAAATCATTATTTTTGTGAACAAAAAATACAACTTCTCAAATAATCCCATGAAATTTTGGGACAAAATGCCTAGTATTCAAATTAATAGCTTTTTTCAATGGTTGGCTGCAAATTCAACATCAGCAAAGGGTGAACAGCAGTAGCACCCTTTGTTCCACACGTTTTCTTCTTTACAAACCAGGAACCTGAAAGAACTGGGATCATTTAGCCTGGAGGCTTAGAGGGCGATATGTGGGATCTTAGTAATATTTTTGAGAAAGTGTAAGGAATGCAGAGTCAGGTTTTTATCAGCGGTAACCAATACGGGACACTGCTCAATGGTAAAAAATTGAAGTGAAGGAAATTACACCTGAACAGAAGAGCAATCTTTCTTGCTCTAGAGGTGGTTCAACACTGGAACAAGTTGCTCAGAGACACTGTGGAGTTCTCACCTTTATAGAAATTAAAATCCTTACTGGACACAGTCCTGGACAATCTGTTCTAGCTGCCCCTGCTTTGAGAATCAATTAGATTATTACCCCCACTGCAAAGGGGACAGATGATCTCCAGTGGTTTCTTCCAGCCTCAGCTGTTCTGTGGTGCATTCTGGTACCCTACTTACACAGAAGAGCAAAGACTCTATTACTCTGTTGTTCTCCATCTTTCATCAAGACTAAGGCAAAGAGTGAATTCCACTTGGCTGTAATATGCTGGTCTGTTCTTTTCAGAACATTTTGGAGAACGTGCTTAAGGTTAAATGAGACTCAGTATTAATTATCAATAAAAGTAGACCAATTTATTGTTAGTAACACTTCCAATTGCATAAAATTGAGTGATTATGTCAATCTCTTAAACATTTGTGACCACATATAAAAAAATTTGTGTGTGCTTTAAAATTCTTATGTTTCTCAATTAATTTAAGTAATAGTCCTTTGGGAATACTTAGGTAGCAAAAGAAATTCAGGTGATTAGTACAAACAAATTAAAATTGTATTATCCAGATCTTACCTTCTGAAGCTCACCTACAGCAACACTGAATTGGTGCTCACACAGCAGCTTCCATAAAGCCAGTGCCTGGCAGGTTTTGCGAACAAGCTGCTGGATGCCTTGAAGTGAGGTCTTCTCAGTTAGCTGTGCCTCAGCTGAAAAACCAGAGACTGTCAGCAAGAACTGTTCCACGTGTTCCAAATAAGCATGTAAGTTTTTGAGGTTTTTCAGTAACCCTATACTTAACTTTCTATCTTTTTTTCTCTTCCATTGTTGATTAATACTGCCTAGCTCTCTTGGGAGATAAATGCCCCAAAACAAATAACCCTCTGTTAAAATTTATTTCAAACTATGCAACAAAGGAATCATACTCTCTGAAAAACAAGTACGGTTTCCTGGGCACTAGATTTACACATCAGTTTTAAATTTTTACTTTTGTTTCAAAAATAGGTACAAATGTACTTCTGATGAACATAAAAGAAATCAAATTAAACCCATACATATTCCCTTTTTGTTTGAATACCTGTATTTTCTTGTAGAGAAAACAATTACAATTACAGCTGTGGTCAATACTGTCTACACTATCTTTAAAGCAACAACTATTCCAAAAACTACAACATTTAAATCTGCTAAGATGTATTGTATAAACTGAAAGGATAATGTTTTCATACTTATGACGTAGGCAGAACATAATTGCAACAATTTATGTGTTTACTTTTGAGTGTTTACACTTCACAAATGAGGTTAAAAATAATTACATTGTGTCATTGAGCAATCTGATAGGACTAATGAACTCACTAAAGAATAAAAATTAAAAAATAAAATTATTAAAGGTCTACCAAATCCTACATAGTGACTTACAGAAAATGTTTACATTTACACTATTAAAAGACCAGGATTACACACATGTGGACCACAAACACTCTCAATTCCACATACGCAGTAACAACATTTCCCAACTTGCCTGGAAGTGCTGGGCAAAAGCTGCACTATAAGAAGACAAGAATTCAAATGCGCTGTGTAACAGACCTCATATTTCTAAACAGAGTTTTGTAGACATTTCAATGACTGTACCTTTGGAAACCTGCACTACAGTAGTTTTTTAACATGACATCACGCTCACTTGTCTCATAAAATAACTACTTAGTAAATGCTATCTTGTAAATATAAATGGTTGTGCAGCTACTAAGTACTGTAGTGAGGAGATTAAACAAACCTATCCATAATGGAGAACATTAGGAAGGAAAAAAAGGAGACAGGTAAGTGTGCAAAACAATGGCATGATTTTAATATAAAATTTGTGTGTGAAAAAGACCTTTTTATTCAGATTATTTTAAAAGAAAAGTGAGAAAGGCAACATCCAAACACACCTTTCCTTGATACTTCCTGTTCAAAAACAATTACATACCATGATATTTCCTTTGGAGCTCTTGCTGGACTTGCTGAGAACTTCCACCATCAGGCCGCATAAAACCCAGGAGTCTCTGCTGTAGATTGGCAGGTGTGCTGAAACTGCAATTAAAAAAAACAAAACCCAAAAAACACTAGTATGATTACAAATACTGAATCCCTTGAAGACTAATGTAACAAACTCATTTTTAGCATCTGAATGTTGCAGCAGGAGACTACACAAACACTTCAACTCAGCAAAACACCTATGGTAGTTCTTCAAAAGCTGGACATTAAATACCACATGTAAATTTACCACAATTAATAATACCTTGGGTTTCCAAGTGCTCCTACTGTAGCAAACTGTGAATTTCTATCCAAAAATTCTTGTAAACCTTTTAGTTCTTGTAGCACACATTCCAGCATACGGGATGGAACACTGCTTTCTAGCTGCAAAAGAAAGCAAACTTCGTTACAGAAAGCTGGGTTTTCACACTTCTTTTTCCAAAAAAAATCAGTTTTAAGCTAACATCACTGAAAAGACAAATAAGAGGGTACAACAAATGAATTGCGTGCTGGTAACAGATCACTAGAACACAACATAATTACGTCACATTCATTGAGGAAGCATACATGTGAAGAGGCAGGAGTCCTCTGCAGATACACAGTATTCAAGATGCTACTTTCTTTGCCCCCAATAACTAAATCAGCTATGCTTTACTACTTCCAACTCTAAGCTGGAACAAGGATTGAGCACTGGGTTCTATTAACAGCCAGAAAAGATTTTATTTTCATCATGGACAAAAAATGAAACAGCAAGATGTTAGTTAGGTAAATGATGAAATTTTTTTATGTCCTTCCACAACTGCAGTGACTATCCCAAATCACGAACGCATTTTATTTTTAGGGTTTGTCTGGAGGGAGCATGCACAAACCCTAAGTGGGTATCAAGGAAGTGACATCATTAAACGTGGAGAAATCTGGCCATTGCCAATTAAGAGCAGAGATTAAATTAGTTTGGTTTCTTAGAAAGTATTATGTAAAATAATATCTTTAAAGGACAACTAATTATCAGTTAAGAGCTCAGCACTTAAGAAAACAGTGACATGGCAAATGATTGGTTTCGTACCAGTTTATAACTAAGAATGGAAGTTTAAAAGGACTTAATTATTATAAGAAACTTTTAAGAACACAGAATTATCTTTTACATACTGCAACAATTTCTCGATTGCCACTTTTGAAAACTCTCTCCACGACTATACTGCCATCCCAAATATTTCTGCAAAACAAAAAGAAAACCAAGTCATTTAACCAAGCATTTTTGTTAGTCTTCTATGCATAATTTCTTGAAAAAGAAATGGTAAAAGTTTGAAGTTGAAAGTGTAAAAAAGGATTAATTTTGGATGAAAACTAAATACTCTAAAAACCAGCCATTATATAGTAATGAATAGTGTGGATATAAATAATTAGCAAAATTCCAGATCTAAAAACTTTAATTCAATTAAATTTGATGCTTTCAAATACTATAGATGAATATGATTCCCTGGAAATACAGTGTTAACAAACAAGTCTCATAACAAAAATTTATTTCCCAATCAGCATGGAGACAGATCACCAACATATGCAGAACTCTGTTCTTGCTTGGGTTGTTTAGGGCTCAGCTTCCAAGGTAAGAGAATCTTTAGTCATGCTTCATTACTCTGACTTCTGATTCTGACTAAACATAGAAATTACTTAAAGAGAGGACTTTGATCTTTTAACTCCTTCTGCATTTCTATTTCATCCTTCAGTAGGAGTTTAAAACACATAACTCATAAGTTTGAAAAATAAACCTGGAGATTTCAGAGTTCTGTTAATGCAGGCTCAGTACCTAAGCAATTTTCCTGCCCTAGGCATTCACTGAATGTACTATTATTAAAACAGATGTAAAACCAACATATTATATAGGCAGGTATTTCATAAATACAACATTAAAATTTACTAATTTCCAATTTAAAGGCCATTAAAATATAGAATGCACCACCTACATGCACAAAGTAGTGAAAAGAAAAACTATGAAACAAATTGAGTGACAGAATCTCTTTTTACAAAGACCTCACCCTATAATCCGGGCAAAGTATATGCAGATGCCATTGTGTCTTCCAGAAAATACTATCTCGGGACCCATCATTCCGCTAATGGATGTACCAGGGTGAGACATTGAATTTCCAGGAGGAAAAATGGGAGTTGACATAGCAGGAGGTTGTATTCCTAGGGTAAAAATAGGTAAATATTACTCATTTCAATGCCAACGAAAAAGCCTTAAAAACTTAAAAATTAATAAATAAAAATAGAGAAGAAGGTGTTACCTTGCCCAGATGTCAAAATGCTAGGATTAGAATATGGACTATCAACAGTCAAAGGGGTACCTAAGAAGGGAAAAGAAATAAAGGTTGTGGAACACAATCCAAAACTGCCCCCTCCTAAATATATGCCGTAAAGTATCTGTGCAAAAGCAGCAAAGTTGTTAAATAAAATACTTTCAATGTCTTGTTTATAGTAAAGTATCAAATTGCACTCACTTCTTATCAACCAACACTCCACAAGTCAAATGAATGGATACACTTCCTTCAAGAGCAGTTGAGGCAGCATTTTCTTCCCAGCATTCATGTGTTAATTTATTGCACACCATCTGTTGTCTGCATTGGATATAATATTGCCCACATATTTTTTTGCTGTTCCTCACCTTCTGAATGCTGAACACTGGTAATATTACTTTTCATTTTTACGTGGGACAGATGTACAAACACTACAGCAACACTGCTAACTCAAAACACGAAGTCTGAGACTGTCCAGAGCCTCAAGTTCAGCCATGAATACTTCATCTCTTCCTGTAAATTAGGTCTCGACAGCTAACTTAAGACCTCAAAATATCAGGAGCATGTGTGGTCATCTACAAAAATGTCCACATACCATTAGCAAACAAGGTGATGTATCACAGAAAAGGTAACAAACAGGGGCACTCTGAAAATTTGGCATTTACCAAAGGATACAATTTTGCCTAATTTGCTACAGTTCTCTCAACTTGGCAACACACAACAGCACAGAGGATACAGTGCCAATACATTCTCAGAGCACATTGCTACAGCCAAGCACAAAATAGCAGAAAAGCAGCACGCAAATGCACGACTAGACTTTCAACAGCGGGGAAAAAGATGGAAATAGCACCTGGCCTTTTAATGCTAACATTATTGTTATGTCAGTTTCACATGCAAAATTATGAGGTTGTTGAATGAGTTTCTGTCAGCAGTGTCTGACCCACCACATGGGACATCCACAATATCAGAATCTTAATTTCACATGACAGTTCTCTACCCTTTGAGCAAACCAAGAAAGTAGTAGGAGAATGGTGCCATCTTCCACCTGGACCTGTTACTGAAGCAAAATGGAAACATCTGCTTTGATACTGGGTTTGAAAGAGGCTTTATGACAGAATGACAAAAATAAGCAAACATTTAGACTTGGGAAAAATACATTTAGTCCTAAAATGAGTCTCCTTGTTGACTACAGAGCTTTCTGCCATTTCCCCCACAACCTAATTTCACTCTTAGTCTGCTCCTAGCACCTGTTCTTCCCATAGCTACTGTTCTCTCCAACTCAGATTTAATTTTACATTCTTATGCCTGGCCTCAGCTATTGCCCACACTATTACTGTTCCACACCAAAAGGGTTGGAAAGTGATGCCACTGATTCATTAAACAGTCATTCCTCTTTAGAGTTTTAATAGTAGTTAAGAATTCTGAAAAACAGGGTCAATTGTTTTTCCTAAATTTCATTCTAGTTCACCACATTTTTCTCCAATACTTAGGAATTTGGATACTTGTCAAAATATGGTAATGAAATGGAATTTCCTTGAATTCCAGGCAAACAAGTTTATTTCCCAAGTCTGTTGCGTAAAACTGAATGCTACATGTCAGATGAAGGAAGAGGATTTTATACATTAATGAGTTCTAGATAAAAACAGTAACTAATTTAATTCACTATTTCAATCAGAATTTCAAAATCATCATCATTAATTTCTTTTTAAAAAACCCTTCCAATTTGAAATTGAGTAATGCATATTAAGGGACAGCAATTGTAGAAATTTAAGTGAATCTGAAAGTACAAAAAGGCCTTCACTCCAAGAGGCACCAAGTTCTGAGGAGAAAAAATAAGCACTTTTCTCCTTTTTAGGTGGCACTGAAGACTGAAGCAGAAACCAAATGCTGAAGACAGAGCTTTTAAAGAGAGAAATCACTACAAATTACTAGCTCATTTTTTGATCAAATTTCTTCTTCCTTCTCATAAGCAGTATCTGTAGAGGCATGGCAATGATAATGTAGGAAGATACTGTTATATCTACACAGCAACCAGCTAAGCTTCATGAAGTCTGAAATACATGTGAAATTACGCTGGAAGTAACAAATGTATACCCTCTTCACAGTGTTTTAACAGAGTATATGCAATATGGATACATCCTTTGCGATAACGAACCCTCACTAAATCCAAAAATCACTCAAGAGAAATGGAAAAAGCTCTTGTCATTAACTAGCTAGTAAGTGAAAAACACAGTCTATTTTCAGACAAAAAGAACACAAGCACTTGTGAGAAGACAAAACAACACATTCAAGGAAAAAAAACCTGTCCAAAATTATGAAATGCTTGCTACATACCTGCAGCAACAGGAGAACCCAAAATAGGTCCAACATTGCTGGGAGGAGGCAGAGCTGATGGAAATCTCATTTGTGCTTCTCCACCATACCTAAAGTTTGCAAAACCAAAAATTGTCAATATGTCATACACAGCTCATTCAATTTTCATGCCTTTGAGAATTAACAGCAATTCTGGGGTTCTTTTAAAATGGGAAATAAAAATCTCCGAACAGTTTTTAAGAGAAATTTACCAATTCCTAAGTCAGACATGCTTTAGCATCTTTCAAAGTTTGTTTCTACAGGGAAGTGGAAAGAAGGGCACAGTTGAGATGACCCATGATTGTCCTTCTATCATCCACAAGTAATTTCTATTAATCTCTGTCCTACAGTGTTACATGAACACTTTGCTATATCTTCCCTTGCTGACTCCAGAGTAACAATCCACATTTTGTCTCAGATTTTGTGATTGAATTTAATGAAGAACAACTATTCACAACCTACTGAAAACAGCTTACTGATTTTAACACAAGTTTTGGCAAGGAACTAGTAAGTTTTTGGGGACACAACACACCAAAACTGCACATTTTACCATCACTCTCAGCTGCTTTATCTTACCAAGAACTCTTTTCTCTCCCTGTAGGACAGCCAAGAGACCCACAATATAGGGTCACAAGAACCTCATGAGGTTCAACAAGACCAAGTGCAAGGTGCTGCACCTGGGTCAGGGCACTGCCCTACAGAGCAGACTGGGAAAAAAAAATCATTGAGGGCAGTCCTATGGAGAAATTCTTAGGGGTTCTCATGGATGAAGAGCTGGAAATAAACCAACAGTCTGCCCAAAAAGCCAAAACTATTCTGGGCTCCATCAATAGAGGAGTGGTCAGGTCATTCTCCCCTTCCACCTGTCCTTGTGATACCCCACATGCACACCCTCACTGCATCCAGCTCTGGGGTCCTCACTTCAAGAAAGACTTTGGACCCTCTGGAGCAGGTCCACATGAGGCCACAAAGACCACGAGGGTGCGGGAGCAGCTCTGCTGTGAAAACAGATTTAGAGCTCAGGTTGCTCAGACGGGAGGGAAGACTCTGGAGAGACCTTACAGTACCTTCCAGGACTTAATGGCTGTCTTACAAAAATCAAGGGAAAATAACTTTCTATAAGAGCAGACAGTGATAGGACAAGCAAGAATGGTTTTAAACTAAAACATCAAAGAGATTTAGGTTAGGTATTAGGAAAAATTTCTTTACTCTTGAGGTAGGTGACGCACTGGAAGAGGTTGGCTGAAGACAGTGAGGATATTCCATTCATTAAAGTATTCAAGGCCAGGATGGATGGGGCCTTAAGCAACATTATCTAGTGGGTAGTATCCCTGCCCAAGGCAGAAGGGTTGAAACAAGGTGATCTTTAAGGTCTCTTCCAACCCAAACAATTTTGTGATTCTCTGCATGCACCAACTTCTTTAAGGCAGCTAATGAAAATACACATATTTGCACCATAACAAGGATATGCAGCACTTAAGATACATGGGTTAGAATTTAATCCTCCAGAATGGAAGCTCATAATTCATGACTCAAATTGTACTGGAAAAAACATAGCAAACTAAACAGCAACAACCACAGCCAAAGCAACCAACCAACCAAAAAAAGAGCCATGAAACCCAAAACCACCACCACATCACCAAAACCATCAACACCTGTAACTGAAAGTCACCAGGCCCTGAACTGGCAGCAGGTTAAAAAGCCTGTACACATGTTTACTGACCATAGTGACCCTGAGCATAACATTCAGAATTACAGACAGAATTGAAACTTACCTGAAGAATGCTCGAGTAGCCCAGGCAGATACTTCTCTATCATATGCAGCATTAGAACAGGCCAAAATAAGGCAAGTGGCACAGGCCTGATCCTCCTAGAGCATATTACAATGTTAGTGTGGTGTCTTATATCAAGTTGGTAAGAAATGTCTAGAAGTTATATTCCTCAGTAACTAAAATGGTAAATAGCTTCTGCATAATTTTATTTAGAAGCCAGGGAAATCAGCTCTTCTGAATTATAGACAAGAAGTGAATCCTAGCAAGTTATTCTACTGTATTAGGTAAGATTTTGCTATACAGTTTTTGCAAACTCAGTGCTGCTACTGGTAGGGAACAATCTCCATGTCTGACATTTAAATATGACTAAGATTCATGCAATTTCTACAAACACAAAACATAATTTACACTTGTATTTGAAGAAAAAAAAAAAACACTAGTAAAAATCAGTGTTTGCATATTCTAATAAGCCTTTACAATACCAATTATGTCCTTTCCAAGCACAAGAGAATAGATTACAATGAACACTCACTACAGATACTACACAATACTAGTCATATTAAAATTGTAATCCACAATAACCAAGCTTCTGCTTGTTTCTTGTTTATCTTAAGCTGCTAATAAAAAGAATACCCAGATCAACTACACACATTTCTACTGGCCTTCAAAATATAAAAATCCCTTCTAGTGGTAGGAATTCAACTTCTTTAGAAACTCTTCCTCTCCTGCTCTCAGATGAACTTCTTTCTAAACTAAGTGCACTAAACTTCTACATAAAAGACATAGGAATTTCAGGGAAAGTGAATTACACTTTGTTTTTAGATATCATAAAATGAGAAATTATTTCTCTATACAATATAGCTTTATGTAGACAAAAGAAAAATTTACCAATCACTTTAATTAGTAAATGAAACATTGACCAGAAGGTTGCAGCAACAACGAAAAGGTGATAAGTCTTCCATTTTTCATAACACATGAAAAGCTCTTACCTGATGCAACTTGAAAAATCTCTCAATCTCCTCTCCATCTCCACCTGTATTGCTGACAAGCAGATGCCGCAGCTGATCAACAGGTCTGAGTTTATGAAACATAACACTTCCCTAAAAGTAAGGCAAAGCAAGTTAGGCTAAACTTGTCTTTACTCTGTTTCATCACAACACAGCCATGGCATTTATCTTTGGCATTCTGAGTCTTCCTCCACTGCACCACTGGATAAAAACATACCTGGTGTCCAAAGCCCAGTTCCCAATCATTAGTGAATCAAGGAAAGGCAGGCAAGTACTGCAGTGGTTACAAACTCTCCATAAACTGAGTTAATTTTGCTATTCTTAGCCTAACACAAAGCACAGAATTATATTCTGCATATGCAAGTATATACAGAAAAGAAAGGCTTTGTGTATCTTGCAAATCCCGAAAACTGCCTAAAAGAAAAATGCTTGAAGAATTCAAGGCATGGTAAGATTTCACATTAATCACCATCCCTGCATTCAAAGTAACTACTAGAAAGGGCCCAATTAATGACCTAAACAAAACAGTTGCTATTAAATGAATGCAGCTTGCAGGTCTAGAGTTTGCAAGACATTAATATTTGAACACTATTTTAAATAACCTATTGGTCAAGATATTGAGTGCAAAAAATATTGCTAAATATAATCAGAAAAGTAGGCAAGTTCACTTTCTTTCCTTTTTTTTTCTTTCTTATTGTTTCCTAAAACCCTCTCAAAAACCTTTTCTGGGACTTTTTCTATGACAAATAGAAAATTACTAATTTAAATTTCAATTGCCAACAATATTTACTTTAACTATTTTTCTGGGCAGACAGTGACTGTTTCAATTTCACATAATCAAGAGCATAACCAAGGCTAAAGGAACTTCCCAGATTTGTATCTGCAAGGATTTCTGGAAAGCAACAAAAACTATTAATACACTGTATAAAATAAGTTGATGTAAAATCTTTGAGTAAATTTAAAATAGTTATAAATAGTTCTAGCAGTCCTCTTCCTGATTCCTTTTCATGTTCAAAATATAATCCTTAAAACATACCTAAAATGAATCATGTACAGGCTAAGATGAAAAGTCCAATTTCAAACTTAATTCTTCTGGTAACCTAAGTCAAGAAAAGTAATACTCACTTGGGCTGAAAGCAGAACAAACTTCTTAGGTGGCAGCATGTGTTGCTGCACAACAACAGGCGAATCAGTTATGGGAATAATGTCTTTATTTAGTGGTGTTACAATCTTCTGAACTTTAAATTCATCAATAGCAGAAAGAGCCCAAGAATGTCCATCAACACGGGTTGTCATCTGAAAAACAGATAGATATTATCCGCAGTTTGGTAACAGAAATGGGTTTTGCACATCCATGGTAATGTTTTACCATTATTTACCATTTAAAATTGCACAGAACAGAATCTGCCCCTCACACGAGAGAACCCAACAAAAATAAGTTCTTGTACTAACAAAGTTACCACCAAATTTACAGCTATATATAGACACTGCTGCTTTTAGGAGAAAGGGAAGGACATATTGATTCTTTTGGGGGACCGGGATATTGTTTCACATTTAAATGTAAAACAACTTGCAAAATGAGGCTGCTACGATATAAACAGCAACCATCTGCTAACCACTTCAGAACTAAGCACCGTAGGCATCATGAATTTAAAAGATTTATTAAAAAAAAAATTAAAAAGCTGCAACTGAATTAAAAAGGTTTGCAAGACCTTTGCAGTTGGCAGCAATGCTTCAAATATAAGTCAGGAAGAGACATATATTAGTGAAGACATTCCAGAAAATGATGTATGCTAATCAGAAAGAATTGCTGCTCAAGAACAGGCTGCAGTTTTGTTTGGGAAACCTAGCTGCTGCTGTCAGATGCCTTGGGAAAAAAGAGATTGGCTCTTGGGATATTCATGTCTAAGTTTTTGCGGGAAGGATCTAAAACAACTATAAAGTTCCTTTATAAGTTATTAAACAGCAGATTAATCGAAACCTGATTTTGAAGCTTTTAACTTACATAGTCCCTTCATTCACTCCAACTCTGCTATTTCTTCAGTACGCTATTTTTGACATGTCACTCCTCTACCTCAGAAGACTTGAAACGTCTTTCAGAGAGGAAATATATGTTTTCACTGAACTGACACATAAGGCAACTAACTCCCTTCAAACTTCTCATACAAATCCAATTACATAACAATCAGGAAAATTGAAGTCAGAAACCATCCCACCATGAAATAATGAAGACATTAATCATGTGTGAATTTTAATGAAGACATGGCATGTACATTTAAATTAGGAATCATAAAGCTTCTAGCATCTGCATTTTAAACCTTTATCAAATTTTATACTGATCAACACCATTATGGCCAGAGGGCCATGTTTTTCTGTGCTTGTGCCCAATATGCAGCATTGCTAAAAGTATTCTCAAATATATTAATTAGAAATCAAATCTTAGAAGTTAAGGCAATTGCTTTTGACCTAAAGATTGCTTCAAGCTAGAAGAGTATGCTTGAACTAGGGATCCCTACTAAAGAGAGGCTCATTCAGCTTTGTAGAGTTTCCAAACTTCTCATGAAATTTTCTGTCACCTACTTATTTCTTGCAGACAGTATGATTCAGGCAACTGTTATTAGGAAAGAAAACATAATACCTAGATTTCATCAAAATCTTGAATAAGTCTGCTTTATACCTGGGTTTCCATCATTGGCTTTTGAAAAGGGAAAGAATCATGATTGACACACCACAGGATGTCATTATCTTCATTTTCTGAAGCTGCCATCAGCAGGACCCCTAACAAGAACAGCAACAGTAAGTTCATTATAGAAGCAATTATCGTGCTTTAAATGCAAATTTATTAATTCATTCCTAAGCTAGCAAAACTCAATCTTTAAGTCATTATCATACAATCTGAACAGCAACTAATATCTCCTGGACTTGTATGTCATACGGTACTTCAAAAGGTCACTTTTAACACCATTTGCCATCTAAAAGGTAACATATGTGTTTACAGGGATCAAAGTAATAGTGACTATCACGCACTAAAAAATAATCTCATTTGAGCCACATCCCACTGCCTACCTTTGCTATAAAGAGCTCTGTGAACCTTTGCAGGCTTCTCTACGTTTGAAGAAGCTGAAAATCCAGGTGGCAAACGGACATGGACCAAGGTTAACATGGAAGGACGAGCTGTTGGATGTTTAAATTGCGACGTACTAAAATATAGTCGGACACCTGGACAAAAGATAAGAAAGGTCACAAATTGTGCATATACCATTTATCAGTTTAAGCAGAGTGAAATTAGCATTGCTTTTTTACCTGCATGTGTGATTGCTAGTAGTTGACAGTCTATGGATTCAGAATTTTCAATCACTGCTATTTGAATAATAGGCTTAAATACAGAACGATCAATTGTTCTGAAAAATAAAACAAAAAAACCCAATACACTTGTAATCCAAAGCAACATGCAAATTCTTTAAAATTGTATTGTGAAACTATGGGTCTTAAAGGAAGCCTCTTACATTGTAACTGTCATGAACATACCTGGCAATGCTCCCTGCAGCAGAAACTATAGCATTTTGTGAAAGAGAAGTAACTCTAGTCATTCCTTGACCATCTTGCCCCAAATCATAAACCTGCAATTCAATAACACAGCTTAGTGATTTATGAATGAATTAATTAATTCAGCCTCACTGAATTATCAAGAAGTAACTCAGGCTGTATTTTTATTTCATACTCATGCTTATATATAATTGAGGCTACTCTTTCCTCGGAAAAGAAATTTTTCAAATCTTCAGCACGCACATTGCTACAAACAGATAAATATGAGTAAGGGCCTGACAGAGCTACAGAGAATTCTCAGGTATTGAGGTAAACTTACAGAGGTACCTGTACATTATTACACACATTAATAACAGACCAAAGAGTCATAAGAAGTCACATACTTGCAGGACTCCTTTTTCTGAGCGGGTGTACAAGATATTTCGAGAGTTGTCAATGGCAATTTGAACTACAGGATCTGGAGGAAGAGGAAAAAAGGGAGAACCAGCAAATCAACTGGACTTGGAAAAGCAAGCTTAGGACAGAATGTCTATAAAATAATGAATTCTAAGTTCACAAAAACTGCACTTTCATACAGGACTGCTGCTGTAAGTGATTCAAAACAGCAATCAACTAACACCACTGCTAGTAAACAAACAACAAAAAAAAATCCCAGAGGAAAAAACCTGTCATTTCAAAATCATTTTTCACTAAACAGTGAAAGAAGGTAAGATTAGTCACTTATACATTTTCCACATTCATGGTGATACCGCTAAGCGCCTATTAATTTTGTGCTATATATCACTCACTTTAGTTAGAAATGTCAAAGAAATGTCAATTTTTTTCAGGCTTTGCTATTTACATCCTGAACTAAACACACAATCTGTCTCGGTTTTACAGAATCACTAGGTTGGAAGATACCTTCAAGATCATTGAGTCCAACCCATGCCCTAACACCTCAACTAAACCATGGCACTGAGTGCCACATCCAGTCTTTTTTTAAACACATCCAGAGGCAGTGACTCCACCACCTCCCTGGGCAGACCATTCCAGAACTTTATCGCTCTTTCCATAAAGACCTTTCTCCTAATATCCAACCTACATTTCCTTTGATGCAGCTTAAGACTGTGTCCTCTGGTTCTGTCAGTTGCTGCCCGGAGAAAGAGACCAACCCCCACCTGACTGCAGCCACCTTTCAGGGAGTTGTAGATGGTGATAAGGTCACCCTTGAGTCTCCTTTTCTCCAGGCTGAACACCCCCAGCTCCCTCAGTCATTCCTCACAGGGTTTGTGTTCCAAGCCCCTCACCAGCCTCATTGCTCTCCTCTGGACATGCTCAAGAGTCTCAACGTCCTTCCCAAACTGAGGGCCCAGAACTGGACACAGCACTCAAGGCGTGCCCTCACCAGTGCCATGTACAGGGGCAGAATGAGCTCCCTGGTCCTGCTGGCCACACTGTTGCTGACATAGGCCAGGATGCCATTGGCCTTCTTGGCCACCTGGGCACACTGCTGGCTCATATCCAGGCGCCTGTTAACCAGCACGCCCAGGTCCCTTTCTGCCTGGGCACTGTCCAGCCACACCATCCCCAGCCTATAGCGTTGCAGGGGGTTATTGTGGCCACAATGCAGGACTCGGCACTTGGACTTACTAAACTTCATCCTATTGGACTCTGCCCATCATTCAACTGTTCCAGGTCTCTCTGCAGAGTCCTCCTACCTTTCAACAGATCAACACACACTCCCAGCTTAGAGTCATCTGCAAATTTACTGATGAAAGGCTCAATACCCTCATCTATGTCATCAATAAAAATATTGAACAGGACTGGCACCAGCACAGAGCCCTGAGGGACACCACTGGTGACTGGCACCAGCTGGATGCAGCACCGTTCACCACCACTCTCTGAGCCTGGCCATCCAGCCAGTCTGAACTAAGCAAAGAGTGCTCCTGTCCAAGCCACGGGCACCAGCTTTCCAGGAGTGTGCTGTGGCAGACAGCGCCAAAGGCCTTGAAGTCCGAATAGACAACATCCACAGCATTTCCTGCATCCACCAGGTGGGTCACCTGGTCATAACAGGAGACCATGTTGGTCAAACATGACCTACCCCTCCTAAACCCAGGCTGGCTGGTCTGATACCCTGGCCATCCTCTAAGTGCTGCATGATCACACTCAACATAAACTGCTCCATTACCTCACCAGCTACTGAGGTCAGGGCAACTGGTCTATAATTACCAGGATCCTCCTTCCCACCCTTTATGTGAATAGGCATCACACTGGCCAGCTTCCAGTCATTTAGAAACTTTGTGCAATTCTTCTATAAGAATGAACCACTGCAAGTATCATTGACAATAACCAAGTACCCTGAGTAAGCAAAATATTCAGACTGACTTCTTGGTAGCATTATTTAAACGGTTACATTAAATTATCAGCGAATAAGGACTTAAATATCAGTACTTACCATCCTCTGAGAATGTGAACTGTAGCAACGAAGGAATAAGAAAAGACAGCGCACTCTTTGAATGATTAATTTTTCTACAGCGTTGGCTAAACCAGCCTGCTTCAGCCTACAATTTAAAACAAATACAGCATTGAAAGAAAAAGCAAAACAAAACCAAACTAGGAGCGATATTAAAAGTCATTCAAAGTAAAGTAAAGATCTAACTGCAAACTTTGATTTAATTTCACAAGTATGTGTTATTCAATGGAAAGAAAACAGTGATCGTTAAAACGAAAATTTTGCATAAAAAAACATGTGCAGATAATGCAATTTGAATTTTTAAAGTTGACAAAAACTGCACTGCTATTCCCCTCACAAACACTTCTTCAAAGAAAATGCATCTACCCCAAGCTGTTGTGCAACCAAGACAAGCAACACAATTACAGAAGAAAAGAGACAGCAAACTTGACATGTTTTAGAACTATTATTGCTGAGATCCCACAACAGTGAAACAACAAAAAAAGCCTGTGTGTAAAACCAACAATTACCTGGTATGCTACTTCATATAAGCAGCCATCTTTTCCTGCCAGGAAGATCCTGCCGTTATCAGTGGATGTGATTGCTAGGATGTAGGTGTTGTCAGTAGGGAGCGAATACAGAGGATCTGGTAGCAGCTGCATTCCTCCAGACATGCTGTCATTGAGTGATCCAGTACCTTCAGTAAACAAAAAAGAACATAAATCCTCTTTGTTTTTAAGCTGTTTTAATAAATATTGCAGGTCTGTGATAAGAAACATTTCAGAAACCAGGAAAAATTACATAGAATTTCATAGTTATAAAAATATTCTCTAACAGCTTTTGTCCCATGTGAACTGCAGAGTAATAAATCCATTCTGTGCAGATTTCCAAGGAAGGAAACACAATGTTTTTCATTTCTATAGACTGCTCTCTCCTCTAAATCACACCAAGTCCAAAACACAGGTCTCTACTTGTTTTCTCTTTCACACTGGCGCATTATTAAAAAAAAAAAAAGCAGTATGGTTCTCTCACTTTTGCCAAACAATTTTTTCTCTCAGTATATATAGCATAAAAACATGCTATCAGGTTCTCAGTTTTTGTGGTTGGAATACAAATGCCAACAAAGTTAACTCTATTCACAGTTTCAAGATTCATGCACTTATCTTCTCTCCCTCTCCAACATGCTGTTTAACTAACAGGAGCGCCTGTTTGAAAAGCTTTTTTTTCATTAAATAGGTGAGTAACAAAACTCAATGCTTCTCATGGAGTCCATGATCCAGCAAGTGCACACACCATAAAAATTATCTTCCCTGCTTGTAACATGATTTAAAGGTTTAAAAACAAGCAAGGCACTTGGCACATGGGTTTTTTAAATTTTTTTGAATGACTACTAATAAAACTGCCATGTGTAAATATACATGGGAATTAACACACTGGGAACGGGGAAGAAGAGAGTATTACCTGATTGTATATTAGAACAATGAAGCCCTAAAATCACAATATCCACAGGAGTAGCCAGAACAAGTAAGTGTCGTACATGAGGCTGGAAGATACCTAAATAAAAAAAGAAAGTTTTAGTTTGCACCCTGCTTCTCTGATCACAATGATGTAAGCAAATAAATCCATTGGAAAGCCACATCAACTGATTAGACTGAACAGTCACATGTTAAGCCTAATGATCTGTGGAATTCTAGAATTAGAAAGGAGTATCAGCCAGTAGCTTGACTTCCAATTCATGAAATACAGGACCTTTACAACAACATTTCTCTTACCAACATGCTTCTTTTAAACTCAACTCATTTGCCAATTCAACTTTGACTTTAATGTTATCTTAGCAGTAGATACTGAAACAACTGGGAGGGCTAGAAACCAGAATCTCATGGAAATTATCATTTGAATATGTAAATTTGTAAACAGTACAATTGTTAAAGCATGATGTGGCAAAACAATGCAAGCTTATCAGTGAAAATAAATGTTAAACTATACATTATTTTGGCTCATAATTCATTTTTAATGTTTCTAAAATCAAAAAAAAAACCCATATAGTCTGTGTGTACATATATATACACACACACACACATACAAACCACAGATTTACACATAACATAGAATCATTAAGGCTGGGAACAACCTCCAGGACCACTGAATCCAACCTTGAGACTGTATACCACTACGTCAACTAAACCATAAGCACCAAGTGCCACATCCATGCATTAAATACATATGCATGTTAATATCTATGCATATATAAAACCCAAAACCATATTCTGGCTTTTATATTACCCTACACTGCATTATTTGTATCAAATACAAATGCATATATACATAAAGACTGAAAAAATACACAGAAGGTTCAGTACTGTCCAATCTGTTCATAATATTCCTTACCTGTCTTTGGCTTTACGAGGCCCACTGCAAGAATAGTTTCACTGAGGCCATCAAAATAAGCCAGATCTCCTCTGTCAATAAATACACAAAAAACTGCATGAAATTTGTCATTTAACATCACATAATAACAAAGTAAAAAAACCAATGTATATTTAAAAATTATTAATGCTTTTGCAACACTCTGAAGCCATCTACATCTTTCACTTCCAGTGAAAGCAGGTCATTTGAGATCCTTGAAGCTCCTACAGTTGATTTTCAAAGCAAATCCAACTGCAGCATTCTGTATTTTCGGATTTAGTTAAGTCATACAGTCTACTTTGAAATACACAATGAAGCATCTGCAATACTGATTAACATCAAGAGAAGGAAATCTCATGGCATTTTTTTTCCCCATGAAAATTATCTGATGCAAAAATTCCCAACTTCTTCCCCACTATCTACCACTAACACCATGCAGTGCTGTTTTCTTTGGGGAATGTATTTCATATGCTCAGACACAGTGTAAATGTATAGAGAGTGGCTATTCTGCACTTTGGTCTTTTAAGGAAATGCAACAATATGTACAAAGCAATTCTTACTACACAGATGCCTACTCTGTGGGCAGATAAAGACACAAACATGCAAACTATAAACTGATCAAAGCCATTTCAAAATGTACTGAACTTATTTTCAGTTTTATGCATCCATAAAATGAGCAAGGATGGAGAGCTTCAATTACAGTACTTCAAAATACTAATGCCCTGTTACTTACCATTGCAGCAATGACTTGTCACTGCACATGCATCTCAGTACTTACTAAATCTACCTATAAAAGCTAGGAAATTAGAGGGATTTTATCTACTTTTTCAGCACAAGCAAGAGCATAACAAGAGCAGTAACTTTAGGATATTAGCTATATCTGACCCAAAGCAAATACATTTTTCTTTCTCTCACCTGTGGATGATTTGGCAGCAAAATTACTAACTCTTTCAGATCATATGCTTACTATTCAAAACTTTCAGTAAAGCCTAAATGGAATTAAGACCAGTTAAACTGAACAGTACATCTCCATGCTTCCAGTAAACAATCTCCCACTGCTCCTGTTGCTTACTTCTGGTATAATACCAACAGAACAACATCAGGAATTCATTCTCTACATACCCATCCTCATAGTTCCACATAAAGATGTCACTGTCAATGGTCAGCCAAGCTCTGCTTATCTCTGGAAATACTCCCATCATACAATTGCACTGCATATCTGAAGCACTGCTGATGTAAGGACTAAATGCATTTTGGATAGCAATGGCAAAATCCTCTTCAAAGCATTTAAAAAAATAATTAAAATATGGTATTTTAACTGCAATACTGCAAACTGCAGTATTGCAGTTTGTATACAAACTGCATACTTCTATTCTTCATTTAGAAACCAATTCCACTAACAACTCTTCGCAAATGTGCCTTGTTACCATTTAGGCTGGAAGATACCTTAGAGTATCTTCCATTTATCTTCCACAGTAACATTAGAGTGTTATTAAAAGAACCTGAACAACATTGAAGTTTTTTTTCTGAGAGTCTGACAAAAAGACTGGGGAAGAAAAATATGGAGGAAAGCTGTTTCTAATATTACTTCTTACACAATCTAGGACATTTGTTTACATAAGGATACGTCCAAACTGCTCCACTAGCTCTGGGGGAAGTGGGACACGGCGGACTGAGCTGATTTCTGGAAGATTTGGTATTGACAGCAAACCTGGTCCTTGTAAGGGATAATCCATATCTGACATGCCAGATACAGTAGGGCTACCTAGAAGTAAGAACAAAACAAAAACAAAATAAAATGCCTTGATGTTGCAAAGACTTTAAACATCTAAGTATCACTACTCACAAGATACACATGGACAGAGGTTTCTGTAGGAGCAAAACCACAAACAATAAATCTAAGTCTCAAATGAGATAAGAGCAAACAGATTTGCAAACAAACTCTTACAATAACTCGCCTGGACTCCAGCCTACTCTTTACTCCCTTTTTTCTGTGATACCCTGCAGTGCTTTTTGCATTGTATGGCCAGACATTCACATGAACAAGCCAGAAGCATATTCCTTCACCTAGAACGGCTGCCTGTACTCGCAGGACCGACTTAAAATACCTATATATATTCACTGTTTTATGTGCTGTGTATTCACGACGCTGCCAGAGCAGCTACACTGTGGCCATGCCATCCCTGCACAGCAGTACGCAGATGCCCTTTGTTTACATCCAGCCAGCTCTGCATATATACGACTAGAATGCCTCTTCGGAGCCCACTCTGCCAGCCAGTCAGCGCTATTAAGAAGGAAATGCTGCCTCCACGTGTTAAGGAGAACAAAACGAATTTTTGGTGGGAGGAAGTACATTTTATACCACAAGCGTGACACAAAGCTGCAGACAAAAAAGAAAGTCAAGCTTAAGAGAGCTTTCCAGGTTGCGTGCAACTTAGGCATGGTGGCAGGCACATGGCTACCGTAAGAGCATTCTGCACGGGACTTCCCAACAGGAAGAATAGAAAATTAGAGCCGTTTCCGTCACCTTTCAGAGGGACAGAAAGCACCTGAAGCCCAGCCCTCCTGCCCTTCTCACATCCACAACTTTCCCCCGCGCACTGGGGCGGACAACGCACGGCCCCACCCCACCCCGAGACGCCTCCTCACCCCCGGCCCCAGTCCCCGAGCAGGACCCACAGACGGCCCGCGTGTCCAGCCGGGCCGTGCCGGCCGAGGCCGCCCCGCGGCGGGGCCTGGGGCCACAGGGACCCCGGGCGGGCGCTCCCCGCTCACCTGGCGCCGGCACCGCCAGCAGCTCCGACAAGTCCGGGTAGCAGCGGTCGTCCTGGATCTGCCGGTCGATGATGCGGCCGGCGATCTCCAGCGCCTCCTGCGCAGCGGGCGCGGCCGGGCTCGTGGCGGCTGGCATCGCGACGGAGGCGAAAGCGGCGACACAAGGACGGCGGCGACACGGCAATGGCAGGGCCGCGCGCTCGCGCCGCTCCACCGCCCGCCCAATCCCGGCAGGCCCCGCGCGCCAGGCCGCTTCCGGCGGCGGGAAACGGAGAGCGGAAGGGAAGGGGAGGGGAGGGGAGGGGAGGGACAGGACAGGACAGGACAGGACAGGACAGGACAGGACAGGACAGGACAGGACAGGACAGGACAGGACAGGACAGGACAGGACAGGACAGGACAGGACAGGACAGGACAGGCGGTGGGCAGCGCCTCCGGGGAGGGGAGGTGGTCGCTGCCAGAGAGGAAGAGCCGACCAAGAGGGGACCTCATCAATGTGCTTAAATATCTAAAGAGGGGGAAGGGGTGCCAAGAGGATGAACCCGGCTCTGTTCGGTGGTATTGAGCAAGAGGGGAAGAAGCAAGGGGCAGAAAGTGATGCACAGGAAGTTCCACGTGAGCATGAGGAAGAACTTGTGCAGTGCCCGAGCACTGGAACAGATTGCCCAGGGAGGATGTGGCGTCTCCCTCACTAGAGATACCACATTTGCTTGGACACAATCCTGTGCCATGTGCTCTGGGATGGCTCTGCTTGGGGCCACAGTGGTCTCTCCAGCCCGACCCGTCACAGCTGTGATATGCTCGAACAGGCTGGCTGGGGCTGCTGCATCATCAGTGTCCTCAGGGCCACCTGAGGGACAGGCATGGTCTGCACTGCAGCCCCTCAAAGGCACAGGGTGACCCCAGGAAGGGCAGTGGGAGGCGGCTCCTGTCCCCTAAGGTGGCCCTGGGCGGCTCCCTGCCCGCTCTGCAGGCACAAAGCTTGGTTGGGCCTCAGTGACAGCCCAGTCAAAGACAGGGTCTAGCATCACACATATATCATATATATGCTGGATCAGTCAAAGGTTGGACCCGTTGATCTCAGAGGTCTTATCCAACATAAATGATTCAGTGGTTTTTTGCTGCCAGCCTGGTGGGGTACTGTGGAATGACAGTATAGCTCAGATTGATACGGACATGCAGATTTGGAAAGAATATCCAAGAGAGATAAGCACCTCCTGGAGAGGGTTCAGCAAAGATAGCAGTAGTGGTAGTAGTAGCAGTAATAGTAGTATACTACTGCTGTGGAAAGGGCTAACAGTGGGTTTCTTAGCTAAAAGAGCGAGAAGAAGCTGAGAGGTAAGAAGAAGCTGATAAACAGTTCTTTTTAAGGCTGTAACTAAAGAGACTGAGAAAAGAAATAACACCTTGCAGCTAGATGAAGTATTTTTAGAAAGTTAATGGAGTCACTATAACTTTTTACTAATAGCATTATGTTGACTTATTGTAGCTAATAGCTAAAATAGAAGAAGCATAAACAATTAGAAAGTGTATAAAAGCTATGTTCAAGAATAAAAAATTGCCAACTAAGACTGCTTGTAGTCTCTGCTTTGTGTCGTGACCGCCTCAACAGCGATATCCTACTATTATATTAATTATTCTCATACAAGAAAATAAATCATGTATATAATTTAGATATGTACGATATATATTAATAATTATATGTACTAATATAATATAATATTTATTATTGATAAATATAAATAATTTTATTTACAACATATTTATAAAAATTATAAATAAAATATTTGTATTATTTGTTTCTATTTATTAATAATATGAATAAATAATAGAATGGAATAATGATAATATTATAATATTAGGGATCTGGAACATCTCACTTACAAGGAAAGCCTATGAGAATGGGGCCTGTCTCAGTCTGGAGCAGACTGAGAGGGGATTTTATTCACGTATGTAAATATCTCAAAAGCAGGTGCCAAGAGGGCAGTGCCAAATTCTTTTCAGTGGTGCCCAGTGACAGGATGAGGTGTAATGGCCATAAACTAAAACACAAGAAATTCCAGCTCAACATGAGGATGAACTTCTTTGCATTGAGGGTGGCAGAGCATGGGAACAGAATGTCAGGGAGGTTGTGGAGTCTCCCTCTCTGGAAACATTCCAACCCTATCTGAATATGTAATGTGCTTCAGGTGACCCTACCTTGGCAAAGGGCTTGGACTAGATGACCTCAAGAGGCCCCTCACAGCCCTAACAATCCTGGGATTCTGTGATTTTGTGTGCATTGATACAAGCCAAAACCATCAGGCTCCTCCAGATTGGAGCTCCTCAAATCTGAATACAGTCAGATTTAAGTCAAACTTTGCTTTTTTTTTTTTTTTTTTGGTTGTTCATCTGTAACTGGTTGGACAGTAATGATTGTGCAGTTGCATTGTAAACATTGTACACTTGGCTAATCTTTTGTTTTGAGGAAAAGAGAAGACAATCCCAAGGTGAATGGGCTGGCTAACAAAAACCACCAGAACTCAAGTCAGTTTCACGAGAAACGAGATATACAACCAGCAAATAGCGGTTTGAATGGCAGTCAATAAAGTTATGTAATTTGTAACTGATCAATGTTGGTACCTTTGTTTGTTAAAATGTATAAACACTGTAAAGCTCTGATTATCAGGAGGCCAGCCTTTTGTGAGTTAACACCCACCTCCCTACTCTGCCCAAGCAAGAATAAAGAAATAGAAATACAGGAAGAGAAATGCCTCACTTCAGTGTGCAAACTGCATACTGGGTAACAAGCCCATGTTCACAATAAGATGGGCTCTCCCAAAGTATGCACAGTGCCTCTGTTCAGAGCTGAGGTGTAAAAGCAGAGTAAACAGCCTTTGCATGGCACTGGCTTCGTGTGGCTGCTGTTTTTCCAGAATCTGGAGTGACACATCAATGTGACTGTATCAGGTTTTTAACTTAACAAGGCTGAGGTTTTGTTAAGTGATGTGTCTGCTCTGAACAGCGTTGACATTCGCAAAATGTCACTGGATATTTTTGGACTGGGAGAAAACTGGATTTCCAGAGGGGTTTGGTTTGTAAGTGATGTTTGCTGCCTAGACTGTACTGACTCTCTGCTCCTCAAATGGTCCAGCATCCATTCTGGAAAGCTTCACTTATGGCAGAGGCACATGGCACAAGAAAGGAAATGCACCCTCAACCTCTGCTTTCCAAATTAAGATTATAAAGTTAAACTTCAAACCCTACAGGGTTTATATCACTGTTGAGCTTTAGCCCCAGCCAGCAACCAAGCCCCAAGCAGCTGTTTATTTACTACCCCACTCCCAAGATCAGGGAGAGAACTGGAAGGGTAAAAGCTGGAAAACTCGTGGGTAGAGGTAAAGAGAGTATAATAGGGAAAGAAGAGCTACACACAAAAGCAAAGCAAAACAAGGAATTAAGTCAGCACTTCCCATGGGCAGAGATGTGGTCAGTGATCTCCGGCAGAGCAGGATCCCATCATGCATAATGGTTACTTGGGAAGACAAACACCATCCCTCCAAATGTTCCCCCCTTCTTCTTCTTCTTTCCCTCAATTTATATACTGAGCATGATGTCACATGGTTTGGAATATCTCTTTGGCCACTTTGAGTCACCTATCCTGGCTGTGTCCCTTCCCAATCTCCTATGCACCCTCAATTTCCCTGCCAGTGTGGCAGTTTGAGAAGCAGAAAAGGCCTTGGCTCTGTACAAGCACCACCCACCAACAACAGAAATATCTCTATATTATCATCACTGTGTTCAGCACAAATCCAAAACATTGCCTTGTACTACCCACTGTGAAGACTAACCGTACCCCAGCTGAAACCAGCAAAATGGCAAATGAGGAAATTTTCTTATCTTCTCAAGATTAAGAAGCTAGTGCCGAGTCACCGGCACAGTTCTCCAGTGCTCATTTTTAGAGACAGTGCTCTTTAATGTTATTATAAATTATCTGGTTGCAGGAATTAAGTCTGATTATACTAAACCAGAAGGAGCTGCTGATTCCCTTGGTGGTAGAGGAGCCTAGCAGAGATTTGAACAGAGAGTTGATCAATCAGCAATCATCTAAAATCTAACAAGTGCCAGATTCTCCACACAGGACAGGGAAATTGTGGCTGCACAGGGAAACTGGGGGGACAAGAGGCTGGATTGCATCTCCATTAAAAGCAATCTGAGTTTTTGGGTTGATGTCAAGTTGAATATGAGTCAAGAGTGTGCCACAAGTGATAGCCAAAAGGGCCAACTATGTCATGGAGTGCATCAGGCACAGCACCGCTGGCCAGTCCAGGGAGGTGACTATCCCATTCTACACTGTGCTGTGGGGTTGCACGCCACATATTGAGTCCTATGTGCAGTTTTGGGCACCTCAATTTAAGGACATCACACGGCTAGAGTGTGTCAGGAGTATGGGGGCCAAGATGATGAAGAGTATTGAGGCTGAGATTTAAGATGCTGAGGTCACTTGGCTTGTTGAGTTTGTGGAAGGTGCAGGGGAAGCCTCAGGCTGTGGACACTTTCCTCGTGGGGAGCAGTGGTCGGGGACATGCTGCCCTCCCCCTGGTGACCACCGGCAGGAGAGGAAAAGATGGAATTGTTAAAAATACGTTAGAAACTGTTGTAAAATAGTTGATAATTGTTAAGCATGTACTGTTAGTTTGGTTATTATATTGTAAAAGGGGTTTAAAGGGTAGTTATAAGAAATACGGTACTCAAGGTACCCTATTACACCTAAGTAAAGTGCATGTCCCTCCCTCCCCCCGCTCCCCGCAGCGAAGCGAGCCAGCCTGGACAGAACTGTAATGGGCCAATCAAGCGGGCCGACAGAACTGTAATGGCCCAATTAAACCTTCATGCAAATGAAAGGATCCAAACAGAATCCAATCCAGAGGGACAAGAAAACACAGGATAAAAAGGGGCATCTACCCAGGGAAGCGGTGCCGCTCCACCTGGTACGTCGGGGACATCGCTGCCCAAGAAGACGCTGCGCCGGCGCTGCAGCATCCCCGACGGGAACGCTCCTGCTCGGCCCTCGGCCCCCGTGCTACGACTTCTCCCCCCTTGCTACAACCTCGCCCAGCCGAAGGACTGGACGGCCGCATGTCCTCCACGGAGGGACCTTCCGTCGGTTTCCGCGGAAAAAGGCCTGAGGCACATGTGAGGCACAGCGGAGCCGGTAAGTATCACGCATCCACGGCCGGGGGAGGGCCCGAGGGAACGGGAGGCGAGTGTGTGTGTGTGGATGAGCATGTTTGAGACGGGACCAGCAGCTCAGGCTGCTCAGAGCCCCGAAGTGAATGAAGACCTCCTGCTACCAAGGTTCTGTCTCTCCGCCAGGAGATCATCTGGGAACGCAGGGAAGCGAAAGAGGGAAGACCGAGTGAGGCGCTCCCCCAGCCCTCCTTGTTCCGGCGCCCGGGCAGGCCCCGTTAAAGCCTGACAAGGCACTGTTCGCCGGGCGGGTGAGGGCTGTGGAGAAAGGTATTAGTGATCTGCAAACTAGCCGTTGTTCCCCGGGCGGGTGGGGAGCCGGGGTGAAAGAGAGTGAGTCACACGCAAATCAGCTTCAGCTTCCCGGGCGTGTGGGGAGCTGCGGCCAAGGTTTGAGTGACACGCACACAGCCTCACAGGTGAACTGATGACACCAGAGGCGATCAGGTTCAAGGACCTTCCTCACCAACTCTCTTCCTCCAAACTATCAAGCCACCCCCCCCCCCCCTCCACTTAACACCAGCCTCCTGCTTCTCAAAACCTATCTTTATCTCCTCCAGTGATCCCTGCCTCTCCTTTATCTCCTCACGGAATCTCCACGTTACTTTTTTTCCCCTCCAACAACTCCACTCCCTCGTATATATCCACCCCTTGATGCTTTTTCCCCGCTGCCTTCTACCCCCACTGACCTGCAGCTTATTCAACCTGTAAGTTGGAATACAACACCTTTCCCTGAGAAAAAACCTGTGGATATATCCTCCAACTTAACAACTGAACCCTCCCAAAATGATAACAAAGAATTAGTGAGCCAGTCAAATGATCCTTCAGATGCTGGCCCTTACTGTAATACCAGATCAAATAGTGGTGTAAGGCCAGACGTAAATCTGGACAGGCTGTTTCCTCTAAGGGAAGTTCCACTAGGTGGGGGGTAGGAGGAATAGGTTTTGTGAATGCACCCCTGACAGCTTCTGAAGTAAAGACATTTAAGAAAGAGATAGTTTAATAGAAGACTCAACTGGCACAGCACAGCAAATAGGTCAGCCTGGGTCCCAATATATATACCTGGGGGGAGCTGCATTCTATTGTCAATATCCTCTTCTCCCCAGAGGAGATACACCTCATAAGGTCAGAAGGGATAAAGTTCTGGGAGAAGGAGAATCAGACTGGAACCCCGGGAGAGAAAAAATTCCCACAGTGGACCCCTCTTCCTGTCTTCTCTTAACCGGGAAGAGGGCCAGAGAAACATGCAAGACTACAGGACCCTAATTGTAAGAGGCATAAAAGAATCTGTACCCAAAAGCAGCAATACCAAATTGGCATTTGATTGGAGTCAAGAAAAGGATGAGTCCCCGGGGGCATGGCTAAATCAATTAAAACAAAATTTTCAACATTGATCCTGATGGACTAGAGGGCCAAGTATTATTAAAAGTACAGTTTGATACCAAAGCTTGGTCTGACATTAGATGGAAATTAGAAAAATTGGAAGACTGGCAAGAAAAGGGAAATAATGATCTGTTAAGGGAAGCTCTGAAAATTTATTTAAGGAGAGATGAGGAGAAGAACAGAACCAAAGCAAAAATTATGGTGGTGGTAGCAAGAGAAAGTGTAAGAATGGGAAGAGGGGAGCCAAGAGGGGGGGTAGAAAATAAAGGGAAGCTAGGTAACTGGAAAAGACCACCATTAGATGATGTGTATTGCTATTACTGTGGCGGAAAAGGGCACATTAAGTGGTCCTATAAAAAATTACAAATGGATGAAGCAATTGAGAGAGAACAGGACACCCTGGAGAAGATTCTGAGAGGGAATGATGATTAGGGGTGTCCCATCTGTACACTCTGGGTGATGAGATTGGATACCAGATAAAGCCTCTGGTAAACATAGAAATTGGCCCCCAGAGTGAAGAATATGAGTTTTTAGTGGACACAGGTGCTGATCGATCCTGTATGATGAAGCTCCCCAGAGGGGCTCAACTAAGCAAAAAGATCTGCCAAGTGTGGGGAGCAAAAGGGGAACTGTTCAGAGCCCAGGTTATAGAGAGCATAATTATAAAAGGCAATTCAAGAGAATGCAGGGCTGATTTCCTCTATATCCCAAAACTAGGTTGTAACTTATTGGGGCGGGACCTGCAAGTAAAGATGGGAATTGGAGTAGTGCCAAAGGAGGGGAGGATGGTACCCCAAATAATGTTATTAACTGAATGGGATATGGGAGAAATTAACCCAATAGCCCGGGCAGAAGGGGGAAAGCAAGGGTTGTTAAATACCCCCAAGACAGAAATGCAGTCAGAAATTCCACCTGTTCGGGTGAAACAATATCCTATCTCCCCTGAAGACCAGAGAGGACTAACACCTGTGATACAGGGACTCATGGAAGAAGACATACTAGAACCATGCATGTCACCACATAATACACCAATTCTAGCTGTCAAAAAGGCTGATGGAACCTATTGATTGGTGCAGGATTTGAGGGAAATTAACAAACCAACGCTTTCCAGATATCCAATAGTATCAAATCCATATACTCTTCTCAGTCAAATTCCATGGGAACGTGCATGGTTCTCAGTAACAGATTTGAAGGATGCTTTCTGGGCCTGTCCATTATAGGTGGAGAGTAGGAATTGGTTTGCCTTCAAATGGGAAGATCCAGAGTGCAAATGTAAACAACAACTTAGGTGGACCGGCCTCCCACAGGGATTCACAGAGTCCCCTAACCTATTTGGACAAGCCTTAGAAGATCTTATAAAATCCTTTGTATCTGGGGAAGAAATACAAATTCTGCAATATGTGGATGACCTCCTAATATCAGGCAAAGATCAAGAACAGGTCCAACAGGCCGGTATAAGTTTACTAAATTTTCTGAGAGAAAAAGGATTAAAAGTATCAAAGAAAAAACTCCAGTTTGTAGAAGAAGAGGTAAAATACCCATTGGAAAAGGTACAGAAAGCTCAGTTCTGAAAGAGTTGTGGGGATCCTGTCAATTCCACCACCCATGACCAAAAGAGATGTAAGAAAGCTATAAGGTCTAATGGGCTATTGTAAATTATGGATTGATAAATATTGTACTCAAACGGTACAATTTTTGTATGAAAAATTAATAAGCACAGAACCTCTAGCCTGGACTCTGGAGGATACCAAATGGTTCCAAGACTTAAAGGCTTGATTCACAAAAGCCCCAGTTTTGAGCCTGCCTAATTTAAGAAAACTATTTGATCTGTTTGTTAATGTTAATGAAAGGATAGCATATAGAGTAATAAATCAAGATTGCGGGAAGCAGGAAGCCAGTGGCTTATCTGTCAAAATTATTGGATCCAGTTGCCAGGGAGCTGGCCAGCCTGTATTCAAGCTGTGGCAGCCACAGCTACCTTATTAGAAGACATTCTAAAGCTTACCTTCAGTGGGAGGATTCAAGTACACACATCCATGACTTGAGGACAGTGATTAAGCCAAGAAGCTCCTCAGTGGCTAACAGACAGCTGAATCCTGAGGTATGAAATAACCCTGATGAATATTGAGAACCTAGAGATTGTCACCTCAAAATGTTTAAATCCTGCTCAATTCTTAACCAGGGAACCAATGGGAAATTTAGAGCATAATTGTATAGAGCTAGTTGAGATAGGAAGAAAAGTAAGAGAAGACCTAGAGGAAGATCTTTTACCATATGGAAGGATCCTGTATATAGATGAATCCTCTTGAATTGTAGTAGGAAAAAGAGCATCAGGATATGCCATTACTGAAGGAGGGGAAATCAAAGAAAAAGGGAAATTACCCTCAAACTGGTCTGCACAAAGTTGCAAGATATATGCCCTAAAGAGAGGTTTAGATTTATTAGTAGATGATAGAGGGACAGTCTACCTGGATGCCTTTGGGATAGCTCGTACCTTTGGAAAAATTTGGCAAAAGAGGGGATGCCTTAACTCAAAAGGGAAAAAATCTGGCACATGAAAGTCTGATCAAAGAAGTACTCGAATACCTCGGGGGACCAAAAGAAATTACCATAGTCCATATTAAAGGCCACCAAAAAGGGGATACCTCTGAAATCCAAGGAAACAAATAGCAGACCTGGCAGCCAAAGAAGCAGCCTTAGAGATGGGGGACCCAGTCATAGTCCTAAGAGTAAAAGAAGACCAGGGAAAATAAGGGAAGAGGGGGTACCGATTTTCAATGACAAGGAGCTAAAAGAAATACAGAAAATGGGAGGGATAAAAACAGAGGATGGGAAGTGGTGGACCCCAGACGGGTGACAAATACTCAACCAAATAACAACCAGGAAAGTGATGGAAGAGATACACCAATTAACTCACTGGGGAACACAAGGAATATGTGATCATTTCCTGAAATATTACACCGGGATGGGAATATATGAAATAGCCAGGTCCATTACAGATCCATCACTTTGCAAAAAGTCAACAGAAGGTGATGTGAAAAACCACTCTGGGAGGGAGGAAATTACCCGTAAGACCTTTCTAGAGTATTCAAGTTGATTTTACTGAATTAACTCCAGCCCAAGGGTATAAACACCTATTGGTCGTAGTTGACCATCTAACCCACTGGGTTGAAGTGTTCCCCATGAGAAGGGGATAGCTCAAACTGTTGTCTTGGAAGAAATAATTCTGAGATATGGGCTAGTAAATATTATTGATTCAGACCATGGCCCCCACTTTACATGCAGCGTTCTGCAACAAGTTATCAGGGCCCTGGGAATAAGTGGGAGTTACACACCCCTTGCCACCCTCAGAGTTCTGGGAGGGTTGAAAGGGTGAATCAAACCTTGAAGATTATCTTAACAAAATTGGTCTTAGAAACCCAATGGAATTGGGTCAAATGTTTACCACTAGCCCTATTATGAATGAGAACGAGACCCAGAACAGATCTAGGGGTCTCTCCTTACCTCCTTACGAAATGTTGTTTGGGCTGCCTTTCTTGCTTACCCCATACAGTATTGGGAAATATCTAGAGGCAGGGATGACAATGAAAAAAAAAAAAAAAAAAAAAAAAATCAACCAACCAAACATAAAACACCCCCCCCCCAAAAAAAAAAAAAAACCCCCAAAAAAAAAAAAAAAAACCACCCAATAAAACCACAAAAAACCCCCACAAACCAAACAGGATAAAAAGAGGCATCTGACCCAGGGAAGCTGTGCCGCTCCACCTGGTACATCGGGGACATCGCTGCCCAAGAAGACGCAGCGCCGGCACTGCAGCATCCTCGACGGGAATGCTCCTGCTCGGCCGTGCTTTAGGCATTTTTATTATTAAAAAAAATGCTGAAATCACTTTTAGTAACTTTTTGCAAATGCTGAAATTACTTTTAATAACGGGAGCAGAGAGTCTGCTCCTGTTTTTAACCGAATGAAGCTCTGCCAAGGGAAATTCAGGTTGGACATCAGGAAAAGGCTGACCCTCTGAGAGGGTGGTCGGTCCCTGGAAGAGGCTTCACAGGGAGTAATTTGTCAGGGCACCGAGCCTGGCAGAGCTCAAGGAGCATCTGCACAAGACACGCAGAAAATTTTTATGTGGCGCTGCGAGAAGCACGAATGCCGAGTCCCTGACTCCTGTTGCGTTCCTTGCCTGGGAAGGAAGCTCGGCTGTCCCCGCCCGGCCGCTTCCTGCCGGCGCTGTTGTGGATCCGGGGCAGGCGTAGCATGGAGCCGGCGGCCGAGGGCGGTGAGGGACGGGGACGCCGGAGCTGAGGCGGGCCCAGCTCACCCGCGGACCCCGCTCACCCCCGTGGTTTCTTCTCCCCTCTCGTTGCAGATGCAGAAATGCTGGGGACACCCGACCCGGAGCTGGCGTCCACCATGGGCTTCTCCGGCTTCGGTACGTGGCGATGCGGCCGGGGGGACCGGGGGTGGCCGGTGGAGCCGGGGCGAAGCCGTGGGGCCTATCGGCTCCGGGTGGGCTTGTATTCCAGTCTCCGTTTGCTTCATTTCCAGGGAAGAAGGCTCGGACTTTCGATCTCGAAGCCATGTTCGAGCAAACGAGGAGAACTGCGGTGGAGAGGAGCAGGAAAGTCTTGGGTAAGAAGTGCGAGCGTAGTTGGCTCTTGCATTTTAAAACATTTTAATTTAAATTTTGATTTGCTCCCTCAGGGAGGTGTTTGAAATATCTCGGACTGGCTTTGTAGAAAAAAACCCAGAAACGCAGTTCTGTTCGAGGAAGGCAGCTTGGGCCTCGATGAACCGTAAAGTTACTAATTTTCTGATGTTGTCTGAGGGTGTTAGAGCAGTGTGCATGTGCAAAGCTCCGGTTGTGGGGCATAGCTTGCAGATATAGGAAAAACGCACAAACTTTTTCGTTTTTTCCTTTACTTAGCTGTGTATTTATTTTGGAAGAGAAATTGTTATAGACAGCTTTAATCTAGAAACTGCAGAGTAGTGAAGAAGAAATGTGTGTCTTAGATCAAGGAGCAGGTTGTATAGCAGCCCACAAATGTGTTGCTGCCTTCTGCTGTGCACTTCTGGGAGTGGGCACTTCTTGAGTGTGCTGTTTCAGGAGTGAGAGATGGAGAAAATTGTATCATTTGCTGCCTGTAATCAAGCAAACATCAGTTTAAACAAGGTCCCTGAGAACAGTCTCACATATTCTACAAATCCCTTTGGCAACCTAGTTCATTCATGCTTTCTCCTTCCCCTTTGCCAGCTTTTGGAGCATGTATGCCTTTTGTTTTGTTGTGATGCCTTGTTTTTTATTGCTCTGATTCTATACAGAACCAGATCCTACCTCTTTGGAGCCTCATTGACTTTTTAGACTTTAAGACACTATGAAATTCAGATGTATAAGGGATTCCAAAATACATTCCAGACTGGCTTTTTTGTGTTGACTGAGTCTAAACACAGCAATTCATGTCCACGTTGGAAACATTTTTATGTTTGTTACTTGTTCAGGTTGAGCTATCTTTCCTTATGAAGGGCTGTTTATTTACATAATATATTTGTTTAGTAGGGAAAGTTAGTAAGTGATTGCAAAAATACAGTGTTTTTAAATCAAGATATCTTGACCTGCATCTTGAGTATGTCCTCTCCCTTACCCTCCAGCCGACCACATCCCAGCCCACCCCCTGGTTTCTAGGCTTATACCCATAAAAGAAACACACAGCATTTTGTTGTTTATAGAGTTGATAATTTTGCCAAAAATTATAAAGCTTGTATGTAATTCAGTTGTTTTAACTTAGAAACAAATTTTAGTGTTGAGACTATAGCAATCAAGAATATGTTTGTGTTGTGGGGGTGGCTTAATGTGAGCCCTATTTTCTGATTTTTTTGAGATACATTTCTGCTTTTCAGCTTTTTGGAATGACTATCATAACATTTGGATATGTCTGCCTCTCTACCTGATTTGTGGAGCTGAGATCAAAATATGGTTCCTGGTTCTGTATCTTGCAACTGTTTGTGTTTCTCTTCAGTGGAAAGTGTTTCCTAGCTTTGCTGAAAAAATGTTTTTCTTGTCTATTTAACAGAGATGAAACACAATGTTTTTATGTAATATGAGATGGAAGTTTTTGTTTGCTTTGATTTTATTGCAGTGTTTCATAGGGATCCTTTTGCAATGAGTGCACTAACTACTAATGTATGCAACACTTTGCGTGATTAAATTATTTAAAATTCACCTATTTACACATCTGTATACTTTAACTGCACTATGTTGATGTTTTTATAGCACTACCCTGTTGCTACGAAAACATAAACTTTTCTCTAAAGTGATCATACTGTTTTAGTATAATGTTGAAAATAATTGAAATATCAGTGTCCTTATGTGATCAACTTATGCTTGATAACGTACAAATGAACAACAGGAAGATGTTTAAGTGTTTACATTGTCTTTTTGATGTTTTGTTGAGTGACCATTGCAGTAGCAATGGAAATTTAATATATATGAAAAAGTATCTTAAATCCTTTAATTGCTGTTACCTTTTCAAGTATTTCATCTAGGTCTGGGAAAAAACTGTCCTACTGTCATTAGCAAGACAGTAATTTTAGTATTTTTAAAGGGCTTGATTATTTGTTATTTTTGTGGTCTCCCTATTCAGAGGCCCGTGAAAGAGAAAAAGAAGACCAGACTGAAAAGGAGTTTAGAATTCCATATGCTGCCTCATCAGTTTCAGCATCCAGGGCAACAAGACCTGGGTCCACATTAACTGAAAGGTAATAAGATATGGTGGGAGATTCCATGCAGCAGCTTTCTTATCGGAGGAGGGTGTTGACTTGTTTTGATAACATGAGTATCATTTAGCTTCTGTGAATGGGTCTTGTTATCTTAAGTATTTCAGTGGGAATACTGATTTTAAACTTAAAAAAAAAATTCTTTCTTAAAGATATGTCAATATTTGCAAATATTGACATTATGTAAATTTAAGAGGCAATTTTCCTGCTTCCTCCCTGATCGTGTTCTGCATACTTTTTTAAAAATAAAAACAATGTTGTTATCCATGTATTTTTCAAAAATATTAGGGCAAATACAGTGACAACATGCAATGACTTTATTAGCAGCTATTGTGCCTATGCCTACCTGTAGATAGAATATTCTTGTTCATGCCTGATGAAAAGGAAAGCAAGGTAGGTCGACAGCCTCCCTCTGTGTGCAGATTTTATGAAGTAATGATGATGTAGAGAAAGTTTTTTTTACTTCAGTCTGAAGTTTATTCTTAAACTTTTGTCTTTTACTGACAAGCAATATATTTAATGGATTTTGCAGTTTAAATTCTGAAATTCCGGGAAATCAGAAGTAGCTGAGGGCAATGGGGACCCCATAACTCAGTTGTCTGGCAGGGCTGGCAGACATGAATGTGTTGTACATTTTTAGGTTCCTGTATCTGTGGATGTTTAACAGCCTATGCAAGACTCTAGTAGACCTCTATATATGCATATTATGGGCTGATATGTGGTAGGTTATTATATGAGCCTGTATGTGGTAGGTTATTATAGACAAACTTGTAGAGTTTCAGACTGAACAAATTTTTATTACAAAATTTTGGTTTTGCCTGTTGGTCTTTGGAAAACCTGGGCACTCTCACTAAAATACTTGATTGCACAATATACTACTACCTTGTGTATCCTATCTATGTCTTGTGCTCAGGGAAGAATATTCTGTACTTCCATTTGGTTCTGATAATTTTATATACCTATTTGATGAAATAATGAAGGATGACAAGAATTTAAATGTAACATGATTGTGTGTTGTAAATGGAAGACTCCAATGTACATAAGCAATTTAAACAAGTTATAAGGTGGAGAGTGGTCAGGCAATACAGAGGCTTTCCATAATTATCTCATTCTTCTAATTGACTTGACAAGAGAGACATCCAGGGACTTAACATAAAGGAAGATAACAACTACATTTCAGTATGTTGAGTTATTAGGTAGGCTCTGATAACTCAACAGAGCTCTGCTTGTAGTAAATTTTCTTTGTTTTTGTTTTTCAGTAAGCATTAAGAACGAAGGGCTTAACCTGAAAAGCTCTCCTGGAAGTTTTATATTTCCATGTAGGAAAAGGATATGTAGCTTAGTTCTTAAAAGTAAAAAACTAGAAAGACATGTCATTATGACTTAGTCTTAATTCAGAGGAATAATCCTGCAACTGACAATTTTAGTCTGAAATACAGGATTTTCTAGTTCTTTTTATAACAACGATTTTTGTTACTATATATTGATCTAATAGGCATAGCATCTTTTATTCTCTGATAATGGCAACATTTTACTGAATTTTAAATTTTTTAAATTATTGGAGTTGTTTTTAAATTATCGGAGTGGCCCTTATACTAATTTTTCAGTTGTTAAAAAGTCACTCCAAAATGATGTGAGATACACTTAATGATTATTTTTTCTCCTGACCTGTTTTGCTGTAGAGAAATGTTTACAATAGCTATGGTACATAATTTATGCATAAGTATAATTACACCTTGTGAAATGAAAGAATCTGTTAGTATATGAAAAGGAAAAACCTGAGAAAATTGAATGGTGTGCAGAGAATGAACACATGGGGGGGATATGCCCACATACTTGCACAACTCGCAGGATTTTTTTTGTTATTGCTCTTCTCAGTGTGCCATCCATGCTCCATTACAGCTTTCTTTTTTTTTTTCCTCTTACAGCTTGTTTCACTTACTGAGGAGGTAATGAGGGAAAGCAAAAAAAAAAAAAAAAAAAGGATCCTTATACTTTTCTAAATCCTGAGAAGGGGGCTGGCAAAATTGTTCTTCTTTCTTTACAGCCCCAGGCAGACTAAGATTGTAAGACTAGAAGTTGAGGGAAACACCACTTGCTTTGTCCTTTCTGTCAGCGCCACTCCCAGCTGATGTCAGATAGGTAGATGGGTGTCTGGCTGCATTGGTGTGTTCTTATGTTTGACTGTGTGCCAGTCAGGACAGAGGATACCTGTAGCTATTTCTGGAGTATTTGGCTCTCCCTGCTGTGCTTGGAGTGTGGTGAAAAATTGCACTGCAGCTCTGGCCATGTCACATGCAGAATGGCTGTGCTGCCCCTCAGAATATTGAAATGTTTGATTTGATCAATTTCCTTCCCAGCAAATGAGAGAATTATAAAGGTAATTAGGAAGAAAGGTAGATACTGTTCTTGGGTGTCTGAAAATTTGGGACTCAAGGACTGGAATGGCTTCCTTGAATACAATTATGTTGTATACATCCTTATCCCTGGTACAGTTTCTATTTAGTTTCATTCCAAATGTAATTAAATAGTTTGGCTTTTGGGAAAAAGATGTGTCATGGGTGTAGGAATGCATATCAACTTTCAAAATACAACTCTTTTGCATGTAGTATTATGGAGTTAGTTTTGAGCATAGCTTACTTGAAGAACTTTGAAGATCCCAGTCTATGCCTCGCATGCTAGAAAACCTTCCCTTTGGTAAAAGGATATAAATTGCCCTGTTATTGTAGAGTAAGGGAAGCTCTTTATGTTTGTGTTGGATTTGTGTAGTCATATTCTGATCTAGGTCTTTAAATTAGACAAGCTATCAGGCATACAAAGCCTGCTCTTCACTGTAACATCTGATGACCTAAGTTAAGTCATGTTGGTTTTAGTTTATTCTCTTTTCTTCCTGAAACACAGTTTCAATTGCTTGTCCAGCAAAATTTTTTCCTGTGCAATTTAGTACCTGCTTGTACAGCTGTATAGGTCAGAACCAATTTTCTTTGTCTTTCGTTATGTTCCTAAACTTTTGTGATTTTTATTATAAAGTGATAACCTAAACTTTAAAAAACCCAAACAAAACAATACCACTGTAAGTTAACAAAGAAACAGGAAAATAAGACTATTTTTTTCAGCCTTCTCACTTAAAAATTCTGAAAATATAAGCTCCCAAACGAAGTCTTCAAACTTGAGCTTCTCTCTCTTAATAGCCCTTTTGCCCGTTCGAGTGCGTGGCTTGGGAACTGCCAGCAGAGGGAGCGCGGCTATTTTGAATAAACTGCACGAACATAGACGCAGCAACTCAGCTTTCAGAAATTTCTGTATGCCAAAATAATGTGTTTGGAGAACTGATCTGGGCAACAGCAGAATGGTAATTTCATGTAACTTTTGAAACACTTGAGAGTGTTTCAAAAGATGATGGTGGGCCTACACTCTGTTAACGTAAGTTAGTGTGCGTTTTGCTGTTAATTTTGATGTTTACTGATTTATGAGAGTGCTCAACATCTTTTATCTGAAAATTACAGTGGAAGTGACAATGTTCTTCAAATAGTAATGTTTTAAATTTTTCTTGCAGAGAGGCAGTGTGTAGTGAAAGTGAGGACAACTCAAATGAGGTGTTAAGTGGTCCTTCTATGCAATCCCAGAGTTCTGCTAAAGGTCCAGCTGAGGATAGTGATGATGATGATGAAGATGATGATGAAGATGATGATGAAGAATTCATTGGGCCACCACTTCCCCCTGGGTTCAAGGATAGTGATGACGACAATGACAATGATGATACAGAGGAGGAAGATAATGTAAGTATTTTGTTTCTCTTTAATGTTTTAATCCTTTGAGTGGGCTCTGATTTGTGCGTGGGCATTCCTTTTTGATGGAATTCCCAGGTGATGTATGACTTGTTCAAAATGCAGGTTTTTTGTTTTTCTTGCACTTTTTCTGTTTTTCTAATCAAGTGCAAATTATTTTTATTAAAAAAATCATTTAAAACAAAAATACACATGTGAGTCTCAAGGGTAATTCAATATCAATTAGTGTATATTGTTTACTTTTTGTTTTCATGTTATGAAAGAACTAGAGAAATCAATATTTAATATGGCTGTTTTAAATGGTTTATTCCTAAAGCAAATGTTCAATTTTATACAAGAAAGAGGGGGGAGAGGTGGGCTTGAATCTAGGGAGAACAGTTGTGCCAAAACTGTTTTTAGGAAATTAAGTCTGGTAGATGAGGGCTTGTTGGTTGGTTGGTTGTTTTTGTTTACTTTTGTTTATTCTGATTTGCTTTTTTCTAAATAATTGCCTGATCTGTTTGTTGTCAAGAATACAGATTTTTCTATCTATGTTGAAATCAAGAGAACCCCTAACAGCCTAACTTTGGTATCACAGATACTCAGTTAAACAGCCTTCCTCTATCTAAGTGAAAAGGCATCTGGATCTAGCACTGATGTGGTTTAGTGGTTTAAGGGTTACAGTGGTAGGGCTGGGTTAGACCAAATGATCTTAAAGGTCTCTTCCAACCTTGATTATTTGATGATTTTGTGAAAAGATTAATGGTTTGGTGTTTGTTCTTCAAAACTGCCTGGATTGAATATTTTGTGGCATTGGGTTTTGTGTGATGGTTTCCATGTGTAACAACAGTGATAGAAGTCCTGTGAAAACCGTCTTACTTCTTGCTGTATTGAACCATCTGGTAACAGAAAAAGACCTGTATGTCCTGTTACACAAATGTAAACCAAACTAAAAAACTCTGAATTTCCAGGGTCCCAAAACTTTCCTTTTGATTTTTCTTTTGTTTTTACTCAGGATTAATTTTGTTTGTTCTTTTTTGAACTTATATTTTAAAGTTTAGAGAACTCATTTTAAATGCTTTAGAGGAACTTCTTAAGCCATGACATAACAAATTTTTAGACTAAGCCTAAACTTATGTGATGACAAAGTTTTCTGTTTTGTTTTTTGTTTACCTACAGGGGATAAGTGGTGGGAAATTTTGGTGTCTTAGGTCTTTATATCTCTTTGTCTGATTCACTTTATTCACTTTGCATATGGATTTCTATAATTATCAGAATGTACATTTTAGTCCCATATCTCCTGTTGTTGTATCTGTACCCCACAGATGACTTGTTCTGTCTCAGAGAACCACGAAGTGATAAATCTGGAATTTTCTTTGAGAATGACATAAACCCTAAGTTTACTCACTGTTGATCTGTGTCAGGAATTCTCTTAACTTCTGGCTGTTAGGGCGCTGTGGAGTCGGTCTTTGTTCCTGAGGGCATCATTAGACTCAGTGGGTTTCAGTTGCTGTGGGTCACGTTATATTAAAATCACTGTTTCTTTGCTGCCAACTTCTTCAAAGGGAAAACAATTTGCAGAAACAGCTGACTTTACCCTGTCTTTCTCAGTAGTCACTGTGCTGATTGGCTGTTTTAATTTCTAACAAGATACTAGTATTTATTTTTTACTCATACATATTTGAATAATGCTACAACTGGCTTGATGAAGGGAAGTTATTGGTGACCAGAGTTAAAAGACCCTAATGAAAAGTTTCAGACAGAAAGGTAACTTGCAGTCTGGTGTGATTTAAGTTTGTCTGAACTTAAGACAATAGTTACAAAACAGTCTAGAATAGATTTGGTTGAGAATAAGCAGAGCAGCAGAAATATGAGACTTGTGGGTTTTCAGTCTAAACAGTTAATTTATAACTGGGGAGATTTTGTGTCAGTGTGAATGCCAGAGGCCTTTGGGGTCTAGAGCCTTCCCTTACTGCTGCTCATGAACTCAGTTATTTTCTTTCCTGTGAAGGGAATCAGGAAGCAGCTGTGCTTTCCTGGTTTCCTGTTGATCGATTGGTGATCACAGTATGATCCTGCGAGCCCCAAGGAAGGCAGGTGTTGCAGTTATGAGAGCTCTGTGATTCCTTTCTCTTGCTTGTACATAGCTGGTGTTTGGTATGCATGGGTGCAGAACTGAGACAGAAGAAACTGAAAGTTCAATACTTTTTTCACAGATGTAGTGTGAGACTCTCTTTTATTATCATATTTTGCTGCTGAAGTAATTTCTTGAAAACACAAATATCTGTGGTTTTGATCCTGAAGGAATCAAATTTTTCTTTAGCAATTCTAGGTGTTGTGGTATATAATTTGTAATCTGAAGTCTTGTGAATTTTGTATGACAGATAAAATACACCAAAATACTGGCTTCACCCTGACATTTTCCCACTGTCTCTCAAGCCGGACTTTAGATGTGAGTTTTTTTTCACTATTGCTTGTTCAAATGTTTTTGCTTTCTTACGACAGACAGATATTTGTCAAATTTGGCTTGCTCTGAGGCTGACACCTTTTGAGTCCAGGGCTGGCCCAGGACTGCCCAGCTTACATGAGTTATCTTACTAAATAAACATTAAGGTGGAAGGATTAGCTGGGGTTTTTTTTGATGGGAATTTTTCATACCTTCTAGGTGTTTTTATGGGAACATGACTAACAGCAATTAATTGCTCAATATTTTGAATTGGCACTGGTATTTTTTAAGTATTATGCATTTTTGTAATTTGCATGAATCACCTGTGATACAAACCAAACACAACTTTTTAACAGAGCCTTAGATATTGTATTAAATGTATGAATTCTGACTTGCAGTATTTTTTCCCCAAACTGATGTAAGTTATTTTGATCTCTGCTAGCCTTTGTGGTGCTGTTTTAAAGGATTTTTCTGTGTTTCTTTAATCTGTGTTGATACTGATGATTAGTTACATTTAACAAATAAATATTTAGATTAAATGACTTGCTAATTTGCTATCATTCGCTTCCATTTGTGTCAAAAGTGACGATGCTTAACAAACCACAAGATCTTGTGAGTATTTATCCAAATGCATTACGATGCTTGTTTTGTAGTAGTGTAAGGAATAGTGGTCTATCAAGTACGTTTTAAGGACAATAGGTAGATGTGGTATTAATTCCCTCTGATATTTTCTTCTTGGTTTAGTATCCTCTTTTCTATAAAAGGCTAGCATTAATTTGGGGAGTGAGGAAAATTAAAGCTATTTGAGTTGGCTGTTTGGCTATTTGAGTTGTGACTATCAAACTGGCTATTTGAGCTGTGATCAGAACTTATTTTTCTGTGGTGCCTTTTCTTCTGATGGTGTAAAAACCTTGTGGGATCTTTTTCACACAGTTGTAAGCTGAGAGGAGGAGGGAAGAAGCAGAGCTTCTTCTGTAGCGTGAAGTTTTTCAGGGCTGATTTATCTTGATCTAAACATTTCTAGAAAATTTCAGGAAAATCTTTAAAAGAGAAGACAGTTTATTTTGCAAGAGGGCAAATGGATAATGAGGGCAATATTACATGTGGTAAATTTTGGATTGGGAAATATAGTAGAAGCTTGGCCAGCTTTTTTTTGCCTAGTAAAATGCACTGGGAATCTGTCTGATATCTGTGCACTTAAAATCTGTCTGAAGAGGGCAAAGACTAGCAAGAACAGTTGTGTCAGGATTGGTAGGTAGACAGATTTAAATCTAGGACCATAAACATTTTTCAAGGGAATGGATGACACCTGTTAGAAGACTTTAGTAACAGAGGGTGTATGTGTCAATCCTCTGTTCTACATGTCATTAGAAAATGTGCTGAGATCTTTAACAAAACTTAATGTGGTGTTAGCATCTTGTGACACTTTTTCTGGCTTGAGGCAACAGGCGAAGGTGATTGTTAAAGAATTTGCCAGATGGATTTGCAAGGATTTACCTTCTATTTGGAGCTGAGTTACAGTTCATTCTTCTTTGGAACAGAGAACTGTTTCTCCCTGCAGCACCAAAGGGATACTAATCATGTTGTAATTATGTCCCTGAAACAAGTACAGCCTTGGGCCTCTTCACAGCCCAAGGCTGTACTCTGATTTGGCCTGTTTCCAAAATGATAGCAATTGCTGTATTTCAGGTTTTAGAATTATTTGGAGATATTTTAAATTTCTTTTCAGAAGTTTAACAGGACATACCAGTAATACTTGTTCAGAATTGAAGGAAGCCATTTCCTGCTGATTTAGATGGAGAATTTAAGTAGACTGTAATTGCTCCAATTAGAATTTGGCTATGGTACCAGACTAAAAATTATAGTGTTGTAAAAATAAATAAATGTTGTGGGAATTTTTAGTCTTCCTAAGGATTTGTAAGATTTAGACTGAGAATTGTCTGTCCCGTAACTGCTGAATCTTATTTACCCAGTCATGTTTCATCTTGTCTAAAGAGGAAAAAGTATAGTAAGCTGAACAGAGCAATTTTTTGTATGCAACAAAAAGTGTGGTTTTGAGGGTGAGAGGCATTATCTTTTAAATATTTCTAGTTACTGAGAAAAAAATAGGTAGAAGTTAACCATTAAAATACTTTGCATTTGCTTGTGTGTTACCTTCCTATAGAAAAATGAAGCAAATGGTTTTTTCATATATATGCATATGTTCTTAAGTCTTAACAACAAAAATTAGGTAAATGTATTTTATTTATATTAAACTTGATACAAGTTGTGGCATTTCTCTAAAAATCCATGGATGTGGTGCAAAGGTTGAGAAGGATTATATCCAAAGTGAGTTAAAACAGATTTGTAAACTTTGCAAAAATTAGAAGAAAACAAAATAATTGGTCTCTGTCTTCCAACGTGAGAGAATCAAACAGAAGCTGTAAAGAAAGGCATCCTCAACTTGAGAAACAGATCATCATATGGAGAGCAAGCTAACAAGGTAATTCCCTTAGGGAATGTTGGTCTTCGATAAAAAGGCATGGAGTATTACTCCTCTTCAACTGAGTGCCCCAGAGTTCATGGTTAACAGTTGTTCCTAGAGTTACTTGCAAGATCTCTATTGCTTGATTCTGCAGAACTTAGTAAGGCCAAGCCTTCTTTGCTGTATATCACACCATGCTTTTTGGTGGATGATATGGATTTTAATTGATTTGTAATATGACAATATGAAAAGTTTTAGAACGTTTCCCCTACAAAGTGTGAGTTTGTTTCCAGAAATATTTTGTGAGAACATTAAGAGGCATGTATTTGTTAACTGTGAGGTGCTTAAATATAACATGAAACAGAACATAACTGTAGTTTTTACTGCCCTTTTTAACAAAGTTCAGAGGTCTTCTTATGTCCTCTTTTTACTTTTTATCAGTTCTTTTTAGAGACCCTTTACCAGGTCAGCTTTAGCTGATGTAGCCTGTAGAAAGCCTTCTTTAGAAGCTGCTGGTACCGTTTCTGTGTTAAGACTGATGCAAGGTGCTCTTCATCTCAAGGCCAAATCTGCTGTGGCAGTAAACTTTCCACTGTTAATACGTGGGATCCTCAACCTCATCTCTCGGAGACCCTTGATTTCTTTATAGCACAAGATTTTGTGGAAGCCAGTGTCCTCTACTGTGCTTGGAGGGATAGTAGACTTCTAGGTTTTTTTTTCTGCCAAGTATGTTCAAGGCATGCATGACGTTGAGACTGTACAATTCTGTGATCTACCCCTTAAGGAAAAAAAAAATTAGGTCTTTCTAAGGAGATACCCTGCATGTTTATCTGTCATAAGACTGTAATTTTGATACAGTATTATTCAACAAGAATGGGTTGCAATGGTACAAGCAACGATAAATGCAGTGCATGCAATGCTGAACATTGTTACATACAATATTATATGAATGTTCTGAACTGAATATTTCATATTTTTACTACTTTCTTTACTTCCAGTAGGAGTTGGGATATTTGGAAGTGAAGATACTGAAATTAAGTTATTCTTTGAGAAATGAAAACACAGTCAAAACAAAGTGGTGACTGCCTCTTTACATGCCTTTTAAAATGCATTGATGCATTTTTTGGCCATTGCAACAAATTTCCTATATACTTTTAAAAAGAAGCCCAAATAGCATATTGTTTCTGTCAGTGTTAAAATATGCACAATCTTTTTAAATTTGGCCAGGGAACAGCAATGTTCACATTATTTTGAACCTTGTTGGCATTACTATGGAAAACACAAATTGAAGATAACAGGTTTTCTCTTTATTTGGCATGTAAGTGTTATCTTTTTGAAAAGTTGTTAGCGCTCTAAACAGAATAATGGGAAATACAGGTACAGAGTACTCTTGCTTGAATCAAGAGGAAAATGAAGTGGATGATAACAAGTATTTGAAATATTTATGGTGGGGATGAATAAATAATTTACAAGGATTGGATTTGAAGGGAGAGTGTAAGTGACATGCCGTTACACTTCCTCTCCTGTGAACAAGTCTTCACAGGATTTTTGATGAACGAATGATTTATGTTAAACTGTTGGAACTGCAGACCACTCCAATAGAATCCTTGGAGAGCAGTTTTGTTGACTCTAGGAATGTCTGCTGTTTGTTTAAAAGACGGCTTTGGATTTTTATGAATGTGAGTCTACCACACATATTGTTCTACAGCTGCTGCAATGGCATCTCTTATTTGCAAGTGAGCACTTAGCAGTATACAGGGACTACACATACTTGCTGCTAACAGTATCCAGATCACACAACAGTCACACTGAACTTTCTTCCTTTTATGCCTGCTTATCCTTTTCTTTGTATTTTAAAGCCTAATAATTTTTTTTCAAATTCTTAGAATCTTGGATAGTATTCTATTGCGTTACCTTGTGTACTATCAAGGAATGTTTATTTGACATACCATTTTAACTAAAGATTAGTAAATATTCAAATAACCAAATACAGAAAGAAGAAGGACTTTGGGTTTGGATTATTTGGATGTGTGAGATTAATTCCAGTGAGCATTCTCATGTGGTGAAACACAAGGGCTTAAATAAGGGTTGAACTCAGTCAGTCATAGTGACCTTTTACAGTACAGAGGCCCCTTAGGTCATCTTTCATATAATAATGAGTATGAACCATGTCATGGTTTGGGAATGGTATTCCCTAGTTTAGTACTCCCATTAAAAAGACAATGAGCTGCTCCCATCCCTCTCTCTGGTGGGAGACACAAAAGGCAGAGATAACAAGTTGAGATAAGAACAATTTACTGGATTCAGCAATGGATATGAAAGCAAAGAGTAACAGTATTAATAAAGAATATTAATAGCTAAAGTGTGCAAAGAGGGTGATTTACATGGAAAATGGTCTCCACACCTGGGGCAGTTAAGCAAAGGTGAATGGCTTCTGGTGACTGGAAAAGGAACACCCTTCTTGGAAGAGTTCCTTTTCCATGCCCCGGCACTCACATGAGGTATATTGAGTAGTATAATGTCTTGTCCATGCTCCCACGTGCTGATCTGGGCTGGAGCCAGGACAATGCAGGAAATAAATTCTGGAAGAGCTGTAGAAATCGGGAATAGAGCTTATTTTTCCACATGTGACCAAAACTTCTGTTGTGGAAAAAAATGGTTTTGAAGAGTTATCTTACTCAGTTAATTAATTCAAGTATCTAGAATGAAAGCAGAAGCTAGAGTTCTAATTGATATTAGTTATTTTCATGGAAATGTTAGAAAGACCAGCTTGTTTTTTTTTGGTCAAGTATTTCACAGATATCGCAAATATAGTGGTATTTCCCCATCCCTTACTGCAGGGTGTATATTTCTAGAGCAGTTCAGGTGTCAGAAAGAGCTGATAACCTTTATTAGAGTTGCAATATCCTATGAATGAAGACATTTTATATTAATGTCTGCCTCTACTAGCTTGTGTATTAGCTGTTCTTTTGCTATTATGTACTACAGGCAAACCATAGATTTAATACTTTAATTTAAACAGGGAAGCAAAAAAATAAAGAAATGATGTTATACATAGAGCCCTTTCCTTTTTTCTCTCCTGTTAAAAATGCAGTTGTCAACTCTGGAAGATTAGTTAGGAGGATGGAAAAGTTACTTAGGATTTATGCAGCAGTGGAAGTATTTCTTTCTTAGCTTGGTAATCTTAAAAGTTTCATGCATTGTCTGGATTTGTGAAGGTATCTTTTTCTAACCAGCCTGTTACTTGGGCTGTTTTGGAACATGCTGGTCTCTGCAAAGAAGGCAGATGTGCCTATCAGGCTGTGTGTGGTATCTCTGGGCATCAGCTGGCTTTCAGTGCCACCAGATTTGTAACTTATTGCAGTTCAAATAATCAGTGTATGTCCCTTGCAAAACTGATGACACAAAGTAACTGATCTTGTCTTAAATATATGAATAAAGATATTTCTCAGTGGCATTCCTTCTTGAAGTTAATTTGCTACCCTTTCTACTGAGTACCAAAAATGTCAGAAATGGAAATTTAGAAGAAAAATTTTAGTAGCTTAATCATCCTCAGTGTCTTCAAACGGCACATGCCTGTTTTATAAGATCACTGTGACACAGAGTGCTGAATCATTTTAAGGACAACCTCTGCTTGGTCTACAGTGTCAAGTCTTGGTCTTAATGAGCAATCTTTTAGATGCCTTCAGACCATCTGAAAATAAATTGGTTTTTATCTCCTTAATTTTTTCCTATAGACAGTTTTCAAATTCTGGAGAAGCTGTAAGCCCCCATGTACTGTTTTGGTTTTTTTTTTTGCTTTTTTTTACATATCACTTGGGTTTTTTTCCCATACATTTACTTTTCCTTCTGTTTCAAAAATGCTGTCTGATTTAGATGACGTGCATGGATGTGCAGGCACACAAGGTTAAATGTTGGGTCACACATAAGAGTGTGATAATTTTTGACTCATTAGAAGTGTATAATCCAAACTGAAATTCTAGAAATAACAATGTGAGAGTAAACTTCACAGTACATCTCAATAGAAAGTAGTTTAAGAATTCTGACATGGATTTCTGTCAATAACTACTTGTTTTAATAACTTCATTTGTTTTAACTTGGCATTTATTACATTTCTTTTCTCAGGGTCCTTCTGAGTTGTTTCTCTGTTCCATGATTAAATGCCGCCTTATCTAGCATTTTCTTTGCTCAGGACAGCCAGTTAGTTTGGGACATTTTTTTAGTTTTTTTTCCTTTTTTTTCAGACCAGTATTCTGTCTTAATTAATTGCTCTTCCTAAGGTGCCTTTTAGGGATCAGGCATTGATCCTCTCTTTCTCATTCCTGCTTGTATCCCTATCTCTTGTGACTCTCATCTTTTTCTCCTTTCTGTAAAGGAACTCAGGAAAAATATTTTTAAAACAACAAATGTTTATATTTGTGACAGTGCAAGCCTGTAAGTAGTAAAGTTTTTGCATTGGACAACTGCATTTTTAAAGGCAGATTCTTTAAATTATCTCTAAATAAATAGTGTAAGGCTTAGTCCAGTTTTTGTCCATAAATTTTTTTTCTTAGGGAAGACAATTATGATACATTGAGTAGACAGTGAATTTATGAGAAAGCCTAATGGTAGTTTCCTGTGATTTCTCAAAGTCTTGTTTTCCAAATAAGAAACTGCATTCTGTTTTTCAATGAATGAGTAGTAGTAAAATAATTCAATGCATTTTCAGCAGAAATATTAATTCCTCTGAGTAAAATGAATGTCACTAGATCTAAATCAGCTACAACTATGCTATTTATAAGGCTGTTTTAAATAAGCATCTGCCCAATTCACATGATAGTTACAAAAACTGGTCCTATCCTGTAAAAAAATATAATAGTTGTCAGCTGTAGTTTAACTCTGCAGTTTAATGTAGTTTGCATTAGTTTACCTCTTGAGAATTATCTCATAGTGTAGGAATTAATGGAAGCTGCAACTCTGTCTAGTACTTTTATGGAGTATCCTCATGAGGGACTTTGCAACCAAGTTTGAGTGGGTGGGAAAATACCACAGAAGCTACCCAAAATTTTACAGGTAAAATTTTGTGTTTAGCTGTATCTTGTGGGTGGGTGTCTGAAGAGGAGTTCATGTTACTCTGAGTAATGGTTTAAAGTGATGAAAATTTCCAAAGTATTGTGAGAAAAAGAAATTTAAAATTTGGAATTGCAGATTCATGTTTCTTTCTGATGGTTATGTATTTATCAAACCTACTTGCTTTCCAAGTATAGTAAGGAATTTTTTTTTTCTGGAGTCAGCCTTGCCATTTCTTGTGTGCTCACTTTTTTAGAATATTAGTTCACTTTTTTTTTTTAAATATTTTAAGCCAAATTTATATTAAAATTAAAAAGTATTTTTATGCTGTGTTTTCTCATATCATTACATAGCTACTAAGGTAATTGGCTCATTTTCAGAACTAAATTGAGCAGGACAATTTCCCAATAACTGAAACTTCCTAGAACTTCCTTTGTTTTTGGTTCAAAGCTCTTGTAGGTATTGAAGTTTTTGTAGATAAAGAAGATTAAATCAGGAGTAATTGAGCCACAGATCATCTTAGAGAAAGATCATTGGTATGTTTTGGCTTTCTGTGTTAGAAAGATTGTCTTGCAGGCCAGGAGCTGATGAGAATCCAAACTTGCAGAATGTTTCTATTTGAAATAAGTTGAATAAATAATATTTAATTTATCTTTAATCTGTAACAGCTCATCTTTCATCAAAGAAAACAACTCAGCTTTAGATTTTGCAGGTGCTTTGAAAATACTGTGTGGCAGCCCCTGACAATGCTTGACCTTGCTGTGTGCCATTCTTCTAGATAAAAAGGCATGCAGGAGGCGCACTGACAGTAATCTCTCAGCTTGGCACTTTTACAGTGAGAAGGGCTTACTGTGTAAGCATGAGGCTTAACATGCCATACCTTGTTGTAATTGCAAGTTCTAAGAAGGTCATCTCAGGTCTTTCATCCTTCGGGGTGGATGGGTTAAATTGTGTGCAGTTCATATTATAGCTTATTGGTTATTTGAGTTCTTTAAGTGCAAGTTTGTGGACACTAGAACAGTAAATATCATTTGGTGCAAATACATAACCTTATGAAAAGTTCCAGTGTCTTAGCCAGAACTCTTCCATTCTCTCTATTGTGCAGAATTTTAATAGGGCAATTTCTGTCTGCCCAGTCCCTGTCAGTATTAATAGATACTTGTAAGTCCTTGATATCCACAACCAGCTGCAAAAATCTATTTATATGTATTTGCTCACTCTTTCTAGCTTGTTCCCTCACCTATGGTCCATGCTACTGGAATTGTTTGGTATCATAGTGACTGTGAGGATTTCAGAATGCATGAGTAACTTATAGTGGGTTTTAATAGTTTATGTGCCTGCTTGTCTCAAATTGATGATTTTGTTTTAAAAGCAGGATTCTTTTGCTTTCTCCATTTCCTTAATTCTCTATTACACTGAAATTCTAAGGGTAAGTGGTTCATAGGTAGGAAGAATTTACCCAGTGTCAGGGTTTCTGTATTTTAAAAGGTTTTCCCATTCTAATAGATTGTCCTACACAGTAATTTCTGAAAGAATTTATTTACGTAGTGAATACTAAACTCCGTAATTTTACTCACTAAATAAAATGAAGGCACTTTCTTCCTGTCTGTAGTGGTTTATTAGATCTCATGAGAGGAACCTAAAGACAAGGTGTTGCCATCATTCTCTACAGAGAGATCCATTTTTGCTGTCTCAGACTGGATGTTACTTTTGGTAGCTAAATTATCCGAGGATCCAGAGTATCTGAAATGTATGATATGGAAAGCCAGTAAATTCTGAAAGCGAACATGTAAAGAGAAGTGTCTTCAAATAGCCTGTACTTTGCAATTTTTCTGTAAACAGAATAATGGCACTGAAAAGCTCACTGTGAAACAGTTTGATTTGGAAGCATATCTACTGTCCATTTTGTGTGGCTCCCAAGAGGTGAAATACAAGGTCTTAAGAGGCTTGGGAAGCAGTCAAGTCTGGGACAGCAGTAGGTGTTATATGAGATACCATTAGTTTCAGAACCAAACCATGTCATTTAGTGGATCTCACATTCAAGGGGGATGTCAAACATGAGGTTAATGTTAAGAATTTGGGGTTACAGAATGAATTCCAGAAGCAGGAGTTAAATTCTGCCCAATTGCAGCAACTATGCAAAATTGGGAATCCTTGTTTTGGCTTCCTTATGAGTTGTCTGGAATATGTCCATAACGGGGAATTTGAACAAATATGAGCAGAAAATCTTGGACTGCATTTGATTCAGATTATTTTATGGGTCATGTGTTCCTGCCCACCACTTCAGCTTTTCCTGTGAAAAGCCAGTAAGTGTTTATAAGCTCTATGCTTCTCTCACGCACGTTTTTGGCACATTTTGTACTTTTGTTTCTTTTTCGCTAGAATAGCATGTTGGACTTGCTTATTACAGGGGAAGATCTGCTAGAGGATTTTTATAGATATAGCTTGCTTTTTTAATGGAAACAGTAGTTATGGAATCATGCATTCCCTAGGAACCTCACCAGTCAGCCAGGACATATGAGGTATCATGGATCTGTTTTCTCAACATCAAAACTGCACTTGTAACATAAGCATTATACACAAAGCTTGTTATTTTTTCCCCCCTTTTTGTGGAGGGTTTTTCCTTTGTTTTTACATCCCTAGAGGACAAAGGCATGGAGAGCAGCCCTGCCAAGAAGAAATTGGGAGTGAAAAGCTGGAAATAACCTGGCAATGTGTGCTTGCAGTTCTGGAAGCCTGGGTTGCACCCAGAACCCCATGGACAGCCGGGGAAGGAGTCGATTCTGCTCCTCTGCTCTGCTCTGCTCTGGTGAGGTCTAACTGGAGCACTGCACCCAGCTCTGGGCTCCCAGTGTAAAAAGGAAGAACAGGGCCTTTTCAGTGTGAGTCCAGGGAAGGGCCACAAGGATGCTCAGAGGGCTGCAGCACCTCTCATGTGATGAAAAGGCTGAGAGAATTGGGACTTGAAGAGGAGAAGACACTGAGGATACCTTACTGCAGCCTTTCAGTACCTAAAGGAGGCCCACAAGAAAGATGGGGGCAAACATTTTAGCAGGGTCTGTAGTTACTGAGCAGAGGGTGATGGCTATGACCTAAAAGAGTGTTGATTTTGCTTAGATACATGGTTTCTTATGCTGAGGCCTGTAAAACGCTGGAACAGGTTACCCAGGGAGAGATGGTACGTGCCCTAACCTTGGAAACAAGATTCAAGTCCAGGTTGAACAGAGGTCTGTGTAACATGATCTAGTTGAATATATCCCTGTTCATTGCAGGTGCATTGGACTAGATGGCCTTTACAGGTCCCTATCAACTTAAATTATTCCATGATTGTTTGTAAGTAATTGGCATTAATAATGATTTCTGTCTTAGTGGAATTTGAGCAGCTCAATGAACAAATATACTATATTTACTGGAATATCAGCATTTTATCCTGTTTAAAACATACAATCACAAAAACAGTTGTCATATTGAAAATTTTACAGCCGATATGTAGTAGATATGTGATCTGGAATCTGAAGTTCTTTATACCTATGGACTGTGCTTTTCTTTCCTGACTCTGGCAAAAAAAGTAATTGTAGAATTTCATCTGAGTATCTGAAGTTGCCATCTTTGTACTAGATTGGTATGAACTGAAAATGGTAACTATCTGTTTTGACCAAGTTGAAGATGCATATTGTTAATCCATTTCAGATAAGTAACAAGTTTATTATATACAGAAGTAATAGCAATTTCATTTGAATAATATAATCCAAACTTAAACTTTAGATTGTAAAAGGAAGATTTTTCCTGTAACTCAAATAATCTTTGTATAGTATGGAGTATCATGAGCAACTCCTTGTGAAGAACTAGAAACCTGTTGAATAAGGAGAGATATCATAGTTTGTGTCTAATCTATGTCTTTTATATGTTATGAAGGAAGGAAGAAAGTTGTATAACATCTTAAATAATGTCAATAAAAATCTGAAATGAGGCATTTCAGGAAGGTATGATGTTGATTTTTTGTGTTCTTTTTCTGTGCACAACAGTTCATGTTGTCAAGACAATGGATCTTTATCTTAGTCTGGTTTAAAAAGTGAAAGCATTGTTTCTGTGTACTCGTATACTTCAGGCTCCTTAAGGAATGACTGTAGTAAATGTTGGATTTAACATGGATGACGTTCCACTGAAAGCTGTGTTAAGGTCTTTGTTCTTTTCCTGTATAACCCAGAGCTGAGCCATACTGAACAGTTAAGTGTGATTGCTTTATAGAAATCAGTGGCTTTCTGTCTAGTTGTGTGTCCTGTCAGGTTTAATTGTAATAATTTGGAATTTTCAGACTACAGTATATGTATGGAGATCAGTATTTTTGATACAGTATGCTGGAGGGATTTCAACATATATAGGTATTGTAGTAAAATACACCATATAAATGCATAGAAAACAAGCATGTTTCGTAATTGTTACACAGAACATTTTACAATCATTTGCTTTATGGTTCCAAATAAAGCCAGGATATTCACACTGGTTACCGTTTCTAACCTAGTGCATACTACTTCCCTTGAACATCTTAAAAATTGTTGCAGGGTTGTTGGGTATTACAACCATTTTAGCAATATGAGGTACATAATCTTACCTAATGCGCTGCTTTCTTCTGCCATAAGCTTTAGAATAGGATAGAAAAGAATATACCTGAGTGAAGCATGAAGGGAGGTGTGTTTCTACCAAGCATGGACCTCAAGTCTATGCAATATAAATGTATCTTTTCCTCTTTCCAGATGCATAAAGTCACTTAGCAATTTATCCTCATGTCACATTACATAAAATAGTGCTGCTATAAGAAAGCTTAAATGTTAATGTTTTGAAGGTAATTTATGGGTGGCATGGGAGAGTTAGTAATCGAAACAGTAATGGAATTGGAACCAGCTGTGGAAGCTACATAGGAAATTGTTCTTCCTTCCTGCAGTAACAGAGACATGCTGTAATTTTTAACCCTTGTCCCCCTACCTTCACGCTGTGTTGCAGATCTTCTTTACATGACTAGCTGACAAACACACACACACACACACACACAAACACTTTTAATTCCTTACACTAATTATTTGGTAAATTCATGGACAACTGCAGTCATTGTCACTTAATGGGTTCTTACACATAAATTTCTGTCTCTCAAGATCCTGAAGTAAACTTTTGAATGAACATGTTTCACAATAACAGCTGCAGAACTGTTGAAAAGTGGAGTCTGTGGACATCTCTCTCTCTCTCGAGCTGTAATGGTTTAGTGTGCTGAAGGTAGTGTTTGCTAAGACCAACAGGACCCCTAGGGAATGTGAAAAACTTTACCATCATTGTGGAAAACATTATAGCAGATTTCTTGAAATAGGTGTTATTTATTCCCTTTTTTTCAGATGAGGAGACTGAGGTATGTAGAAGTCAAATAAATAGCACAGTTAAAGGTCAAGGATTGGTCTACACCAATTTTGGTCATTAAAACAGTTTAAAAGAGGTGGCTTGCTAATGAAGTTGCCATTAGACTGGTATGGAGGTTGTATTATCCTGATTATGAAATTCTATGCTAACATGTTCACCAGAAGTCTTAAAATGAGCTCTTTTCATAAGGCTCTTTTTTGATAAGAGGAAAAATGGATTTTATTTCAGTTGTAGTAATACCATTTCTGTTTTAGACAGCAATTCCAAATATTGATTATATTGGTTGCATTGTTTTTTTAAGCTTGACGAGCCCAGGATTGTGTTGCTGTTGATGGACTTAATTTCAGTGGTTGCACAACCTTCAAAAGAAGCTTTAATGTGTATTGTACTGCATATGTAATTTTAATGTACATCCATAGAAGTGCATGTAACTAAAATTAGGTTTTGCTGCATGAATTACAAAGGCTTAGAAGTATTTTGGACTTTTTAAGTATATAGAGGGGAGGAATATTTTTTGAAAAACCTTGTTTAACTTTTTTGTACGTATTTTTGAATTGTAAGATGCTTCATAAGTACTTCTATTTTGACAGCGGTTAAATCTAGAGAACAGTTAAGCTATTTTAAAGAGCGAAAAACATCTAAGTGTTCATGGTTTATCTTGGTGAGTCAGGTGAAAGAACTTCATGCTCTTTATTCCCTAGAGTTTGCCAAATGGTGGTAATGATAAAGTGTCTGTGTAGTTTAGATAAAAGATGTTTTGGAGCAGGTTTAATGTAAATAATTAAGTGAACTGGCTAGCAGGCTGAAAAATGTTATGCATTAACAAATGTTAAGTTCAGTCTGGTTGTGCATCCTGTGTTTTGGTTTTGGATTCTTTCATGGGTGTCTTTTACGGCATATTCCTTGTGGTAGAAGGCATTACATTCAGCTTGTGTCTAATTTTGTACCACACACAGACTCTGTGGTACAAAATTATGCACAAGCTGAATGTAAAATAGGTGAATTACTGTTCCTATCTGAACTAAGCATTTTACTCCGAAGACTTAGAAGTTCAGAATTATTTGTCCTTTCTAATTTCATAATTAAGCTATGGTTTGGAAACCTACCAAGCTGAACAGAGCTTTCAGATTATTTCTCCTCATTGTCAGCTGATCTATGGTTGTGAGAGCTGTTTTGCTATTGCAGAGTAAATGGAAGTATTCCATTATGTTAAAACAAAGTGCTCGATTCAGCTCTAAGGAATAACTTGAATAAAGGATATGCCTGACTGAAAATGCTAGAGATTTTTTTTATTCCTAACATGGCAGGTAGCAGTAATGTTTTGTATTTTTTTTTATTGTAGTAAAACAGTAGCTTCACTGAACAAGGGTGCTTTTTGGTGGTATGTGGCAGTTGTACATACAGGTTCAGCAAATTTGAAGTATTTGTATTTATACCCATTTGAAGCTGAGAAGATAAAGATGAAACAGGTAGGTGGTTATAGGAGTGGAATGTAGCTAGAATACTCAGCTTAAGTAAACCTGTCTTCCAGAAACTCCAGAGGAAACTTGAATGACTCCAGGCAGTTTTAGATTTAAATCAGTTTTATTGATGATTATAACTTGTTTTAGAAAAGGCTCAAGAGAATTTCTTTGGTATAGATTGTGAGAACAATTCCCATGTCATAATCATTAATTTACTATAAACTATGACTTCAAAAATCAAAGGCTTGTTACAAATTTAGAAGTTTATCTGAATGAGATGTAGGAATCTAGATGAAAAATAGCAACCTCCTGAAATGTGTCTAAAAGTAGTACCCAGAAGATAGATCAAGCAGGCTTTTTGGTGTACTTCAGAAGTATGATGTTTATCTCTAAAAATGGTGCTTGCAAACATGCTGAGATTCTATTTGTAATACCTTTTCTACACTGCCAAGCCACTGGAGTCTTTTCAGAAAGAGATATGCTGGTAAGAGGCATGAAAGGGAAGGGGAGAGCTACTTGATGTTATCTGTTGTGTAATGGCACAGTCTCTGAGTTACCATTTGACTAAATATCTAATAAAATATGTTGTATCTGTCCTATAATAACGATAGAAATGTATTACTTTTAGGCAGTCATATTGGAATAAAAATTTAATCTAAAGTCTTTTTCCTTGCTGGTCGAACCTGACAAAACACTTAGGTTCAGATCATAAGAGAAAAATTACAAGAATCTCTGAATTAGATGATGTTGGGAGAAACTAGCTGCAGTACTATTTCCGTGTTGAATAATTAAATTTACTTCTTTCTGGTATTTGAAAGGAAGTTCATCTGTTTAAAGCACCATTTAATTCTTGAGTGCATACTGAAGCAATACCTCTTAATTCACTAAAGGAAAGAATAACATCTCCTTGATCTTCCTATACTTAAAATTCAAGATGTAAATATTCTGTGCTGTTTTGACTCACCTAAATTAAAGGCTGGAAACTGAGAACAATGTCATTTTGTAGAGCCCTTCTGATATTTCTGTTAATTTTGAAGGTTTTCTGCATTCATCATGCAGTTATAGTTATCTATGTTTTTCCATGAGTAATGGATATTTTGGATTATTTGTAGGAATGCCAGCCAAGATACTACATACCAGTGTTTGCATGCATCCTCTTGTTTTCCAGAATGTTTTCCTTTGTCTTCAGAGCAGAAATTTAGATAATACAGACACGCGTGCTCTGATTTAATTTAATCAATTTAATCAAGGCACCTATGCTAGGAATTCAGATGCTTTGCACATTCCTGAATAATTAATGAAGAGAGAGAGGTTTCAAAATAATTTTGGTTTTTTTGGTACACTGATTTTTCTTCTTTAGTTATTTACTTATTTTTGAAGACTGTACAGGAAGTCTGAAGAAAGTTGTTTCCATATTTAGATGTATCACATTTAGAAACTCAGATTATATGAATCTGGGCCAAGCTGAGTTTAATAACATGCAAGTTTGCATGAGAATATATCTGTCAATTCTAACACCTAAAAGAGAGGAAATTAAAAGTTGTTGAAATGTCCTTTCGAATCTGTATGCTTCCTTCTGCATGGAAGTTTGTGGGTAATGCACTCCTGTAAACCCAAAAAATTTACATTTTTCTGTTGCTGTGGAACAGCATCTTGCCCATCTCTCATATTGTACTTTTTCATACTTCTTCTTTCTCTTGAGTGTTCACTTGTGCAACCTTAGTGTATATCTTACATTTATTTTCAGTTTAAGAGGAAAAGAGTGAAAAATTGTGACTTGGTAAACCTGCCCATTTTACAAATAGTGTGGTTTTAATCAGTGCATGATTATGGAACAAAACATGACATCACTGTGTGTTTGTTTGAAAAATGGATTTAAAAAAGAACAGAAAAAATAAATTCAAACACTTACTACTGCCTTCACCTTTCACTGCTGTCATGGAAAATTCATCTGGGTGCCTAACAGCTGAAAACATTTATCTAGCTTGAAAAGACGAATGAGGGATATTTTCTTCCAGATTTGTGAAATACTCTCCTTAACCTCCTTTTATCTTTCTTCAAATAATGTTTCAGACTTAATATTGAAGAACAGAACAGGGTTCTGTTCTCTCTGTTCATCATCACTAAAATAGTCTCTTAATTTCCTTCACTTGCATATTGAAGTTGGATGTGAGGTAGAAGGGGAAAAACTGCTTTTTTGTGGTCCTGAGGTTAATTCCAATGCAAGAAGGTTATGCAGGTGTCCCCCTCTGAAGTTTTATGGACTTCTAGAACTTCTTTACACTGAAAAAAAGAGTTTAGGGTATATTTGAAGTGATGTGTGAGAGGGAGTACTTGACCTGTAAACCAAACACATTTTGATACAGACAAGCAGTTACAAGCTTGAGTTGAAGCCTTCTGCTATTTGTATTAACATATGGTTGTGCCTAGATGCTGCAGCGCTTGGACCAGATTTCTTTGGTGGTCGCGATAAACAGTGGCTTTTCTCCAGAATTCACTGGTTTTCTGTGGTATTTTATCTGTCTAAACAGTACAGGCTGTCCATGGAGTCTCCCTCTCTGGAGATATTCAAAACCCACCTGGCTGAATTTCTGTGTCACCTGCTCCAGGTGACCCTGCCTTGGCAGGCGGGTTGGACTGGATGATCTCCAGAGGTCCCTTCCAACACTGACCAATACATGGTTTGTGAAGAGCTTGTGCTGTTGTAACTGTCTGCTTTGGGAATTACTGTGTCAGACATCCAGTCCTTTCTGTTGTGATTGTTGATGAGTTGTCTGCCCATATTTTTGTCCTAAAAATGTTTTAAGAACTTTCCTTTTCAATATGAACATAATTTACAGTATGAACATTTTTATAAGAAGATACTACATTTCTCTTTTTAACTCTTTGCTGTCATCTTGATTAACTTTCTTAATTGCACTTATGGTTTTGAATGCTTTGCTGAAGAAAATAACAGAGGAATAATTTTGCTGGTATCTGATCACAAGGCAGATTTCAGCACTGTCAGTCTGTATGCTGGTGTACAAAATAAGTCTTTCAAGGGGTCTCAAATTTTCCTGCGCTCCTCATCTTGCCTCTCAGCAGTGTGACATTTGCTTTTCTGTGCAAATCAGTAATTTTGGAAAGGAAGAGAATAAACTTTAAAAAAACTTGCAAGAAAACATGAACATTATATATTTAAACAACAGGCACAAAAGTAAGAAGTCCTTTTTTCTTAATTGCCAGAAGGCTTGAGATTTGAATGATTAAAACATGGCCTTCTGTAGGGGGACCTTTTTTGTGGGGAGTTAAGTTCTTATGTACATGGTGGTACTTGCATTACTGTTTGTTGCTGGGGTTTGTTGTTCCCTTTCCACTTGAACCAGCTCTTCCTGCTGTCCATTTAGTATTCCAGTCATTTCTGTCTGTCTTCAAATAAGGCAGTAACCATCTTTGTCAGACCACCTCTGTGATACTTGTTCTGCAAAACCTGTATTTTTACCAGAAATGGAGAAATATCTGTGAAGTGTAGCTCTTAACTCCTTCTCATTGTTCCTGCTCATGAACAGACAGCATCTTCCCTGTGGAGTATATCAAACCAGAGACCCAAAAGAGCAGACTGTGTGAACACTTGGAGCAGAACGGGGTTTTTAGTATAGTAGAATCACTTAGAATTTTTGAATGGTTTGGATTGAAAGGGACCTTAAAGACCATCTCATTCCAATGTCCCTGTGACTAAACCAGGTTGCTCAGGGCCCCATCCAGACCTGGTCTTAAAAACTTCAGGGACGGGGCATCCACAGTTTCTCTCAGCAGCCTGTGCTAGTACCTCACCACCCTCACAGTAAAGAATTTCTTCATAATATCTAATCAAAACCTACCCTCTTTCTCAGTTTAAACCTACTCCCCTTTGTCCTAATGCTGCATGTCTTGTGGTCAGTCCCTCCAGCTTTTTTGAGGCCCCCTTCAGATACAGGAATAATGTTTCCCCAGAGCCTTCTCTTCTCCAGGCTGAGCAATGCTCCCAGCCTGTCCTCACAAGAGAAGTGCTCCAGCTCCCTGATCAATTTAAAGGCTCTCTTTAACCTTTTCTCTTGCTCAAGACAGGGAAAGTACTCACCTTTTAGTCCAACCAGCTATAGTTTTGCATCTCTTTTCTCCATGCTGTGCCATAGCTCTGCTCTCACAAATGATAGTCTTTACAAGTTTTCAGGAAGCCAGTGTTTCAAGAGAGAACTGAGAACAAAGGAGCTATCCAGATTTTTTTTCCAGGGCAGCATATAATCTTGAAGTTCTCAAAGAAGGCAATTGCAAACACAGAGAAAAAAAGGAGTGTTATTTTCTCTGTAAATTATAGTATTGTGGGTACTCAGAAAAGTTCCTATTTAAAGGCCTGATGTGTGAAAGATTGCCTGTAGTTTGCAAGTCTCTCTCATAAAATATAATTTCCATTTATATACAAACCTCTGGAAACGGAACAGTAGAGGTTCTTTTAGGTATAAATGTGCCATTTTCCCCTTCTCTGGTTGGGCCATGAAAAAGTGAGTAATTTTGGTTTATTTGAGTTTTTGTTTTTGCCTTTGATTTTTCTCAAGACATTCTGGGGAGACTAATCTAGTTTCAGCCTCCAGTTGCTAGTGGCATATTTTCTGAGTATTGAGAATAAGGAAGCTCCCAAAAGGAACAAGGGAAAAAATCCACAATATTTATTGAAAGTGGTCCAGTAAATAGAAGATTGTTGTTAGGCACAGGAGTATAACACTCAACTAGGGCTGGAATTCCCTGAAAAAATCGAAACTCCATACTGCAGATGTGATGCTGATTTACAATGTCCCCTTTGCAGAAATTGCTTTTAAGGTAAGACTGTTCATTTTGACAAAAAACTGTGCATGTGTAGAATACTCTATTTCATAGATTTGATATATATAATTCTTGTGTCAGCCAGGGAATTGAGAATTTTTGTAAAAGTATTAGGAGATATGTCAACACCATAACTATTTTCCTCTGTTTCTGCTGAAACAGCAATTTAAAATATTATCTTTTCCTCATGGGCTTTAAAAGAAAACAACAACAGCAACAACAAAAAACACCCTGGAAATCCTGTGAAGATTTTATCTCCTGTAGTTTTAATCACTATACAACTTTTGCAGAACAGTATTAGTGAAACCATTTAATCAGTTTGTGTAAAGTTAACATCTAAAATCCAAACAACAGCTGAAGATCTGGAAGTGCAGGTACATTTCAGTCAAACTCTATCTTGTCATTTTTTTCACACTTACAGTAATATTCCAGTATACATGATATCCAAATGTTCAAATCAGCCTAAATGTATTAGCTATATTGCCCTTTCGAAGTGTGATAAAAAAGAATTTAATTCATTATTCTTTGAAGTGTAATAACTGGAAAAGTGCAGTACTGTTGGTAGTTGCATCTGATTATCTTGTGTGCATATAGGCATGTGCTGCAGCACATTAGAAATACAGCATTCTGAGTTATTTAGGAAGTTCATGGTTAACTAAAGTAGAATAAGCCACCTTGGTTTTTTGTAAATATTTAGCTAATTTTAAGATGTTATGCCAAGATACGTTCCTGGATGTTGTTGTCTTAATTTTTGTTTTGAATAGTCTAAACAGTTACTTTAACTGTCAGGCATCCCTTGGACCCTGCAGGGCTTAGCACCAGTAGCAGTCGCCAAGTGTCTGACTTTTAGGCTCAGAATGTTTGATCTGTCAGGTGGCAGAATATATTCCTGTCTGTTCTTCTTCCCTAAAATGAGTAGCCAGAATACTGTTCAACGTGAGTGTGGTGTAAGGCAAAAATGTTTTCGTGTTAGTGCTTCACTCTTCTCATAAAAAGGGGGATTTAATTATTGTCACCTGAGGGAGCTAGTAATTAAAATAAAGTAAGTTTTTTCTAGATAATTTTGTTTATTAATAATTTTTTTCTTTGACTTACTGAAAGACCTCTCAAAGTAGTTAAGATACCCTCTGAAAATAAAATTCAGTGCTGACACAATATAGACATACAATACCAATCTTTGTGTTAACTTACATAAACTGGAGAACTCTATAATATTCCAGTAAGAAAAGCAACCTGGCAGTTGCTTTTTTTGATTAAGGTAAGAATGCAGCAAGTTTCTGTGAAAGCCTTTGATTCACAAAAATAGCACATCTTTTATTGTGTGTGATGGATGTTGTGGATGGATCTTGGAAACTGTTTGCTTTTCGCATTTGGGTTTTTATGGAATGTGCTTGGTTGACAAGTGCAGGCAATGGCTGTTGAGCAGTTTTTTGCATTCCAAGAACAATGAATGTCAGTTTATAGCGTAGGGAATGATGGAGCATTGAAAACTTAATTTGTATTATAATTATACCTTTGTCTGTGTGCTTTATAGTGTCCATTGAACAATAAACTTATTTTCATAATCACAGCTTAGCTTGGGAATTTTGAGCTACAACTATTTCTCAGCTTCTAAACCACAGAATCTGTGAAAGTGTCAATTTGTTCCGTATGGGCTATATGTTTTATGGCGTGGTGTAGTTATTGGTAAACCTTTACTGTTACCTTGTGGTGGGCTGACCTTGGCTGGATGCCAGGTGCCCACCAAGCTGCTTTATCTCTCCATCCTCAGCAGGATGGAGCAGGAGAAGAGAGGAAGATGGAGAAAAAATGCATGGAGATAAAGGCAGCTTAATGAAGTAAAAGTGAAGTCTGAACATGGAAACAAGGGAAAGCACAGGATTTATTCTCTACTTCCTGTTACCAGGGGATGTCTTGATGCTTCCCAGTTGGGCTTCAGTGAGCAAAGTGGTTGCTCTGGAAGACAAATTGTGAAAGCACATGAACAGCCTCCATGCCCTCCATCTCATTTCAACCCCCCTGCCATGGGCAGAAGCACCTTCCACTGGACTGAGTTGCTCAGAGCATCATCCAACATGACCTGGAACATTTCCAGGAATGAAACATCCACAGCTTCTCTGAGCAACCTGTGCCAGTGCCTAACAACCCTCAAAGTAAAGAATAATGTCTAATCTAAGTGTGCTTCCTTGTAGTTTAAGTAAAGTTAGAAGAAGGGTAGGTGTGGCTAAACCAAAGATAATGAAAGTTTCACTTTTATGAGAGAAATAAAAGATGGAACTGATAAAGATGATAAAAAAAGTATTAAGGTAATCAGCCTGATGCTATAGAGATGTTTCTGTGAAGCATGAAAAATAGTGAAGGGATTGGCAGAGATGGATAAGACAGGAGCTTTAATGTAGTATATAAGGTGCCTAAACTTATTTTAACATCATACTTGGCAACAGAAAATTATACCAAAGATGGTAGACATCAAGAGGTGTCTGTTTAGGTAGTGTCTGTTTTAGGAAACTGGAGTGGTGCTAGATGAAGAAGCATTTTGGGGGTAATGATTCACATGACCTTTGTAGAAAGTTGCTCAAAAGTACTTGAACACTTCCTTTACATTTCTTTCTGTGTGAAGTAATATCTTCCACAGAGGAAAAAAAAAGGAAATATTTTTGTGTTTTAGTCTTAAATGGTGTCATATTTTAAAAACAATTATTTATCATATTTCTGGGAGTCTATTCATGCAAATAAAAATGTGAAATCAGTCTCTGGTTTATGATTTTCTCATTTCTTCTCCTCATGTTACAGTTGGTGTGATGGAAGTCTTTTTACTTTTATATATATATATGTATTAGTGTGTTTTTTGGGGATAGCGCTGTTTTCACAGAGGTGAATTTTCTTTTTTTACAGAACCCTGTCAAGAAAATCCCAGATTCTCATGAAATTACACTCCAGCATGGAACAAAGACAGTAAGTGATAACATATTTTCAACCCTTCGTGCTTTTCTAGAACTGTGCCAGTCTGTGAAATAGGTTAACAAATACTTATCAGCTAAAGTTCAAGAAGCAATTTTTTCCCTTGATTTGTTATTTTAGTCAGTCTCTTTTCTTAGTGCAATTGAAAGTGTGTTTCATGACTACCTCTTCAATTTCTTGTAATAACTCAGATATGACTCAGTTTGACTCAACTGTAGTCCCATTTTCATCAAGTGTGTTCTCTGTTATTGTTAGAGTTTTTCTTCTAGGATAAACCTTCCTAATATGTAAATATGGGTCTAATCTAGACCTTTCTTTGGTCATGGGTTTAAAGGAGAATGTTATTGCCAACGACTTCTTTGAAGCCAAGTACTTCATTTTACTTCAGTCTTTTACTGCCTTTTACACACCATTCTCAATTTCTGGAGATCTTGTTCTTCCTTGTCTTTTACTGCATCTTTTCTAGTTTTTATCTTCACTACTGCTCCTTTGCTTTCTTTTAAAGAACCACAATCAATCTTGGAAGTATCTTTCTTTGCTCTATATATTTCTATCTCTGTATAATCACATCTTCCAATATAAGTTCAATTGTTTTTGTGGGCTGATTGACCTGTAAAAGATTCATTGCACAACACAAAACAAAATAGAGTGGATTTTTCTACACACTGTGCAACTGCTTTGCATATTAATTCCTATGGATACTAGGTTTTGCAGAGTAGTGTACTAGTGCAAATCAGTTTCCCATTTTACATGTGATGCTAACTGCTTCTGCAGTATGTTTCTACACATCCTAACAAACTTTGTTAGGGTTTTGTTGTTTTTTTGGTTTTTTTTTTAATTTATTTTTTTCTATATTAAACCAGTAAATCTTTTTATGGCTTCTTAAAGAGTAAGCTCATGTTATTTCTAACTAAAAGGCCTTGTAAAATGGAAGTTACAGTTCTGGAAGACTTCTGAGATATTTTGACTGCAGGAGAATGCAGCTGTCATCACCTTGAACAGAGGTGAATTGTGATGTGGGATATATATAGCACAGTTGGATTAGACTGGATGCAGTAAATTAAACATATTGAAAAAAATATCTCTTCTGTAGAAGGGCTGTCTTTTGGGGTTTTTTTGTTTGTTTTAGAACAGTGAAACCATTTACCCCTGACCTTAGACACATAAAGATGGGAGTAACTTCATATCTTGATTTTGGTGTTTTGCCCTAATGTTTCTAAATACAGTCTTCTCATTATGTTAATACAGTGTACTGTATTTCAGCTAAGCTTATATATCCCATCTGTACCTCTTCAATCTAGTGAATGTGGATTTGATGATGACTCCATTCCTGTGCAGCTGAGAAATCTCAGGAAAGATTTCCCAAGCTAGACGTCTTCCCAGAAAACTGATTAATTTCCCAGTTGTATTGCTTGTACAGTGTAATAGGAATTACTGTTCCCAATGAAACTTCATATATATTTTTTATTTCTCATGGTACTTTTGATATATAGGTGGATAGGAGAAAGAATATGAAAGATGTGCTTTCTAATATCTCATTTCACAACTGCTCCCTCATACGGAAGTTACTGAATAGAACGCTTGAGTATTCTGATTAATCTGGATATGCCCAGTTTTCTGCATGTCAGAAATCATGAATGAAATGGCTAGGGTTCAGAATTTCCATTTAAGTTATAAAAGGAGTATATTCTTTTTAGAAACACGTAAGAGATTTCACATTTTAAACGATTTCTGCAAGTGAATGCCTCTGAATTACAGCAGAACATTTAGATGAAGGAGGAGTCATTTGCCTGGTGAATAGTATCATCGTTTCTGCCGCATGTTGGTATTCTTGAAAGTACTATTTTCAGACAGTTGGCTGTACTAGGGCATTGTGTATCTGAAATACTGTGAGGCACCTGTGTTACAGAATCACAGACTTTTCTGAGTTGGAAAGAGACTCACAAAGATGAACCTCCTGGCCGTGCACAGCACCATTCCCAAGAGTCACACCATGTACCCAAGAGCATTGTCCAGACACTTCTTGAACTCTGTCAACTGCTGTGACAGCTTCCATGGGGAGCCTTTTCCAGTGCCCAGCCACCCTCTGGGTGAAGGACCTTTCCCTAATATATTTCATCAAGAAGGACTCAGTGAGAGATAGAAGAGTACATTGAGGAATACATCTCCGTGAGAGATGTAAGATTTACTTATATCCAAAAAGATCACATCAAGTGGCATCCATTGATTAAATAGATGATTTACTTTGTTTTAAAAGGAAATCAGGTTTGATAAGTAAGACTTTCCTCTCATGAGGCCGTGCTGGTGGCCACTGATGACAGCGTTGTCCTTCTTCTTGTCCTTGTTGAAAACTGGAACCACTTTTGTCAGTTTCCAGTCAGCTGGGATCTCTCCATGTTCCCAAGACTGCCTGAAAGTCATCAGGAAAGGCTTTGGAATAGCAGCAGCCAGCTCTTTCAGGATTCTCCGATGAATCTCATCAGGCTCTAGAGGGATCCTCTTGGGGCAGCAGATCCTGCTCAATTTCAGGATTGGCTGGGAGGTGATAATTTTCACAGTCATGGTTTTGACCCTCCCTGTCAAAAGACAGAGGCAAAGAAAGCTTTAAACATCTCTGCTTTGTCTCTGACCTCATTGTGAAGTGTACATCCTTATCCCATAATGGGCTGATATTATTTCTACACTGCCTTTAACCATTAATATTCTTGAAAAAAAATATTTCTGTTTTCCCCCGTGGTTCTGGGCAGCTCCCAACTCCAACTGAGCTTTGCCTGCACAGATTTTCTCCCTGCCGTAGTAAGCAGCATCTCTATATTCTTCCTGTGTCACCTGACTTCGCTTCCACTGGGTGTATACCTTTTTTTTTTACCTTACTTCCTAGAGAAAATCCCTGCTCAGCCAAGCCAGGCTTCTGCCTCACCTGCTTGATTTCCAGCACTGGGGAATAGCCTGTTCCTGCCTTAGGCGGTGATGCTTAAAAAGTGTCCAGCACAGAGCTGGTCAGCAGCCGTGGGAGCCTGAAGGAGAAGATGACTAAAAATGAGTCTTTGATAAGATACGGAATTGCTAAGTGAACTTTTTCTCCATGAAACTGGAAAAACAAAATGCAAAAGAAGCCCATACTAATTCATGTAAGGAAATCTAAATTCTAGGGAAGCAGATTGTCCATCTTAAAGAATAAATTTCGTTCATACAGGCTGTTTTATTGGAACAATTGTTTTCTGTAGGTTACTTTTTTCATGAACGTGTTTCCATTCTTTAAAATACTTTCTGTGGGAACTATTCAACAGTTTACATAAGTTTTAAAAGTGTCCATAACACAGTGTATATAGATGTATACTAAAGCTTTGAAAAAAAAGTACAGTTCTACTTTGAGATGTATCTTTGAGACAAGTTTTTTTGGTGGTATTATTATGTGTCTGCATTAAATCATTGTTCCTGTCAGTACTTCTTGTGTATACGTGTAAAGAAGATACATATAGGTAAGCATCTTCTGTGTAAAATTCTTGGTATTTTTGTACATCCATATCTAGAATTTTTAGTACTGATTTAGACATCTGAAAGTAATTCCCTGAGTTCTTTTCTTCCCTGAAGAAATGTGGTTTTGCTAACCTGTAGTCATGACATTATTCTCAGGCATTACCCTCCACTCAGAAATGAAGGGGTTTTAGTCTTTTGTTCTGTATCCAGTGTTTTTGTTTGATTTGGGTTTTTTTTCCACATGGTTTTGGATAAGTCATATATTCTTGGTGAATTCTTTTTCCTTCAGAATTTTCTGATTTATTGCTTCAAATGCTTTTCCTGACATTTTATAGAATGTTATCATTATCATTACCATTATCCTTGCTACTACTAGTACTAGTACTGCTACTTTATTGTCTTGGAGACTATCTTTCTTCTTACTGAAAGGGTCTTTCAATGTGATGATTATCTATCCTATAAATGTGGGATGACCCATGTTTTTGTTTTGTTTTTGTTAAAAGTAATCTGCTAGTTATAGTCTAGGTTTTACCCATGGGCTCCATTAAAACGTAAGCATGAATTCCATATGAATTTTGTCTTTTAATGAAAACTTCTTCAGGCATTTTAAAATTTCATATTAAGCGTAATTTTCAGTAATTCCAAAAATACTCTAGTTCTATGTTTTTTGATAGAAGGTTCCATCATTCTCTTATGTACATAACTTAATTTATTGAGAATTAATCTCTTGGTATCTAAATTAATTTAGCATATTGCGCAGCTAATCTTATATTAATATTTGAAACCAAAGTAGTAAATATGATATTTTTACAAATGTGAAAGGAAAAGAAACCATTTTGAAGGTAAATTATTTTAAATAATTATTTTATATAATTTCTCGTGAAATGCCTTCTGTTACCTTATTTCTCCATGTTGTGATTTGAACACTACTGTTTGTTTTAGTATATGAAATACTATTTATTGTACTATAGAACATTACCATTCTTTATATAGAGAATTAAAATAGATTTTCAGTAAAATTTCCATTTTACTTGATCTGTGATTTGAGAATAACAGATGAGAATAATAAGCATAAGCATTCTTTCCTCAGAATTTCTAATAGCTCTGAGAAGGTGGTTTTGTATATAAAAGAAATTGGTTTTAAGAAGTTAATTTGACCTGTTTTGTTACAGTAGTATATTTTTAAAATCTGTGATTAAAAAAAAAAAATCAATTTTATACCCCATTTTATTCTTCTTTTCCTTTTTCAGAAGAGAAATTGAACTAAGCGATATGTATATGCACAAGAGCTGTCTTAAATAAACTTAGAATCTTAAACTGGTGAATGTTAAACACCATTTTGTTACCTTGCTGGAAATATTGTTTGTACTTTTAATAGAAGTCTAGAGTACAATTTTCTTCATAGAAACACTTAGCCACATTTTGCAATGAGATGATTAGGAAGTAAACACTGTAAACTATTTTTTTCTCAGCTGTCTTCAATGGTTTATTCAGATGATGTAATTATTACTTCCATTCTTACTACTACTTCAAAAGTACTTAAACACTTCATTCAAGGTAGTGAAATTTCAAAATGAAAATATACCTAAGATATTTTAGTAAGAAACAAGTGCTCTGTGTTGTTTGAGGCTTGGGTTTGGCTTTTTTTAACATTGGTAGCATTTTATATTTTGGTGACACCATGAAGAATTGCGGAAAAAATAAAAAAGCTTGAATTGTTATGATTATAATTTTTGTTTTCTTTACAGGTTTCTGCTTTGGGATTGGATCCTTCAGGTGCTCGTTTGATAACTGGTGGATATGATTATGATGTAAAATTTTGGGATTTTGCTGGAATGGATGCCTCTCTCCAAGCTTTTCGGTCACTCCAACCTTGTGAATGGTAGGCATGAAGGCTGCCTTTTGCACTTCATGTTTCATGTTAAGCTCCTGGTAGAATGCACAAAAGCCTTGTAAGAAAGCTTGTTTAAAAGGCTCTTGAATACCAAGGAACGTGAACCTAAGAACTTGGCTGCTTATTTCTTTTCCTGCTTTTTGCAGTGACTTGCATCTTTTCCCCTTTTAAAAAGCTACAGGTGGATTTGCCAATGCAGTTGTTAATAGCACATCAGAAAAGGAATCTCTCAAAGACAAGTTGGCAATCATAGTTGTAACTGACATTATTAGAATACACTTTCTATACGTATTCTGCTTACATAAAACTGATTAAGAAAAGAAGCAAGTTAAAACAACTGACCCCTTTGTGGGGAACCTCTCTAGTTCCTGCCAGGATTTCTGAAGGGAAGGGTGATTTATTTCATTTTCATGAAGTTCTCTGTTTCAGAAGCCACTGGTCCTTTGCATTGCAGTGATCACTGAATAACAACATAGTGTGAAATACTGTCTTTCTTAAAGAAAAAAATATACTTATTTACATTTATTTCTATGTGTCTGTATATAGAAATTGAAAAGAAAATGCAGGAACCATTTTTAGAGAGTTATTTTCCATACTATCCACATTGTTCACTGGTAATTAAAAAAGTAAGTGAAGTAAGTTCATTTAATTATTCCAGAGAACTGGAATAAAGAACTGCTTCAACAGTAGTGCACACTGAGCTTTCTGAAAAATATATTGCCTAAAATAAAACACAGTGATTTTTAGCAAGGTACTTTCTGATGTCTGGCTTATTTGGTACAGTTTATAAGGTACTTCTGTGTGATTAAAAAAGGGATTGAAATTTATTTTACACAGAATAAGAAGTACTTAGAATGTCTATTTTTAATCATTACTATCTTAAAAATCAGTTGAGTTTCGGTCAGTTTGGAAGGCTAGAATGTTTATAACTGACTACAGATATGCCAAAAATCTAGATTTAACTAGACTGTTATCCTTAACAGAATCAAAATAGAAAGGGATTCTACTGTTGGTGTGAAGTGTGAAAAATCGGAAAAATAAAAATTGTGCTTTAATGCATTATGCAATTCCAATTTCTGACAGACCATGACTTCTTATAATAAACTGACAAATGAAAACATAGTTAAGTAAACATGCCACTAAGGAATAAATAAATAAATAAATAAATAAATAAATAAATAAACAAAGTAAATGTTTTCACATGTAAAGTGATGTTCAGACTTTTCTGGCGTGAGTTTCATTTACACAATTAGTTAGCAGGATATAATTGGTATTGTCCTTCCTCTGGTATCACTGAGCAGAAAGAGCTGACAGTCTTTACTCCCATAGTGGGAAATTATTTTAATAAAGCATTTTCAAGTTTAGCAGAAGAGTGCGTTCAAATTTAGTAGTACTAGTTAATAATGGTGTAAAACATAAATATTGTAGAAAAACCATAAGTAGAATGTATGTTAATGCTCTATTTCAGGGGTAGCTTGCAGGTAAATTGGTAAGCTCCTTTTAGCAAAAAACTAATCGTAAAATATAAACTTAAAATACTTGTTATTCTTGACACTGTTAATTTAGTGTGTTGCAAGGATGTCACAAGTATTTTTATATAAATGTTCTTTGTGAAATCCTTGTGATTTGAGTACATTGATGTATAAATAAAGTACTTAAAACATAAACATGAAGTAATATTAAAAATAGACTTGACTGGTGTGAAGTTTGGAAATTACACTTATGATGCACGTCCCATGAACTAATTTTGGGGGCTCAAAAAACTTATTATTCAAATATAACTTCTGTATCTTTTTCTAAACATAAAATGGGAACTATATCTCGGTCTGGTAAAAAGATTTGACTTCAAGTTCTTTCATGCTTACATTGAGACAAGCTGGTGAACACTATGTGGAATATTATATAACTTGTGTCCAGGTGTATATATGTTCTTATATTACTTTTTCACTATGAAGTTTATTATTGAAGGGCTATTAGCATTCACAGACTTGAATTTCAAAGAATTCTGAGGAGCCCTGGTATGGAAACATTAGGTGTTAGCAGAAATCCAGATCTGGAGCCATAAATTTAATTTCATTTTAAAAATGAAGGAGCCTGAGATCCATTCTGTGTTGTCAAGGCTCCATTTTGTAGCATAATATCAGGTTACTCTCTTAATTTCTCCTTGGATTTGTGATGTGAACTGAAAAAAACCCCCAGCCTGACAAAAAGCTAGTACTTTCAAGCCATACCTTGGTGTTAAAGCCAAAAGGAAGTATAAGGCAAAGCTGTTACGTGTGTAGAAAATATTTGTGTGTCATGGTTCTACCCATTATATAGCGCGGTTCTGCAGGTCCTGGTACAAAGTGCTGTGCACATTTGGCAGTTTTAAACCAAAATTACTCAGATTAATGCTATTAAAAGGAACTGTTTTTAGAGGTTTTCCAAGACTTTGCTATAACATTAAAAAGAACCAAAAATGTTTTCTTAAAGAACTGGCTTTGTAGAGCCTCACTTTTGGTCATTTTATAGTAAACATGAGAAAAGTGGTAACTTCTGCAACTTTGCAAATACTCTACTTATAGGAGCAATTTTTAGACATGATTTTAGAAGTCACATTGCACAGTCAAGAAGGTATGGGTTTAGTTTTTTTTTTATTAGGTAAAAGTCATGTAAATCTTTTCCCTAAAGCTAGTATTTTTACATGACTGATTTGATACATTATTTGTTATGTTTCATTGTGCTAGCTGCTGTAAAATCAGTTGCTTTCCTTACGGGGAGAAATTTCAAGACAAAAGAAAACTTTGTTGAGACATGCTGATAAAGAACTACTAAGAAGCAATGAGATGACATTGTTTGAATTATGAACACTACAGTGTTAATAGTGTTAATGCCTGTAGTTTGACTTTTAGTATTTTGGTGTCTAAAACAGGTTGTTTTTTTTTTTTTTTCAGAAGACTCTTTATGTATTGTGTATTCTTTCAGAAATCAGATTTTACTTCTGGGCTGTTTGTTATTACCTAGTGGTCAGATCCTTTTCATGCATGAGACATGCATCAAGTGAAAATATGTTTTAGACTAGTTTTTAAATGTTTACTTTTTATTTTTACATTTCAACAGTGATAAGTGCAGAATAGTGCTTTGGAGATGTTGGTTGTTTTCTTTTGCCAATTTCAGCATTAGAGTATGAGACATATAACTTGATGAGTACTTCATTCTGTATACAGTACTCAGGTGGGGCTTAAGAATATTTTGTATGAATCATATGACTGGACAAGAGAACTTGGAAGTACAACTGAGAAAAAAAATTTAATTCCTAAGGTGTTTGTTCTGCAAAAACTGAATCTGATGTATTCTTTAGTCTAGGTTTATCAGCTGTCTGCAGAGAATATTCTAGACTTTAGATATTATTTCTCTTGTGGGTTTCCTGTAATTTCTTTCAGTGCTTCCACTGAGCTTAATGTAGATAGCCATCTTCTTTTCTAAGAAAGTATTCATTTTTTCTCTTGAGGATCAGAATGTTTATTCGGAAATTGACTATGATCTATTTTGGAAATTCACAGATTTTAATGTCTCCTTTCTATTAAAAATCAGCTTATAATACTCAGTCCAATTTGGCTGCCAGTTGGTATTACATAATAGGGTGCTTGAAGCAATTTTTAGCTTTTGAATTGTAATGTAATCAGTTTTGCCAAACATTTTTTGAATAAGAAACTTAAGCTTAGTTTACATTACTATGATCAATGAAGAGCTTTTAAAGTAAGTATTACAATATTTTAAGTGTTTCATGTAGTAACTCATGGTTTGAGGACAGATTTAATAGATAATAGCTACTGCTTAGAACGTTATGTGAAGTCCCTTCTGTATAAGAACTGAAATGCTGAAATATTAAGTTAAAAGTTGAACAGTTTGTTTTTTTGGTCATCTGAGTGTTAACTTCACTAATGGGAATTAGTGTTAAAAGGTAGTTTCCTGAAAGGTGCTAGGATTTGAATGCACAGAGTAATGTTCTTAAGCAATAGGAAGATTTCTTTGAGAATACTTTGGATGCCATGAGAATCCAAATCTAACTGGCAAATGTGTTCTGGTCCTGTACTTGAGATTAATCTAGAGGCAGAGGTGAAGTATTAAGATAAAATAATGTTACTTTGCACATTCTTTTAATGTGCTGGGATATAAATTCTGGCAGGTGTGAAGTGGATAGACTGCTTTGCATTCATTGCTATCCTTATAATGAAGTATAGGGAATTAAAGAGATCTCTGCTTCAGATAGAGCAAGAGCCATGAAATTTGTTCATAATTCAAGATGCTGAGAGAGTATGCTGAAGCTGGAACTGGGCTTTTCATTCATCAGTCAGCTTTGCACTTTCAGTTCATCTTTGTCATCTCGGTATTATTATTCCATGGTTTCTGCCACAGGTTTTCTCAATCAAACATGTATGTGAGAACACTGTTAAAACAAATGAACAGTCACCTAAGACATAGTCAACTAGACAGATGGTTATCTATTGTCATGTTTCCAGGGCTGATGGTATACTTTAACTTTATCTTAAAGTTTGATGAAATTAAAGCCCTGACCATAAAAAAAGGTGCAAAAATGCTGACCTATGACTAATATCCTGGTATGTGAGGTACAATGAACTTTTATCTATGACTACAACGTCCCGTTATAGTAATTTATAGATTACTGTAATTCCACATTCAATTTTTGGGAAGATGAAAATGAATTTTCATCTCTAGGTAGTTAAATCTGACACATACTATTTTTCTATTGGAGTTATAATAGCATTCTTAAAGAAATATGTTTGCCAGAAATGACATTTTATGTGTTTGCTAAGCTGTGTGTGGTTAAAAGAAACACAACACACATGACAGTGGAATAAAAAACTATTCCATTAGTAAAAGACTTTCTGCCTCCTGCCTCTCTGATACAGGAGTGTATATAGATCTCTTTCTGCAATATGATTTCTCACCATTGACACTTTTGTTTTAGTGTAAGTTTACAGGAACGTTAACTGAAAAGGTTTATTTCTCCCTTTTTTTTTTTCTTTCTTTCTTCTTTCTTTGTAGTCACCAAATCAAGTCTTTACAGTATAGCAGCACAGGAGATGTCATTCTCGTTGTCTCTGGTAACTCTCAGGCAAAAGTTCTTGACAGAGATGGCTTCCCAGTGATGGAATGCATAAAGGGAGACCAGTACATTGTGGATATGACAAACACAAAGGTAAGGTCAGGGGCTGGAGCTTACTTCCATGCTATGAGTGTAAGACGAATAAGCAAAAATGTGTCTATTTTTAATGGTAGTTAAAAATGCAAATGAAGAAGGGTTCATTCATAGTTCTGAAGTGCTTCAGCCACAGTTGGTTGTGTTTTGACCATTTTTTCACAAACTTTGATACAATGCTTCTATTTACCTAGATTATGTAAATTCAGGTCAGTTTTTTAAATAGCTTAAGCCTAAAAAGTAATGATAAAAAAGCTGTAATGATAAAGCTCAGACTGATGATAAAATTGATTTATTTATTTCTTGTAAAGTATATTGCCAAATAACTAGGCTTAATGCTGTTTTGCCTAAAGCTGTTCTTGTCAGATGACTATTTCTTTTGGCTGGTGATACATATATAAAACCATCAAATAACATCTGCTCTAGTTCTAGTTTGCTTAAAAATAATTTAGATTTTCTTTCTCTTGTAAATGTCTAGAATTCCAATATACTGTAGTCCAACAGTCAAAATGTTAAAATACTTGTTATATTGCCTCTTACCTTTTCAGTATTTCTCTCCTTATTTTGCCTAAAACAAACTGAAGTCATTGCAGCATTGCAAGAGTAGTTTCCAAATTTCTCTTTGAACATAGGCAAAAGAAATGAAGCCAACTGGACAATATATATCCAGTAGTTAAATTCATAGTCATCATAATGGCAATTGCTTACTTTGCATGAAACCTTCTGTTTTTTTGTCTTAAAGGAAAACAACTAACTAGTCAATTTGCAACTTCAGTATTTTATGAAAAACTCATCTGAGATTAAACCCCTCTTGATTCTAAAATTCTGTTTCCTCAGCTTTCTCCAACAGGATCTTTGGCTAGGGTAGATTGACACTGGCATATTGTGTCAGTATTGTTGTTACTGTTAATTCTGTTACTCTTTGTCTCTTGAAAAAGTTTGTGTGACACTGTAGTGATGCCTGTTGTTTCATCCTTACTCTGCATTACAATTCTCCCAAGAAAAAAAAAAGTGTGATTCTATGCTTGTTTCTGAAAGGAAAAAAAAATAGAAGAATGTAAGGGTTTTTCTTATTCAGAGATGAAAACAAGCAAGGATGAAATGGATAGAGTACATACAATCTGTTAAATCATCCTGATGTCAGTCAGAAGGGTCCAAATTTGTGCCTCAGCTTTCATGTGATTCCACTTGCAGGATATGGAGTAAAAGTTGTAAAACCTTGTAAGACAACTTACAAGTCCCTTTAAGACCTCTGTGTTTATTTCTTTAGGGTCACACAGCAATGCTCAATTCAGGCTGTTGGCATCCAAAGATAAAGGAAGAATTTTTGACATGTTCTAATGATGGGTAAGTATTGAGGTCTGTCTTTCACACTGTTTTTTGGGAGGCATGTTGAACTCTTGTGTTTTACTGTGCCTTAGTTTACTTTAAATATACTTATTTTTAATCTTTAGTAACTACTTCATATAGTGAGATCTGGAAGGGAATGTTGTATTCGTTTTGCCTCTAGATAATAAATATATTTTGTTTGTATTATTTTAGTTCTGTAACTTAAAATAATTTTTAATAATATTTCATGAAAGTTTATGGTTAATTGTTTTTACAAAAATTCTTCAACAAAATTTTACTTTATCTGGTATTCCTTTGGAGTAGAATAATTCCTGTGGAGAAACTCAATGTAACTGAATTCACTAGGAAGACTGAGGATTTTAATTTGAAGTTACAAGTTTCACTTTAGGTGTAACTGAATATTGATGGATGTTGTTTGACAGGTGTTAAGGAGACAGAAATTATTTTATGGCTTCAGTCTTGATCTTTGTGGTTAGAATCAAATGGCAAATGGCATAATGTTACGTGGTCAGAATCAAATGGAAAAATGTCACGTGACATCTGCATTAATTAAGTTACTTCAGCTGTCAGTAGCAGGTTCGTGAATGATTTTTTACTGATTGGTTTTAAATATGCAGTCTCCTTTACTCTAGAGTGGCCGTAAGGATTGATTTTCCCCACTAATGTATCTGTAGAGTAGTCACCTGTAAAAGGAGACTTCAATTATCAATTTCTTTAAACAATATTTTTTTTCCCCTAAAAAGGGACTGACTTACATGGGTACATGAAAATATTAAGGGGAAAATTCACAGCTTCTGATAAGAACGTGTCAGGAGGAGAAAAGCCTGAATACTACATTGTGCTTTGTGGAGAAATTAAGTTTTAAAAATACACTTGAGCAAACTGTATGTTGTTCTAGATTTTAGGCAGAGAAGTAAAACTTCCATAATAGGAATTATTATTAAATGCTAGAGTCAGTACTTTAGACAGTTTGTTGATATTTTGAATGCAGTTAGACATTAGTAGGGTTTCTTTATTAGGTTGAATAGTTTGTAGATCATGAAAAACAAATTAAGATGCTATAAATGATGAAGATTGTCTAATTTTTCCTGTCTAATCAAGTCCCCCAACTAATATACCAAAAATGCACTCAGTACATTCCTGATACTTGAATTGCTGTAAATTAAAATGGTCTGGACAAGTAAGAGAAAACCAGATAAACACTACTATAAATGGCTGCATAATTGCATTTTCACAGACACTACATGGCTGAAATTACAAGAAAAGTATTTTAAACTGATTGCATTGTGCTTCATGCTAGTGACAGGTCTTTCAAGGATTTGGATATGTCCTGTGAAAATAAACAATTTGTATTGCTTAATTTGCCCCACAGGGCTTGAACATACTATTCTGTCTGTGAAATTTAATAGTAACAGAAACTAAAATCTCTTTTGAGTTTAATTAGTAATTCATCTTAAGATTGGAGCTGTGAATGAGAATTGAAAAGAATAGTTTCAGTTGGAAGGGACCTAGAATGATTATCCAACTATCTGACCAGTTCAGGGCTGTTCAGAAGTTAAAGCCTGTTGTTAAGGAAATTCACCAATCAGCCATATCTCCAGGAAGCCCATGTTGATCTGGAACCACCTTATCACTAAAGAAATGCCTCCTGGTGTCCTGTCTGAACTTTCCCTGGCACAGCTCTGAGCCATTCCCATGCATCCTGCCCCTGGATGCCAGGGAGAAGAGCTCAGCACCTCCCTGCGTCCCTCCCCTCCTCATGAAGCTGCGGAGAGCAGCGAGGTCACACCTCAGCCTCCTTTTCTCCAAAGTGGACAAGCCCAAAGACTTCAGCTGCTCCTCACAGGAGGTTCCAGCTCTGTTTCCCTCCTCAGGAAGCACGGAAGGACCTTCCCATCCTTCTCCACCTGCAGGGCCCAGCAGCCCAAGGCGAGGCCCATCCCCTCCCTGGGCTGGCTGTGCCCTGCTCGGTGCTCTGGGATGGGCTCTGGCTGTGCCCTGCTCGGTGCTCTGGGACGGGCTCTGGCTGTGCCCTGCTCACTGCTCTGGGATGGGCTCTGGCTGTGCCCTGCTCACTGCTCTGGGATGGGCTCTGGCTGTGCCCTGCTCGGTGCCCTGGGATGGGCTCTGGCTGTGCCCTGCTCACTGCTCTGGGATGGGCTCTGGCTGTGCCCTGCTCACTGCTCTGGGATGGGCTTTGGCTGTGCCCTGCTCACTGCCCTGGGATGGGCTTTGGCTGTGCCCTGCTCGCTGCTCTGGGATGGGCTCTGGCTGTGCCCTGCTCGCTGCTCTGGGATGGGCTCTGGCTGTGCCCTGCTCGGTGCCCTGGGATGGGCTCTGGCTGTGCCCTGCTTGGTGCCCTGGGATGGGCTCTGGCTGTGCCCTGCTCGCTGCTCTGGGATGGGCTCTGGCTGTGCCCTGCTCACTGCTCTGGGATGGGCTTTGGCTGTGTCCTGCTCGCTGCTCTGGGATGGGCTTTGGCCTTGGGGCTGCCTGGGCACTGGTGACCCACAGCAAGCATACAGAGCTAAAAAGGCTGAGTAGGGAAGGTCATCTGATCATGGCACTATCTAGTCAGCTTTGAAAACATAATTAACTCAAAGAGATAAATAAAAGCCATAATGTTAGTTTCATTAACAATGTTGTGTGAAGGTGAGTTAGTGAGTAGCACACCTTTGAAAATATAAGTTCCATTATTAAATTTGGAGCACAACTCTGATGAAGAGCAGCTGAGAGAACTGGGGTTAAGACTGGAGAAGAAGAGACTGGGGAGAGTGGACCTTAACACTCTTTACAACTCCCTGAAAGGAGGGTGTGGCCAGGTGCTGGTCTTTCTCTTCTCCCAGGTAACAAGAGACAGGGCAAGAGGAAATGGGCCTCAAGTTGCGCCAAGGTAGGTTTAGATTGGAAATTAGGAAAAAATTCTTCTCTGAAAGGGTGGTCAGGCATTGGAACAGGCTGCCCAGGGGAGGGGTGAAATTGACATTCCTGGAAGTGATTAGATACATGTATTTGTGGGGAATCTGGCAGTTTTAGATAGTTGGTTGAACTCAATGATCTTCAGCATCTTTTCCAGTTTTAATGATTCTAATTGACAGCAGTTGCTGGAATTATACCAGCTATTTTAACCAGTATCATGTGAGTTTCTGACTTCTTTTTGGTGGTAATTTTTGAATGAGGAAAAATAACTTCTGTAAGATTACTTTAATATGGTATTCTCAGAGAATAGTTTTTGTAGGAGAGTAACATTAGAGTACTTATGTGTCAAGGCAGAGAGTTTAAATCTAAAGAAAGAAATGGTCTGTGTCAGCAAGATATAATTTAAACTTTTATTGGTTTCGCTTAAAGGAAACAGGTTTTCTGAATTTTGAGTAAATGCAATTTGTACCAAGCATTCTAGAAAACAGATTTTTTTCATTTAATACTGTTTATTTGACATTTTGCATAGAATGAGTTGTGGATGTCATTAAATGTTATAATTGCATCTATCTGTCAGTCTAATTTTTTTACATTTTTCCCAGTATTTATACTTGACCCTTAGGTATTAAAAAACAGTATTTCATCAATTTGTAACGTTGACTTTTTTGTTCAAACTAATAGATTTACACTTAGTTAAATGCTGTCCGAAAGATGAAACTGTTTAAACTGGTGAAAACCAGCATAAAACTTGGTTTATGTTGCATGCAAAGAAAACAATATAATTATGAGGAAACTTGAATTTTGAAGACTGCAGGCTTCTCAGGTCAGACCAAAAGACTGGCGGTCTTTATTCTAGGGAAGACAGGTCTGAGTAGGGGAGTATGTGATCAAAGTTTGTGAAATGTCCAAGATGGTAGGTGAGCTGAATGTGGAACTGTTGTTTTTGAAAACATCTTTGAAACCTAAGAGGTATTTCTTGAAAGTAGATATAGTAAAGTTTAGAGCTAATAAAAGAAAAGATTGGGTGCTGCTCAGATTTCTTCTGTGATGTGTTGTCACAGGAGAACATGTAGTCAAGTTTAAAAAGGCATGAGAAAAATACATGTTTAGAAGCACTTATAAACAGATAGGAAATGCAATAGGCATTATAATACCTTCTGTATGACAGTTGTAATGCAATAGGCATTATAATACCTTCTGTATGACAGTTGTAGATAGTAAGGTGAAATGAAGGGAATTAACTGCAACAACCAGACTCTGAATACAGGGCTAAATGAACCTATGATCAGATGTAGCCAGATATTTCTTTTATCTTTATGTTATTCAGTGACAGTAAATAATTAAGATGTAATTTCATGCGGCATTACTGGTGATGATACTGTAGTGTGTGGATTCTCAAGATACGGTACTTTTGCAATGGTTTTATATCTGGAGTTGTGTGGTGTTCGTGTGAATAAGTTAACTGTTTGTTAAGGTCTTCTCTCAAGCAAGTGGTGAGACAAAGCCCAGTCTAGCTTTGTATAGCTCTGGTACACAGAGATTTTTGGTACGAATGTTTGTAGTTTTAAACAAAAAAAAAAACCAAAAGAAAAACAAACCAAAAAAATAAAAACCAAAAAACAAACCAAAAAAACCCCCACCTAACCAAACAAACAAAAAACCCAAACAACAACACAACAACAAAAGAACAAAAAAAAAAAAAATCCCCAAAAACAACAACAACAAAAAAAGACGTCTCCCAGTTCTGAAACAATCTTTTTACAAGGCAGGAGACCTGCCTGTATCCAGTTTTGACATTCCTGACATTATACATTAATGTGCTTTGACATTGACGGACCTTGACATATTACACTCTCATATAATTTAACAAGACCATCTATACCCATGAGAGGAGAAATTAAAAGCTTTAGAATATTGCATATCAGAGGAAAAGGTGCAAACATCTACTCTTTGTCTTTTATTCTGAGTGCACTGCTGATCTTCTATACAAGCTCAGGAAATTCTGCCATAGATTACTATTAGTTTTGTTCTGAGATTTTTACTAGACATTGGTGTAAGGATAAATTACCTTAAGTACAGTGACTGCTCTGAAACTTTTAAGAGGGAATCTTGATACTATGTGTGTATCTACAAGTTGTGATTTAACCCACACATTGAGAAGAGGAACTGCCACAACTGGCATGTGTGGAGGAGTATACACCTGACACTAAGCACCAAAAAGGGTCCTTTAGAGGGTCATGCTCTATGAATGTGGGAAGATGATACCAGGGATGCTCTTAACAGCTGTGAAGGAAAGTTGGAGATCTTCTCTTTTTGCTGGTTTTAATCTGTTGGACATCACACAGAACAGTAAAGCGCAGTGATAGCTGTCTCTTAAACAGACAGTTCTCTATTCACATGATGAGTATTTCTAATGTGGAGAGGTTCTGTGTACTACAAACCTGGTTGCCAGAACCATCATTTTTTTTGAAGACACTTGTAAGAAAAGATTTAAGGGTTTTCAGTAATACTCTAGGAGTTTGGAAGATGCTAAAAATAATGGTTGAAGCATGTGTGTCATGCTCCTTGGGGCATACTGAATGGCAGGGTTTGAGGCTGAAGGAGGACAAAGGAGAGCACATGAGGGATGTTAATGTACTGTTAAACGGCTCTAGATAGCATTTATACCTCCTCTAGAGAAAACAGTCGTTCATAAACCAAATGAAGGAGTATTTGCAAGTTGTAGCCTCTATTTTATCTGATTCCTGTAGCATTTACACTGTCTGTCTTTAGTTGAATGGTTGCCACCTGCATACAGTTTAAAAGTAAGGAAAGAAAATGACATTTTCTGGGTGGCATGCTGAAACAGAAGTTTTCATAATGCATAAAGAAGTTAAAAAACAAAATTTGCAAGTGGTCTTGTGTCAAATGAAAGTAAGACATTTTAAATATGTTTTAAGTAAATGCTTTTCAAATATTTTAAATCCATATTTCTTTTGATGTTAACTTGCTATAGCTCAAATACTCACATAGGGATAGTCTTTATGTGACAGTCTCTTTTGATTTCACATGACTAAGAGTGTAGTAGTAATCTGAACTAAAAAGTAATTCAAATGAAGGCTCTTAAAATTGCTATTGTAAATGAAATATTTTGAGAGGTGATCTGTTTCTTATACCTGGGTGACTTATGCATGTCATTCAAATATGCTATACATTTTTAAAAATCCCAGAAGTAGGTTTTGATGATAATGTATTCTAATGTGCAGTTATTAGGCTATTTGTAATTTATTACTTCAGACTGCAGATACACGGGTTACCAGCAGGGAGTCTCAGTGAGTTTTGTATCACCGTTCAAGGGCACAATGTTGAATGCAGGAAAAACTACACAAGAAAATGACACAGTTCCATCAGACTTCTCTGTGAGAGAAACAGAAGCTGGTCGGCTTGCACACTGAAATGAGTCACAGCCTAGACACAGCAGTTATGGAATAAGTCTGAAAATTCCTCTTAACTTGTACAAGCTCCTGCCCACTTCTGCAGTTGTTAGTGGTACATGCACATCTCAGTAAGCTCACTTCACTTTATTTTCCTTGAAAATATTCCAGATGATGGCTTGTGGAAACATGTAATACTATACTCTTTTTTTTTCATCTCATGGCCAGGTTTGGTTTTCTTCTTGGTCTTATTTTAAACAAATAGTTTCATTACTCTGAGATTACAGATGAATAATAATTTGGGGGGGGGTGTTAAGCATTTATTGGCTTTTAATTGCAGAAGGAAGTAAGAAAGTTGTCAGTTCGGTCAGTAATCTGGTGATTAATTGTAAGTATATGATGAATAACACTAGCCTAGAGATTTAGCTAAAGTAGGTGTTTATTTGGGTGCATTTTTTAAACGAGAATAAATCTTGTGCATAGATTCTCATATGTGGGAATTTTTATATTCTCAGTGCTTCAGCTTCCCAATATTTCATGTGAATAGAACAAAATTATATTAAAAGACAAGCACAGAAAATCAATTATCTTCTCCATGGAACTGCAGAAATTCTCAAGTTTGCATTACAGATAATTTCAATTTTAATGACTTTGAGACTAATTAATTAGTTAATTTATAATCAACCTTTCACTGTTTTAAAAGTATATACACAAAGCTTTCATCAGTATTGATACCAACTTGAGCCATTTTCTTGCACAAGCTATCTTTTTTCATTTATGTATATATATTGCATAGAACTTTAAATCTGCCACAACTATTCCTGAAAGATCAGTCCCTTTCCATTGCATGTACTCCTTGCCATTCTAGATAAGGTTCAGATACTGTCTGTGATCAACACTGTTTTTGTATTTCTTGTAAATCCTTTGCCACATTATTGGGCTTATTTGGAAGATAAGGATCTTTCTTCTTAAGGCAAGGATCTTTCATTTTAGCAGCAGTATGTTGGATAAATGTACAGAACAGCATTAAGGGTGATAGCAACAGAAATTCCAACATTTATACATTGCCTAAAAGTGAAAAAAAGTTTTGGAATTTAGGAAGTCTTTAAAAAGTTTTTTATTCTCTGGAAATACACCTGAGCAGAGTGATCTTTAAAAATACCCTGTGTTTTAAGACATAACTAACTCTTTGTTTATATTATTCCAAAATATCAGTTGATGTCTATGTAATAACAAAGAAGGAAGAGGAAATGGATAATGTTGTTTTTGTTATTTGGATGTTTTCTTATCGCAAATGTGATAGGTAGTGCTGTAAGAATAAGCAAGAGAGGTCAGTGATGTTAAATGTTCCAGCAACAGGTGTTCTGTGTCCCTACTCTCATACATTTTTTTTCCTTTTAGAAGCAGAATCGCAGCCAAACTTGAAATTTAGCAGTCATGAACTTTATGATCTGTCGTTGCAGCTTGGGTTATAGTTGATTAACAGCTGGTTTACTGTAGAGCATTCCTCTCACAAGTCTTTCCTCTCTCATCCTCTAGTAAGTTAAGTTAGTGTTCCTACTCTCTAAAAGATATCCTAGAGAGTATTTACTGCCATCACAAATTGACCTCTGTGATAAGTTATTTAGGGACAACTTCAGTGCAGATCTATCTCTAATTATTTCAGTGAAGTCTTCAGAAATAGAATTTTACGTTTAAGGCACAATTGCATTCTTAGTCTTTTGTCAAATGCATGTTTCAAATATGAAGTTACTCTGCTCTATGGAATATGGTTTTTAACTTTTGTTTTAACCATATATTGTTGCTTAGTAAATATCATCTGTGTCTTTTTTTGTAATTTCAAGCAGCAAAATACAGTAATGAAGGATGAGTAGGTTGCATAGCATGTATCTGCTGTTAGCAGCTGTTGCTGTTCAGATGATTTTTCTTTAGGACGGCTGTTATGTCCTAGATACTACTAGGAACTTCTGAAATTTGCTGTGTCTTAGTGAGCACTGCTGTTTTGTGATGACTTTCATCTCAGCTTACCTTTCAATCTTCATATGTTAACTATTTCCTATTTCACCCTGTTAACTAGGTTTGCTTCCAGAATGCCTGCTGTCTCATCTTCTCCTATTAGCTGCCTTGTTTCAGTCTCTTTAGGTGGGAGCTATCAGTGAATGACTTCTCTGTCCTGACAATTGTTTTCTAGCCTTTTATTAGGCTCAGAACTGCACTGAACCTGGTAATTTGACAGAAAAGAGATTTGAGCAGGTCTGGAATAGCACTGCTGAAAATGTCCAGCAGTTTGTTTCACTGCCCATGGAACAATCAGTTATTGCCACAATGTTGTTCAGCTTGTCTTGAACTTCAGCCCAGATGATTCTGTTTTTCTTTAATTGAAGTCTGTGCCCCATAAGCTTAAGAACCAAGTCACCTGTTATAGACCACATACTTAGTATGTTCTCAGGAGTGCACAAGATCTGGTATCTCCAGCCTGCTTTGCTGTGCGCTGTGAAGGACAGCTCCACTGGCTGTGAAGATAGGATTATGTGGCATTTCTCCTTAGATTTATGGACTCAGCTTCAGGTTACATACTGTTTGCTTACTCCAGGTTGACAGCAGCTCAGCCTAAGCTGATTTCACTGAAAGTGAGTACAACCCTGGAGTTTGTAGAACTCTGCTAAGGCTTGGAACAGCACTGTTGATGACTCGAGAACTTAAGCTATACTTTTAGTTTTCTTTAATGCTTTTACATATCAGAAATACAGTGCATATGAAAATATAGTTGAGAGCTGAATTTGGACTTGTGTGGTTTAGTGTAAGTGTAGTTTTTGTCTTGCTGAATTGCAGAATTTATAGATTTTTTTTTTCTGAATAATGTATTTGAAGGAATACAGTGATAAGGCTTGTTACATAGACTGTCCTTGTTTTGTTTAAAAGCCCCAAACTACAACATTGAAGCAAGCTTTGAATAAGTATTAATAGTCCTAACACCTTCAGTGTTTGAAACATTTTATATGTAATAAATACAGTTAACACTGATCCATCTGCAGCTTTGAAAACTGCTGAAAAGAGTAAGATGGCAACGCCAGGGCTACTACCAAGACATTTGTATAAACTTTTGTTGCAACCTAAGCTTCAACACTGCATCTGTTTTCACAGATTTTGAAGGCTAATCGGAAAAAGCATACTTGAAAATAATTACTGATGTTTTACCTTCATTTGGGGGATCATTTAAAAATGTTTATTTGCTGTCTTAGGTTTGCTTCCACTTTCTAGATTTATTTCTTAAAACAACCTGCATGTTATAGAGAGTAGGACCTGCTTGGGGGTCCAAAGTACCTACTCACCAAAAAGATCACCCTGAATTATATCTAGTTGCATCATACTACTTTATAGGGTGGGAATGCAAAAAACATTATGGTGAAATTATTGAATTTGCCAGAGGTATAGTATAACTTGGACTTTCATCTTAGAAAAAGAAATAACTCTTGCCAAGTTGTTTCAAGCATGTATGCTTGTAGGTGTGAATACACTTATACATTCACTTACTGTGCCATATTCCATATTGAAAGGGAAATCATTAAGTTTGAAAATGTTTCTTCAAGAATTTTATGAGATACTTTTATTCCTAGTACAATATTACAGTTTAGGAAAATTTTCAGAATTAATATAGAACATAGAGGAATACAGTTCTGTCAACTGATTTATTTTTAGTTTTACCAAGGTAAAGTTTTTTACTACAGCAAGAAACTTGAAAGTATTTTTGTGTGTCATAAGAAAGTACACATTTAAGAAATTGGTTGATATACCTGGCAAGCACAGAATTTAAGTATTCACAGTAGCTCAGTACTTCCTGAAGAGTTTGCTCATTTTAGAACTGTGCAGTGAGTAGAGCAAGAAGGGACGGTCCTTTCAAAGGCTTTTGCTAGGCAATTGCAACATTCTTAGCTTAGAAGGGAAGGCAGTAGTTTTGGTGTGTGTATTTGCTTCTTTTATCCCAGAACACATGGTAGTTCACTTCTCACCTGTATTGTGCTCTACTTGGGACATATTGATAAGCTTCCTTGAAACTTGTTTCCTAACCCCTTTCAGTCAGACTGGAAAAGCTTTTCTCTCACATCTTCTCTGGTCCTGGCTCACCTTGACTGAGAAAAGAGAATACTGTTGTGCAATTCTGTTAGCTGGTCTGTGGGGGTAGCTTCTGGAAGAATAGCAATGATGAGAAACTGTAAATTTTAATACTTCTATCAGCTCAACTTAATATCAGATAGGGAAGAAGATGGGAATTTGCTTTTATGAAATTGATAGAAAATTTCCCGTGGTTCAGGGTCATATACAGATTGTTGGGCAAATACTTCCATTGTGGTGACTTTGTTCTGCAAGTATCTTTCACTGGCAATTTCCTCTCCTGTCTTGTTCCATAAGAAATGTATTACATCTTCTGTTTTATGAAGATGGAACCTTTCTTCTCATGTATTCACTGATAATTTTAAACTATGACTAACTCAGTTTAAAGGACTATTTTCTCATGAGATATGCATCTTATTCAAATGACCAGAATTCTTTGATTATTCTAGCACTAATGGGAAGTACAATAGACTTAGTAAACTAAACTAAATTTTTTTTGTTTGATAATAAGGAAGTGGAGTAGACAAGGATTTATTTTGGCACATTTCCTTACAAAGATAAAATATGCATTATATCTAAGAAAATAAAATTAAATTGCAATGATTAATGTTCAAATCTGATTCGGTATTAGAGCTACCCAGTAATGACTAATGATACTTAATATCCTATAGATCAAAACTCTGTGAAAATATTTGCTTTGTGATTTTTGACGTTTAGAATTGCAGGTAATTTCATTGTTTGAGTAATGTAATTTTAAGTTGTTTCTCTTATCTTATATAAATGTTTTAGTTAAAATCCCACTGCTAAGTTGCTTGTTTAGAGATGTATGTTGGGTGGTTTTCATTTTTCGTGGAATGAATTGGAACAGCCTGTAGTTACATTTCTGTGCTCATGGTGGTTTCAAAGGTGCATGGTTTCACTGGACGATGATGAAGCCTGAAAAAGTTTCCAGTTCAGAAAATTCTGTTTAAGGCCAATAAATCCCATTTCGCAAGTGAGATGGAATACCATGAAAATTATGTATGGGTGTTTGTGAAAGAAGTTTCTCTTGTTTATTTAATAAAACCTTTTATAAATTTTTGTATAGTATCCATTAGTAACTTATAAGCAGTAAATTACATTCCAAAATATTTTGAAATTTTTTCTGTTAATTCCAATAAGTTTTGTTTCTGCCTTTTAAAGGATTAATCTTGTAAATACATGTGAGACATTTGTCATCTATCAACTGGGCTAGCTAATAGGAAGAGATCTTAAAACTGATAATCTGAAGTAATCAAAACAACATGTTTCTAATGCAATTTCATAAGACTGAACCATTGCCTCAAAACTTCTGTATTTCTATAAATTATTTTAATTAAAGCAGATTTTATCAGAGAAAGTGTGACTACTTCTAGTAAAATCTGAACACTAAGTATTAGCCACTGACTCTGAGAGCAGATTGGTTAGTGAGCTGGTTAGTGTTAGAAAACAATAGCATGGGAAATCATGCACTGAGAATAAAGTTATGTCGGGTTAATTATGTATAAGCTCTTAGTATGAGGCTGCAGAAAAGCAGATACACATCCTCTAAAAATGCATGAGTACCCAGAGAATGAACTTCTTCTACTAATGGCATTGGTAAAGGAGATGATGTAAATGTTGTATTTCAGCAATACCCGTTGAGTTCTGTGTCTAGTTACAATGACAGCAGTCTAAAAAGAATGGTAGAAGATGTTGAAAAGGAAATTCAAATTCACCTAATTCAAGAATATTCAGGAAGCTGAATGCATTTCAGTTTATTGAATAGGATATTAAGAAACTTGGCAATAGCAAAAAAAAAAAAAAAGAAACAGAGGTAAAATGTCCAACATTTGATCTTTAATTTGTTAAAGATGTAGATCGACCTAGTAATTGAAAGCTAGCAAGATATGCCCAGGAGAAAAAAGTGTGTTTTATAAACAGATGTATTGTGTGACTGATTATTAAGACTGATTATGTGGAATGATTATTAAGGAAGAAATGCTGTAAATTCTTTACAAGTTGTAGCTTGCACACAGAAATTGTGGATGAAATTTCTCTTTCAATCATCAGACAAACCAGTGAACACAAAAAGCACCATTTAATCAATCTGAGATTGGAATAGGCTGGGGATTCTCAGTGTTAAAAACCGTAATCAAGCTGTTCATATGACTTAGCTTTTTATAGATAAAGGCTTGGTATTGAGCTGTTAGTGTCTGTTAAAGGAACCCAGTTTTTGAGGATAGGAAGAAGTCCATACACAGTCCTTCTGAGGATGGCCGAGCTGTCCATGTGGAGCTGCAGGTAGGATATGTATCCAATTGTTGTTACTATAGCACATTAGTTGCAAGACTTCATTCCTGTTTTAGTTGAGTGGGTTTTTTTCTCCATCAGTCTGCTTTCGCAGTTTTATCAACCAATTCCTCATTGACTTTTTAGCTCATCCCCCCTTCTGTCTCCAAATCATTCCCCAATAGATAATTTTGCAGTTCTTTTGTGGGAATAATGTCAATTTTTTAAGCTAATATTGTCATTCAGATACTTTCTAATAAAGCTTTGTATTAAATGCGTTTCTCTTGGGAGGGATTAGTTTGGTTTCGTAAATGTTTCTTCTCCTTGAAATCTTTCCAGGCATGTGATTTGTGAAATCTTCAGTTTGCTAGGACAGAAAACATATTCTGATATTCTTCAGTTTAGCTCATTAATGGTAGTGGAAACTTCTGGTCAGCTAATCTCTACAATTAAGATCCACATTCACTTGTGTCTGTATGATTTAGAACATGCTGGAAAACATTTCAGTCTCCTGAGGATGAACTTCTGGTGAGATAAGATGCAGATCTTCTTTTGTCATCATAAACTTACTGGACCATATACATTCCTCCTTTCAAAAGAAATAATTTACTTATACTCATGTGTAGCTTTCTTCTGTTGTGTAATTCACAATGAATTAAATGGATAGCAGAATAGCAGATACTGAAAAGTCTCAGAGATGAAAAAAGATGTCTTCCCTTTTTTGGTGGTAAACACTTAGGTTTTAAAAATTAATTATTCTATCAGCATGTTTATTAAAAAGATCTAGCAAATAATTTAACTTAAAGCAGATTTGGTTTGAGATAAAGTTTAGCTTTAAAACTCTTGTAGAAAAAAAAAACTACTTTAGTTCATCCAAACTATAAAATTCTGGGTTTTTTTGAATAGTTGTTAGTTTAAGTGACGTGTCATTCCAGCATCTGCTTACTCACAGCATGAACTGCTTTTCATTTGAAAGTTTTTTGTTAGTCTTTCAAGAAAATTGAGTGAGTGTTGTGCCTGTGAAAAATACATAATATAGTTGTCTTCTTGGACCACTAAATCAGAATTGCCATTTAAATGGAATATATGTTTCCAGTTCTTTCACACAGTGAGACAACCTCAGAGGAGCAGAGTCCATAGCTGTGATTTGTTTGCTTAAAAACTTTTTCAAGTAAATGAAGGATGTCTCTTATATTTTACATGAATATTGGCCATTGAGTAACAAGTCTCACAGTGACTCTAGAATGGCTTGGGTTTGAGCCAAACACCCATATAGAAGGATCTAGATGATATTAATTGAATGTTAGGCACTGTACATGAAAAATTATAGCATTATAATTTAGTTTCACAGATTTGGATATTTTGAGGAAAAAATCAAGGTAGTTTTAAATTAGCTGTTCAACTTGCAAGCTCCTTTTCTTTTTGTTTAAAACTTCTTCTGAAGGCTAGCACCCTTATGACAGGATTGCTGGAATCAATATTGTGAACATTCCTTATCTGCTTTGTTAGAAAGACAGTGGCTTGATTTGGAGAGCGTCTTCATCAGGTTACATTCAAATGAATGATTTAGCAATGAAACAAATAGATGGTAACTTATTGGACAATGCAAAGTAGATTCTCAAGTAAATATATCATAACATCCGTTTATTCAAAATACAAATAAATAAAATATTTAACAAGTTGGTTACTTGCTTTTCTTGTTTCTGCATCTCTAGTTGGAACTTGCATAATACTTCAAGTGAAAGCTGACGTACTCATGAAGTCTACCAGTTTCAAGAGTGTAAGGTGTTGGAAAAATAGAAAATACTGCAAAGTTTCTGAAGGTGTTAGGGATTTCGAAGAGTCACCCTTTTTTTTTTTTTTTTTGGAAACATGATATAACTTAAATGTATTCCATGTACTTTTGGTGCCATAATGTAGCTAGACGTTAAAGTAGTGAGCCTAACAAGCTTTATTTCTTGTAATGACTATTTGTGAATTAGAAAGTAACTTAAATGTGGCACTCCCAGACTGTTACTACATAAGTAGATAATATTACTTAGAACTAAATAGCAAATTTATGTGACTAGTGCAACAGTCATAAAGTTCTCTGAAGGGGAAAGCTAGAGGCACATGAATTAGCAAAAGATTTAAGAGAAACTTGATGTTTGTGTGCATGCACCCAAGTGAACACCAAGAGTAAGGAGCTAATAGTCTGGTACCTGGTCCCAAAATAAAGTAATTTTATTAAAGTGATTTTTAAATATCTTGTCAGTTAGAGGTTTTAAGTCTTTGTCTCACTGTTCACCCACGTAAATAGAATATTTTTTTGCTTCCACGCAAATCTGGTTTAACCAGTATTTTATATAATCTTTTACTATTTAAATACTGGTATTGAAATGCCATGCAGATTATCTAAAAACTTGTTACCAAGAGTAGCATGGGGTAAAAATAAAGCAGAATTGGCATTTGTGAAGATCAAATTACTTAGGGCAATTTTTATATCCACTTTTTTTATCCTCTCAAAGTTGATGTCTTACTTATTATGTCAGCCGTAGCAATTCAGCTGTTTGAAACAGTGAGGCATCATAATTATGTGTATAAATTAAGTTCTGGTGAGTTTTTTCTTTCTTCTCTCTCTTGAACAGCAGAATTCACATCCTTTGGTGCAGAACCATGGTTTTCTGCAAGAAGAGGGATCATTGTGGGTTAAAGTTCTGTCACTTACTAAAATCTGATAAGTCATAATTTTAAGTCTTTAGAAAAATTTTCTCTGGAGACTTGTTTGTAATACAAGAGTGCCTCCATCAAAAAAGGGTGGTTATCTCACAGGTGTGTAGTAATTTGCACTGCCCTGGCATAGTAGTTTGCTTTTTGTCTTGATGTGTCTAAAGGTGTGAAGTCCATTACAGATCCATGAGGATGGCTTCTAGACTAACTTATCTGTTTATAGATACATACACAGTGCAGAGCTGATTAAGAGAGTACAGCAAATGAGCAGGCCTGGTTAAGAAGAGTTTGAATAATGACTGTACTGGCCCTTGCTGAAAGCTGTATGTTTACAAAAGGGTTAGTAAAGCTATTTTTGTCTTTATAAACTATGTGCGTTTACATTAATATTTTTTCTGAAGTTTTTCTTGATTCAGATGTTAGCTGCTGCAATAAGATACGCAGCCGGTGGTAAGAGCTTACATTTGAGGGCTTTTTCAACTGACATTTTTATGGCACAATTTCCTTTTTTAAAGGATACACACAGCATCAGGTAGATCATCTTAAAAATTAAAAATTTAAATCAAATGGGAAACTTCTAACAATGCAGAGGAAATTTGGGACCAAAAAATGCTAAATTATTGTTCTGCACTGGTGGGGCCTCACCTTGAGTCCTGGAGACAATTTTCAGTGCCACAGGATAAGGAGATAAGGACGTGGAATTGTTACAGTGTATCAGAAGAAGTGGGACCAAAATGGAGAACGGTCTGGAGGGTAAGACTTAGGAGGAACTGCTGAAGTCGCTGAGCTTGTTCTGCCTGGGATAGAGGAATGTTTCCCTTCCTCTTGGGGGACAGCAGATGGAAAGTGCTGATCTCATCTCTCTGGTCACCAGTGGCAGGACATGAGGAAATAGAATGAAGCTGCATCAGTGGAAGTTCAGCCTGGAGATTAGGAATAGGTTCTTCACTGAGAATGTGGTTGGTCCCTGTAAGAGATTCCCCAGGGAATTGCTTCCACCATCAAGCCTGGCAGTGTTCAAGGAGCATTTAAATGAGACTCTTAGTCAGGAGGTTTAGCTTTGTGTAGATCTGCAAGGAACAATGATCCTGATGAGTCTCGTCTGTTCTGAGATATTATGTGATTCTGGTCTATGATTCTAAGAAACTAAGAATTAAAAATTTTGCTAATGCCCTTGGTAAAAAGAAACGGTAGAGATAGACATTTCTACTCACTTAAAGAATAGCTGAATTATTGAGGAAGCATCCATGAATTCTAGCCAAGGAAAAACAAGCAAAGAATTTATTAGAGAATTTTCCTGCTACTTGATTGATCTCTGTAGGAGTGCTCTCAGCTGCAAGTTAAAATTTGATTGCTGTGTATGTGAGTACTTCTGACTGTTCATGCATGCAGTTAGAAAGTGGAGACAAGTCATGTCTTTACAACATTTAGGACAATGGACATAATTTGGAGCTGGAGCTTCTGCAGGTTTTCCAGTCTCTGTCAGTCTCAGATTTTTCTGTCTCCCAGTAGCTCCTAAATTTGGAGATGCTGGTGACATTTGTATGTCTTTGTTTTGATTTTGGACTTAATTCTGTTCTTATTAGCTTTTGAGCAGATTTCTCATGGTCCATAGAATTGCAGATATTAAGAAGTATGTGTCCCTGCCAGGATTATTTATATGTTCTAAATGCATGGTAGAGTACCATTCAGAGTTGTCTGTAGTCACAGAATAATTTAGGTTGAAGAGGACATCTGGAGGTCATCTGTTTCAATTCCCTGCTTAGTGCAAAGCTCACTCAGATCAAGTTGCTCAGGTTGTGCAGTGAACTAAAAGGTGAATTTCTGAACAGTCAGAAATTTCAGGGCTTCAAGCAAACAGAAGACTAGAGGACTGAAAGTAACATGTTCAAACTCTAGAGCTAGTTGATATTTTTATCAAATTAAGCTATGAAACAAGTCACTTCTCTGCTGGTTTTTTATTTGAAAGAAAAATCAGATTGTTAGAAGCATTTTCTTAGTTATTTATGTTCTGCCTTGCCTATTTTTAATCCTACACATTTTAAACACAGCAAAATCCCCACCATTTTCCCGCATATGGAGAATATAATTAATAAGGGAATCCCTTAGTCTTTATCCTTGAGAGTCATAAAATTTAATACTATTTTATCTACTAATCTACTGCTTTAAAATTTAATTTCACACAAAAGTAAGAAAGAACACAGGGGCTTCCTCAGTAGTGTAAGTATTATGATATGAGTGGACCATAATGATGATATATGAAAAAATGTCCCATGTGGTTAATCAGACAGAGTTGTGACTGTATCATGACTCTCTGGAGTTCTGAGGCTAAGAATTGTCATTTATTTTCTTGACGAGATGCTTTTTTCCTTTCTGAATTGAGGATGAGGGAAGTGTCTTAGATTTTGGTGGATATTCTGGAAAATCTAAATACAAATACCTAAATTTACATTTACCTTATGTGCTGCAGTTTATTCTGCTCTTTATAAGTAGGTCATAAGCTTTTATATGATTACACTGTGCAATGTATTAAGATTGGTACTTCATACATAAAGACAAAGTAAAACTTGTATTTAAAATTTTCTATAGCCCAAGCTGCATAGTTAATCTGCAGCTGAGTCAAACTTTGCATTGTGTAGAGCAGATTCTGTAACTTCAGAAACCAAAATACATTTAAGGCTTACAATTTGAACCCTTAGTTACTTACCTTTGTTAGATTGCAGTTCATTGCTAATGGACCTGCAGAAAAGTGTCTTGAGTGAGATCTAAGATGACAGCAAAAAGCAGTTAAAACTAATGCATGTAGGGTCAGCTGAGGTGTTGTCTCAGAGAGCTTTTCAATCCTTGACTGTTAAATTTCAGTTGGTTTTTCACTGGTGTAATGAAGAGTTCAGCTGAGTGTTAGTTCCAATTTAAGTTATTTAATGGAGTGAAAAAAACTTGAGATCTAAGTGAGCCTAAGCTATTTTATAGCCATGACTAATCAGCTCTTTAGAAAGCATCCTGTTTTCCTAGTGATTAACCCCTCCTCCTTTTGCAGTATCATGCAAGACTGCTCTTGAGTAATTTCAATTCATGCAGGTGACAGTAACTTGAACTGTCAAGATTTTCTTTACCAGAAGTCTTCCCCATTGGTCTTAATCAGATGTACCCCCTAGGGAGATTGATTACATCCCACTTTATCTTTCCTAAGTGGGCGATGAGATCTCAGTTCATTCAAGATGCCTGCTTGCCTCATTTCGAAAATGACATAAAATTGTATCTGCTTTTACTATCACAACTTTCTGAATTGAATCACATAATATCTGTAATTTATCTATTATTCTGTGTAGAAATAATAGTATTGTTGTTAGATGTTGCTGGAATAGTAAATTAAGGACTTTTTATGCGCAAAGTGCTACACAGTCTCAGGAAAATAGTGGTGCTCAGGTATTTTAAATAGCGCAGCATGAACACAGACTTTGAATTGCTATTAAGTCAAAAGCATACTGACTCTTACAGTGCTTAGTATCCTTCATTAAAATAACTGAATCTGTTACTCATTGGAAGAAAGTATCTTCAGGGGATAGTTCTCTAACCTAGTCAGTGCACAGTTTTCTAAAGACATGCTTTTAGGTACCTTGCTGATTTGAACTGAAGAAATTACTGCCTTCTTAATGGTTGATGCAAAGATAAACACCTTTTTCTTCAGTCACATTTGTATGTGAAGACATCATCAACAAGAAACAAAGCAAATTAGCTGTCAGTCCCAGTGAGAAGGTAATTCAAAACCAGCAAGACTTTTTTCTCTTAGTGCAGTTTAGCTGCCTGAATATTTATCACTATTGCAATCAAATACAGTCAGTGTTTCAGGGAAATATGAAAGGAAAAATAGTTTAATATTTAAGGAAATGCTAAGGGAGAAAGGCTTATTATACTCAGGCATAATGATCATGTTCAGTTTTTGCCTGTATATTGGCCACTGGAAGGGAGGCAAACAGACTGAATCCAGGAGTTAAACTTGAGAAAAAATTATTTGAGAAGGAATCCATCACAACAATACAGACTAAAACTCCTAAAAGAATTATTTTTAATCACAGTATTAGCACTGCAGCCTTTGTTTTCAGTACAGTATATGCCTTTAAATTGGAGACCATTTTCTTTGGCTGAAGGGATCTTTTTCTGTGTCGCTCTTTTAGGATTTTAAACAGCCCTCTGGAGCATGTTTGTGTGTTGGTTTTTAGACTGGGGTTTTTTAATTTTGTGGTCTTTTTGGTGTTTTCAGTACCTCAGTCAGTTTGTTTTTTAGTACCTCAGTCATTTGCCTCCAATTAATCTTCTACAGAATTTGACTCAAGTACCGTATCCTCTCAGTAATATGTTCTCTCAATAATGTAATTTCCTTACCACGTATTTTATTCTTGCGCATAGGTTCTTGAAGCTGTTGGTTTGATTTGGTGAGGTGGGGAAGGGATGTTTGTCCCATTTCTACCTCATGCCCTAACAATTATCTTGTCTTCAGAATGTAATCAGTGCTTTTACATTTCTTCTATTTTTCTGTATTCTAAGCAGCCCTGAATCTATCATGTATGTTGAATATTAATCTTCCTTGCTTAGAAGTGAGGATTCTTACTGGTATCGCAAGCCTGCATACTCTGAAGTACTACTTTCTGTCCAGCAGTCATCTTAGTTGTTTTTCTTTTTTTTAGTTTAACACAATTTTCACTTTTTATTATTCCTTTTCAGCCTTTCGTTCTGCTTGTGTGTTCTTTCCCATAATAGTTATTTTTGTGTTTTCTTCTGAGGTTATAAGTTTCTTCCATAAAACCTTTTGTTATATTTATTTTCAGAGTATTTATTTTGATGTGAGGAAAGTTCTGCTGAACATTAGTAACTGCATTGGAACTTACTATTAGCTGTTAATGGAATAGACATGTAGTATTGTTCTTTTGTTTTTATTGAAAAATTTCCGTCATTTACTTTCCTTTTGATCTTGACCTTTCCCTATTATGATTTGTGTATTAATATATTATACTATCGTCCAAGGTAGCAATTACATTCAAAGCAAATTGTGGCTATCTTAGAATTTTTATAAAGAAAAAAAAATTATTGTGAAAATTTTAGGTCCCGGATGTAACTTACTGTTTTGAATTAAAGCATTCAGAATCTTTGAAGACTGGGTATAGCAAGGTATCTATCTGAATTTTACTTTGGGAATTCAGTGGGAAATTCGCAGTGAAGGTGGAAGACATTATAGAGCAGCATCTTGGAATTTTTTTAAGATCCATTCTGAAATATTTCTGTTTGTGTGACTTGATGCTCTTTCTTGAGCTTTGACTTAACAGCTGTTGGTGATAGTTAAGAAATGGCAACATTTAAAATGTAGAATTGGGTTTTTACTGTGTCCTATTTTGTCACTCCTTTCTGCCAGTATGATATGCAAAATATGTCTGCTGTAGCGTTTGAGGATGACTGAATTTTGGAATTGGTCATTTTGATGAACTGATCTGTAGATACTTTGAGGGAATCTTCAGGTTTTGAATGAAGTACTTAAAAAAAATTGTGCAAAATTCCAAAGGATGTATTTTCCATCACTTTGGAGAGGTATATAGAAGGGAACAGATGAAATAGATAAGTAATCCATATGCAAATATAATACCACTTTATATACAGGGTCTGATGATTAAAAAAAAAGTCAAAGACTTGTGTTATGTTATTTGCTTACTTGTTTCTAGGAAATGTGTTTCTACTCTTGAATTTTTAACCTTAAGAGTGCCTTTTTGTATTGTTAGTCTGGATCAGTGATTTAATCTGGGAAAAAGCAAAAATTACTCCGTCCAGAAAGCTTGTGGTCTTTGATTTATTTAAAAACAGATTCTTTATGCCATAAGTAAGAGGTTCTGTCAGTAGGTATTCTACTGTGTCCTTACAGTATAACCTCTAAAGGGTCACACAGACGTGTTGTTGGGTCACCCTTTGTGTCTGAATGACTGTGTCTTCTCAGAAGGGATTGTATGTCATAACTCACTAGTATTTGCTGCTGCTGTTTTCCTCCCATGAACATGCTGCACAGCACTCCATTGCTTCTGATTTCTTAGCTGAGCTAACATTCCTCCAGTTCTTCTCTGTCTCCTTTTATAATTTAATTTTCCTCAAATGTTGCATATATTGGCCACCAGCAGGATTTTTGCTTAATAATTCAGAACACCTTCTCTCCATGCTCTCTCAGACATGCTTATGTGTTTTAATTTTGAGTTGGTTGCTTTTTGGTTCCTTCACACTGGAGAATGGGAGCAGTTCCCTTTAATTGTTATTAGGTTTTAATTTACTCCACCCCAGTAATTAAGATTCAGCTGCTCTTGTGCATACAAATGATGTACTTTGTACTTTTGTACTTTGTATGTACAAATGATGGTAATTTCTCCTGTCAAAAAAGGCTACCAGTTTAATTTGAAAATATAGAAAAATTGGTTTCATAGTTGCTTAGCTCCTGTGTATTAGTTGCTGTGTATCACATACATTTTTTTTACTTTGTTAAATGTTTCTCTACAACTTTTTACATTCTGAGTTTATTTAAGTGACAGAGAAGTAGAGCTGTTATAAATTACTAAGTTATACACGTATTTTTGGCAGTTTCTTCAGTAAGTATGATTTTACATATGTTGGATGTGACTTTCCTTGTATTCTGGTTTAAATTATTTTAATTCTGTTCAAATGCTGGAAGTAGGTATCTTATTTAGAAGTTTTTCTGCCAAACAAGAATGGAAAGTTTCTCTGGATTTCTCCATCCATTTATGTGTACAATTTTTTTCATTGTCTAGCAGGTGACTCAACCTTCCTTGGGTCCCATGTGCTCAACAGAAGACTATAAATTACTTCTGCTGAAAGAGGGCAAAAAGAACACAATAATGAAAGTTTTCTTGCTGACATAATGATGCACCTCCATATGCATGAAGTACATCTTAACAGAACTTTGCAGCTATTTTTTAACCAACCTCTTTACATATTCTACTTTAGGAAATTTTCCACTGTATTAATAAGTTTCTTAATTCCATTCCCATGTACATGTATTTGTTTTACGTGATAAAAGAGATTTAAAGAAACCCTTACTGTAAGATCAGTTGCTTTTTTATTTATGAAGAGTCTTAATTTAACACTTGAAAATATGTTTTCTATCACTGATTACTTGGTTGTCTTGTACATGTACGGTGGCATGATCAGTTCCATTGCCACTGTATTTGTATGATGATTTTGAAGTATGTTAAGTTTTCCCACCTTGTATTACATAGGTAGGCACTGTAATACGTTGCAAAGATGAACACTATAATTAGGTTATTAGATGTACAACATTAAGCCTGTTCTGTACTTTTAACAATACATTTTAACAATAATGTACTCTTTGCTTCTTTTGTATTTCAAGTGATAAGAGTAGACTTCATTATTCAGAGACGACTTAACATATTAAATGCCAATAACATTCAACATTGTGCAATAGAGTTTTCCAGTCCAGTAGAAACAGAGGAGATGGGACAGATGAAAAAGCTTAGTGGAATTTGGCAGGTCTGGCTTTTGAAGTTAACATTTGTTCATTTCTTGAATTTCAACAGATTGTATTAAGGCAGTGTCTAGCTGACTCATGACAGAGAAATTTTCTGCACTTGCAGTCTGGGAAATGCAGCTACATAGCTATAATAATTTGTGTAATGCAGCAGCATTGCCAATAATTAATTTTATTAGAAATTTTAACTTAGTAATAACATCACAAGATCTTAGGAAAAAAGGGGGAAAAGAGAGAAAAAATATTTTTGGGAGGAAAATCCTGCCAAAACCTCCCCTTGAACCTCAGTAATTAAATTAGTTGTTTACTGTGTGTCATTTAACTTCTCAATGGTCACGAAAATACCCACATTACCTTTCCAAAAGAACATTCCCCTCCTTTTCTAAGTTGCTTTGAAATGCTCTTGGCAAATATAAGAACTTTACAAAATCACTTTGGCAAAATCTGTTTTGCAGATGTGGAATCCATCACTGAAGAAATTAAATTTAAACATGTGTATGTGAAGCCTTCTTCATGGATTTTTTAATTGAAAAAGAATTTATGAAAGAGAAATCATAAATGTTGATGGGATGAATATATTAAAACTTGATGTAATGAGCAAACAACAGTATATGTAAGAAGTATAGTTTTAAAAAACATCCCTCTGTCTAGTTTTTACTAAAGAACAAATTTTCATTAAACAGTTTGTTTTCAGGTGGAAAAAAAGACTCATTCAGGAAATGCTTTTCTTTTGTTTTCACTGGAGTTCAAAAATATCTTGGTCCTGCCTATCAACAGATAAATATTAATGTTATGCTTCTGCTAAGTGGTGCAACATAGAGAACAAAACAGTGTTATTGTTTCATCTCCCACTTTTTTACTTCTGAGGAAATACTCGTAGGAAGAAGAGTTTTTTTTAACAAAATGAGTACCCTGGAAATTATCTGATTAATGCAGGGTTAAAAGTTTTTTACTCATTTCGACACAAACAACAGACTGAGCTCAGAGAACTTAGGAAGTGAAAATAGAACTTATGTAATGCAATCTCATTTATTTATTTTTTCATTATGTATGAGGAAGAGGAAATCATTAAACGGTACAAAATATTCCAAGAAAAAGACCCGGGAGTCATAATTACATAATGTACCCTGAGTTGACTGTTACGTGGTATGCTGATCGAGGGTCAGAAGGGGAGGGAATATATGGAAGCAGTCCATATATTTTTGCCATAATTGCCAATTTAAAGACAATATTACCTGAAGGTAAATTATTTGTGTTTCTATGCTTCTTTTCCTTTTTATCTCCTTTCCTTCTGGCTAGAATGGGAGGAGTTAGATGTTAGTCACCATACCACAGAACAGGCTGGGGTGGAAGAAACGTTAGAGGTCATCTAATTCCAAAGGCCCCCTCTTCCAGCCAGGGTCAGGGATGCCACTCATTAGACCAGATTGCTCAGATCCTTGTCCAGCCAGGTCTTGAAGATTTCTAGGGATGTGACACCTGCAACTTCTCTGAGCAACCTGTGTCAGAGCCTCACATTGTCACAGTAAAGGATTCGTTCCTAATATTGATCCTAAATCTCTCCTCCTTTAGTTTAAACTGTTCCCCCTTTTGCTATCACAATCTGCTTGTGTAAAAATCACTTTCCATCTTTTTTACAGGCCCCTTTTTAGTACTTGCAGTTGCTTTTGGTCTCCCGAGAGCCTTCTTTTTTCCTGTCTGAGCAAACCCAACTCTCATCCTGTCCTCATAGGAGTTGTGCTCCAACCTCCTGATGTTCTTTGTTGCCTCCCCTGGACTTGCTTCAACAGGTCCATGTCCTTTTTATGCTGCATGCAGTGCTCCAGGTGGATCTCAGCAGAGCAGAGCAGAGGGGCAGAATCCCCTCCCTGCCCTGCTGCCCACGGGGCTCTGGATGCAGCCCAGGACACGTTTGGCTCTCTGGGCTGTGAGTGCCATGGCTGGGCATATACAGCCGAAGAATCAATTAGGTTGGAAAAGGCCCCTGGGATTCATTCTAGCCTGTGACCCACCATGGTCAACCAGACCATGGCACTCAGTGCCATGTGCAGTCTTCCCTTTAACGCTTAGTGCTATGTGCCGTCTTTCCTTAAACACTTCCAAGGATGTGACTCTACCACCTCCATGGGCAGCCCATTCCAGTGTCTAATCACCCTTCCTGTAAAGAAATTCTTCCCAATGTCCAGCCTAAACCTCCTTTCTTTCCAGTGCAGGTATGTCCCCTAGGTCCTTCAGTGATCCCTGCTCCTAGTCTCGCACTGGTCTGAAGGAAAATATAAAACACATACATAGTTTACAGATGACTCCTGGTGTTTTAGTTGGTGGTGATTCAGTCAGAAACCATGCTAAGCTGAAATTTTGCACATAGTATTATAAGATGTGTTTGCAATATAATGTCTGTTTTAAAATAGGAAATATTTCCATAAAAAATAAAGACTTAAAAGATCTTATGTGAAATAAGATCTTTTAACTTCTTTATTAAAGAACTCAGTCTTAGCTCAAGAGTTAAGGGTCTCTGGGAGTGACTGACAAATTTGTAACTGTGGTTACAAATAATGTATAGGTGGTTTCTTACAAGATATTTACTTTAGTATACATTTTTTTTTTCATTAGATCCAGTAGCAGCAAGGCAACAGCAAAAACTTGCTCAGTGTGGGACATTAAGAAAACATTGAGGGAATATTAAATATATACTGTAGGCTATCTAGGCATTTTTGACAGGGCATGTAACTCATATGTGTGGGAATATGGCCAACTGTCTGCAGTGGAGGCAGCAATTCAGAGAACTTGGATTTTTCAACTGACCTGCTGATATTACAGCTGATTTAGGGCTCATACTTCTTTTAATGTGTTTTATAAGGAATGAGAGTATACAAGTGCTTTTTCTTCCTTTACAGTGGAAATGTAAAATCATAAAAAGGTTTGAATATGCTCTTAGTGTAGCCAATTTTTGAGGTTTTGACAGGACATTGAGTCCTAAAAAGAGGAAACTGCAGGGTTTAAAAAAGTCATTCCATGCCAGCAGAAATAAAGAATTAGGATGATAAAGGATCTCAAGAGGTTGTTTCTGGAATTATATCTGAGATGCTGTGAGGCATCTGGAATGAAAGGACTCTAAAGTTCCCTGCGTATAACTGTGTTACCAGGTTCACTACCTCAGAAGGGGTGTGCCAAGGCAGTCCTTGGGAACTTGCGCTGTAAGAGAGGACAGAGATGGTCATCCCTGAAGGAAGAAGAGAAGCTGAAGGTGCAGAACATTCAAATGAGATTTTGGAGGGGTTGAGTATTATGAAGGAAGGGGAATGGAAAAAGACTCGAGTTTTTAGCAAGTATCACCGTGGGAGAAAGTGTGAATGAAGGGCAGGAGACTGAGATGGTTATTGACCACACAAGAAGATGAAAAAGGGAATGTCAGAATTGTATAATGATTGAGGATGAAAGCAACATCTGAAGATCTTCTAATAAGCTGTATCATAATTGCAATATAGTGTGTCATTTAAAATAAAAATAATAGTTAAAACCATCAAACAACAAACCTGCCAAAACCTCAAATCCAAACTAATCGTCAGAACACTTGAATGTCTCGTGCTAGAGCTCCAAATACAGCAGTGAAGTGATGCCTTACACATAAGAGATTTGAAGACTTTTTAAAATGAAACCAATGTTGAGTTTATTATTGAAAACTGAAGATTAATTCTACTCATTCAATCTAACTTACAGTTACTGATTTCTCATTACTGTCATTAAACGTGCAGTTGATTGTAACTTCTCTGAGGTATATCTAGGTCATTTTCTTGTCTGTTTTATTCTAGAATTATTTATATGTCAGCTCTGTGGCCTGTCTGTCCTGTAGCTCTGATGGAAGTTCCTAATGTGCTGTGGTATCTTGTCTCATTCTGGAGAAATGGCAGCCTCTGTTAAAGTTGTATTTGCTTTGCTAGAGACCAGTGAATTATGTGCTGTTGGATCATAGGCAACGTTTGTATAGTCTAAACAAATGAGGTTGTCTTGAGAACCTTGAGACTTTTTGTTTCTAAATGAATGATCTTCCTTCCTTTGCCAAATTCTAAAACTCTTCTCTGCATTAGATGCCAGAAGAGTTTTGAATTTTTATATGGAAAGACCTCCACATATTAAATGGACAGAAAACATTTGTATCTAAGACAGTTTAAAGGGTCCACCTGTATCTAGTGTTTTAGTTCTCTCTCATGTGGATGTTTTTCTGTATCTAAGGAACAGTGAAGATCCAGGCAGATACTCTTTTTCCATTAAAAAGAGAAAGGATGTATTTGTTTTGCTAATAATGTGGGAAAAGCTCAACCTGAAAAAACAATAAATTAATCTTTCTAAAATATTTGAAGAACAATATTTTTATAACAGAACTCTTAACACCTTCAGGATTAGTGGAAGAGAACTACAATAATATTACAATTAATGTTTAAGTGCCTTTTAGAAGTAAAGTGTGAAGAATAACCAGCCAGTTAAAAGCAGAATATTCAGTTGTTGCTATGTCTGAATAGTTAAGAAATCTGTTTAGGTTATGAATTTGTGTAAGCATTCATGCCTATTTCCTGAAGTATTAATCAGTGGAGATGATGTAGTACCTGTGTATTAACTTCCTGTTATCTTCCAAATTCCAAATCATTGATGTACTTACTTACATGAGAGTTTTGGGGGAAAGTGTTTTGGTTTTGGATTTTTTTGCTTAATGAACATGATGTTTCTTATCTGAAAAGTTGTCCTCATGGCTTAAATGCTATTTTTCCATTACAACTTAATTTGAATAATATTATATGCCATCTGTGCTGGAAAAGGTGTTTGGTTTTATCACAAGAAGAATTATTGTATATATATTAACATTATCTAAAACAGCTGTTTATTTCAACTATTTTTTCAGAACTGTGAGAACTTGGGATGTTAACAATGAAAAGAAGCACAAAAGCGTATTTAAGCCACGATCAGCTCAAGGTAAACGAGTGATTCCTACAACTTGCACATACAGCAGAGATGGGAAACTTATTGCAGCTGGCTGTCAAGATGGCTCTATCCAGATCTGGGACAGGAATATGAGTGTAAGTCCAGTATTTGATAATAATACATGCTTCTATTATTTTGAATGTGAATGTTGAAGCAGAAAAAATCAATTCTGATACTTCCATATTTTTATTTACTTCCTCTCCTCTCCCCTCTGTCTTGAAAACCAAATAACTTTTAGGTGTGACTTAGTATTTCTTCTGCTTTTCCACAACTGATTATTAAGTGTGCTGCTACTAAGCCCAAAGTTTGGGGAAATTTTTGACAATCTGTGTTCAAAAAAAAAAAAAAAGAAAAAAGACTACATATCTTTATCTAGATTATTTTAAGATGGAATGCTTTATGAAAAAAAGCTGTAATTTTTTGTTGTTATATAATTTATTTTATTTATTGAATATATTGAGGAGTAACTCTTAAAACTTGATGCTGAAATCATTCCTTAATCCATATAATAGGTAGACAAAAATAGCATCCACGTGGGTGAGGATATGGCCAATGCTGCGCATTAAATGGCAAACGTTGTTATATTGTCTAATGTGTAAAAATTAACACTGAGGCAAATTGGAACCATTTATGTAAATGCATTGTGGTCAGAAAGAGTTAGAATGAAAGCTATTTCAGACTTACCAAAATTAGGAAATATTTCTGTTCATATTGAACTAAACAATCAATTTCTGGTAGTTATGACTTGAACTGACAAGTATAATTCTTGCTACTACTTTATAATTTGAAGCTTAGAGCATTCAGTGCTTACTGTTGGTTTGTGTAGTATAGCTTACAAACCAGTCCAGTTCCAAGAGTTTAATTGTGCAATGTCAAGTGCAAATTCACCAGGCTAAGCTTTACTGCTTTGAAAAATAATAATCCTAGTAAATCATCCATATCCTTTCTTTATGCCTATCTTATGTGAAGGAGATTCAGTGGGATAAGTACCAATGGCATGCATTGGAGGAGAAAATGGAAATAGGATAAATTTTTTTTAAAGCCAAAGTGAGAATACAGAGTAAATGAGGCAAGAAGAGCAGGATTGTGAAACTGGTGTCATAAATCTCTGAAAGCTGTACAACTCCAGTAGGATGGCTTTGTGGAAGTAAAACTGAACTAGTACAGGTTACAGTCTGTTCAACTTCATATTTCAAAATGTTTGATTTTGAAAAGGAAAACAGACAATCTGAGCAGCTTTTTACAAAGATTTTAAAAGATCTGATTGCTGGAGGCAGGAGGAAATGTATAGATTTAAAAGGAAAAGAAAGCCTGTGGATAATACTTAAAGTACAGCCTGTATTTTGGGATTGTAATCTATTTTTATTTCTGTTTTTATTTCCACTGTAAACCTAGTAAAACTTCCTAATGGCATGAAGCTTGAGAATTCATCCTAAGTGTAAACTTGTTCTAACAGAATAATAAATTTTTCAGAGACTGGCTTTCATCACCTGTGTATGTTGTTTATTTTAACATATACAGTATTGAAATATTAAGCTTTCTGGTGTAGTTTTAACAATAGTACTCTTGGTAGTCTGCTTTTTCATGTTCTTTTCCTTTTGAACTTTCCTGTGTCTGTAAGATGACATATTGCAATGCTGATTGAGTGCAGTTTAAGGTGATTATGAGTAATTTAAAGATATATCCTGTGCATCTTGTGCAATTTCCAATGTGTGACCCCTGTATAACAAGGCAAGACTAAAGTGATTTTCTAGTGTAAGTTAAGTTCATGGTGTTTCTGGGTTTGTATTTTTAATGTTTAAAGAATTTTTGTCTTTGCTTTGTTGGTTTCATTAAGAAGTGTGCAAGATTTTTGGGTAGAGGAGCAGGTAAATTGGATTTTTACTGGTATTCTCACCTAAGACTGCTGGTGTCCTCTGGAGATCCCTGTGTATAGCTAGAATCAAGTGTTTCAAAAGGCATCTTGCTTAAACAATTAGAAAAAGCCTTCATCTTATGTTTGTGGATGGGGAAAGGATAAGAAAAAAAATTTCAAATGGACCATGTGTTCAACACAACAGTTAAAAAGAAGAGGTGAGACTGACTCCTGCAGTGGAATGGTGAAAGCACTTACTGTCCTGACAGGATAGAGAGATGCTTGCAAAGGCAAACAAGAAAATGCTAATTTATACAATTCTTCTGCAGTTCTTGGGGTACAAATTGTGTATGACTCAGGAAAATGGGTAAAGCTGTGGAGGATCAAGGTATGAGGCTAAACTTCTTGAAGAAATATATATTATAAATATTAACTTCTGATTTTTGAACAGAAAGCTGTAATTCCCATCCAACAAATGTCATTTGGTTCTGTTAAAACAAGTGTAGAGCCATATATACAGATTTTGCTGTTCCAAGCAAGCAGCTCCAAGCAGCAGTTCCAAGGGCAGAAACAAGTACCCCAATAAGAAAGAGGGGGTCTGATGATGACCTTTCCAAGAGCAAAAGGGACACTCATTAGCAGCAGGCACAATTGGGCAGTGTTGGTGGGAAGCCATACTGTACCACTTTGCAAGACACAAGCTACCCCACAAATCTCCTTTGCTACTGTAGTCATAGTTTCTGACTGCTGGTATAGGGTTTTTTTTATTCTCTGCTTCACAGCACAGGCACATCACCTGTGTTCTACATTGTTCCACAGGGTAGAACTTGGTCTAGAATGGTGTGTTTAAATAATTTTTGATTTTTAATTTAGAGGAAGACAAGATCTCTATGTCATATTTTATCCATCCTTCTGTGAAGTCAAAGTAGCTGTTTGATGTAAGTTATCTTCATCAGTTAGTTGTTTTTTTCCAGGCCACTTTTGAACCATCCCAGTATCTGCTTTTTTTTTTTTTTTCTTAAATTTAAATTTTGTTGCTGTGCCTAGGGAGGAATTTTGATGTGTGATCAACTCACTTCTGACTAGTAATGAACACCATGAATGTTTCATTCAGTTTTTTACTTCCACTCTTACTTTGGTATGATTCCAAATCTCCCAGCTGTATGCAGTGAGAGTAAAAACACTTTTGGAACTTCTGGAGGAAGATTTTTTTCTTCCTCCAAACTGACATTGGTAACTTGCTAATGCTGAAGTTAGCCAAATGCATTCCAGCTCCACCTTGCCTTTTTCCAAACTTCCTCAGCAGGATCATGATCCATTATAATCACCTGCCTCAGAGGATTTTTTTGTGTTTTGTCATAAATCTGTGTTATTTTCTCACGTATGTTATTTTGTCAGTGCATGTTTTTTCTTTAAGGTTTCACGTACATGTGCATTTACAGTGCACATTAGCAGAGCAGTCTGTCAGCCTATTTGAAATATTATGAACACTGTCAACTTGGCTTAAAATAACAGCTTCAAAGGACGTAAAAAATAACTTCCTTCAAACTTTGAATGAATAGTGGAAACAACAGTGTGAAATAGTCAATTATAACACAACATATTAGAGCACTCTCAATTCAAATGTTCTGAGACGCGGAGAAAAGTGTCTGGCAAATATGGAGAGTTGAAGAGCATTAGTGGTCAAACTAAGACAAGGCCTCAAAAATTATTGGTTCACAGGGCAGTGCAGTAAAAACACTAGGTTTACCTGCAGTTCAAGTGAGTTCAAATTCTTCATCTTGCCTGCACTTGCCCATTAAGAGCTTTTTGCAATCCTGTAGTAGTACATATTCCTGAACAAACTGGTCCACAGAGTCAGTCTTTAGTGTCAAAATGCAGAGTGTCTTGCCATCACTAAACCTTTGTGTGCCTGATATTTCTGTCCAGGAATGTGAGTATCTCATTTATAGAGATAGGGAAAGAATGAAGTCATTTTTGAAGTATATTATGAGTTAAAATTGAAATCTCTTCAATGAACAGAAAATCTCCCCTCATTTTCCACAATAAGCAGGATTATCTTGAGATGTTTTTCATTAGTTACAAATAGGCTTTTTTGGGGTAAAGAAGCTAGACTTAATTAGCCTTTCATAATCTTTCAAACCACCTGATGAGGCTACCTGTTATGTGAATTTTTTCCTCCAGCCTTTCCTGGGTGTGTTCAGCACAGGACTGCATAAACAACTTCTCTGTGTATGACAGGCTGAATCATGTTTCACAGTTTCACACATCACCTATTTTATGGTATATCATTGCAGCTGTGATACAAAGATATTATAAGGATGTTGGGGAGATAGAGTTTGTAAGAGAAGTGGTCATGTATTTTAAGTACCTTTGAGAAAACAGTTTGTACACTCAAAATCTTGTCTGTGTTTTTTCATAGCTATGTTAAATTTGGTTATAAATTTTGAGTAGTTTTTATAAGCTTTTACCTACCTACTGGCTGCACTCTATAAGTAGTAAAGAATTAGTTTGAACAAATACCTCAGTAATATGTTTGCCTTTTACATCTGTAATAGGTTTATTTTTTTATATAGTGCAAATCTGAACATGAAAGATACAATGTTTTGTGATTTTCAGCATAATTCTCATTAAGCAAATTGATTCAGTGCTCATGGAAATACTTTTATAGTGAAAAAACCCTATAAAAAACCTACATTAAAAAAAAAACTTCATTTTTTTACTTCCTTGTTTCATAAAAGGTTTAGCCGTAGGTCTAACTCTGTTCTTCAGCCCAAAAGTGAGCATTTGATACAGTACAGCTGAATTACTGCTTTGCTAGCATTTTCTTTTCTCCTGGTTTTAAAACCTTACTCTGATTTTAAATTGCTAGAATAATTTATTATTTTGAAGAGTTTAAATTACTTAGTTGAAGCTTAAAGTGGACTTGCAGGACTTAAAATTCCCGATAATATTGAAATTCAACACTGTAACAATCTACTGCCCAGATAAATATTCCTGAATGTGGAGTTATCAAGTGGTAGTACCAATAACTTGCTTTCAACACGCCCTTAAGCCACCCTACCCTCAAAATATAAGAGGAAGTAAAGCAGAATGTTACAGTATGCCTTGAAATTAAACAGATCTAAGTTCTGTACATTTTAATTACAAATGGTCATGTTAAAAGTATTTTCCAAATAATTGCATGATTTATAGATGTAAGATAAATACATTTCTATATTTAGTGATGGTTTGCTTTGAAAGGGTTTCTGTGAGCTTTAGTTTTGTGGTGTGGTGTTGGAATTTTTAAGATAGAGTTTTTAGAGATGAAAAGCTTCGCAAGTACTGAAGCCATTTTGAAAAAATCCTGTACAACTAAGGACACAGATTTAGATAATGAAAAATTTTTATGTGAAAAACTTCCTGATGTCCTTGTTTTGTTTTGTTTTGGTTTGTTTTGTTTTGTTTTTTGGAATGGAATCTAAGTCCAGATCTTACTTGGAAATTTTTTTTGCAAACTTTGTTTTGCTGTTCATGACAGATTTTACAGCTGATGCTGCCAAGACAGAGTAATCAAAACTATTAGTAAGATCTGAGACTTGCTGTAAATACTTTCCCATTAATTGGAAGGTTCTTTGAGGGTATTTATACCCATGTGTTAGGAAGAGGTTGTTGAATCTTTGCAGATTTACAGGATTCATTTTGCATATGTTGACATGCAAAAGATATGGCTTTCAGTAATTGATTCCTGAAATGTCTGTCTGTCCACTAGAAAGCTTTACTATACATATGCCTTTTTAGATACAGTTTCTACCTGTTCATTGTGTATCTTTGGTATCTTGTCCATTACAGCTTTAGAGAGTTATGCTTTTTTCACATCAGCTAGGTTTTATTCCTCTTTTTTCACCATGGAATATTCACTTGTCTACTTGGATGATTTTTTTATGTATAGAAGTCAATGTTTATATTGATATCTCCACAGCATTAAAAATATTCCAGTGAAATGTCAATATTTAATAGAAACAGTTTACAATGACTGTTCTTAAATTTGCTGAATATCACTACTACAGCTAAACAGCAGGGAAATCTTCCAATTTCCCCCAAGTATGTAACATGTTTCATGCTTTGAAGAGGGCAGTCTGGCTACATCTGGAAATTTCTTGTGTAAATACAAGATGAAGGATATCCAAATATACTATATTCCCCTTTCAAACTTAAGGTAAGTTTTCCATATCCATAATATTCCACCCTTTCATTCCATATGTATATGTGCCAGACCTCTGTTCCAGAAACTGGAAATCACACACAAGCTTGCCAGCAGCAAATATTAACAGATTCATATATTACTTCTTTTTGTATACGTCTGGGTTAGCCAGTACATCACTATCTGTACCCTGAAGCCAGCCACAGTAAAGAATCTGACAATCATATGCTGAGATAAAATGTGCCCTGCTGTATTTCTAAGTGCATTTCTCTCTCATGTAATAAACAGTATAGTTAAGAACTATCTAAATGTTTGCACTATCTAATACAGCGATGAAAGGCAATCCTAAATCTCGAAGTCTGTCACACCCCAAGGAAAATAGGTTAAAGGATTTCACTTTGGATTCATGTATGGTTAAGGAAAAAGGCTTATCCCACAAGGATTATATATCTCTCTTTGGTTTATTATTTGGAAAACTAAAAGTAGAACTTTCAGAAATAATTTCAAAATTACAATTTGAGAAGAGTAGGCATTACAGCAACATGATTGGCTTTATTATTATTGTAGTGCTATTAATATTAATATAACATGAATAATGTTACAGAAATATAAAGATGAAATAATAAAAAATAATGGAGAAAAATAAAAGAGCCTTCTTGAGCTTGCTTTGTTACTTTAGTGAAAATTTCCCTTTTTTCACAGGGGCAAAAAGTGGAAAATACAAATACTACATTCTGATCTAAAAAGAAATGAACTCCAGAGTGGTTTGGCTTATCAGAGAAATGGCTTTTAGATGCTGTAGTATATGCATTGCTTAAGCAAGTTGAACACTTCAGTGGTCTAGAGTCTGATAGGATTTGTAAATTATGGAAAGACTGTTGTGCTTGATGTGTATATTAGGAAGCTAGTTTTGCGTCCAAATGTTTCTCACTGTGCTTCATAGTAGGTCATTATTTCTTGAGAGGAGATGAACAGGAGGATTATGCTGTGAATTTCCTAAAAACAATGAAAACTGCAGCTTTTTTTTGTGAATTTCCTAAAAGGAATGAAAACTGGAGCTTTTTTTTTTTGTAGAGCTCTTGATCATTAAACTAATTTTATTAGAGAAGCCAAAGACTCCCACATTTTAAAATACTTAACAGAAGGAAAGCTGTTACAGCTTGAACAAGTGAATTTAAACCAAAAAAGGTAGTAAATCGCTTCTGAGCCATGGAACATACAGGGTTGCAGGAGATAAGTTATAAGTTGAGGCATAGCTTTTGTATGTAACATTACGTTACATACATTTAACTCAGGAAGTTTGAAAAAGAAAACCTTTTCTCTACAGAAAGAACAATTGATTCATGGTTACATCCATTAAAAGGTGCAGTTCTTTGGGGATACAGTTTAAATAATTGGCCGTAATGCACTAGAGACTGTACTCAATTCCTAAAGAATGTAAGTCTTGTTAACTTTAACTGAAAATGTTTGAATGGCATTTCTAGAGAATTCGTAATAAGATTGTAAGTCAAACAAGTTATTTTTGTGCTCATGATTATCAGTGAGAAGATAAACTGCACAGCTAAAACATATCTTGGCAGCAGGTACAGAACTAAACCAGTCATAAGTATTTGTAATAATACCATACTTTCTGTAAGACAGCTTCAGTGAACAGGTTTCTTGCAGCTCTAGGTATATATCTCATAATTAAAACCTGATTGAATATATGTGAAGCTTCCTTCGTAAGTAAGCAAAACTTCTCCCAGTGCAAAATATTTTAAAATAAAGGGGTTTTTTTCATTATCTTACTATTCCTAAAGTTTGTTTTCAACAGATGTTAGTGCTAAACAATTAGCAGAGATGGTGAAATAGGTGGAGCATTGTCCATCTGTGTTTTATTTAATGTATGACTGCAGTGATACTATACAGACTGAAATCAGATACATCCGTGAAACAGCTGCTTTCCTTAAACTAAGTTCTAAATTTCTCATGAGATAAGAGAACTAGACTTGGAGTTGAATATGACTACCTATGTGTTTCACACATTATGTGTAAATACATATACAATGTGTCTTAAGTATGTCCAGAGACTTATAATGACATTCTAGTTCAATAGATCTTCTGAATATGTATAGCCATTTTAAGCAGTAATTTAAACAACCCGTTCTTAGATATTTCAACATACGTAATTTTCATTTGGATTAAGCAGTATGTAGAATTTTAAAAAATTTCCTTTATGGTTACTATTTCACTTTGCACTGTGTATATGTATCACTTTGAGATTTAGCTTGTGACTGTTCTGTGCTCAAAGTAGTCACCCCTAATCAGCACTAAAAACTTTATTTTATATTTGGTGCATTTTTCTGCATCCTGGCTCAGTAGCCTGCTCTTTGTCCTCACCATTATGCACTTCTGTGGTCTCACCTGGAGAGTCCAAGACCTGTAAACAAACTTTGTCCTGCTGAGGCCATTTGAGCACACTGTGTGGGCCTTTACAGATGCTGTTTCACAAGGGCTCACAAGCAGGAGGAGGACAGGTAGCGCATCCCTGCCCTTGTGACAGGAGGACTGGCATATATTCAAGACTGCCTTGAAGAGCCAGAGTGATTTTTCAGAAACAGGGATGGACACCTGTTGCAGTCAGCAGAAAGCATTGCATTGCAAGCCGTTGGGTTGTTACTTATCACAAATGTGAAAATGGCTGCTGGATTTCAATATTTGATGTGTTGAAGTTACAGGGTGGGTGTTGGCAGAGGTGTAGGAATGTTTTCTGTATTCCAGACAGGTCATTGTGATTTCTTGGCTGTTACATCAAGGTGGGAGGACAGGGTAGGGCTGCAATAACATGTGGTGCTGTCTGTCTGCATGTATAAAACAAACTTCAGTTTTGACTTCCTTCCTAACCAAAGGTGGCTGTGTCAGAAAATGAATCCTTTAGTGTCAAGTTGGTAAGAGGCTTACATCAGCAAACAAAAACAAGGCAATGTGCAAACTGGATTACTATGTGTCTCCCACCCCCCCTTTTATTTCTAATAATTTTTTACCCAATAATTTACTGTATGTCCTCATGTGTTGCAGAAAAAGGAGTGGTGGTTTTCCTTGGTTTGATTTTGGTTTTCTTTTTTCTGAGAAAAACACAGAAGTGCTTGCAGATTAAATGAAAGGTCTGTAATTGCTGTAATTGAAAGATTGTATTTAATTCATTGGTGAAATACAGCTGTTAAAAAAGACAAAATGAAGCAAGAGTGGACCCCTAAAAGTAACAAACCATCATCAAGGAAACAAAAAGAGAAAACACATTAAATAATGATACTGGCAGTGGGTAATTGGTTGGATTTATTACAGTGTGTTTTACGATATGTGACAAAGGAGATGACACATTGGGATGCATATAACAACATTTTTCTTATGACGAATGTTAAAGGACGTAAGATCTTCCAAGGAAACTGAGAAGATACAGTATCTACCTAAGAAAATCAGGAACAGCTTTTATCGTGTTGAATCTGTATTGGCAGCTAAACATCCGTTGAATCTGTATTGGCAGCTAAACATCCACTGAGTGATGCCAAGGTGAACAGAGATGTTCAGCAGAGAGATAATGATGTATCTTTTTTCGGAAGGCAATTTGATGGCACAAAAATATTGGGAGTCATGGTTGTGAGTAAGGTGTGTAAAACTACACTGTGGAGTGAGAAGTTCAGTGACCAAGGGGATTGAGTGGCAGTGAATAGCCAGAGAAACAGAAAGGTAATTATGTACCAGAGGGAATAGTGAAGAAGGGAACCAACATGTAGATGGTGTGCAGAAGATACTGGATTTCATTAAACAGTGAAGAAGAGGAACAGAGAATAGACACTTTTTCCCAAATGCTGATGACAGTAAGGGTGGGGTAGCATCCCATGTTGGATTTGTCAGGTATAATCCTAAGACTCAGGAGGGAATTTAAGTAGCATTCTCATGTGGAGTATAGTGAGATTGACAAGGAGTGAAGGTGGAGGAGAAGGCAGTGGATGAAAAGGCAACAGAGAGAGAGGAACCTGGAGCTATTTGGGGAAGACTGGGTAATGCAAATAAGATTTTGAGATGCATGAATTGCTGCTTGTGAAATTTGTGTCTCTCTATGCTGTGAGGGTGCCATTGCTGGTGGAGAGGAAATATGAAGTTGCCGGTCTTAAGTGTGAAGTATTTGGCTGTAGTGAAACTAGGAGGCTAGAATGAGAGAATGAAAGGCATCTTTCGTTGGATGGAAGAGAATTTCAGGGATGCTAGTGGTCAAAGAGAATTGCAGCGGAAAGAGGTATTGCATCATGAAAGATGTAATAGGAAAAGAAGAGGAAAGAGGGGTTTGAAGCAAATAGCAAACATTAATGGTAGAGGATAAGGCTACTTGCTGAATGAAAAATTCTGTAACAATCCTCAATCCTCAGAGACAAATTTTCATGGAAATATTGCAGCCTGTTTGAAGGACTCTTGGATGTCAATTTGGACATTTTTGTATTTCCATACCTTTTATAATAATCTCATTTATATTACATGAGACAGAAAGGATTCATTGATTCAAAGATGCTAATTGCAAACAAAAAAAATTCTTTCATACTTAAAATACTAATTTGTTTTAATGTCTGTTAAAAAAGAAGGCTAATTTTAAAAGCGGCCCATGTTTGAAATTTAATCAGAAATTGCACTGTAGAATAGCAAGCAACTTTTTTTCTAAAAGGTATTACAAACTTTTTCACTCTACTTAGTGCTTAGGTACTTGATTGCTGCTCTGAAAGCTAACATGGAACACTTTTCTGTTAGTGTGGAACACTATAAGCAATTTTTGAATTTTTTTTCTGCTCTGCCAGTTTTTTGCTTGCATGTGTGGGGGTTTTATTTGCTTGCTTATTTAGCTAGTCAAATATATAAAACTATTTGAGAAAAAAGCAACATCAAAGAAGGAACTATGGAATTGAGATAAGAATATTGCATGAAAAGAAAATGAAATTTAGTTGAGAATGCTCAGTTTATCACTGACATGCATGAGGAAGAATATCACTTACCCCTTCAACTGAGGCATAGTTCCATCTTCATTGTTCCATCTGAATTAATAAAACCAAATCAATAGTTTTAAAAAATTATTTATTTTTAAATAATATGCAGAGGGATAACATGGTTACAGTGTGTTTTTATCAGAAAGAAATCAAAGAATGTATAAGAAAGAATTGCTTGGTATGTTACAAGAAGTCAAGTGAAAATGCTTTCATTTCTTAGAGAAATACACCCATGCTCTTAGCATTCATGTGTGCTAGCTACTGTTTCTAGCAAGCAAATAGATTTATTACACAACCATCTTTGATAACTCACTGCAAATTACACCATTTTGGCTCAAGGATTACTGAACCAGAAATGTTAACTTTATGCAGATTTTCAGTCATATTTCACTCTATCTACACTGTCCCTCTGTTAAGAAGTGGTTTAAGCTTTGGGGACACTGAAAGACTATGAGACATTTTATTGAATATTTGGGAATAAGCTGAGAATAAGTCTGTCATACTTGCTTTTTGAAGACTACTTAGTAGCTTCTTTATAATTTTTTTTCTATTTTTGTTTATTGCCAGTAGGCCAAAAACTACTTTTAAATTATATGAAACATCCAGGGTTAGCATAGATGAGTTTGAAGAAATCTGTGGATTTTCAGTGGAGTTTTAGCTGAATCTTTAGTGAGATTTTTGCAGAATAACATTGATCACTTTTTATTGTTTTCTGGAAGGCAAAGAAATCTTCAACAGCTGGTTAAGTCTAAGAACAATCAATTTAACTTCTAGAGAGGCAAAAGGAGGAGTGGGCTTTTTTTTTTTTTGGTTTACAAAAGCCATATTTATGATAGTACAAAGGAGGAAAAATGTAAATTTGCTAGGATAAGTTATGAAAAGATACAGAAGAAAGTTCCTTTTGCATCCTTGTGTGTTTTTCTCATGCAGTGTAAAAAATCCCCAAAGGCAGCCAACTGAATAGTATCCAAAAGCTATTTTTATTAGCAATATGTATAATTTTTGTGGCCAAGATAGGTTATTTTCTCAAATGCAAAGTTTGACCATGCAGCCAAACATTCAGCTAGGGTTTCATTTTCAAACCTTTAGGCAAGTATTTAGCAATGCTGTTAAGAAGCCATCTTTCTAAAATGGTTTCCTGAAATATTTCTTGATGAATAAGCTTAAACAAGAAGAAATTGTTTCTGTGGTCATCAGTATTCTTAGAAGCTGAATGTTCTTCCTGGTGAATGAAGAATGGGCAGATAGGAAAGACTTTCTCATCACTCTGCAGAGACATCTCTGGGACAGGCTGGCCGGCTTGCTCCCTTGTTTTGCCTAAACCCTAAATGTATAGTCAAATGTATCAGGTGGCTTTCCTCATTGCCTTCTTCATAAATGTTTTAGATTTTTTAATAGAAATCAAGATTTTGTATCAACTGCAGTTGACAAAACACTAAATAATTTTTCACCTTGCCTGGCTACACCACTATATGACTTATCTTCTTAGACTGCTCTTTTCCATAACTTCCAAGCATTTTCTGACTAAGTATTTCACACTTGTGTTTTTATTTTCATTCACAATTGCATAATACAGCACTTGATGCATTGAAGATTCCATAAATTTTAAAAATAATTATACACCATTTTTTTTTCTACTCCCAGTTATATAGGTTGTTCATTACAATGCAGTTGCTCAAGAAAAACTACAGAATATTTGGAAAAAAAAAGCCAAGTATTTTATGGGTTCAGTAATTGCAAATAACTAGGTAAGCTTCTCAATGAAATACTTGTAAGAGATTATTGACAGGTATTGAACCACTGCTGAATGTGAGAGATAAATCCTGAAGACTTGTCACCCAGATAAAAGGCCTTAGTTGCAGCGGATGAGAATATAATGGTTGCAGAGGACAGTTAAATACAATTGTAAGTCAGATGTCTGATTGTGGCAAGTAAGGTTAGGCTACTATATTCATAACTGATTAATTAGGATTGAGAGAAAACAACGAGTGTTTCAGGTCTGATAATTATACTTGTAGATGTCATTGAGTTAGAAAGTCACAGAGAAGAGGAAATCATGTAAGAGTGTAATCATGTAAACGTGAAAACCTCAGATTTCACAAGTTAATATTGTTTTGCATCAGTGTGCTCATTACTGAAACAGCATCAATTTCTACACCACGGGAGGTGGTATTGAAGAGCTGTCACATAAGCTGAAAGCCCTGGGATCATGTTTACAGAGACTTAAGGAAAGCATCTGATACAGCCTGCAACTGCCTGCTGAGGGAAAATACTGAGAAATTCCTGAATTCAGCTGACATATGTAGACCTGACAATTTTTAATTGATACACTAAACCCAGAAAGTACACTTAGATTTCTTTTGTGGATTATAATTGATAGCAAAGGTAGGTCCCCTTCAACAGAGGTGGCTGAAGGGAGGATGGGAAAGAGTGGAGAGTGTAACTCCTGCCTTGGGAACCTGTCTGCCTTGTCAGCTGTGATCACAGCTCTGAGATATTGTCTGTTTCTGATGGGATCACTTTGAACAAAGACCCAGACAGCTTTGGTCAGTTGTGACTAAAAAGGAGATTTCTGGTTGGTTTGTTTGTTTTCATCTTGCAGCTTTGTAACTGATACTTTTATCACCTTGAGCCTGGCCTATGATAATAAGTCATCTTGGAAGGCTTTTATAGTTGTTAAAAATTAAAACTTTTGCAATTGAATATTGTCAGTGTGAGCTATTTTATTTTGCTGTAAGTATCTTAGGTGAAAAGACTAATTTAAAACTCAAGTAGCTGGCCTGGGACTTGCTTGTCAGACATCTCTGCTGAGCTGTCCTACCCTTCTGCCTCCTGTTTGAAATCAGCATAAATCTCGATTGTGGTTGTATGGTTGACTGTGTTCACACTAATAAATAAGTAATATTTTGCTATACATCTGTACGACAGAGAAAGATTGATGTAGCCGTCTTTGTAGGTCCCACTTTCCCCAAGGCCTGCCTTAATTTACTGCCTTTGCTTTAAAAAATATCTAGAAGATGTTAGGAATAAGAAGGAAGAAGAATGTCTTGGCTGGGACATTCAATATTTTGTTAAAAGAAAAGGGGGGGGTGTAGGGGGGCAGAATGTGAGAAGCATTATAATCTTGGGAAAGTGTCAGCTTACTGTGAAATATTGTATCCCAGAAACAACGTGGGAAGTTCAAAAATTCCATCAGTTAGACATACTGTTATTCTTCTCATAGATGTGGCTTGGATTTCTGAGGTGAACAAATTGAGTAGGTCTGTCTTTTTCCTAGAACAAGTTTTACTGAGTGTTTTGGAGCAGGAGAGCAGTTGTGAGATGCAGAGCTGCAGCCATGTGGCTCTGTTGTAGGTCATTCTTTTGTGGTAAACCATTCATGTGGCCACTGTCATCTTCACTTCCTGTACAGGTCTCTTAAGTCCATACAGATTTTTGTACAAGGGATACTCATTGCTGATTTTCCTCCAGTCATGTACCTTTGCCCCCAGTCCCACATTTTCCTGGTCCCTTCTCTGGTTTCCTTTTGTCTTCTGGCTCTCATTCACTCTGAGGACTGTGGCAATCTTGCAAATCCCCTGACATTTATCTGTTACTTTTTGGTTTTTTGATACATGCAACTGTGTCCTTTCTCACATGTGCTTCATGTTTTTTGCCTGTCATCTCATTTTGCACACAAGTACATTCAGCTGTAATTGCTTAACAAAAATATACGTGCTAATACAAAGCTAGGAGGAAAGTGCTTACATTGGTGGAGTTATATGTTAAAAAGCCTTTAAATAAATTGCAGAAGCTTGTGGTTTACTGCAGAATTTGCTGAAGCAACTAAACCTTTAAAAAATGTTAAGGACTGATGGACTTGTCAAATTTTGTATGGCACATGACTTGTTACTTCATTATAGCAGGCACCTCTGCGACAAAACAAGAAGTGTAAGAAGGAGATATGTAGATACACTTTGCCCTAATTGTCTTGACATCTTTATCTTTTGTTTCAGTGCTCTTCCTTTCCCTTCTTGAATCAAATTTTGTAATTGCATACATTGGTTCTGTTGTTTCATGTCTTTCCAGCTAGAAACATTCTGATAACAATTTTTTTGCTAATGATTTGTTAGCAAGATTAGACATCTGTTAAAAATACTAAGAGGTCAGAGGCCAGAAACATTATTTTCTTTGAAAACTGCAATGAATGTTTGCCAGTATGTGTAAAAACTTCTTTTCAACCTTCAATCATTTTAAAATATTTGATTTACTACTACAATTCAGGGTTATATTCCTTTGCAGAATAATATATGGAGGGCAAGCTTGCAGAGCTCAAAGTTAGGAAAACAATCTTTTACTGGTAAACTGAGCGAATTTGTTTTTAAAGACATAGAATTGCTGATGCAATCTTACTATCTCTTTCAGTCAAGCTTGGTTTTACTTGAAGTCCTAAAGTATCGAAGCTGGATAGAGTCGGGCAAAATTTGTTTTTTTGGTTTAATTTTTGTCATTAAGAGGCAAATGATATCAATCTTGGACATCTATATGTTGCTGTTTTCCTTTCTCTACAGGACAGTTGAAAAAGGGGCAAAAAACTGGTCAGAATATAAGTACTTAATTGAGAAGGCTCTGTAGTGCATGGTGTAGAATAAAAAAGTAATTTCAGTTGGAAAAGACCCTGAAGACATGAATTCCCACAATTTACAACTTTATATACAACCTTAACTCTGCTGGGCCCACTTCTAAACCATGTCCCCTAGTGCCATATTGGCATGTCTGCTTGACCATTCTTTCAGTGTGAAATTTTCCCTAATACACAATATAAATCTCTCCTGGCACAACTTGGGGCCAATTTAAGATGAGTTGTTTAATTCTGAAAGACACGGTTTAAATTTTATTGATGGATTCACAAATAAATGCTAAATAAAATCAGTACCTTTCACCATAGGAAAATAACACAAATTCAGACTGTTATGTGATTTGCTATCTATCTATAGACATTTAGGGTTTTTGCTTGTAAAGCATAAAAGAAAAGGCATTTGTTGGACCCCAGATCTCTTTCTGTGTTTTAATTTGGATCCAACACAAAGCAAGAGGAAAGAATTTCAGATTGAGGATGAAATGAAAGGAAAAAACCCTACACCCTTACAATAAGTTGGGCAGCAGAATGAAAAAAATGGTATTTTAATATATGTGTGTCAGTGTGACATTGCCTGGAAGAATGGGAATGTTGTGGAGTCCAAATGAAGTTTTTTCAATTTGTTTGAATTAGCTTATAATTGTAATGTAATTTTTCTAATATCATTTTTTAAAGTGTGAATATTAACCATTTATGATGTTTTTGAAAGTGTCCATGGTATTTCACACACAAAAAAATACATTGTTTTAATTGCTTGTTAATGTTTAACAAATACTACAGAAAATTTATTTCCTGATAGCCAATTCACATTTTATTCTTTACATGTTTCCACATACTTGGAAAATTTTATGCTATTGGATGCACAAAATATGTTTTTAGTATTAATGAACACTCCCATCAAAGACAAACAGCTGTAAACCACAGTCTGTCCATAGACTTCAAGGTATGCCTAATTGGCTGGAAGGGACAGTAATTTCAAAACAGTTACTATGGCTAAGTGTAGGCCATTGCATTCTGCGATCAAATACTGTAAGAAGCATGTTGGTGGTATTCGAAGTCCCCCTTTGTTTGTTGAGGAGTCATTTGTGGAGGGAATGCCTCATGTGACTCCCTCTCAATGACTGACCAAATCTGCACATCAAAATAAGCTTGCAATAATTATTAACTTCATCACACAAAGATTCTCTAGCTTTTGAACCAAATTTAGAACAACTATTCTTAAGAATAAACAACATTAATTACTTCACTAGTTTGTGGCTCTTACTTACAAAATAACCCATTAAAAGAGTCTTAGTAAGGTGCATAGTCAAAAAATTTGAAGATAAATTTACTGAGGATTCCTTTGCAAGCCTAAATCAGTCTGTGTGATTGCATTTTGTGATCACATTCTCCTTTTGTGATCACATTCTCTTTTTTATTCTGTGCAAATGCTTCTATTTTAATGCATAGTTTGGATAAAAATCACTGAGCAGCTGCTCATTGTTTTGTCCTCTTACTGTTCAGGGTGGGATTCTAGGTCTGATTTTGCTGCATGTTGCTCAACCCCTCATCTGAAAAGATATGCTTATGTGCATGAATTTTGTTTTGCTCATCACAAAGATAAATAAAGGACTTCAGGGTCACTAATCTGTCATTTTCTTCTCTGTGTTTTAATCCTCATTTTACAGAAGGGACGATTAGATACAGTCGTACTGGAAACCCTGAAGTCTTGAATGCCTAATTTTACAACTATGTGAATTAGTTTTCTTTTGCAAAAAGAGGGCAAATGAGAAGCATAATTACCTAGGTATTAAAAAAGGAATCAACCTGTCTCAAATTTTTTTCTGTTTCTGTCTTCCCTTCCTGTGTTTTCACTTCCTGTCTTGGAATCTTAGCTGAGACCCTTGTTTTAGCTTGGGAAATAGGAGAACGTGATTTGACAAGACCATTTAAATTCAATTTGAGGTTCCTTCCCTATTAATAGAATTTTTAGGTGTTTTACTAAATAATGACTTAATAAATAAGAAGTGATCTCCATACAAGAACGAAATGTGAACTTGAAGGTAATTTCAACCTTTCTTTAGGATTATCAGCAAAATAGAAATAATTAAAATAAAACATACATCATCACCATACTTGAATTTTACAGTACCTAAATGGAACACAAACCTCACAATAGAACATTGTTCTATTATGTAAGCCATGAATTCTGCCAGGGATCAAATTTGGCAAAAGTAAATTTTTCCAGTCCTTTTCAGTCCTTTCCAAAGTATGTACACTGTATTTTGGTAGTTTGAGAAACTAAAAGCCTGCTTAGGGGAGTGTTGAGAACTGTCTTGGAATGTATTTTTATCTTAACCAGGCATAACTACCTTTGTTCAGTGCTAGTGGGAGTTTTCCAAGAGCGTTGATGCTATGTAAATCTGTACTGTATATTTAAACCTATGAAGAATTCATATCTTGCATTCAAGCCCTTGTTATGAAAGCATATTTTAAAACTAATATAACATTTTAAAAAGTCTGTTGGAAATACTTAGCTACTGTACTTCCTAAAAATTTAGGGGTTTCTGTTTAGAATAATGAATATCAGCAGAGCACAGAAAATGCTATGAAGAAATGTTTGTCCCATTTGTTTCATTTGTTATTTGATTCGCAGTTGTAATTGATTTTGTAATGTTTTGTTTGTTTGGTGAACAGGTACATACAAAGTTCCACTGCAGGCAAGCCCATGCTTCAGGCACTGACACTTCATGTTTGACATTTTCCTATGATGGTACTGTCCTTGCCAGCAGAGGAGGTAGGTGATTGAAAGAACCCTATGACTTGTTGAATGTAACATGTTTTCAATGAAATGAAATGGTTCATTAAACAAACCACATAGATCACGTTAATTGTTTGATGTAGATGTTTGTGGTGGAGGTAAGGTAATGAAATCAGATACTAGTGATTCAAATATGAAGTATTTCACAGTTTACTACTTTTATTTGATACACCATACAATACTGTGTTCCTGAAAGAGAATTTTACTGCAGTTAAGAAATATTTTAAGGTAACTTTGCTGATTGTATTACACAGTTCCTGATCTGTGTTCTCATCTAGCAGCAATAATACACTGAAAGGAAATCATTAGCTTAATTAAAAATACAAAAGTCCAGTTTTGTTGCTTAGTTCTTCCATGGAAGATAAATGCCTCTCAATAGCACTATCTCTTCTCTGTAGGTATTAATGCCTCATACAACTTAAGCAACATCATTTTCTGTCGTAATTGGAATTTTTATCTAATCCGTTTTAAAAGCATCAAAAGTTGATGACTGGAATTGACTTTTCAAAATATACTTGAATGGCAAAAGAATTTGGAATGTCCACAGGACTGGGAAAACAGGCTTGCATTGTAAACTTCAGATAAAACTTTTATAAAAGAGTCTTAGATAATAGAAGAAGACTTGAGAAGGCAAAGATGTGTTTGAGGACTCATTAACTTCATTACTGGGAGAGGATGGTGTCTGTTGAAGACAGCTTTTCATGCAGAAATTTGTCTGCCCAGTACTTTGCAGGCAGGTGCAAGCATACAAGCCAAGCTGTCTGGATGGAAAACAGCTGTAACCAGAAGCTCTGTGTATGCATTAGCATTGCCCCAAGGCTAAATAAACAGGCCTAGGGAGAGGCAGTATACATTAATGCTGGCTAACACTGTGCCTAACATATGTTTAGAACATCTGGTCAGTTTGGTACATAGACAGAATGAGATTACATACACAAAATACCAGAATGTAGGTATTCATAGATGAAGAAAACTCTGGAGCAGTGGATGTATTTCCTAGCCAAGTAGCTTGTATTTTCTTTGCATCCTCCCTGTGCCCCTGTCCCTGAAGGGGGTAGACTGTCTGACCTGGTGCATGTCGGTACAGTGAAATGCAGCTGATATTGGGTGTGGCCTCACTGATTCTTTGTATGTCTTGCCACATTTCAAAGATTCCAAATGTTGTTTCCCAGAACACATCTTTCAGAGTAAGGACTTTGTAGTCTTATCCTTGAAGACCCTAGGCATATGGACTCTACTAGCACTTGTGTTGTTTTGTAACTGCTGTTCAGGGTCCTGAGTTGAACTTCTGTTCAGAGTTCTGCTGCCACTCTACCCGTCATGAATGGGTTGTAAGTGGTGAAGTAAAAGCTCTCAAGCTTTTTTGTCCTTACTGAACCAGGCTTTTATTATGTGTGGACCTTCTCCTGCTTGGAAAATATGTGAACTGTGTGTCTTTCCATTCTGCACTTAGTAAAATGCTGTGTCTGTCTGCCAGTGGTGATGGCCCTAAAAAAATTCACACAAACATATTTCAGGAAATTTAGGGATAAACCTTGGCATGCTTTTGAATATAACAGCAAACAAAGCTATTACTTCTTGAGGGGTATTCACTACTGCTGACTTGAAACCTCCATTTATGCAATTCTCTTCTGTTTCACATTTATGAATGTAGACCACATAAATGACCTTTTCCTATTTTTATTGCATGCGGCACTTTTACTTGCCTGCTCTTCCTCATCTGTCTCCAGTTTTTGTCTCGTGTTAAACAGACTTTCATTTACTCAGGTTTTATCTTCCACACACTGCACTAAGCTGTATAAAATGTTGATTGATTGTTTGCAGAATGTAAGACTGCACAGAACTTTGGCCAGTCAATGTGGATAAAAGTGCTACCTTTGTCTAGTGTATTAAGAGAAAAAAAAGACCTCTCTGTGCACTATGCTAGAAAGAAGGATTCATACCTTATTTTGACTTGTTTGGTTAGTGCTTTAATATGAGTATTGCTTTGGATCTGTACCAGCAAAAGCAGATGTGGATCCAGCATTTGTAGATTAACACACCTGCCAAGTGCTGAGGATCAAAGAGAGGATAGTTGTTTGGGGCATGGGAACTTTCATTGAAAGCCTGATGGACTTTCCTGCATCTGATGTAGATCTGTGTTGGATATGAGAAGATGAGGCATGGCTCAGCTGCAGGCACAAGGGAAAATAAAAACCTAAGGAGCTGCTTATGAAAGTTTCCAGTGCTATTCTTGTTGGATATTAGGTAGTAACTTGACAGAAACTTAAGAAAGTGATATTTCTGCCTGCTGGAAACAACGAAGGGTAGTATTTGTGGAGCATTTTCTTTGTTTAGCACGGGAGAGATAAGAATTAGGATTGGACTTGAGGTCTTACTGTAAAAATTTTTAAAATCTTGTTTTGACTCCTGATATTTTTTGTTGGTCTTTTTTCTTTTTTAATATTACTTGTATTTCTTTCTTCATTTTGGAATGTGTTTAAAACATAGAAACATGTGTGCTCAAGGTTTATGTAGCATGTATAGAGACTGTTTTGTGTAGTGTAATAACATATTGCTCTTCGTAGTAAATCCAAACATTGGCATTTCAAAAATCAGATGGGTTTTTGTCAAGTAATATTCCTTAGAAGCTGAACACTGGTGTTCATTCTAACCACGGCAGAAATACATTTACTAGTTTTCATAGGCACAGTCAGGTAAGTGCAACACTTGGAACTGAAATGGTGTTATGAAAGTCTTCTGGTATCCTTCTTGCCATATGTTTGTATGTACATTCCATATGTTTAGAGAGGATGATGCACTTATTTGATCTGGCTGGTATGGATGCAGATGAGGCTGAGAAGTGTTCCAAATGTAGGTATAGATTCCTCGATTTGTGACTTCCCTCACAGGATCTTTGGCTAATCTTTGATGCCTCCAAAGGTTGCTCTGTAGTTGTTGCAGCTCCTCCTGTAGAACCAGTAGAGAATGCAGAAGCTTGTACCTTGTTCTGTAAGGTGTCTCTCACAGATGTAGTATAAGCCTTCACAGAAAGGCTAGAGTTGATAAACATATTCTGGTAAGCTTGTTATGCTATGTGTTCCCAAAGCTGTAACTTTTTAAAATTCCCATTTCCTATGTTTCTTTATGTCATTGATCTCTGTGAACAATTTCTGTCATCGAGCTTTGCTTTCAGCAGAGGACTCCCTCTTTTTAAACAGAGTGCTGCTGACTGTAGGCTTTGTGAATTCCTGGCAGCACTTTTGCTTTTTTTGGGCCCATGTGCATTCATGTGCTTGTCTTCCTGGTCAGTATCTTCTGAAAAGGAAAGAAAAAAATCAGATAAAACTTTTATAGTATTAGTGCTTCAGCCTTATTTTGACTAAAGGGCATTTGAAAAATTCTTATCTTTGATCACCAAAGACTGTTTTTCTAGGACCTAATTGTTACCTCTTGATAAATCCAGTGCTCAATACCATTGGTGTGACAGTGTCTTGACCTGATTGTGTCAGTCTTGAGCCTGTTTATTGGTATCCTTATTAAAATGGTGAAAAATAGTGTTTGAAATGCTACTAAAAATGCTTTAAAAGCTTTAAATAAGCCTGCCAGGCTTTGGAAAAGTCTGCCATCAAGAAAAAATACTGAGTAGAGTATTTTGAATATTCATACTGAATTGCACAACTTCTGTTTATATGCTTTTGTTTAAGCATAACTATTTTTGTTCATGTATTAAGTAATTAAAAACAGATCACAACTGCTGCAGTTCTGTTAAAGCTGCCTCCTAAGCATTGATAGAAGGATCCTACTGGGAAAAAGCCTTGGTGCTGAGGAAAGGCAATATTCTGTGATCTTCGTGACAGTGATTTCAACTTGAAATTCAAATTAGATTTAGGAACCAATTTGCATTTGCACACTGGGAGTTTTAATTAGGAAAACTGGATTGGAGCAAATTGTTAATGATGGTAAAGTTTCACAGCATTAGCAAGTCAAGTCATTCGACTAGCATTTTCCCCTCTCCCAATACTTCTCTTCTATTTCTGAACTAATTCAGTTTAAGACAATGTTGACTTGAAATCAACCCTAAATTTGAGTCCTACTAGAATCTTCTAATTTTTTTTAACTATCCCATTGCATTTTCTTGCTAGCAAAGGAGCTATAGCTACATGTCTGACTGCATTTCTCCTGCTGAAACCTGGCAGGACTACAGCTTGAAGATCATGTCAAGGCTCATTCCACTAGGAACAGAACAGCCTTGGCTGCTAGCCGTAGATCTGTCCCTATCCAGGAGATTTGCAAAGTGGCCAAATGCTGTCCTTTGCATACATTAATAAAGTGCTGGTGCTTTAGATATAACATCTCGACGATAAGTTGTTGTTTTTTTTTTTTCTTGGGGGGTGGGAGGGAAAAGGGAGGGCTCATTTTACAAGACTAAATGCTTTGAAGTACTTGGGATGGAGTCTACTGGGAAACAATAAGAAAATACATATTCCCAAAACAGGGACTCAACATTTTTCTTTCTTGTCGTTTTTTAGCTTTTCAATGAACAGAAATATACTCTGCTCTAGACATCATTTATTTAAGTTGTCCACTTCTTAAAAATATTTTGTAGTAAGGAGTTATCCTAGATTTTAATATAAACATACATGATGTACGAGGCCACACATTACTGCTTTCCCTGTAAAGGGCACTGCTGGCCTTGATTTCTTTTGTTACTTCTTTTAAAAACATTTTATTTCCAAGGCCTCCTTTGAGCTCTTGAGCTCAAAGGCTATGAATCCACAAAATACTTGTAGATAACCAAATTACTTCCCTGCAAGATTTGTACTTTGGAAGGAAGCAGATCTTGCCTCCTAGGTCAGAAAGATTTTGAAACTTTTTGTCTGGATATTTTTAAAGGCAATTGTTGCCTAAATGTCCTTCTTTTTTACCCTTGAAAGTGCTGAGGCACTGCTGTCAAATGCTAGGACGTGTCTAGGTGCTTGAGTGAGGTACTTCAAAGCTCAAATTCTGTAGCTTATCTCATGCTGGAAATATGTGTTCCAGAAGGACAATCAGAAAGGAGATGTAGATGTCTCTGAGAATAACTAATTAATCTCTTTTTTTTTTTCCCATTCTCATTTTGTTAATATGTCATAACTTTTCAAAAAGGGATAAACAGCCTGACTTTTACTGGCCTACAGTCACACCATGTTTATCAAACACAGATGAAAATTGCTACAAATCTCTTTTTGTAACTTTGATTGTGGCTTTTATAGCTAAAGGTAGTGTGGTGAAAATGTTTCATTACAGTAAGTGTGGTTTCACTTGCTTCCCTTCACCCCCTTCCTTAAGGATTTCTGACTGATTCCAGGGCCTCTTCTCCATACTGAGATAGCAGTTTGTTGCCTTCTAAAGAAGGGGGAAGACTTTCATGTGCTTTTCATGTTGTTTTTAATTTGTTTAGTTTTTGATCTAGACTATTCATGGCAACATTTTTGATTTCTTTAGATGTCTTGAAATTTGCTCCTAGAAGCAAAACATCAGTGCTCACAAACAAAGAATAAATTAGTGATTGAGGAATCTGATTCCACTGTGAATAGTGGTTCTTGATAGGAGGGATTACCACAATAGAATTGAGCCATTGAGGAGAAGTTTCTGGTATACTGGAGTGCTGCATATTGAGCTTCTCAACCTTGCACTTGTCATAGTCACTTACCGAGGAAAAACTTAGAAATAGTTCCCATTTTGTATGCTTCTGTTATATAATTTTTTTCTCCTTCTCTCTGAATTAGAGAGTGAAATTTTATGATGTGTAAGTTCTTGACTTGAATTCTTTATTGCTAACCTTTGTCTCTTCTGTTTCATAGGAGATGATACTTTAAAGATATGGGATATTAGACAATTTAAAAAACCTCTTAATTCAGCAGATGGACTACCCACCTTCTTTCCAATGTAAGTATTCTAATTTATTCCAACTAGCAGAAATAGCAGTATTTTTGCTGAATGGGGAAGGGTTCTGCTGGAGTTCTTAACCTCAGTTGTCTCTAGGTCCACAATTGTGCGGAGAGGACTGTACAAGGAGAGCTGTGCAGTGACAATTCTCGTCTATTTTAGGGATTCACGTTACTTTAAAAGGTCTTATTTTGGTGATATTTCAGTCTCATATGGCTTAAGTCTAATTAGATTAGTAACATTTCAGGAGGAGGCCCTTATGTGTGTAATAAGATATAGATGTAAATCTTATTCTTATTTAGTCTATAATTAATAAAAACAGAGCTGAATGAAAAACTAGACATAACATGAAGGTACATGATATGAATTCAGGTTACAGTGTCAGAAGTGCTGATTTTGTTTTGCTGCATAGTGCTAAATATTGTTTTCAATATTTTTATTGGTCTGATCTGCATTTCTATTGCTGTAATGCAGCCAAATCCCCTGAGGACAGTTTGTAATTTTGAAATAAGATCTTAGAAAGACAAGTCATGGATAGCTCAATCTTAACTGCAATTTGTAACACAGAGGAAAAATAAACAGAAAAATACTTTTGGCCAGTGTATAAACACACCACCTTGCATCACTGAAGAATGTATCATTAGCAAAACCAGATTTCATGTTTAGCACATTTTTTTACTTGAGACAGCCAGATTTTAAAGTACTTTTTTTTTTTTGTTTTTTGTATTGAAAAGCTTGCAAGACTTTTGAGTGGAGAAGAATTTTGCTGGGAGGGGGATTTTTATTGAATCTACCAGTTCTGCACATCTTGTGCACAACTGTAATAATAACTACAGCAATAAGTGACAGCTCACAAAATACTTTTCAAGCTTTGTCTGGAAAGGACTAAAAAGTAGAAAAAATTGTTTTAAGGAGTGCAATTTATATCTAAGTTCTTGATATGCTAATTATTTACCTGCCCAGTGAGAGTCTTTGTTTTCTTCAACAGGACAGATTGTTGTTTCAGTCCAGATGATAAGATCCTTGTCACAGGCACCTCTGTCAAGAAGGGTGGTGGCAGTGGGAAGCTGTTTTTCTTTCATCGTGAGACCTTCCAGAAGCTGTATGAGATAGAAGTTACAGATGCAGTATGTATTTTAGTTTAATCATCTCTTCAAAATATGAACAAAATCATATTCATATGCTTCTTTTTCCTTATACAGGTCATTACCTACTAACACTATTCTGATTTTCCTATTCCATGATTAGGAAAGATAGGGATAGAGTAATCTGAATAATTGTTTCAATTAATTAAAAAGAAATCCTAGGACAAGGTGTTTAAGCAGTAGAGCTTCCGTGCTCTGGTGTTAGCTTTGCATTTCTCAAGGATTTCTCTGAACCCTTCTAGATCTGTGAAGTGAGACAGAAATCCTAAAATATGTAGATGTTTGTGTTGTTTACTTCACTAGTTATCATGATGAAATGGCTTATTGTGATAAAACTAGACTTCATCCATGAGACCAGTTTAGTGGTTACTCTAGAATGTGTTTCTAGCTTGTCTAAATGCAACAATTTGGTACAAAAAGAAGGTATTAAGAAATCCATCAAAAACACCATTCTCACCAGTTACTGCAAAAACCTACAGCTGTGAACCTGTTGATACAGAAGAGTCTGTTCATGGCTTGAACTGGATACCTATTCCCTTATGCAGAGGGGAAAAGCTCAATACCATAGGTGAAAAAGTTCTTTTACTCTTGTGATATACAAGTAAACTTATGGGTGATAACAAACCCCATAAGGTGTGTTATTTCACCCATATGAGTGGGTGAAATTACAACAGAATTGCCACTGATAAGTGTGGCAATGTATGCTTATGTCCCTTTAGTTGTTGGAGTATTTCAGGTTATCGATTTTGTTGCTTTGTTTCAGAATACCATTCTCTCCTTTTGCACATTTTTAAGCGAGCACAACAGGTTTTTCTAGCACAGCAGACCAAACCTCCTTCTGCTGGGTGTTGTTCTTACACCACCACCTTTGTATTATCTTTACCTTTTGAATCCTGCTTTCTCCATTACTCCATCCCAAGGTAAAATGGGATCTGCTTACAGATGGATTTCTTATATCTATAATTTTGGTGGCAGCTGTCTCATAAATTAAAAATGTTGAATTCTTACCAAAGCAGAAAACACATGTTTTTTGCTAGTGCAGAAGAACACCTATTTTCATCTTAAACATATAATCTAAATAGAACGGGGCTTTATATGACTTTGGAAGTTTTACTTACTACTAAATAATTTCACCAAATACAGCAGAAATTTGCTTTTACGCTTTTCTCCTATGTAACATACTAAACCACAAACCAAGCTAAACTCATGAGAATTTCTAGAGGATTTTTATTTTCTGATACAAGCTTTATAACCAAGTATTTATAACTTTTTTTTCTGAGAGAAAACATGAATGCCTCAGTATCTCCTCTGAAACTTCATGACAGAGAAAAGAAAAACAACTACATAAGATAAAGTGCAACAAGTAGATTTTTTTTTTAGGAGCTCTTCTGCCCGTGGGCACTGAAAACAAAATAGTTTCATAATTCCATTCACAAAGACTCCTTAGAACTCCTTAGACCTGAGTGTTTGGAGGTGGTAATGATGGCATCTCCTTTTAGTAATGGTCATGTCAGTAACAGTGTGCAGAAACTTCACTTAAGCTCTAAGACTGCAAGAGGGAAAAGCTTGTCAGTGGTGGATCCTGTATCTCCAAAACCATTTAAATATTGAGAAATGCTGCTCGCCAGTCTTTTTTTGCATTCAAAGAAATTTTTGTTTTCATTTGGTAACTTTGTCTTCTAAGTCTTGGAAATTAAGGGTCTGTTTCCCTGCCAAGATAGATCATGCTACAAGGGAGTCCACAAAAGATTCCTTTGCTCTCAGTTTCCCTTAGAATCAAGAGCTAAATTTCTGTTCTATGTTTAAAAATGCAAAAGAGACATGAAACGGAAACCCAATGGTAAGAAACTGTCAACAAACAATTTCATTGGGGCCACTAATATAGTGAAATTTTAAGTATGTGTACAAGTCTAAGCAGGTTCGTAATTTTATACTATAAATTTGTATAGGTGCTGATACTTATATGGTGCTTTTTAAGACTGTAGTAAATCACTTCGGTCTATAGACTTTTAGTGCTGCTGGTTTTCTTCATTTGTAGTTATAAAATTTAAGACTGTCATTCTTCTGCTTTGCACAGTGGAAATGAAAATAATGGAACTAAAAGGTGAAGAATTTAGACAAATACTGATCTTATGACATAATTTTCAGTGAGTCAGCACTACCAATACCTGTACAAGTCTGTCTAGCTTATATCTTTAACTCTACACATCTAAGGAAAACACAGTTTAGCATATCAATCTGAATCCAAAAGAAGAAAAATTCCTATAAGTGGTCATACAAAATAAAAGCAGTATATTTTTTCAAGGTCTTTCTACTGTTTGTATCTTTTGGCTTTTTCATTAGTGTTCTTTACTTGTTCTTCTCAAATTACTGTGTTTGATGAAATATAAACGCATAAAGGCATGCTAAAAGCAAATGGATGTTCAAGAAGCTGGCTTTTATGTTCTGTAAGCAGTAAATGCTGTTTGTTGGAAAGATCATTGGTCTGTAAACTGGGAGATTAATATCTTGTGTGTAGTTTATCAAAGCATTTTTTTCAGCAGTGCAGTAATTACTTTCTTTCTACCGGCTCCTTTCCTAGTTTCCATTTTTTCCTTTGACTCTCAAAAATAGCAGTTAGCATTTAGCATTAGTGTAGTTAAGGTAAGCACATAATGTTATCCGAGACTTTAGTTTGTTTTCTGCAACCAAGTGTTACACTTCTTTACGTTTTCCATATTACCTAGTGCTGAAATACATAATTTTACTCTTTCTGTTTTGGGTTTTTTTAGGCATTACAGAGTTGAAGTTATGCTATGCTATATGTGTAATAAAAGCATAAGGGTGCCAGTGTCTGTCTCTACAAAGAGCCTGATGTGCTCTCATTTCTATTGAAATAATTTCAGTGTGATTTAGTCCATATTGCTAAAGAAAAAAGGCATCTTTAGTAACTTTTTGAAGGTAATAGTATAGCAGTTTAGTGGTAGAATGTATAAAATCAGAATAATAGAAAATCTACCGAGATTTTCTCAATATAGTATAAACTATTCATGTGTTACTTTTTAAATTTCACAAGGATTTTTTAAAGGGAAATGCCAGCAAGCCTAGAAAATGGAAAAGCAGTAAAGAGCAGTAAACATTATCTTAAACCTCCTTGGTAAATAGCCAGTGAAATTGGCCAGTGAGTGAACTTGGTGGGTAATGAGAAAATATTTAATGGGAATGTTTGACCAAAGCTGTGTCTGGCATTCCTTTCCATCATACCACACAAACCTTTTTTCACCTTTTCTTTCAAGTTTTCATGGGAAAATCCATTACTGTTTGAGAGCTCCTGGAGTGAAACTTTGTGGTTTTACTAATGGGCTATCAGTCTGATTAGTTTCTGCTGTTGTGGCTGGGTACAGAATATTAATTTGCTTTTTTCCTCTTGTATTAGTGTTTTGGGTTTATTGTTTCTCAGCCACAATCTGTGCTTAAGCAGCAGTGTTGTTGTGTCCACTTCTGAATGCCATCCCACCATGTCGGCATTGGGACTTCTATAGAATTCAAGCTTCCTAGAGAAATAGCAATGCTTTTTGAAGAAAACTAATGTCAGAAGAGCTGGAGACCACAGGCTCTGTCTCTGGCCAGTAGCTGGACAAGGTGTGAACAAGACAAAGACAAAATTGCTGGTTCTTCTCTGACCATCCTTTCTACTTCAGTGACTGCGGTTTTTGGGATATCTTGATGAAGATAGAGGAATTTTGCAGTTAATTCAGTGAATTCTTTCTTTCTTTCCCTGAGTTTATCAAGGAGAGAAAACACCCATTCTGCAGGTTATGGGAGGGTCCTTTACTTACTGCAGGTTACATCAAAATTGCATCAGGGTTGGAACTCCTGCCTCTGCCACTCTCATAAGAAAGCTGATGCTGTGTGTACAGTGCCCCAGCCTTGCTCTGGCTCAGTGTGTACAAATAAAATTGGAGATTTTAAGGGCTTTGTACTGTGACAGTGGTCATGTTTACTAAACTGTACAAAATTCTGTCTTTTTAATTTAATTTGAAAATATTCTGTTATGAATGTTTTCATAGTTTTTCTGTCTCTTTCTCTTCTATCTTGACAGTCTTATTTATGGAAGGTTCTTCCAGTCTCGTAAAATGTTCACAATAAAATAAGTTTATTAAACTTTCTCAATTTGAGCATTAGGGGCTTACTTAATCTGAAATATTAATTGCACACAGAACTTTTCTTTACTTAGTTTACATGGTTAAGGAGGCTTAAACTGATGGCAGGTAACAATACTGCCAGAATATGGGGGTACAGAGCTTAAGTCCAGAAACTCAGCGGCTGTTTCCATTTCTTTTTGTCAGGTAGTGTGAGAGGCAGGAACACCTGTAGCTGCTGTGGAATGAGGTCTCAGCTTTGGGATATGCAGTCTGGAAGGGAGATTTCACTGCCAGACAAAGGCCAGTGAGGGTTTATTCCTAATTCTTGCTTTGGTTATGCAAGCAAGAGATCTTCATGGGAACCAGTTAAAAATACCTAGTGTATGGGAAAAAGAAATGGGTACACAACATTTCCCCCAGTGTCAGTTTAATTTTAAGTGGCTGTGGATAGACACTTGAATCACTCTCACATGTCTGTCATTCATTTGGCTACTTCCAACAGATCACCCGGTAGTTATCCTTATTACAGACAAGATTGATCTTGGCAGCAGTAGCGTACTCATTTTCCCCATATGGAAGGGACAAGTATTACACCCCATTACTGCCAAGCAAGAATGGGCACTGAGAAAGAAAGAAAAAAAAGTAGTTGAATACTAGCAGGAATTGCTGATTTTTAATGAAAATTGAAGTAATAATTTAATATAAGAGTGAGCCGAGATTATGAGTTTGTGTACATTATAAAATGAGATGCGCAAGTTTTTAAATATCCCACAGAATATTGTAGATAAGCAGCAGTCCAAAACTATAGATTTATGGTTGTTTTGGGAAACCTATTTCTGTTAGGAGGACTCTGCAATATTTTCTTAGCTTCTCAAATATAAACAAAAGTTAAATACTTCTGAAAATACCTCTAAGGGATGTTTCAGGAAGGTCTTCTGAGATAAGCTATAAATAAAGCTTCTTTTTAGATGAAAGAATGAAAAGGAAAGAAAGAATAAGGAATATGAACCTTCCAGCATCCTTTATGCATGGTTGCTTTCAGATTGCAGTATTTCTTTCCTTGACCTTAAACAATATCATTTACTATTTATAAGGTACAGTAATATAGTAAAGGGCATTTCCACTGTGGCCCATTTCACTGAGATTTAAAGCTTTTCTTTATTTAAGAATAATAAATTCTTTTAACTTCTGCAAGAAACCATCATCCAACTTCTGTTTTGTTTTTGTTTTTAAAGCCATTTGTTTTATGTTTATGGAACATCCATATTTTCCACAACATATAAGTTAATACAATATTTAAGGCCCAGTAAATATATGTGTTTTTTTAAGTGAACAAAAACACCCTCTAGTATAAGAGTTGAATCACAAGAATGTGTTTTCTTTTATAGTGTGGTAACCTGTCAATTTTTATTTTCTGCTTCCATATATATAAGGACTATGTGGTCCTTCCTTTTGTGTATCCTGGAGCAGCATGTACTTTGTTTTAGGGGAGATGTCACTAGAGGTTTGAGGTATGCAAAGTAATAAACTGTGAGGGTTTTGTCCCTGTAACAGGCAGTGAGAGTGGACATGAAGGTTGTCTTCCTTAGTTTTATGATATATGAAAGTGTGGCTGTAATTTTAACAGACCAAGTGTTTGAAAATGCCTGACATTGCAGTTACAAGGGGAACAGGTTGCCACCTTGATTAAGTTACTATTTTATTCATCAAAAGAGGAAAATATTGTCCAGTGGCTCCATGCTCTTGTAAAAATATATTTTATAGCTGTACCTTGACAGTTGAGTGGTAGAGCATTGTTATCCATGTTTTCTGTGTTGAAATCCTTCTTTTTAAATAAGGGCCTCTGAAAATATTTTTAAGGTATTTCTGGTTTCTACATAGAGAATTGTAAGTTTTGTCCATTTCTGGTACATTTTCTATTGAATATTTCCACACATTTTCTAAGTCATGTTTCACAAGGGAAAAACATTAGTATTCTTTCTTCCACTACTGTATTCTCAAGAGTATTTTGAATCTAATGATAGCAGGTCACTACATTGTAGATACTCCCTAGCTTCCCACCTTATTTATTATAGTTGGCTCTTTTCCTTGGAAGAGCTCCAGGGGAATCTTGAATGTGAAGATTTTTGCAATTGGGGTTTACAGTAGATTTAAAAATATAATATTAGTACATTTCTATTATGTGAGCAGCCTTTTTTTAAATCAGAGCACACATAGTATGAACATGTGTTAACCGTATTTTTGCTCAAAAGAAGAAACAAGATGGAAGTGTTTGTTATTCAGCTTGGCAGACATTAGAAAATGGCATACTTCTGAATCTGTTACTTAACTTCTTTATTATTATTTAAAACTCAGCAGTTTTATAAGAGTTACAGAGTTTTATTCTCTCTTCTGGTGCTTCCAAGAGGCCGACCAGGTGTTTCCAGGTGGAGCAGCATGGCAAGCCAGGTAGATGGCTGTTGTATCACCACTCTGCTCTAAGACACCAGTGGAAAGAGATTGCAGAGTGTGCAGTAGGAATTGGCATCATTGTCAATGATCTTTGATAGTTGTATAGAAATGATGGTATTTCTGCAGATAAAATTGCTATTATCTACGGATTAGTATTTCAAGTTTCTGATTTTTAAAAATTTTTCATTTAAAATCCAATTGCTTAGAGCTGCAAAAAAAAATACCTGTTAACATGGGTGAAATGTGTTGAAACGCTTGCTTAAAAGTCTGTAGGGCCTATTTCTGAACTTCATGGAATATGCATGAGAGAAGTGTTTTCTTTTAAAGCATTGAGATCTTTGAGACAGATCTTTTCCACTGCCTCTAAGTTAGAATGTGTAGGGATCTTTCCTCATCATGAGACCTTTTGCATATTTTGATTCATTTTCCTCTCTATTCTTAAGTAGTGTATGCATTCTTGCTGGGATGTATAAAATAAAACATGGCAGAGGTTTTTTTTGTTTTTGAAAACTGTGAGTCACATAAAACATGTCCGTGAAAGTTTGTACAAAGACTAGATTCATATCCACTGCACAGCAGTCTAAATATTTGAAGTTTCTAAATGGTTCCACACCTTATTGTAAAATGGAAAAGCTTGAGAGCCCCTGCTTTAATATTTTTCCTAATTACAAAAGTTGTTTAAAAGCGGTAGTAACCAAACAGGAATGGGGAACAATCTTGTGGTAGTGGGAAGCTGTCTTCAGCAGTTGGCATCTAAACATCTGATGTTTTATTCAAAGACATTGAAACTGTATTAAATAAATGGAGGTCTTTTCCTGAAATAACTTTTGCATTTCCCTTCTCTTATGGGGAGACATATTGCTAAAGTCTTGCTAAAGGACTTAATGTGTAAGTCCTAGAACTGTGGAAGATAAAGGTGAAAGGCTACACTGAGGTTTCATCCCTCTATCCAGCCCAAGTTTGAAATTGCTTACCCCTCTCAAATACAAATATAATATAAGCTTAGGTAACAGATGATGTTAATTTGGAAGGTAATTTATTATAAGCTTCCTAAGTAGTATTTGAGCTCCTGTGCTGCAAGCGCAGGTGATACTGCAAGTGGTTCTTCACTGTGTGTAGGACAGTTTTATAGGAGAAAGGACAGAATAGATGTGCTAAATAAACTAGTTGCATGCATACTTGCACTGATTTTGACAGACAAGGCTTTTTTCAGAAAGACTGGAATTTGTAGTGATTACATTTAAGATAAAGACTCAGTTCAGTCAGAAGAGCCCCACTTAGCAACAGCTGGGGTCACCTGTCCTTATGGAATCCTTGACCACAGTCAGAATGTCATTTTACATGTTCGCTATCTTCCCTGCTGACATGTCCCTCATCTGACTGCCTGGACAGCCAAGTGTAGCGAATCCAAGCAGTGCTGTTCAAACAGAGCCCATCACATACCATCACAGCCACTGAAGCAAAGCTTTCACATGGGAAAGAGAGAGGGTTTGTTTAAGTTTTTCTTCTCCTGACCGAAAATATTTTCTTAGGTCAGCAGCTCCTGCTTTCACTTTTTTATTGTGTAGCTTCAGAACAGATTCTGAGGAATTACTTATTAGATTGTAGGTTAGGAAAGGGGTAAGTAACAAGGGCAAATACACAGTTTTTTCTGTTTAACCCCTATTCAGTTTTTAAGTATCTCCAGAGCTACACCTGATCTTTGAAGCTAAGGTTTCAAGATTTGTCGGGCAGTTTTAGAAGTTTGTGTCTGGTGTATCCTTTCTGCACTAGGACTATTCAGTATGGGTACCAGGATTCTTTATCTTCAACTGTGGAGTTTCATCTAAGTGTAGCACAACAGGCTCTAATATAGATCCTCATTAGTTTTCTGTTTTTCTTTTATAGCTGTTTTGGCCACTGTAGGCTGTAGGGATTCACCTGACCAAATATAGATGTCTACAGCTGTTCCAGTCACCCTAGGCTCCTTTTCTAATCAACAGAGGAAAATAAACATATTCAGACTGTGATTTTATCCCATCCTAAAATAGATCTCTCAAATAGGTTAGCTGAAGTCCACTGTAAAATGCTTATTTCCTCTCTGTTAACTTTAAAGGGAGACATTTGTAGGCATTTAAAGAATAGATCTCCAAAGATTAAAAGTGTAGACATGTTAAGTTTGATGAAACAAGTCCCACCTAAACTCTTCACTTCCCTCCGTGGGTGTTTATTGTCTTCTACTAACGTGCTGGAACATTTAATCTCTCGTTTCTGACCTTGCCAATAGAAAAGTAGGAGATAATGGGTTACTTTTGCATTCATTTCTGTTGATTTAAGAATTTTTGACTGTAGGCAATTCACAGGAGAAAAGCCTGCCAGTCTATGAAAGGCTTGTGCTAGCTGAGAGCGAAGCCTACGCTCTCTTACTTGCACCTGATTTCCCAACAATTGTCAAAACATCAGCAGCTTCACCATGGAGTTACTGAACTTCATCTAAAATGTAAGGCTTTTAAAGAAACATCAAATGCTCATTAATTCTTTTTTCATAGGTTAGAGATGTGTGAAAACCTAGGATTAGCATGTTTCCTTTCCATTTTCAGTATTTATCTTAAATTAGGAGTATTTTTTCCTAGTGGCTATTTGGAAGATCACTTTTGATTTTCTGTTTATAGGTGGAATGTTGACTGCACATTCAGCACAGGGGAAGTATGAATATTAGCTGTACGTCAGAAACATTCAGTAGAGATTTTGAGTTTCTCAGTGTAGTTTAATGTAGGGGTAGGAAGTAGATAGATGTAGTCTGCAAAGCAGATTTGTTGTCGGTGTTTTCATTTAAATAGTTTGCACCAACAGCCATGGGAGGAGACAATAATGCTGTGGACTTTGCCTAAAAGTCTGATAGCTGCTCTTAATTGATTAGTCATATCTGTTGTTTTGGAGCAAATGTATAAGCCAGTTGAAAGTCAAGAACACCAAAGAAGAGTGAAAATGTGTACCTGAAGTAAAAAGAAAGAAAAATGGAAAATGCTTATTCCAAGAGTGCATAACTGATATGGAAGCACATTTTTCTTCCCTCTTACCTGCATGACAGGAGAAGATTTAGTAATGAACTTGAAAAAGCTTATACATTATCATGAGTTATCTGAAAATACACTTTACATGAAATGTTCATTTTCAAAGATAACTGCATGGTACTTAACCTTAAAACTTAACTGTCTTTAGGGAGAAGGGGTAGTTTCCAAAGAAAACAGTGCCTGACTGAGAAGCACTAAGACCTCCTGAAGGAGGGAAAAGAAGTTAAAACATCACTGTAAAATATGGCCCCTCTAATTTATTTTTCATTTTGCAGTAGCAAGGAGAGAATATAGTCCTGTTGATTTAAGTGCTCTAGAAGTGTATGGTGATTCTTATTTATCTCCAAAATAGGAAAGTTCTTGGAATTTTTTGGAAAATGGTGAAATCATTATCATGCCGGTCTTGTTGCAATTATGACCCCCATATGCATACACATTTACGTGTCTGTTTAATAAAATTTTGCTAACAGAAAAAGATTAACTGTTATCATGGGGCTTGTTTCCATAAAAAGTTAGTGAGATTTTGTTGAGTCTCAGCTGAAATGCACCAAATAAAAACCAATTCAATGCTTTTGTACAAATCAGCTCACAGACATGTGAAATGTCAGTATAGGAATTCAAGAAGACAGTGATGGGCAGAAACCTGAATCTTCCCTTAATCTTTTGCAGCAGAGTGAAGGAGGATAGAGGCGAATAATGCTTTCAAGAGACATTCTTTATATATGTTCTTGTTATTTTGTTACATAATGAGCAACCTCATTATAGGCAACCATTTTGGTAGATTCAAAAGATACTAATAAGATTAAGTGACTGCTCAGGCTCTGAAATGCTTCAGAAAAATCTTTTAAGTTTAAGATATAACATTTATGTGAAGACTGTATGTACTCTGTAATTCACAGGAACTAGGAATACTTGCTGCATGATGCAGCATTAATTAATGCATTTATGGTTTTTCTCTTTATATGTTTTATCACGGTACATCCTCTCCGAAGCTTTTCACCATCCAGATAATCACTGCCAACGTGTGATCTCTAACCATTCATAGTCCCTCTTACTAGAAGTAATTAACCTTCCTGCCTGACCCGTACTGACCCCTCTGACACTCTGCTTCTGTCCTGGATCAGCTCTATCCACTCTGTAAAACTGTGTGTTTTTACCTGAAGTGTGGTCACTGAATTTTGCCTTTCCTGCTGCAGTCTCAAACCATCTTTATAAGCAAAGATCCAGGAAAATTCTTCTAGTCCTTGACATCAGTGTGTAGTTTTCATGACCTTACCAGCTTCATAGTTTCATCTTAGGGGGTAAATTTTCCACTCCTATGCCACAAATCATTTAAATCTTTTCTTGCTGACCTTGTAAAATGCCCTCTCTGTGTTGTTTACTCCTGTCAGGGTGTTGCCCAAGTACTCTGGAAAGTTTCAGTTGAGGTAATTAGCTTTTGCTTGCTGACAAATCTGCTTCAGTTATTCTTCACAGTGCCTGTCAAACACAGGGCTGTATTCCTAGGCCCATAAGTGTCCCATTCTGTGTTGCAGAAAATGAGGCTTCAGTTTCTCATTTAGAGACACTGCTGTTAACTCTTGTCAAAGCACTATTACTTGTCCAGTACCAGAAAAGCTGTATGTGTAGTTGCCTAGTGACCTCACCTAGATGGAGAATAACCTGACAGAAAAATTATTTGGTGTTGTTTACTGTTTACCTGCAGCAACAGCTCTGTTCACATGACTCAAGGGGAAGTATAGAGCTGAGAACAGACTGATAGGGGTGAGACTATTTGGGAACCACCCCAGAACTGCCTACAGACAGTGATACCCACCCACTGAATCTGTTCTAACCTCTTTCACAGTGAGAATCAAGAGGGTAAACTTGCAGTGTTTCTCTTTTGGGTAATATTTTTAATATTTTCCCTGTCTGTCCTCACAAAAATACTTTCACAGTGTTTTCCCAGTATTTCCCAATGCAAGCTACTGTGTTTGTATATGAGTAGACATTGCCAAAGGCTTTTCAGAGTTATTTAATTTGAAGAACTTAATGCTTTTGCCATAGCAAAAATGCAAAACAACTTTTACATCATTAGTAGTAATTATCTTTTGTAATTTTCTTATAATCACAAAGCTGGCCACATCAGTCTGTGGAAAAATTATTTTCAGGATTTTTTATGACAGGCTTCCAGGACTTCATGCTCCAAAAGCATAGTGTCCAAAACATTCAGCCGTCACAGAAATTGTTTTTTCAAATGTTGAAGATGTTTGTGTGATGATGCATTCTGCATTTTATCATTCTTCTTTGTTACAAGACATTCTCCATTTGCTAAGCTATGACCTGACATTTTACTACTTTCAGAATCTACATAGGTTTTTCTTGTTTTAAATGGAAGAAAATTATTTGCAGTTTGTGGTTGGGTTTTTAGGTTTTTTTATAGTAGGACTGGTTGTACATTGAAACAGGTCGCTGAAAGAGGCTGTCAAGTTTCCATCCTGGGAAGTGTTAAAAAACAAATAGAGTGACATCCTGAGCTGTCTGTAGTATCTGACCATGCTTAGAGAAGGATGGTTGGATTTATCATCTCCAGAGCTCTTTCCAAGCACAGCCATTCTAGAGTTGTAAATAATTCACTGTCAGTAGATGGGTACCTACCTACCTACATGTGCACATAGGCAAAGGCAGGAAAACACTTCTTCATCTGCAATTAACATACTTACTTGCCTGGAGACCTGGGAGGTAGGACCTTCTTTGAGATGGAATTTGATATATAGCATTTTCAGTGATAAAGATGTCTACCAGAATTACTCTAGGTGGAAGCAGTTGAGAAGTTAGATGCATCAAAGTATAAATGCTCTTTAAGTGTTAATTATTTTTGTGTGATAAAGATTCTCCTTACCCTTCTCTCCCAGTATTAAGAGCTAGCCTACAATCATCCCTTTGTTGTACAGTTAATGTTGTACAATTAGAATTTTGACTACTTTAGGATTGAATTATTGGAAAAAAAATTTAGGATATAGTTCAGGTATTCAGTATTTTAGTATTTTTGAAGAATTGTCAGTTTCTAAAATAATCTAAAAACCACAGAAGTATTTTTTATTATTTCTTATAAAGTAGGTTTATATACCAGTGGATTGATAAAATTACTTGCATGTTCAGAACTTGAGTTTGTTTAGTTTTTAACAAATTATATTCTGGGAACGTTTTATGGTTTAGAAAGATTTATAGGGCTACATTCAATGGCAGTTTCTTTTGCCTGCTCTGTAGCACGTGCCATGGTGGTTGTAAGTGTGCTGTGCATGTTTGACAAGTTAGAAACTCAGCAAACCCCATCAGGCTGAGCCACACTGTCTCAGGCTTGTTTTTGTTGGCTGGTATCCACTATCATGCTATAAAATACATTTACTTGACAGAAGAAAGTGGAGAACCACATTAACTACAGAGTTTAAAAAGGCTGGCTAACCACATGCAATAAATATTAATAAAAGAAAAGGCCACCCACCTTTGACCTTCAATATTTGTTACTAGCTCTGGTGTTTTAAAGTTACTTTAGCATTTTGAGCATTACATAACAATATGTAAGACTCTTACTTAAATCCAACAACTTATTAGCAACTCTGTATTGTGTGCTTCAGGTTTACCTCTAAAAATGTTGTTCTGTAGTTTTCTTGTAATAAGCAAACCAAGTTTATTTGTATCTGTAAGTAAATGGAAAAGTGTAATGTTGTATGTTGTGTGTATGTAGGAGGATGCTTTGCTGGGGAGCCTTGTAAAGAATGGCTGTTTGATTAATGAAACTTCATCCCACTCAGTTTGTCTTCCTAAAAGAGAATACAAAGCAGAAAAAAACAGCTTAGGAGAGTGTCATGCATCATCTTGTGGTAAAATGAAGTTCTGATTCATGATGGCTGAATGGGCTTCAGAATTTTTTCAATATTTTTAATGTTATGTGTCTGCTAGCATCAAAAAAAATGGAGGCTGGACTAAACCAGAAATAGTATGGAGCATTCATTGGGAAGTTGGAGGGAGAATAAAGGGAAGGCTAGAAAAGGGAGCATTGTTCCTTGTTCCGTGAAATACTAACAAGATAATGCATTTTGCTAGCTCTGGATACATTTGTTACATAAGTGACACAAACCAACTTCAGCCTTGGACAATATCCATTTAAGGCATTACTGTGTGTCAAAAATAGATACTTTCTTTTGTGTTTTGATGAGATGTGTTGTCCTTTGTGGCAGATTATGCCCACTTTGGCTCTCTGGAGTCAGAAGTTTGAGTCTTAGGGTTTCTGTGCTGTCCTGCTGAATCAGAGTGAGAACAGTACTCACATGGAGATTCAAAGTCACATGTAGAACAATACTCTTAATGTCTGAAAATGAGTTTCCCTGCTGACCAGAAGGGTGACAGTACCGTGAGACATTGGCTTCAAATACCAAGTTCTTAGTGTTGTGGGGAAGAAAGAAGCATGACTGAAAATCAGCATCTCTTCCGTTTCTGTAGTCAGCAAGTGAAAAGTTCAACAGTGTATGACAAGGGAAAAAACAGATGAAGTGATGAATGAAGTGGAAGAATTAAGAATTAAAAATAAGAGTACAAAAGACGTGAGGGGCCTGAATTGCTATATCTTATCTGAAGCACTTAGTTTTTTCTCCTTCAAATCCCTCTTTAACTTTCCATTTTTATTCTGCCCATGAAGACCTTAGCAGCAGATGGTCTGTAGAAACCACTGGTTATCACGCTGTCACCTGTTTTTATTTCCTTCCCTGCCTACATGCTGTTGTTGTCGCTCCTTTTACATTGTATTCTACTCTGGAGTTATTCATTCATGTATTCACATGCTCATTCGTATGTTTAAGCTTGGTCCTGCTCCAATGTGGTGCTCTCTTAGACAATGTGAATATTAATTCTGAGATCCAGATGAGTGACCAACTAACTGTCAATATCTCACTCTGTTTCAGAGTGTTGTGCGTTGCCTTTGGCATCCCAAGCTGAACCAGATCATGGTTGGTACTGGAAATGGTTTAGCCAAAGTGTACTATGATCCTGTCAAAAGCCAGAGGTATGTAATTATGATTTATTGTTGGGTTTTTTTTCCTCAAATTTAGCCTGATTCTGTGATTTAATGATTATACTAAGAAATGGGTAAAACTGGTTTGGTAACATTTGTTTTGCAGAGTTCTACTTATTCAGCAGCAGTGGAAAGAGAAAAAAATACCCCAAAATGTTTGCTTATGAAGAGTGGCACTTTTTCCACTGGGCTTTTCCTTTGCAATATGCTGGCTGTTCTACCTGAATTTACAAGTGCTTTCATTTTTTAATTGCATGAAATCTGCAGAAAGAACAACCTTTCATCCTGTCTGTTGGAGGTTGCCAAGGAAGTGTTAATGAGTCAGTACTTATTGTATTTAGGTTTTTGTATTGTATTCAGGTTTCTTAATGCATAATTTCTTCCTGAAGTAAAAATCTTGTTTAGAAGCATCAGACTTCAGTGCTAATGAAGTAATGCTGGAGGACCCAATTTGCCAATGTGCAAAGCAAGGAAACACATCCCCACCTTTCTTTTAGTCTTATTCACCACCCTCATTTATCACATGAGGATTTTGTCTGTACATATAAGGGAAAGGTGGTACTGATTTATCAGACAGGACTTGCCAACCTAGGATGAAGAGGGCCTAAGTAGAGGGCGTATAAATACTTGTTTCATGATTAATTTTCTTTTGCCATCTGGATTGGCTGGAGAAGTGGGGCATTATTCCTTCCTGTCATCCAGGAGGAAATGTACAATTCATTGATACTGACTGGAATAAATAAGGTGTTCTTCCTATGTATGTGGTTTGCTGCCATCCTAAACCAAACTGAGTTCATGTTTTCTGGATACTTACTGTTACCTGGACACTTCTGTGCGAAAATAAACTCTGGTTTACAAGATTATCAGAAATAAGTTTTATTTTTCTGATTTTGGCAGTTTAGAGAACATGGAAGTTGATAATCATTTTTTGGACCACAGAGTCCTAGCGCAGTTTTGTGCCTGGTTTATTTCCTGGTATGTACCATGAGGAGGTAAATACCACTGGTTTAAATCAATCTTGATGCAGCCAGGCTTATGCAGTCTTTCCTGCCTCAGTGCTACAGGCACCTCTGGTTAGATAATGGCCAACTCTGCTGCCTAGGAAGAATTATATCAGGAGCAAATGAGTGCCCAAGTTTGGAGAGCAGCACTTGCAATGTGCACACTAAAGTACTGTGGACAAATGAAGCGTGAAATGAATCTTCCACCCTTATTTCTGCATGTCATATAAACTGCTCTGAACAGAAACACTGTAATCTCCCTACCCTCCTTCACATGAGCATAAACAGGCAAAGATACACACATTCATGAATATTTAGAGTGCTGTATAATTTTGTTGAGACTGTCTTGAATAAAAACTGGTTTCTGTTTGGTATAGACAGACTAACTGAACTGTTCTGTTTCCTCCTAGGGGAGCAAAATTATGTGTGGTCAAAACAAAACGAAAAGAGAGACAAGCAGAGACTCTCACGCAGGATTACATTATAACACGTAAGAAATTTAAACATATCTTTGTAGTAGAATCCTTAGCTCATTCTTAGGTTTGAAATTATTTTCAGATTGTTTAGCTTTATTTTTTTCCTCTAAAAGCCAGTCTTTCATTGAGCATTGATCACTGTTGTCATATATTGGTGCTTCATACAAATTTTTTATAGTGTTGCACAAACAGAAAGGTATATCTAATCTGTGTGCTCCGTGAAGTTGTTAATAATGGTTGGTTTCTTGATTGTAACGCTTCTGAAAGCCTCAAAAATTTTGGATCATTTTTACAGCTTTAGTTTTCCATAACTTAATTGTGCAAGGTAGATGGGTTTAGGAAGAATTTTGCCTCTTTGAAGTACCAGTGGCAAAATCAGAGATGGGAGATAGGTATTGAACAAATAACAAATGATTTTTCAAAATTTATAATTTACTGAAGTTATACAGGGTTTAAAATAGCTTAACTATCCCTAGCCTTGGGGATTTTTGAGCACTCATGTTTGCAGTAGGGATCACTGACACATAAGAAATAGTTATCATTGCTAGTATAAAATGTTCAATGATCTGCCTTTTCTCAAAGACAGATTTTACAATGGAATGAGGGAATTAACTGAGAGATCTTGACTGTCCCTGTTACCATTGCCCTGTGAACTGTTTCCTCATGTGAAATGAGAGCAGTCACATGGTTGTGGTGTCCTGCTTCTCTTAGTCCTCCTCCAGTTTCCAGGGCGTTCAGTTCTGATTTCTGGTAGTCTTGGTTTTACCCATATGAAAACCATTTCTCTATAAAACAAACAAGTTGTTTGGCAGCATAATAAACATAAAGAGGTTTAGAATTAGGAAGTTTGGGCAGTCTTGGTAACTAGACCCATGTCAAGGCACTTTGGTTCCGGGTTCCCGTCTTGGGCACTTTCCATCCACAGCTGTCTCCAACCTACCTTAATGCTACAGATGTCCAGCTACAGTTTTTGGGACCTCAAATTTAAGTAGCAACTACCAAAGATCAGGGGTATTTATCCTCACTGGGTGCTTTTAATGCATACTTACAACATCCTTCATTGTAATGCTTTGTGTGCACTGTCATTAGTGTTTATATTCTAAAGAACTTCTATGATTTTTTAAAGCAAATTCTGCTTAAAATCCATTGGAACTTGTGTGTTCAATGGCATTTATAAATGTCATTAAAAGATGTAGGTCCCAGTTATGCAAATTTTTGGGATTTTATCACTGACTTTTAGCTGATTAGCTGTTTCTTCCACATAATTTTGAAACTAAACAAATATGCTTCCATATGCATCAATGCAGAAAAACGTTGTAAGGATTTACTCAGCAAATTTTTAATATTTTGCATATTTTTAAACTTTCTAGAGGTTAGATGTCTGTCTTTTAAGTTTACAGATAGAACAGGGAAGACCTGAAGATCTCTGAAGTGCTTTTGCAAAGTGAACTGACCCTTTTTTTCTTCTCTTTTTTCCCCCCTTTTTTCTTTTAGTTTTTTTTTTCTCCTGATCAGATTTCTTGTTGCTCTTTAATATCAGAATTGCCTGTAATGGCTGCTTAAAATGCAGGAATGTTGTTTTAAGGGATTAAGTGTCACTTTTAAAACATAGGAATACACAGCATGGTTTTCCCTTAGACAACCTTGACTCCACAAATGGCAAAGGCTTGGATCTGTGTGTTAGTCACCTCAGATGCTCTGTGGAAACTGATCAAGCTTAGTGCCTGCCAGAAAATTGTCCCTGGCGTTTCATACTTAATGAAATCTGCAAAAATAAAACTTAAAACATTTGTTTCCAAAGATCTGCCATGTGTCACCAGACTGTGACTTCAGTCAGTCTAATAAATTGAACAGGCTTACAGAAATAAGCTGAAGACTCAAGCTGATAAGTGCCTGAATGCTCCCTGATGGTTTTTTAAATTCAATATAGAGGTGATCTTCCTAAATTTAAGATTTGTTTGGTTATTTTTTGTCTTTATTGGATCATTTGACTGCTACACAATTTCCTGGGTTTGGGGAAACAGTAGCAATGAGCACACCTGCATGTGACATCTAAGCCTCTCTGTAAGAAAGCCCTGCCCATTCATGTGGTGTTTCTCTGTTGCTGACAAATTACTCTCTTGTCTGAGTGGATCAAAGCCATTACTGTGACTCAAGATAACGCTTTTATGAGGAAATAGAAGCTCTAAATCCTGACAATTTAGCCAGTCTTTCACAGGTACGATATTTTTCCAATGGTGATTACTCTATTATTTAAGAAAGAACATGATTGTGACTTCATGTGCATAAAGTTACATTTGGAATCATTGAGGGGTTTCTGCTCCATTCTTTATCATACCCAAGAATGTATCAAGCCCTTTGTCATGCTCTTAGAATATGAGAAAGCTGAAGAAACATGGGAAGTTCAGAAGAGAGTAACTGATTGGTCGCAATGCTAATAATGACAGGTATGAATGAAATATGCATAAACCGTGCTAACAGTACTTCAGATGAGAGGCTCCTACTTGAAGGAACCCTGATATCTGATTGTTTTCATCTGCTAAAAATTCAGCAGAAAGAAATGCCTGAAAATACAACTCAGTAAACCACTGTTTGGATATGGGATTACTGCTCCTGACACCTCTTCCATTGCAAGAAAGAATCCAACTCTTTGCATTTAAAATGTTAAAAAGAAAATCTAATTTCTAACATTTCATTTTGTCCAAACTCTGACCCTTTAGCCCACGCGCTTCCAATGTTCCGTGAGCCACGACAGCGAAGCACGAGGAAACAGCTGGAGAAGGATAGGTTGGACCCCATGAAGTCTCACAAACCTGAACCTCCAGTAGCAGGAGCAGGTAATCTAGGCATAGTCATTTTGAACTGTTGTATGCCAAAGGGGCCATCATGTTTTGGTTCTACACTCATTTGGATTTGCATTTTTTGGGTGATGACTCTACTCCATAGATGTATGGGCAGTGTCCAGCACTTTAGGACATTGATGTCTCATTGGAGTGCTTGCCTGCAAAAAATTAGTAATTACAAAGGCTTACTTTGAGTTACATAGCCAGTAAAACACTCACCTGAATGCAGCCCTAAGTTAAACCCTTCCTTCCTATAGCATTAAATAACCTCTTTGTATCAGGTCACCGTTGCAGGTTCTGCATATTTCTTAAATAATTTTCTCTTCGTGCCACAGGTCGTGGTGGCCGTGTTGGGACTCACGGGGTCACCCTGTCATCATATATAGTCAAGAACATTGCCTTGGACAAGACAGATGACAGCAATCCTCGAGAGGCCATTCTACGTCATGCAAAGGAAGCGGAGGAAAATCCATACTGGGTGGCTCCAGCATATGCTAAGTAAGGAAACAATTAAGAGTACAAGTCATATTTCTGGAGGCCAGTAGGAGTTTAGTTAAAATAGATGTTTTTAATGCTATACTTTGCCTTTTTTGGATTGCTGCCACAAATATCTGAACCAAGAATATACTCTTTTATAAAGATACAAGTTTCCAGGAGGTTAAATTGTTGAAATTTCACATTTCCACTTCTAAAATATACCTGCCAGTGCTAGAAGTTATTTTAAAGCCTTCAAAGTTGATTTGAGTTTAGAATCTTCTCCAAATCAGTGTCTTAAACTGCAGTATTCCTTTTAATAGGGTACTGTCCCATTGGTATATTGAGATGATTTTCCAACACATCCTCTAGTTTTGACTGATTCTTAGATAACACCTTCAAAATATTTATGTGGTGTTATGATAGGATGATTTCTCAACTGTTACAAGTTTTTATCTGAATTTTTGCTACATGAGGACCCAAGTAACTGCCTGAATTAACTTGGTTTTAAAGGTACAGCAATATTAAAAATTGCAGCTGATAAAAATTAAAAGCTGATAAAATCTCCCACCAAAAATTCAACATAAAGAAATAAGTTTTCAGGTGTTTCATAAGTTAAAGAGCCTTATCAAGATTTCTGTGGTAAAACCTTTGTAAATCCACAGAATCTCAGCTTTTGGATGATGATATTTGTTTTCTGACTTGACCCACATGTTCACAAAGATAACTAAGTAGCAGTTCTAAAGCAGCTTGAGGATGTCAGCGACCCAGCCTAGCTTTGAGCAGGTAATTAATAAGTATGGTACGCTGGTAATTGATAAGTATGGCATTTGGTGTTATACATCAAACCCCAATGCATTATAGAGTATCACTCTTGATACCAAAGATGGGATATTTGAAAGCCTAATTCTGTAGCAATTGTTGTAATGAATATGTTAAACACTGATTTTTAATTGTTTGATTGCAAGAGAGGAAATATATTCGGAATGTGTAGGCATCTGGTTTTATTTGAGGAATCCATTCTCAAAAGTAAATACAACCAACCACACATTCCATCAGGTAGATAGACACTTCAGCATATTTTTTGCTTACTAACTTCATTGATTGTATATTAAGTTTCATCCCCAGCACCTGCAGTGTAGTAAACATGAAAGTTTTAAAACAATGCTGTGTTAGAGGAGGCTTACTGTGTCAGGTGGCCAGATCTTATTACAGTTCCTTGTTAAAGATGTGGCTGCAGGGGAAGAGGAGAGCTGGCTGAGAAGTGGGCAGGATGCAAATCCAGACTGCTATTAATTTACACACCAGACGGTGATGTGTATGTGGGGGAATTGGACTGCAGCCAGCAGCACGCTGCCTTGATGGCTTTGTCAGCTGATAAATCTCATCCTGGTGAGGATGAGAGCCTCAAGCCACTATTCTTGCTTTAAAAGCTTCAATTTCAGACACACTCTCTGCAAAGAGCATTAAAAAACTCCCAAACAATAATAAGATTTTTAACAATAACAGCAATAGCATACTACTACTACTACTACTACTACTACTACTACTAATAATAATAAAACCAGCACTAATAATAATGCTAATAATATCTAATACAATGAAATGCAGAAACTTGATTGTGTTGTGTTCTTAGTTTTCAGAAATTCAGGACTATATAATAGCACAGCCACATAAAGCTGTGCTATTATAATGTATACAATACAATAATATATGCTATTATAATTATATCCTACATCTGATTTTACAAAGCACGGATATTTAACCTGTTCATAAAATGCATTTTACAGATGTACTTACAGACTTATATTTAATAAAAAACAAATTGCAAGTAATTGATCCAAATTACCATGGAAACCATACTGGTTTGTATACAGGACAGGTGCTTTAACTTTAGCATAAGTTACACTATAGATTAAGGAAGGGTGATATTCTGATACATTTTAAAAATCATATACTGTCTTAAGACCTAAAAGCCATACACCCAGTATGTTTCATTTCATTAAATAGTGTTTATTCTTTTACTACTTTATTCTTCTGCTACCAGTTTTTCCACATTTCTTGTAGTAAAGTCTTACTTAAACATGGTATAAAACTATCCACTTGATATATCTTTTGTTTGACAAGGCTTTTGGTCCTGTGCTGTCTATGCACATAAAGTATTCACTCTCCTTCTTCAGAAAATGTGTAAGGAAACTATAGGTGCTTCATTTTCTCCAGTGATAGTTATTAAATAGTTTTAGACTGAGAAGATTAAGAAATGCTCTTTTCTGGTTAATCAGGTTTCATAATTTGGAATATGATGACTGGATTGATTTGCCTTGTGTGCCTTTGTGATTCATAGTGGCTACATCATTCTCAGTCAGTTAACAGATGTAATGCTTTTTTAATTGTATATGAGGGAGAGTGATTTTTGTGCATGGGAGGGTAGTGACTGGACAAGGGGAAACAGTTTTAAACTAAAAAAAGAGAGATTTAGATTAGATGTTATGAGGAAATTCTTTATTCAGAGTGTAGTGAGGCACAGAACAAGTTGCCCAGGGAAGTTGTGAATTCACCATCCCTGGAAGTGTTCAAGGCTAGGCTGGATGAGGCTCTGAGCAGCCTGGTCTGGTGGAAGGTGTCCCTGCCCATGGCAGGGGAGTTGGAACTGGGTGATCTTTAGGGTCCCTTCCAACCCAAACCATTCTATGATTTTCACTTCAATGAATTTTCTAAGAAATACATGACTTCTGTTGGTTTATGCATTCTGTGTAAAAATATATCTCTTTTTTTTTTGGAGTTAAAGGTGCATAATTTACTCTGGAAGCTGAATATTCATTTGTATTATTTATGACTTGAAAAGTGTTTTAAGCTTGTTATCATTAGCTTGACCTTTCTGCTCCCCCTGACATTTGAGCCAAAGGACGGGGAAGTATGTAAGAGGCAAAAGAATTGGTGAAAAACAGATGCTGCTGAAAAGGATACTGGGGGTGATAAGAAGTACATGCTGAATCAGGAGATGACATGTCACAGAAGCCCAGTGTGAATAAAGTGTCAAATAAGATATGATCAACACAGCAGAAAAGTCATAATGGATGAGGAATAAGGAAAAGATCTTGAGATTTCTCAGGAAAAGGCTTGTTAGTGTCCTTGGCAAGAGCCATTCCACTGGAGTGAAAGGAAAGGAAGGACAGATTGAAGATTTCAAGTAAAGAACTACAGGAAAGGAACTTGAGGCATCAGTTGTAAATGTTTGAAAATTACATTCTTTGTGAGCTGTTTGTTTTAACACAGCTGTACAGATATACTATAATGACTTCAGATGTCCCTCTGAAGGATCAGCAGGAATTACTAAGCATTGTAGCTGAGTGCCTAATCAGATGCAGCTTTCTTCTGTACCAGAGAGAAAGTGAGGGTGAAATTTCCCTCCTCAACAAGGTATACTGGAGTTAGCACAAATACCTTTCGTTTCACTGATGTTACCCCCATTTTGCAGTCTTTTTCATTGCTGTTTGTCACTGTCAAAAGGGAATGACTTGAGGCAAGAGTCTCTAGCTGTGTTGTGTTCACTGAACTTTTTCTCAAGGGCAGTGCCAGTCTGTGAAGTGTTAGTCATGTAATGGCTCGAATATCGTTAGATGAAAAATCAGGACTAAGCAGAATGTCTTGCAATAGCAGCCTTGTTGGCATGCATTGTTATTTATCCTAAACATTACTTTGTAAATTGATACTTTTGAGAGGGAAGCCCCTGAGATTTAGAAAAGAGTCAAGATGGTTGGTGGGGTAAAGAACAAAAAAGACTCCTAATGTGAAAACTTTAACTTTTCTGTCTGGAAGTGACCTTTATGACATTATTCTGGTTTCCATGCATACTTGAAAATCTTTTTTCTTTGTTTCAGTGCAATATAAACACAAATTTCAGAAGTTACTTTGACATGAGTCACATGTTGTGATATGCAGTTGTCATCTCCAGCTGGTTGTGCTGCTGCAGTGTTATTTATCTGCTAGTCTATTATCCTCACATGTCAATGAGCTACTTTTACTGGATCCCTGAAAAGCAATTAAGAAAAACCACCCATAACCAGAGGGATTATGGTGACTAAAGCAGTCTTCATGGCCCCTGGAAATTTTCTAGAGGTCTGCATATCTGAATATCTTGAAAACCACTGAAGTAAAGAGAAGCACATAGTATAAATAAATCATGCTAGTTTGTTTTCCCATTTTTGTTTGTAGCCTGTTACCATAACCCACAATAGGAATGCATTTTTCAGTGTATGAGATACTGGTTTCAGCTGACAGTCATGTGGAAACACAGGATCATAGAACAATTTAGGTAGGAAGGGAATGCCTGAAGTCTTCTAGTCCAAGCTCCTCCTCAAAGTGTGTTCACTGCTCAGATCCAGTTAGATTTGGTTTGTTTAGGGGTTTGCTCAACCAAGGTTAAATGTTCTCGAGGATGGAAATTCCCACACCTGTCTGGGCAGCCCGTTCTCGCAATTTGGTTGCCAGGCTCAGTATGCCCTTACTAAGTCCGTGCTGGCTCTTCTCTGCCACCTCATGTCCTTCATATATCTGGAAATGCCTTCCACTGGGATTCATTACATAGCTTTCCTGCAAACTGAGGTTGTGTAATTCTCCAATTCCTCCTTTTTCCCCTCACAAAGATGATAATCACTTTTTCTAGCCATTGAGACCATCTCCCAGTCACCATTTCATCTCTGTGATGACAGAGTGCCCTTGCAATGACATGGGCCGGCTCCCTCAGTACCTCTGGATCCCCCCATGTGATACGGATTTTTACAAGTCCAGTGAACTACAAACTGTGTCTTCCTCTTCCTGTTGGAAATGTCTCAGTCCCTACCAAAGACTCTGCTATAGTGTAGGAGTGCTTGCAGGCCTGAGGACAGACCTTTTCAGGGAAAGTGGAGCCGAAAAAGGCACCAAGTGTCTTGGCTTTTCCCATATGCTATGTTAATGGTTTACCTGCTCAATAAAGCACATTTTCCTTCACATTCTTTGGCTGTCAGTGTAGCTGTAGAAATCCTTTGTTCTTGCCTCACATATCTTTTCTGTTTCAGTTCCTTCTAAGCTTTGGCTTTCCAAAGCTTTGGCTTTCCAAAGCTTAGTTCCTCTGTGTTCATGGAATGCCTCTGTTCCTTTTAGCTGAGGGTGTCCTTGCCTCCTTTGTGTTCTTCCCTTTTGGAGTTTGTGGTTTGTCACAGTCAGATCCTTATGCATCCCTGCCAGGCTGCTGCCAGGCTATACTTTCTGCAGATGAAATGTCATCTGTTTTGAGGAGATTTCCTCAAATATCAACGAACTTTCCTTGGGCCTCTTTGTCCTCTGTAGTATTCTGCCATGGGATCTGCCAAACAGATCCCTAAAAAACTGAAATCAACCCCCAAAGCCGAGTATAAATAAAACTGAGAAATTTGATGGGGAAAAAGAACACAGCCCTCAGAAATAAGAATACTTAATAGAAGAAAACTTGTTTTGATAATTTTTGTAAGAATTTTAATCATACAGCAAACTCCTACGTTTACTACGGTTACTAAGAAGAAAAAAATTGTGTTTAAATTAGATTAAATGATCACTGCTGATAAAGCAATAACAAAAACAGTGTTTTAAAATGGTCAGGCATATGAATCACCCTATGTGCCTCAGTCACAGCTATGTAGTTTGTGGAGTTGGAACAGTTTACATTTCAGCTGAGGCTATAGCTATTTCATGGTAATTTTAAAAAGTGAGGTAGCAAGCAAACTTGGCTTCCTCTGCATATTTTTGCTTTAGATGAATACCTCTAGATTATGGTATGGTTTCTCTCTTTTTTTTTTCTTTTTTTTTCTTTTTTCTCCTTCTTCCCGTACCTCAGCTTTCCTATACTCAGTTGACCTTTTCTGAAGTCTGTATGTTTTTCAGTGCCACTCACATCCTGGAAAAAACTTAGGTTTTGCTGCTTGTTTCACAAATTTATTCATTCCTCTAAGTTGAAAATGTTTATCTGAATTATGACAGTTGCAGGTTTGTGGTCAGAAATTATGGGCTTCCCCTTGATTAGTTGTGCTTTACTAATGAAACTCTTAATACAGAGGTCATCCTAGAGGACATTTAGATACTTTTCATCTATTTTGGTGAAAGGAGGGTACATTGCTAAAATGGGCTAAATAAACCTTTATCAGTATGTGTTTGTCAGAAAAAAAGAGAAGATTCCATACATTCTTCCTTTTCAGCAGCTAGCAAAATCCAGTATTCAACCAATAAGGCCTTCATCCCTGGTGTCTGTTTCAGATGCAATGTTGATTTTTTCCCTTTTTTTTTCCCCCTAACTTCTTTCTTCAGCAATGGGTTAAGTAGAGTTTATATAGGTATTTTATAATGAAGTTGTAAAACTGGAAAATACTTTTAAATCTCATTTATGCTTTCCATGGGCAGGGATAAGGACTCATGGAACTTCCACAGTATAAGTCCTCATCTGGGTGCAAGGTCTGCTACAGCCTGCACCCAGGCACCACGTGGCAGTCGGGGTTCTTCAGTAGGGCCATCTCTGGAATTACCAGCATGACCCTTTCCTCCATGACAAGCTTGGAGGATGGAGGGGCAGGCAGGGCAATAGAAAGATCGTGCATGTAAGGGGAGTTGTCTTTGACTAGTTTTGGTGATTTTGAACCTATTTGTGTCACATATTTAACAAGTGGAGAACCTGCTCCATAAGAGCTGATGGCTTGCTATTACAAGTCAGAGGCAACATGGGATTTTGCCTATTGTGCTACGTAAGGCAGGCACAATTTTGGTAAGCTTTATGCATTTTGTAGAGCTTGCCAAATAACAGTTGTTTTAATAATGATGCTTCACATCCTTAGACTGGTACAAAAACATTAGCTAATGTAGTAATGAGATGATGACTGCCTTAGGTGCATTTTATGCGTTGTCGTGTTGAGAAGTTGAGCACAACCAGCATCAGAAATCTGATAGTTTCAGCTCTGCAGTGACTGTGCTGAGAATTAAGTTGGAAAAAGGGACCATGCAGTTGTTAAACTATAAAACAAGGGATCTGAATGTCCAAACAATTTATTGAATTGCTACTTGATACTGTGTTAATTTAGAAAGGAATCAGTAATTACTTTTGTAAAGTTTAAGTGGCATTTAAAGTTCGCACAAAGAGTGGAGGAATTGATTCCATCAAGCTTGACTGTCAGATACACTGTGTTCTCATATGAAGATAATTACATTTTTTATGTTACAGTAGTGTTAGATAAAGTCTCTGGGGAAGAAGCCGTTTTTTCATGCATAGGCTTAGCCAGAAACCTGGCTTAGCTGTTCTGTTTTCACTCACTGGCTGTTGTTGTTCTACAGTGTATCAAAAGGGAAGTTTCTTTTCAAAAAGTAATGGAATGAGGAGAGCAGTGGCTCTGCTTTTCTAGCATGGAATTAAATGTATTTGTTCCTCACTTCTGTCTTGATTTTGGTCATGGAATATACAGATACTGATTGTAAGCTAATGAGGAAATAACACTTGTAAGATGTGTGTGTTTGTTGTGCTTGTTTGTCTGTGAGCTGCAGGTTTCTTCAGTTCTGAGAAGGTTAGTTGGTAGGTTATTGTCAAAAAAAAAAAGGTCAAGCTTAGTATGCTCTTTTTTTGATTTTTGATATGTATCTATTTTGTTGTGTCTAGTGCCTGTCTAATACAGTTTCTGATAAAGTATTGTAGTCTGACCATTATTTTAATCTTTTTAATGTTTTCTAGAACACAGCCAAAAACAGTTTTTGCAGAAGTGGAACCAGAAGATGATGAAACAGACAAGCCAGAGTGGAAAAAACGTAAAATTTGAAAAATAATTTGTTTAAAGAATCATTTTGGAGCATTTGAAACAAGATGAAACATTTACTTCTTTACTGGGGATAGTGGGTAAAAATTTGAAAGCAAATATTACTTCAATTTATAAAACTTGCTGCAGTACAAAAAGGGATTGTTGAATTACACTGGCTTAATCCCATGTCTGAATTTTGTAATAAGGAATTACTTATATTGTGCAAATAACTTCTGTATGTCAGTTACTTAGCTTTGTGAGTTAAGTGAAAAATATTTCTTTCTAAATAGTGAATTCATCATATTGCCAAATGTTGAGGTTTTTTTTATTACTGCCAACTTTAAAAATGCCATGTCATGACAATGTTCAATTAATATAAATATCCAAATAAAACAGTATAATTTCTCAGACTCCTTTTTATTTTTTCCAGTTAAGAGCTAACAGATTACTGCTTTGCAAGTGAAACAAAGTTTAGATTAGTTATTGTGTATATTCAAATTTAGTTCATTTTGTTTGCTCACGAGTTACAACTCAGTTCACACTCTGTGTGAATCTTAGAAAATGTGTTTTCTAATGTCTGTACTTCTTTGCATGATGTTCCTTTTCAGTATGTGTAGTATCTACAGTAGCATTGTATACAGCTTATATTTTTTTAAAAATGTGAAACTGCAATGGGCAGTTACATAATTTAGGGTAGTAAAAATAATGTGCTTATTGCCAAGTTGATGCAAAATTTCATTGAGGTTTGTTATCCCTCTTAGTTTGTATAGATAAGTTTTAGGATAAAGCAGATATATGTATTTAATACCAGGTCTTTGTGTGTATTGACTTTGTTGTATACCTGAATTATGTATATCCTGCCTCTCATTTTCTGAAGACTGATACTATTCTTTATAAAATAGCTTGTCTAAATATGGAAAATTTGCGTTTTTTAACACAAAATTGCAGTTCTGAGTGTCATAAATGGAAGAACAGATTTAAAACTAATGAATGTCCTTTAGAGGAGAATAAAGAACCCAAGTAAGTTTTAGGCCTTTATGTTGTGATTATAATAATACACAGTATGCTAAGTATTGTGATTATAATAATACACAATATAACAAGCAGTCTGCATTTCCACTAAGAGTAGAGAGTAATGGACATGATAAGCAATCAGGCTTTCTTATTTATGAATGGAACCTGGAGGCATATTTTAAGACTATATTTAGCAAAGCCCTTAATCACCTTCCTAACCTCAAGACTGTGGTCCTGATAGTCAACAGAGCTTAGACTTTTTATTTAAGCATTGTTCTGCATCACTGTTTCTTTATATTACTTCCTCTTCTGAACTTATCATTCCTTTTCAATTATTATTTTTATACTTGAGTGAAAACTAAGTCTGACTTCAAAAGGTATAATGAGAAGCATTGGCATGAAATGCCCACTACAAAATGTTTCCACTGCTTTCATTGCTGTAGTCTTTTGATAAGAGAAGAACTTCAGTACATAGTCAACAACTTGTCTTTGACCCTTGTAAATTATTTTAGTACTTACTTGTGTATAATAGCAAATCAACGTTTAATTTAAAATTGCAGCTGTAATATGTAGAATAAGGGACTGAGTAGATGGATGGAAAATAAGTGGACGAGAGAAAAAAATTCCAGATGGAGAGAAGGAGTTGTTAACAAAACCTGCTAAAGACCTCCCTATACAGCCCTCCCTGCAATAAAAAAATCATTGCTTCATTTAAGGCTATTTTTTGTCTTATGTTTCATCCAACTATAGTCCTACAAAATAAAGTATTTTCAAATAAATTTCTCTGAAATCTCAATTAATAATTTTAAAGGATTAGTATGTTCTTAATTTTGGTCTGAATATTAGCATTTTATCTTTTTCTTTGTTAGTTGTTCACTGAGGCAGTGTGTCTTAGGGAGCAGAGCTGCAGGGAAAGGCAGATGAGGAAAAATGCTGCAGCTGTTCTCTGAGAATGAGAGGAACTTCTTTTATGTTGTTATTCATATCAGCTAGGTCTTGTTTACTAATTCTTAAAAGAATTAGTTCTGTAGTGAACACTGGAAAAATTCTGTTGAAATTTCTCGAAGTATTCATCATTGTTACTTACAGTAATTGTCTTGAACGATTGTTCTGGCAGCCTAGAATTTAAAGCAGTGCCTGAGCAGATAGAATTAAAAGTATTTAAAACTAACTTTTTAGTTTTATTTATACTTTAACTCTTGGATTGGTTCATTTGGCATAGCCCATAAACTGGATTTCCAGGGATGTTCACCAACAAGAGTTGTCTTGGGAAACATCTCTAACATTAAAAATATCAACACAAATAAATATTTGCTATGACAGATGGAACTCTAGGTGCAAACTAGAACATGAGAACTCTATCATCCTAATTTTTAAAAAATCTCATTTTCTTCTAACCTTCTCAAAGCTTTTAGAAATTGCTAAGCTATAATCTTGCTCCTCTCTGGGTCTGTATTTAGTGTTAAAGTGGTCAGAGTCCAGAGGGGAGTGGGCTTATTTTGTTTGTTTCCTTAGAAGTGTTTATGGATGTACTGATGCCTTCAGTTTTAGCTTTCATATTATCCAGAGTCTGTACTGCATTACTGCTTAACTCTGAACTTGACATAAAGTGTTAGCAAGTCCTCTTCACAGTTTACTTAGACAAAACAATCCTTTTTCAGCCTGAGAACCAAGGACACTGTTGCAGCTTCAGGCCCAAGAAGTGTAAACAATGGAGAATTGAGGAGAGCAATCTGGGAGGATGGGACTTCATAACCTGAGGCTGTAATGGGACAATTAACCTCAATATGGAAGTGGACCAAAACTTGCAAAAATGAAAACTTCTGACCCATTGTCCATCTTGGGTGTAGCCTTGGCCAGGCTCTTGTACTACCCAAGGTATATCCTTTGAAAGCCTTTCTAATAAATACCTACTTTATTCCTTTAACACTGTCCAGCCTCTGTTCTAGGTAGCCTCTCAAGGCTTCAGTACCACAGTCACTGCATGGATAAAGGCTTCCATGGTGCTTTCTCCAAACCTGGATTTTTCTGTGCAGCCTCTGGATTATTCTTTATAGTAATTTATGGTCTTTATCCCTTTGTGCTTATGACAATTATAGACCAGCTGTTAGGTGCCTCTTCCCTGTCCTCAAGGCCAAGGCATTTTCCTCCAGCCCACCAGCTATCAGTCAGCCCCATTTTCTGTTCCTTGGTGTTGCTGCCACTGTTACAGAGATCTGAATTTAACTGTACTACTCCTTCATCTTGTCCTATCCTCCTTATTTATTTTTCTTTCTTATTATTTAAGTCTTCTGCAACAGGTGAAAAGATTGATAAATCCTGGCACTTTCCTCTGCCTCCTCTGATTGCAGCTATTTGGTGGCTGTTTTAAGTTCCTCTCTGGTCTCCTTCCTATGACTTTTAACTTACTGAAGATGATGCTTTTGCCTCTAGTTTTTGTGATTGATAGCAAGAACTGTGAATTTGTCCCCAGAGGGTCCAGTTTTTGGCTCCTTTCTCATGAGTCCATGCCTAATTTCATGTTCCTTTTCCCAACTGCATTTTCTGTGTTATGGAAAATTATGTATTATGGGAAAAGAAACCATGATTCTTTCTCCTATTACTTCCATCTCTGCTGGACCGTGAGGAGTGTTCTGCATTGCTGAGCTGAAGCACCATCCTCTTGGTTAGTTGTTTATCCAGTTTCTTTGGACTCTAATGACCTTGGGGGTATCCAGCCTGGGACATTTGTAGCTTACATCTTCCTTTAATACTGAATCATAGGAATTTTGATGTGGCCTGTTAGTCACAATAGTATTGCAGAATCCTTCTTGTTGTTTGTCATGTTAAACGCCTTTATGCCCTTCTAAGCCTGTCTCTCAGCAGTGGGAATTTACTGGAAGTCCTACAGCTACCCCATTAAAAATCAGCAGTTTTGTTTTGACTTCTTACTATGGGCAGTCTGGGAGTTCAGGAGGTTCTGTCCACTGTTGTTAATCCCTGGGCTCTTCTCATCTGTCAGACTTTCATGCATGCACATGAATAAGGAGTTGCATTGTTGGCTAGCAGAGATGTCCTCATGCTTGCCTGGAATTAAAGCATAGATGTATCTTATTACATCAGTTTTTAAATCTCCTAGGATTTTTGGTTAATCCCATTTAAACTCAATTTTGGATACAATATGCACTCAATATGCACTTCATCCACTGGGACTTCAGCACCTAATTGCTTCATGCAATCTGGATAGCTCTGAAATGTGAGATATTTGTCTGTAGCATATGACTCCTTGCTTCCCATCCTGCCTATGAAGGTGTTGTCTCCCACTTTGGCAGCAGAGTCTTAGATCAGCTTCTTGAAATCTTCACAGCCTTGGTGTCAAACAACTACAGCACCTTTGGCAATAATTTGTGATTTTTTTTAGTGGCTGATGATCAGACAGTTCATCTTGTTCTGTGATAGAGGACTTAAAACAAGAATGATTGAGAAAGCACAGCCAGTATGTATCTCAGGGTTTTTTTTGTCTTAGCTGTCCCATGAGGCTGTTGTGTGTCAGGCTAGTGCAGTTTTTGTTACTCTTTCAAAGTATTCCTGTGGGCACTGAACTATTTCCTTGTTCTGTCATGAAATAGAAGATGCAAAGATTAATACCTAGATAAACAAGGGCTAGATGGGTTCTTGAGAAGTTCTGTAGTCCATCCTTGACTCAACTTATCTCTACCTGAACAAAGTCTGGCATGTTTACTGGACCTTTAATTGCTGCCATGATAGACCCTGCACAATCACCCTAAGCAGTCTGTTCCAGTGCTTCATTCTCAGCTCTAGAAAATTTCTAATTGTCTCTAAGAAAAACAGTCTTGCAACAATTTAAGACTATTATTTCCTATCCTGTTCCCAGCAGTCCTTGAACACAGTTGATGATGTTCCTCTTTGCCGCAGCTTTTTATTATGCTTGAACTTTATTATCTTCTTGTGTCCTCTCTTATTCTTTCAATTTTGCTTTATTATTTATGTTTCCTGGCCTGTCATCAGTTACTTACTTTTCTCTGCCTTGTTCTGATTGCCCATATTTCCTGAAGTGCACTGCCCAGAATTTATACAGTGTTTTAAATTAAGCTTCTTTTTTTTTAGCGCTACTAAGTAAACAGGAAAAATGTTTGCATGTCTCATTATAGTTGCTTTTTTTTTTTTTTTTTTTTTTTTTTTTGCAGTTTGGCCAAACAGATTTGTGTTCAGGACCTGTTCAGTTTTAAAGTCCTCTGGCAAAAGCAAAGTGCAAACAAGACCAAATGCCTGTTCAACAACACTGACTTTATTTGGTAACATTTAAGTGTAAAGGGAAGGAGAGAAATAGCGCAAGCAGCCCTGTGGATGCAGCACCTTTGGTCCTTCACTGTCCTGGGCTTCTTTGTGGTGGTGTGGTGGTCTTCTCTGGAGGCTGTACAAAGCAAATACCTTCAAAATCGAGTGTCATATTTCTGACCCTGTTACTTGCACTAGTGCAGTTATTTCCTGTGTAACTTATATTGCAGTTGAATGTTGTGAAAACTATCAGTGTCGATCCAGGTGCATCCTGAGGCCTTTAGCTTAACATGTACCTTGACTTGTTACTAGCAATGGCAACTCTGTATTAAAGGACATCCCAAGCTGCACAGAATTGAGTAACACAGCACAGGGATGGACCAGAAATGCAGATTTCAGAGGCAGGTGCACACTGCAGAAATCAAGGAGCAACAACAAAAGATAATATTCGGTCTAGGAACAGTGCTGCCTCAGAGTGTGTGAGAAACAGGGATACTAGGTGGTCAGTAGCCTGCAAGGAGTAGCAGTACAGACAGTGCCTGGAGACAGACTTCCAGAAATCTCTAACATGCTCCATGATCCTCAGCATTTGCACACCAGGGACACCTGCACACCAAGGGTCACCCAACACCAGCAAGCTCTTAGCTGTCATATACACTCCTGTCTTCTTAAATCAGCTGCACTGCAGTCCTGGTGATCTTGACAAGCATTTGCCAAGGCTAAAAGAAAGCCTAAAGATGATGATTATCAGTAAAATATTTTGGAAAGTCTATGTGCATGCAACACAATCCCCACAAAAAAAGGCAACTGCAGATCTCCCTGCAGTATCAAGCTCTTGCCAGGCATGGATGTAGGAACTCAGTCCTATCATAGACCAGAACACATGCACACCTATGGGGGTGTGACTGGCCCTACTGTTGATTCACAAATTACATGAGATTATAGCATTTTTTATTTTAGGAAAATCAAAGTAAGGGAGAATTCAGGATCAAAACACCTGATACAGGCTGGATATATATTTAGAATGGTAAGTATTGAAATGCTGAGCACAAGGAGGCCTTGAGGTCTTCCACATCACACACTGATAATGTCAGAAGGATTCCCACTAGACACAAAGTGGAAAATGCTGAAATGAAATAACATTAAGGGAATTATCCAGTAATTTCTAGGAAAGCCAGCTGTTTCCTCAAAAATTTCCGAGTACATTAACTGTAAGTTTATGAACCCTTAAGAAAATTAACATACATGAAACACCTCCCCCTCACACATATAAGAAACCTCTTGGATTTGCAAATTACCACCAACAGCTTACTTGAATGAACAAGGACTACATTTGTTACATCCATTGACAACTGGAAGCTGTAAAAGTTTGCAGCACTTCAGATGCAAGAGAAAACTCAAAATAATCTGACCTAAACAGTGACACATTCTGAGAAAACACAATGGAATTGCCCTACCATGGGCCCACATTCAGGATGTTGAAAAGAGGCTACCAAGCCTGGAAGCTGAGGACTATAATCTGCTTCTACTCATTCGTGTAGGACTGAATGATGCAGGGACAAAGATATTCCAAAGTATCAAAAGGGACTTCATGTCCCTCAGAAAGAAGTTGAAAGGCTCTGAAGCACAGGTAGTGTTCTCCTCTACCTTCCTGGTAAGGCAGTGGGACTCTGGTAGAGTGAAACAAGTGGATGGGGTGAATGACTGGCTGCAAGACTGTGCTTAGGGCTTTGAGGCTGTGGTCTGGAATGTGCCTTGGAGAGACTGGGCATGCTGGCACCAGCTGTGGAGCACCTCACCAAGCAGGGTAAGAGTGGCCTGGGGACCAAGTTCACAAGATTTACAGCCAAGCTTTAAACTACATTTAGTGGGGAAAATGATGCTCTAGCAAGTGTCAGCGAGGAAACAGGAAACAATAGGACTTTAAGGAACAGCAGCAAAATACCTGTAAATTTTCCCAAAGGAAAAGGAAGGAGAAGGACCCCTGCCAAAGACTGAAGAGGTCAACAGCCCAGCTGAAGGCCTCTAACCCCATGCACACAACATGCATGACAGGTAAGAGGAGCTGAAAACCATTTTGCAATTGGCAAACTGTAACTCAGTTGTTATCATGGAAATGGTGGGACAAGTTACATAACTGGAGCATTGTAATTAGGAGTACAAGCTTTTCAGAAGAGATAGGCTGGAAAGGAGGAGCAGGGATGTTGCTCTCTATATCAAGGAAGGGGTAGGTTGTGAAGAGCTGTGTCTGGGACAGCCACAGACAGGCTGAGTGTCTGTGGCTAAAAAACAAGGACAGGACCAAGAAATGATACCTGGTGGTGGAGGTTACTACAGGCTGATCCGGAGAAGCCTGTTGATGGGGCCTTCTTGGTTTGGCTGCAGGGCACATCATCCTCACCACCTCTAGTCCTGATGGGGAGGTCCAATCACCCAGACATCTGCTGGGAGAGCAATACAGCCAGCTGTAAGCAATCCAGCACACTCCTGGAGTGTGCAGAGGACAACTTTGGGTCCAGGTATTGGCCAGACCAAGCAAGGAGAAGCATGGCCGGGCCTGGTGCTCACTGATGCAGATGAGCTCACTTGAGGGGTTAAGTCTGGACGCAGCCTGGGCTGTGGTGACCATGCCCTGGTGAAATGTGTGATCTCATGGAGCGTGGGCCTGGCAAGGAGGATGGTCAGGACCCTGAAGGTTAGAAGATTAAACTTTGGCCTGTTTAAGGAGTTGGTGAATGAGATGCCCTGGGAAACTGTCCTTAAGGACACGGGGACTGACCCAAGCTGGCAGCACTCTCAGGCCATTTTTCTTAGAACACAAGAGCTCACCATCATGATGTGTAGAAAATCTTGCTAGGCAGGTGAGAAAATGGCATGGCTGAGCAAAGATCTGCTCCTCAAATTGAGAAGAAAGAAGAAAATGCACAGCCGGTGGAGGAGGGACAGGTGACTTGGGAACAGTACTGGGATATGGTTCAGATGTGTAGGGGCAGCATGAGGAAAGCCAAGGCACAGATGGAACTAGGTGTGGAATAACAAGAAGGAATTCTGGAAGGATATAAGTCAGGAGAGACAGGCCAAATGAATTGTATCCCTTCCAGTAAGCAAGAAGAATGAACTGGTAACAACTGATACAGAGAAGGCTGAGGTGCTCAATGAGTTCTTTGCCTGAGTCTTCACTGTGAAGTTCAGCATAAAGAACAAAACTCAAAAGAATAATACATAACAACTAGTGCATTGACTAGGCAGCAGCTCTGCAGTGAGGGTTCTGGATTTAGTGGGATTAGGACCTATAAAACAAGGATTAGTGACATTTGCAATACAAGGCTTAAACAAGCTGGACAGTGAAAACTTTTTACAGAAAACTTCATAGGTGCCTCTGCACAAACTGGACCAGACTTTCAGTTTTGACCTTGCTGGGAGCAGGATCAACACTGAAAGTTTTCACAACATTCAACTGCAATATGGGTTACAGAGGAAATAACTGCACTGGTGCAAGTAACAGGGTCAGAAATGTGGCACTCAGTTTTGGAGGTACTTGCTTTGTACAACCTCCAGAGAAGACCACCACACCTGTCTTGGGTTGCCAGCACTTTTGCCTGAGCTGCTCTTGCCGCCATATCTGTTTATTTGAAGTATTTATTTTTGTGGCATTCTGTATAGGTGTAACGACTGCAGCACGGGGCCCAGACCGGCAGGGAATCTGAACCATTTATTCAGAGAAACGAGCTGGTTTTGTACACTTCTTCAAGTGCAGTATTTCCTCGCATGGTAACTCTCGCTACATGACCTATCTCATGTTGCCACCTCAGCAAGGTGCCTCTGAATGTCCTTCTGTGGGGTGATCACATCCTGTAAAGCTGCCTGTCGGCTTCCAGCTGGCTCCTCTCCCATAGGGCTCTGCCATGTGGCACCTCCTTTCCCCAGGGTCCTGCAGAGACAGCCTCTCTATGCTGCCATAGCTTCTTTGTGCTGCCATGTGCTTCCTTGTGCTGCCATGTGCTTCTCTGTGCTCCCATGTGCTCCTTTTTGCCACCTGTGTGCTTCTTTGTGCTGCCATGTGCTTCTGTAGGTGCATCCCATAGCCCACAGCTCAGCTTCATCCCATCTCTTCCCACAACTTCCCCTTTTTTGTTTTATATAAACAAGAATCATGAAACAAAACATTTCTAATGTTAGAACAGGTATAGCCCACTGCCTGAACCAAACAAGCTCCGTTCATCTTGTTCCCTCAGCTTCCCCACAAGCTGATGATAGAGCTGGAGTAATGAAGGCTGGTTGGATCATTCTTGCAAGTACCCATCATGGACTGGAATCTGTGGAAACACAAATGTATCTTCAGCTCCGGATTATCAATGGAAAGGGTTTTTCCCATTTCCCACTTTCAAGATTCTTAGTAAGTCTAAGTGAGTTTGTAATTTACAAAAATGCTGTTGGACGGGAGTTAGATCACTCTGAATATGATTCAAAATATTAAGAACATATAAGACTTCCGTGGAGGGTATATCCCATTTCTGCACTCCTTTTATTTTTTTGTTTTAACAACTCTAACATGGACATTTTTCAACCCAGTGAAACACTGCATCTAATAAAACAACAAGCACTACCAAGCAAAAATAAGCAAGGTAATATCTTTAGCTGCCTAAATAGTTTACCATCACCCAGAGTCTGCATGTGGCACCTCCTTCCTCCAGGGTCCTGCAGAGACAGCCTCTGTGTGCTGCCATGGGCTCCTTTGTGCTGCCATGTGCTCCTTTGTGCTGCCATGGGCTTCTGCAGGCACATCCCACAGCCCAGAGCTCAACTCCATCCCATCTTTTCCCACATATAGGCACACTTCTCCATCCCACATAAACTACACAAGTGGGAGTGCAGCCATGCTAAGCCAGCTGAGGATTATCCCCTTCCTGTCTTGTTCCTGTCCATTGCCACTTGGCATGTCCCTAATGCTGTGAACCCTAAGTTTGCAATGGTTATGCAAGCAAAAGACTTTGTGTAATTTTAATGCAGCGTATGCCTTAGCTAATAAATTTCAACACTATGACTTTGAACATCAACAAGGAATCCCCTCTGTAAGTAAGTTTATATATGGTTTGCAGCTGACTCTTAATATAAAATTACCTGACTAAGCAGAGGCAAATATCAGGAATATTCCAAATAGAGAGATCAGTGTCTTCAAAACAGCTTTTGCAGGCAGGGTTATCATCAATAGCTGTATGGTTTTATGGTAAGATTTTTCCAGTAAAATCTCCTTGATTAGTCATAAAATAATTTCAATGTGTATATAAAATGTGTATATAAAAATAGAATGTATTTATATATTAATTAACAAAGTTAATAGTGAGAAAATTTAACATTTTTGGGAGAATATGAAGTACCTACTTTGTTACAGTAATACCACTGTAATTTGTAACAAAGAAGTGTCTGTAGAGATGTCCCCATTATTAATTAGTGCATCACAGAACTGGTGTAAGACTGTTGCTATTGCAAAGGTTCAGAGAAATTTAATTCAGTCTTTAAATTCACCACGTAGCAGTCAAAGGAAAAACAGAAGTAATTCCAGACTAAGAAACCAATGCCCAGTAGCTCAGGAATTTTCACCTGAAAATTTTATATCGTGTGAATATAATGTGAGCTCTTGCAGAAGGCGAGGAAAGAGATCATGCTAAGTCATAGGGCACAGAGATGAGTGGGAGGTAAGTGGTGGGATGCTGCAGGAAAAGGGAGTTTGTGTCCGGTTTTATGTAACATAACTTTAGGTTACCCCCTTCAAGATCATCAAACAGTGTGTTAATGAAATTAACAGATGATACAGAGCAATACTAAAAATGCCGTTGAAAAAAGAGAAGCAGGAAATAACAAGAAGTCACTCTGACAAATGCAAGATAGTACATCTGGAAAATGATTATTCAAAATGCAGATTGTTTTTTCTTCTCTGGTGGGATGACTCTCAGCTACACCCGAGATAGTGGATGGCAGTTTGTGTGTCTGAGTTTCCTCTGACAAGGCAGACAAAAAAAAAAATGCATGAGGAGCTTTTGCCAAAAGGATTGCTCCTGACTGAGCAGCTAGAGTGACACCCAGGCTGGGAACATTGCACCTTCTGTCTCACAGCCACTGAGAAGTACAAAGGTGGTTGGGATGGCTTTCCTCTGAAAATCAGCCTGGTAAATCCAGTACAGAGGCATCTCTTTCTGTGAGCACCGGGTGCTGATGTCATATGTACTGCAAGTAAAAAGTGCTTCTTTGTGTTTGCAGCCTTGCAAATTCAGCTGTCTGAGAGGCAAACTCTTGTCTCCCATCAGCTTTAAAGAACTGCTTTCTTTCTCCTGCCTGTAATTATAGTTATTTGCATCTTCAAACTCCTAGGGATTTCAAGGGAAATTGCAGGAAGAGACTCTTTCTAGTTGGAAATTTTCACATTTCAGAAAGCAATTCTGCTGATCTTTTCCCAGTCATGCTGTTACCCAAATGCATGTGCTTCTAAAACTCTGTTTCAGAGTTTCTTGTGACTGTTGGACTGGGGGACATGTTCTTCCCTTTTCCCCTTAAAGATCAATCTTAAAACATTTTGAGATTTGATCTCTTCCCCCCCCCCCCCCCCCCCATCATCCCCATCCCATGTAAAACATTTACAGAGGTTTGAAGACAATATGATAATGGAAAAAAATACGCCTAATATTGGACTTGACAGCTGTTATGGTGGCTTGGCTGCTGGCCCCAAGCCCCAGGCTCACTCACTCCCCCATCAGGGGGAAAAATAGGAGGGGTAAAAGAAAGAGAACTCATGGGCTGAGATAAAGAGACTTTAATAGAGAAAGCAAAAGCTGTGCACACAACAAAGCAAAACAAGTAATTAATTCACCACTTGTCATGTGCAGGGAGGTGTTCAGTTATCCCCAGGACAGCAGGCCCTCATCACTTGTAATGGTTACTTAGGAAGACAAATATCTTTATGCCAAACATCCCCCTCCTTATCCTTTTCTCCCCGGTTTATATCCTGAGCATGATGTCACAGGGTCTGGAATATCCCTTTGATCAGTTTGGGTCACCTGTCCTGGCTGTTTCTCCTCCCAGTCTTCCAACCACTCCCAACTTCTCTGCAAGCGTGGCAGCCTGACACACAGAAAAGGCTCTGGGTAACGTCTGCTCAACAATAAAAAACCCTTTATTTTATTTATTTATTACTCTCTCAACACTGTGTTCAGCACAAATCCAAAACACAGCTTCATACTAGTCACTGTCAAGAAAATTGACTCCAGCCAAAACCAGCACACCAGCTCATTATATATTGTCCATATGTAGTAAGGTGGAAAATAGTTCCTGCATTTTTAATTCACAAAACAGCCCATGCTTGATTTCCAGATCCGTGATCCTTGTAAAATTTGGTGTTTGCACTATGCAGGCTCCTGATTCACAGGAGGCTCTTCCTCCTGCAGAGACTGCCATGAGACAGATAATCCTTGAACATTAAGTATTGTCTAGAAAATTACTCTGAAAGGAATGTTCTATGTAACACTGACAAAAAATAATATGACTTAACCCAATGGTTCAAACTCTAATCCTCTTGCATGTCACCTGCTAAAGTACCTGAGATCAAGTTGGCTTTAATGTGACAAATGTGTGTGTATATATTGTTTCTTTTATTTATGGGGACAAGCAGTTGTCTAGGGGGATATTCACCTTAATTAAGGTAGTGTCTTGTATGAAATGTAGAGGGCCAGGGGAACTGAATCTGGGCATGTAATCAATGAAAGGTACAGCTTGTGGGAACAAGTGGAAGAGTCTGCACTAAGTCTCAGTCTGAGAGATGTGAACCTCAGGCCAGTTGGAATATGTTTAGGCAAAATGCTGATATTAACCCTTTGCAGAACAGAACAGTGTACTGGAATAGCCCTTAGAACAAAACAAAGCAAAACAAAACAAAACAAAACAACGCACAAACCAAACCACAAACCACAAACCACAAAACAGGACAAAACAACAGCCAACAAACAAACAAAAAACAACAAACAAACAAAAAATCCCAAGAGAGGATTTATATGGTGCTGAAAATTTTCTTCTTGATGAGATTTTGCCTGGTGCTGAGGCATCCAGTTTTAATTACCCTCTGCTGTGAAATTCAGGCTTGTGGAATGCTATTGCACTGACACTGCCATGGGAAACCTGTCCAGGAGTGATGGGACTGACAGATGGGCACTCCAGGTGAGCAGTAGGATGAAGGTGGAGGATGAATATGATGCACACCCATGCATCACACCCATGATTGTTAGAAAATTGAGTCAACTTTAAAAGACTTCATTAAATAATCAAAAAACATTGCAAAATCATCCTGTAATAAGAAAGATGACAGAAGAAGAAGCTCTCAATAAAGATAATTATCACATTCCCAAACGCAATGGTAGATTTTGCTGTTCACAAGCTAATTTGTTTGTTTGTTTGTTCGGGCTCTGTAAAATGCCAATTTGTATGATTCCTTTGTCAATTTCTACTAGGTTATGTTTGCACAAAACCAAAGAGTTCTGGAAATTATATAGGTACCACAGTGGTATATATTTTTTCTGTATCTTTTAACCACTTGTTTTACTGTCAGAATAGTGTTCTACTCTGGCATGCAACAGAGTTTAAACAGGTCCGTAAGCGAAGTTGCTTTTCTTTCAGCAGGGAGGGAAGTAATTTAGTTGAATTTTTGCTTTGCTACAAGAACTCTTTCAGGTTCAGACTTTTAGTCTGTTAAATTCTTCTCAAACTTATGATCAGAGATGGTATCATTTTCTTTAAGTATCTAAATGGGAAAAACAACTATTGCAGCAGGATTGAAGAATAGAAATACAAGATGGGGAGAGCTAAGCTAAACAAAGTCAAGTTAGTGGCAGATCTAGGAATAGAGTTCTACTACTTCAGCGTCCCTCTGGTGCTCTTTAACAGCATATCTCTGCTGCAGCAAAGTCTGTAAGCCAGCTTTCTGAAACAGGGAATTCCTCTTAGCTCATGTTTTGTGTTTGTCTGCCTCTACTCTGCTCCTTGACTCACTCCTGGTGCGCTGCTCCGTGTGCTCAGCCGAGGAATGCTGCGCTTCCTTTGGGAAGCAAGGGTGCTGCACCGGGTCTCCACAGCCCAGTCTCGGCATTGATTATGTTCATTACCGAATCACACTCCCACTGCTTGGGAGCCAAGGGTTTTTTAAATCCAAAATGTTTGGAATCTCAAACACAGGGCCCTCTGCCTGCCAGAATGAATGCAGGGGCTGCACTCCAACAGTCCTGGGCAGAATCAAACCTTGCTGTTTCACTTATGCTGCTTATAAATGCCTAAGCAAACAAACAGGACCCCAGTGGGACAGCTAGGCTCTTCCTTGTCCCAAGGCAAGATCAGCATTCCCATTTGCTTCACTCAGCACTTTTGCACAGTAGGGATTTGGTTTAATCTAGTGATTAAATGCATTATTTTATTTTTCCAGGGATTTTTACAGTCAATATTTACCACGAGGATAATTTTTATTGTTAATGACCATGGTATCTTTAGACATAGCGTCAATGTTGAGGATGGTGGGGGTGGGGAGGAGCTGTGCTCAGCTATTGCCCTCTGCAGCTTAACATTCAGCTTCTGAGATGAACATGATTTGTTGGACTCCACAATCAAAAATATTGTGCCAGTAGCACAGAGAGAAATGGAATTCAGGAGCCAGCACCTCTGCCAATAGAAATGAGCACTAAGGAGCTGCTGTGACTTGAGCCAGCAGAGGATGTTGCCAGCAAGTTTTAGCCTGCTTGTTTTTCCAGAAACTGCCACAAAGACACTAGTTTTAACTGGACAGAAAGCCAGCCCAGAGTTCTGTCTGCAGATCATAGTGCTGCAAAGTGGAAGAAGTGAGTCTGCACGAGCACAATACAAGCATATCTCTGAGGTGAGCTAGTTGGGTTACACAAGGGACAGGAGCCAGCTGCCAGCAATCCTGGCTGGAGAACAGCTCCAGGCAGCAGTGATGTGTGCCGAGAGGGAAAGTCAAGTGTCTGGTACCAGGGTGGTGGGGATTAGCAGAACTGTGGTCTAGGAATTGTAACCTGTGGGTCAGCATCTCCTTCTGCACACTCCATAAGAGAATATCTTGTTACAAGCACTGCTGAGAGTCTTCTGTCTTTTATTTTATGTAAGTGCTAAGTAATCTATCAACTCTTTTTAATAGGTTCCTACAGGCAGAGGAATGTCTGAGCAATTATGAATTACAGGTTCTGAGATTTAGCATTTTAAGTAATTTAGATGGCAAACATTACAGAAATAGGGAGGATTTTGAAGCTACAATTCTCATTGCTTGAGCATAGTTGTGTAAAAATACCAGACAAAAGGCTGAAGAAAGGTAAATTGGATGAGATAAAACCATTGGCTTTGTATGTGGTTGGATCAGTGGAGCCTGCACCTGTAGCACACAATACCCAACACACCTGGAAGGCACACACACTGCCTGGGTGCACATTCTGCCTGGGATTCCTGCAAGGAGAGCTCCATTTTCTTGGTCGTCTGAAGTGAAGCCTCCATCCTTGGGATTTCCAATCCTGCTGCTAGCATGTCTAAGCTATCACATTTAACTTGTGTCTGGGATTTGGACCAATAAATAGTACCAAATATGCATGTTTACTGTGAAATGATTGCAGGGAATAGGACTTCAATATGCTCCTGCTGTAGTCTGTAGCAAAAACAAGTCCTTGGCCCAAAATATCTCTGGTTTAAGAAGTATTTTCATACATGCTTTGTAAAACGACAAGAAACAGCTACTTTTAGCAAACCAAGTGCTTTTAGTTAAGTGTGTGTGTGTCTGCAGCTTGAATTAAGGCTTGTATCAATTTACTGTTTTCCAGAGCTGTTCATGTTGACAGTCATTATGAAGTCCCAAGTTCCTGGCCATATAGTAGTGCCCTGAGCACGGTACAACCACAATGAGCAGCTAACAAGGTGTCAAGGTGATCAGGAGCAGCAGAAGCTTGAACATGTTTTGAAGAGGGGGCTTGTTTAAGAGGGGGGGAAAATAGCACCTAGAGATTTGCACAAGGAAAATAAAATAGCACCTAGAGATTTTAAACCAGGAAAATAAAATAACGTTGCAAAAAGCATCTGGATATTAGACAGTTATTCAGAGTTCATAATACACTGTGGTACTGTATGCAGCTCTCTCAGTAGCTAAAATTAGGTGATTATCTAAGGAGACCACAGCATACATCTGAACAGCTACTGTATTGGGTTAATGATGTCACTCATCTTTATTGAGTCACTATGCTATGGCTTGGCCAAGAGGCACCATGAATTCAGCAGCCATGAAATCATAGCCAGTGATTAAACTTAAGTGAAGTAAACACAACAGAGGTTTTATGAGGGGAAGCAAAACAATTCTCAACCAGAGGTCTCCTGTCCAGAGTCCCAGGTGACATTGCTGACAGCTGTTATTCCCCAGGAAAGACCTTATTTAGCTTTTAAACAGATGATAGTAGAAATTCTGTAATGAATCTATCAGTTTATGATTGATTTGGAGAGATCATATGAGCTATTTGTCTAAGCATTTTAACTGCTGGCTATGAAATTAGTTATTTTTGTGTTGAGGTCCCATCACTGAGACAATCAATGAATGCTGTACTGTATGCATCGTTGACATGTGAAAATAAATGCAGGTATGCCAAAAGTAAAGTGAGAATTAAATTTTATCTATGCATAGTAATGTGCCTTAGCTTTCTCACCAGATAAAATCCAAATTGATTTTCCTGCTGTATTCTTCTTACAAGTGATTTATTTGCTCACCTATGTTAGGTACTGCAGTTAGGTACTGTTTTCCATGTTTAGTAGTGATATATATGCTACACATTTCTCCACATAGTTGTGGAGCCTTTTTCTGAATAGTTGCCAATTTTATGTCAGCAAAGATTGAGGAGGATACAAAGGTGAACATGCAGGAACAGGTTGGTTTCCTCAAATTTTGTGTGACCCCTTTGCCCTGATCTGTGTTGTTTCTCACTGTGATGAAGGCACTGATGCCTTCATCTGGAACATGCCTGTTAGGATGAGCTTTGGAACTGTCCCCTAGAGTTTCGCCATGAGTTTTTCACTTCCAGTGGTCTTGAGTGCTGGTATCACAAGCTCTGGCATGCAAAGCCTCTGCAAGGAAGAAACCTGGCAGGAAATGAAGCCTTGTTTATTTTTCAGAAGGTGCCCAGGCCTGCAGAGTCACAGGGCTTTAAAGTGCCAGAAGCAGCTATTTTGGGGATAGCTTGGTGATGAGCAATGGTCAGGGCACTGATGGTGGCCAAGTTTGCAGACCTGGCAGTACAACTGTGATTGCCCATGCTGTACCTGGCAAGAGCTCTGCTTTCCCAGACCAGAAAGCAAAGGCTACATTTGGAAACTTGTTCTTTTCCTATATATCTACTCTACTCTTTGAAGTAACCGTTCTACGTGTTTCCTGTCAGGGCCCTCCAGGCCCCAAACTCTTTTTTTACTGTTTTTTTTTTTTAACCCAGAAAGCTGCCTGCCTTGGGAAAGTTTTCCTGGGATTGCACTGTACCCATTTGTTTGCAATGAATGAGAAGCATTTTTCATTTTTGCTGAATTATTGTTGCCAGATACCATGTGTACACATGTTCCTGGCCATCTTGCAAGGAGCGCTGGCAAATCTGCAAAGCTGATGTGAACTGCTCCAGCAACTGAAATGGCTCCTCTCAGCCAGACCCCTGCTGAGGTCAGGAAACACACATGCTTTGCTCTCTGTGAGATCTCAAAAAGAAGGCTTTGGAAATAGTGGTGCTGCAGCCCAGCCTCCCAAATCCAAGCACCTTTCTGCTTTCTCCCTGCATTCTCTTCATCCTGTTTGCTGACCACTTTTGGCAACACAGGCAGCCCACAGCAAGAGCCTTTGGGGAACACTTAGAAAACACATGGGACATGAGATTAAAATTGTGTGACTTAATGCAGTCTTAGGACCATCTCTTCCAGGGATTTTTTTTTTCCTCCAAAGCTAATGATGTGAGGGTTGTTGTTATCTTCCATTGCCTTCATTGGGAGGGTTTTGTGGTGGTGAGTTATCAGAAAGGAGTAGCTTTTATTGGCTTTTACTTTCACCATGTCCCATAAAGTGTGTGTGTTTACACTGATTAGTATCCATTGTCTGCCTGATTGTGGGGCTTGTTGGGATGGACGAGACATACTTGCAGACCAGTGCTGGAAGTGATGGGAGTCGGTAGCTAAGGATTTCTTTCAAAACCTGGTGGGATATTTTGTCCCTGCAATGCCAGAGCACTTTGTTGGACCACCTGATGAGCTCTGTGGGGTCCATGAAGAGGTGAGCTGAGCTCCCTTTGTGGCTTGCCATGGGAAGCGTTGGCTGAACGGATGAGTTATCACAAAAGGTTTCCGTTTTGCTGAGCTGACTTCTTCTGTGGAGAAACTGCTGAGTTTGAAAAAGCTTAGGAAAAACAGCCAATCTTTACTGTTCTTCTTAAAATATTTGTATGTGGAAATGCATAAAAGCCCAAGGAGCAGAGTATTTGCTTTTTTCCTCTTGATAAACAGTTATCCACGTGAAACCGTGTAAGTATAAATGATGTTGGTAACCCCTGAAGCAGCATCACTCTCCTTGATCCTTATGTGCTATTCCTTGGATATGACTCAGAGGACCTGCTTTAACTTTGTCTGCCCTGAAGTGGTCAGTCAGTTGGACTACATGATCCTTTTATGCCCCTTCCAATGGAAAACACTCTTCTATTCTATTCTAGTCTCTGTATGGACAGAGCCCCACAGCTCTGTAAATCCTGTGCACAGGGGAGGCCACTACACATTTACATAGCACCAGTTGGCAGTGCCATGCCACTGTGGTGCTCTGTCGGGTGTGAATGTGGACAAATGTTTGTATTTCTGCCCTGCATTGGCCTTGTTGCCCTTGGTTACAGGTCTGTGCCCAGGGAGGGTGGCAGAGCTCAGTGCCACAGCAGATGCAGCTTCTGAGTTTGTGTTGCTGAGCAGAGCGGGAAAGAGATTCTCCGTGGGACCTCTCAAAGGAAGGCAGAATCACCACACTGAGTTTTCACTGCTGCTTATGTTTCTTGGATGGGGATGGATATAAAGATCAAGACATCAGCTGGACTATTTCTAGCGTGTGAGAAATTATTGAGCCAAAGCACTAAAAAGCGAAAAAGAGACTCTGCTGTAAAAATATGCTATTTCTTGGGGAAAAAAAGAAAAAAAAACCAGCTATAAATGTCATCAACAGGCTAAAGAAAAGGCAATAGTATCAAATGATGAGTGGGACTAGGGGAATGTGTGTTACAGAAAGCATATAAGGAACAACTCTTGACAGTCTGAGAAGGGTTGACAATAAAACACATGATTTAATGAGCGCCGGAGAGCAGACTCAGCCATAAAACTATACATTTAATGGCTGTCCTATTTACTGAGTTATAACACTGGAAGAGGTGCATAAACATGAATAAGTCCATGGGGATTGCCCTTTTTTTAAAGCAAGGCTTTATCATAATTATTTTAAAGTCTTCACACAGAGTATTTTAAAGTACACTTCTGAGTTTGGAGTTATCAAAGAATATAGGGGAGATCTATGCTTTATCATGAGACAGGTTAAACCAGTATATTAAACTTTTAATTAACTTCCTTGACCTAAACACAATAACATTGTTGTGGCCTTGACTCTGGACACTCATGTTTTTCATTTATCCTTCAGAGGATGACGAAACAATTTTAGGCTGTGCAATATTTCACCTTCTGCTAAAGGGCATGTGATGTAGGGGAATGTCACACCATGTTACCAATGTCACGTAAGAAAAATCTGTGAAATCTTGTTACATTAAATATGGCCAATATCACATCTACTCTGAAAGAACAGACAAAAATGCAAAGGTATTTAAAACAATCTTCCCAGAGTAACTACCCTAGAGAGATGACATGAAAGAGAGGTGCTTCACTGGTTCCTACTAGCACGTGATACACACTCACAGTCGAATACAAACACAGTCTGCTACTGAGATTTACCTGCATTGTCCTGTACTGGTCACTTGTTACTGACACAAAGAAACCAGTCTAAAGTGTTACCAAGCCTTTCTTAGTATATTAGCAGAAAAAGTTCCAAGAGAACTGTTGATTCTGGAGAACATTTTTAAGTATTCCAAATTTTGTTTTGCCAGTTGTCAGAATCAGAAAGGGAGGTTTCTGTACTCCTTGCAAAAATGTCTCATTATCGCTGACTTGCTCTGGCTTTTAAAATGAGATTCACATTTGTAGCTGAAATGAAACCAGATATCCTTGACAGGAAAACATGTGCTGTAAGCAGAATTTGATGTCCTAGATAAACACAAAAAAATCTGCTGCAGGGTTTTCTTCAGCTCCTCCCAAACGGCCCCTTGGACTGGCTTCATTTTTTCCTTTTGGTAGGCACCCTGTCCATGTGCGAGCCATAGAAACTTTCCTTTTTGAATACATTTTTGCATTTACCCCCTTGTTTCCTGGCATAGCAGAAACCCTGTTCCATTGATTGTCTCAGTGTGGGGGTGGTGGCATGTGCCCCGTTCTCCCTGAGTCCCTTGTGTGCAGCAGCACCTGGTCACTGCTCACGCTGCTTTCACCTCAGTATAAAAAAACCTCAATTTGGCTGGCACATGATATCTTGTATAGGTATCATTGGAGTTAGTCAGGCTCACAACTGGAGTGAACACAATTGGAGTTAGTCAGGTTCAGACCTGATAGCTGGCAAAAAGTTCTGTGTTAAATAAAGGGGATTCCCAAATAGATGTAATGTGTTGCCTCTGGAGTCATGTTTCTAATGAGTTCCTCACCTAGCACCTGAAAGGAATTTTTGAAACAGAATGGAAAACAGAAAAGAAAATATTGATGTGCCTCTGTGGAAATCCAGGGTTTGCTCCTGCACAGTATCCTGAAGGCAGCATCTTATTGCCTGTGGTCCAGATGGAAGATAGAGGAAAGACATGGGTGGTGAGAGATATGCGGGTTCCTCAGGTTGGACAGATCCACATGGACTACCAAGGCAACTCAGTGGGACAAAAAATGGGTAGGTAACTGATGAAATGGAGTTTCAGTGGCAGCAGAGGAGTTCTTGCTTGCATTGCACAGAATTAAGTTGCCCCAGAGTACAGGGGAGCTCTAATTCACATTGGGCAGGTTCTCAGCAAGACAGACCTGCCAAGGATTGTTGGACACCAATAAAACATATGGCTCAGAATGTTCTGAACTGTGAACTGTTTGGTCTGGGATGGGATTCTTAGGGAAAACAGCGCTCTCAGTTTGCTTTTTTATTCTGCTCCTTTCTTTCCCAGCTGAGGGCCACTGTAAGAAATGGGGTGCTGAGAGATCTTCATCCTACCCTGATTGTAGAGTCATTTTCACCCTCAGAGAACCTGCCTAGACCTGTGCAAAAAAAGGGAAAGGAGTCTCTGTATTTTTCAAAATTCAGTAATTCAAAATTGATCTCTAAGCTCTGAGTTTTTTAAAGAAAAAAAAATTCACCTTCTGATAGAAACTTCTGTTAGGAATAATACTGAATGTTAACAAGAAGTGCCTGTTGGCCCTGTTTGGATCAGGGGAAAATTATATTAACCTGAAATAAGAATTATGGGACATGTTTACAGCATGTGTGAAGCCAGAGACTAATGTATGAGTCATGAGGCTGTCCAGGAAGAGAAAACTGTGGGTGAGTGCCAGTGGGAAAAAACCTGAGGAGTTAGCAACATAATCAGAGCAGAGTGAAATGTGTTAAAGGTCTGGAAATCTCAAACCACATGAAGATGACTGGGGGCCAGGAGCACCTCTCCTTTGAGGACAGGCTGAGACCACTGGGGCTCTTCAGCCTGGAGAAGAGAAGGCTCCAGAGAAATCCTATAGCAGCAGTCTTCTGGTAACTAAAGGCTTACAGGGAAGCTGAAGAGGGACTTTTTATAATCGCATGTAGTGATTGGAAAAGGTGTAAGGACTTCAAACTGAAATATGGTTGACTTGGGTTGGATATTAGGAAGAAATTCTTAACTGTGGGGGTGGTGAGGCCCTGGAGCAGATTGCCCAGAGAAGCTGGGGCTGTCCCATCCCAGGGAGTCTCAAGGACAGGCTGGGTGGGGCTCTGAGCAACCTGGCCTAGTGGGAGGTGTCCTTGCCTGTCGCAGAAGGGTTGAAATGAGGTCACTTTCAAGGTCGCTTCCAACCCAAACCATTCCATGATTCTATGAAACAGAAATAGAAGGAGTAGGGGGATTGTAAAAGGATACAGCTTTTCTATTTGTATGTGAATATTGCTAAGAATATTTGTGCCTTTCCTAAGGTTACAGAGAAGGAAGCTTTCCTCATCAAGTGTGCCAGCAGACAGGAAAACAAAGGTTTGGGGCAGAGGGAGGAAACCTGCACATATGGGAGAGCTCAGATTGCTGTCAAAAACCTGGAGAAGTTGTGGACAAAACTTCAGCTCCTTGCATAATTACAGCAGCCCTTTTCAGCCCTCAAAAGCCCGTTGTTTTTTCTTCACTTCACTTGTGAGTGAACATTTTGGGGAAAAGTGAATAAAATGCTGCAGTTTCAGCAGTGAAAGAAATAATGGCAAATGAAGACATCTCAGTGTTGACCTTGAGTACTGGAGCTCGGTGCCTGACAAAGGAAACTTCCCTGCATCAGGCTGGCCTGAGCACCACCATGTTCCCCTCACTGGCTTCTGCTGCAACTTGTCTGAAAGCCAGTGGAATTTATGCTGCAGGAATATATGGTTCATTTAGCTATTCTTACTGACCCATGAATACACCTACTGACCATGAATATACCTGCTGTATTATTTATTGGAATGTTTGTAGTTCAGTCCTGTGATGTTTGTGATAGAAAATCTTCACTTTGAGCCAGTGGGAAATTTTGTCAGGGTGAGGAGTGCAGGCCTGGCCTCTGCTTTGCCTTTTTTCTTTTCCATTGCAACACAATTAACCTTTTCATTAGAAGAGCTCTGTTCCAAATAAGCAAACTTCTCAATGTGCATTACTGAGCCATTTCAAGTTGTCTCTTGCTTTGAAACAAAACATCTTTGTTCCAGCCATGCATGACATTTGGAGACCTATTTATACAATGTGTCAGCTCCATTTGTTTTCTTCATCCTGATGTTTTCCTCTGTATTTTTAGTTAGCCATCCAGATTGCAATGAACGAGGTTGTTTCTGGTTTCCTCCTGTGCTTCCCCAGACTGAGGCACTGGCTGCCTTTGTCTTTCTCCACTTTTGCGGGCAGAGGTGAAACAACCCAAAATCAGACACAGTTTTGCCTACTTCATCCTCCTTGTACTCAGACCAGCAGCACCAGGCTGCTGTGGGATGGAGAGATGGCAGAAGGACCTGCTGTGATGACAGCTTCTCTCCTGATGTCTTGCTTGTGGGAAGCATACTGCTGCAATCCCTTCTGCTGGAGGGCTCTCACTGAGGGACAGATTTCCAAGCTGCATCAGTAAATAAGCCCTCCTTGCAAAATACCTGCCTTTTCCTTAGACAGCCATAGTTTGTCCTAAGCCTTTAGCCAGTCATTCTTGTTTGGCAGCACTATGCTAACTGACCCAAGAAAATTCAACACAAAATTGAAAAAGGAAAAAAAAAATCAATATATTGGGTAATAAAGCTTTTAACATCCTGATTTTCAGTAAATGTAAATAGTTATGATTCTTGCCTCATCCTCTCCCTTTTAAAAATTTTATCTATCTTGAGACATGTCTTATCTTCCAGAAGGGTAGTGCTATGTCTGCTACTCAAGCAGCAACATAATGTCTAGCCCAGTACTGGCTCTTCCTAGGTACAAATGAAGATCTAAGTCCTTTCTTGACATCTTTTACACAACCTGCCAGCTGAAGGTTTCAAACTGCTTTAACACATACAGGATGCCAGGAAAAAACTTCAAGCCTTGCTTTAACCAGGAAAGGAGCCTGCAGCTGCCAGCCCAGCCATGGTAAGCCTGGCTCTTGCAGTAGCAGAGCCTCCTTAGTTCTCTCCAATATTGTCTTCACCAGGAAGGCTGGGGATGAAGGGTGAAACAGCCTCATGCAAGCAACACTGCTCCTGCCAGCTGGCCCACTCAGAGCCTGATAAGACCAAGGAAGGCATCTGCATTGACCTTCTGCTTCCCCATCCCTGTAATAGCAGACAGAAGGGCTGTAAGAACAGAGATTAAACTTCGGAGCACCTCACAGCTGTGCTTGACATAGACACTCCCTCCAACTCCTGGGAAATTCACAATCTCCTCTGAATGTGGAACTGCAGGTCATTCCCACGCCAAACACTTAATGTGTCCAGCTTGTGCATGTGATGGATGGGCTTGTGCTGCAAGAAGTGGAGGCAGTGGCATGTGAGGAGGAATGCCTCCGGTACTGTGCGCTTCCGAAGCCGGGCTTGCGAGCTCTGCTGCGCGTTCCAGCAGCTGGGGCAGGGCTGCGTGCATGGTCCCCGCCAGCACAAATGAAACCAAGGCATCCATATGCTGTGCATTAGGAGTGTTTGATCTCCTGCACTCTGGCTCGCCGTCAGACGCTCCCTGTTCCTCTCTGCAGCAGTACAGAGTGCGGTGGTGAAACCTGTAAGTCTGCGTGTGTTTATGGGCCCTGTGATGGGAACTGCAAAGCTTAACACGAAACAGTTGAGAAAATGTTGCTGGCCACAGCCACAAAACCTGTCCTCATCTGTTCCATAATCATGGTGGAAAAGAAAATTCCTTGAGTTTCATTTTCCTGTTTGAAGATGAAAAAAAAAAACCTGACAAAGTAGATGGAATTTAGTCCAACTGATGTGACACCTGGACTAGAAAAGCAAAATGCAGTTTCCTCTGAGTGCAGGAATTGTGGCCATGAATGGCCAAGGCCACATGGACAAGGACAGCTTCAGAAACCCCAGGCTTGAAGCCTGCCCCTCTGTGGACTACTGTCACTGTTCACCATGCATTTTCAAGTCAGTTATTGCAGTGACTCAGTTATGGTTCACTACGAAGCTACAGACACCTCTGATCCACATTAGAGGTATTGGTGAGACAGGAAAGGAGGGCTCCACTCCGTGGAGGAGTTTCTGGGCCCGCAGCATTGTCTCATGCAGATTGGGAAACTGGACAACACTGTAGCTTGGAAACTACATGATGGGGAAGCACAAACAACAACCATGTAACAATAGAAATGAATTTTATTTTGTAAAAAGTTATAAAATGAATATTGTACAAAAATAAAGTCTGTAGAGAACTTTGGTTGATTAACACAAATGACTGAGACATATAATTGCAGGTGAAGTAAAAAAATCCAGAGAAGCACACTCCTGTCTTCAGTAAGGTCTAAAAACTAAAAAAAAAAACCAACCAAAAACCTAAAAAAAAAATCACAAACTTTACCCTTTTGTATTTTGAACATAGAGATTTGCTTTGGTTGCAGCCCCTTCAAGCTGCACAGAAAATGCTCTGAGGCAAGCTTTCATCAGCTGGGGCAGGAGAAAGCTCAGCTCTGAGCGCTGTCGCCGATGGATCGGCTCCCGGCAGCGCAGCTGAGCCTCCGCCCGGCCGGCGCTCGGCGCCACCTCGTGCCACTGCGGTGGTGCCACCAGGCCCGAGCAGCACGGAGGGGCTGGCAGTGTCCCCGTGGCAGTGTGAGAACAGACCCTGCGGCTGGCTCTCCAGCTCTATCCGCTCGGGAGAGTGGCGGAAGCCAGGGATGGGTTACATGCCATACACCTGGAACACCCTTCTGTATGCCTGGTCTGGACCTTCTTGACCTCTAGACCCTTCTTCAGTGGTGCCCCAAGGGGCCCAGGGCAAAATGAGTATGGAGAGCCATTACATGCATGAGATAAAAGGATTCAATAAGGATTTTTTTTCATGTTGCTTTTGTGGGAGTTGATGCTTCACTGGTTGTCAGGTATGTCTAGTGACCTGCACTCCTGCTCTTTTGGGAAAAATGTCTCCAGAATGAGAGCTTGTGTTAGCGGTCACGTACAAACACCTCTGCTGTACAACCTCCCTCCTCCTAAGGAAACTTGGACTGTTCTGCTGCATGGGTATGATCCTGTAATGTTTCAGCAAATTATACAAAACACTCTGGTTATTTAACACAACTGTTTACTTGCAGGCTATATTAAATCCAGGGCTAACAACTAGTAAGAGGGATTTAACCTCTTCTATATGGAAGTATGGAAGGAAAAGCTTAAATAAATATAACTAGAAATTATAAGGCTAAATGTGATTATTTTCCATTTGTCAATAGTTATATGAGGTCAGTTGGCATAAAGTGTGAGAAAAAAATGTGGCTACATTTAAAATATGACTAAAATTAGTTTTTCTAACAAATTGCTAATGTTGAGCCAAGTCCTGCGACCCTCACTCGTCCAGAGCCATTGCTGCTCCTGCACATGCACGACTGCAGTAATTTTCAAAAGGCTTAGTGACAGGAATAAGGGCTGCAGGCTTCAGCACTACCTTTTGTGAACATAATCAAGATTTTGTTTAAAAGAAAAAAAGGTAAAGTAAGTGATTTTTTGCATTCAAGTTAACACCTTCAACCAAAAGCATGGACCGTTGTTCCCAACGTCTTTGTCTCTCTATATCCCCAAGTGCCATCTACTTTGGCACCTTTGAAAGACACTTTAATAAATAAGGAGACTCATTACTGAACTGTAATAAATAACAATAACTTAATCTCAATAAATATCTTCTGTATACTTATGTCTCTGAAGGGATGCATTGCATCAAGTAGTCTCTCTCAATCACAATGACCAAACAGAAATGTAGTTATGCAAGTGACGTTAGTCCTTTGTAAACCTAAAGAAATGCATTTTGTGTAGGCTGGGCTTGTTATTTCTCTCACTATACTAGGAAGAAGTGCTTAAAAACTCAACTTGTTTTCACAGGTAGCAGAAGAACAAAATCCTGCACTCAATTTGAAGAAACAAAAGATGGAAATAACCAAACTTAGCCAGTAAGCGGAACTGTTTTGCTTCATAAGAACTTGAGCCTGGTCATTTTGATATTTGCCCAATATCAACTTACTTACAAGGGTAATCTTATAGCTTAGGAGTTGTCCTAAGCACTCAGGAACTGCCCTCCAGTGAGCAGTAGCACAATGTGTCTTTCAGTAGAGCTGAGGGCACAGGGGATTGGATTAGTAAGGGACTCCTAAGCTACTTCTTAGCTAAGCTTCTTGGTATAACTGGTATATCATGGCATAACTACAACACAGCGTGGTATGGCAGGGTTGTGTTTTTAAGCACGTTCCTCATGGACTGAGTCTCACTGATGGTGGATTGAGTCAAACAGGAAAGGTAGCGTGCACATCATCCATCCATCGTCATCTCCACCTGAGCTTTTATCTAAATCCCCATAGGACGCCAGAAGTCTCCATCCTTCTACTCTGCCGCATGCCTCCTTATCCCCAGGCTCTCATGGCTCCTTAGTCTGTGTTCTTGGTCCTTTTTCCTCCACTTGGAGCAGACACTTCCCTGGGAACCTTGGTCCCTCTCTCTGCAGCATAGCAGGAATGGAAAACTGGTGCCGCCTCGACATGCAGCCGTCAGACGCATCCACACCTTTTTGCGGAATGTTTTTTCAGTATGTGGTAAACCAGGTTATCATCCAAAAAGGACAGGTCGTCATCAAAGGCTGTGGGTCTGCAACAGGCTTGCCTCACTTTGTCAGTGACTAGTTTTTTCTTTTTGGTTAAGTTTTTTAAAATTTTGTCATAGGTGGTCTCAGCTGCATCACAAGATCCACTGCAATACCGGAAAATTAGCTCTTCTTTGGTTTCATATCCCAAATCCAAGTCGGTCACATTTAAATGTATTTCTGTTAAGACACATCCTCGATTTTTGCCCTTTTGATTCCTCCTTCCTTTTTTGTTGGAATTCTCTATGTTTGTGGCTGCATTTTGACGGTTTCTCTCCCGCCTAGAAAAAATCGGAGTCTGTTTATCTGGTGACCTCCTCAGTCTTTTAATAGTGGCTTGAATAAAGTCCACTACCTCATCAAACTGATCTGGATAATCCTCTGGCATATTAGCTGTTTGGGAAAGAGAGAAAAGTCTTTGTCACACATCAGGTATCACAAAGTTTGTCCATTCACAACTCAAAAATATTATGCACATGCAAGCTTTTCTGCCCATCACTTCAGAACACATGCCCAGGACCCTCAGAAATCAAGAATCTGGAATGGTTTAGGTCATCACAGAAACTCATTTAGGGAAAGATAAATGAGATGTATTTGTACTTCTGTGTGTGTCTGCTGATGCTTGGTAGCATTTCAGCACATCTTTTAATACTGAATGAGCCCTGTGGAAATAGAGGGAAGGAAAAACATATCATGATATGAATATTAGTTAAGAGGTGGATGAAGCCACCAGTAAAGAGGTTATACAGACTCTTCTCAGCAAAGTTGCAACAGGAAGAGGTTTCTTTAAAGCAATTTTTCGATTATAGTTGTTAATTATTTTCTTTTCACACCAGCAGCAGTTAGTATTGCCAAAGCCACCTGTCAATAAGGTTTTTGGGCATGACAGAAGGAGGATTTCCTGGGGTACCAGACTGAGATATTATTCCTGGATGAATGCCTGGGTTTTTACTGCTTCTAGGGATAATTATTTTCATAGCTTTTGAAAAATTTCTCATGTAAGTGTTTTGTATCACAAGATGCTGATCACACGGAGTAAAAATAGGTCAGAATAGAAGTATTATGTTAATTTTTTAGGGAAATATTATGAATGCATTTTCCTTTTACGAAAACTGAATTTTCATTCTATTTTATTTATCACTTGGTATATCATTGATGAATTACTCAAGTAAATTGTACGATGAAGTCAGTGAAATGTTTGATACTAGCAGAATGAGCCTTTTCAGGAAGGGTGAAATTAAATGTGTTCTGAAATGCTTCCAAATTTTGCCATTTCATCATGATTTGGAAAAAAAAAAAAGCATTTTGAGATCCTTAATCTTCCCATGGACTAAATCCCTCAAAATTACCTGCTTTAGTGAATTCAGAGAACTAACGGAGCGTCAGGCTGTCAGGACCCTGTGTGTGGATGCCCTTACATTGCATTATTAATGACCATGTCTTAAACTATTGCAATATTGAGATTTTTTTTCATATTTATTGCCTCAAAAATTGAGACTTCTTCCTTCCCAGTAAGTCCTAAGAGAATGCTCCTTTCTGTACTTAACTCCTAAAACCCAACACACAACAGACCATGTCACACTGGCCTTGCATATACGGGAATATCCATCTCCAAGACTCCTACAAGTACTGCAGGAACACCAAACATTGGGAGAGGCAATATCCAGTGCAGTGCACCTGGTCAGGAGCTGGTACATACACAAAGGCTCCCGCTCAGTGAGGTGCTGAGATTGGAATGGCTCCTCAGGCAAAAGGCTCAGCATTTCCACTTACTCCATTCCATTACTTCCACTTCCATTTACTCACATTTCCCTAATGAGCACAGCAAGACAGGAATCCCAGTGGGTGACCTGAGCACAGGTACCTAGCTCAAACAGGGTAGCACTGACTCTCTTAACAGGAGGCAGGAAGGCATGAGGCTGCTCCTACTACCTAGCAAAAGTGCACCCTCATATCCTCAGTAGAAGCATCAAATACAGAGGAGATGGGGGGCAGCAGAATCCTAACTCTGCCAGTGCAAAAACCTGCTGAAACAGAGAGCATCTGCACATGATCAGGAACAGGGACTGCTGCCTGAAGTAGCCACATCCTAGAGGCCTCCATCCATCAATAGTGAGGGATCAGAGGTATATATTTTCTGATGGATGTATCCAGCAAAATAGTTTAGACTGATACAAGAGTAATGGAGGCTGGTAGTTTAGACTGATAAAAGAGTAATGGAGGCTGGAAACCTTCTACCTCCACATAATGAGGGTGATACCAGGCAAACAGGGTGCTGTTATAAACTAGGGTGCTATAAACTGTAGTTTGAAACTGAAAAAAGTGAATTACACTTTGCTTTATCCATGTTAACAACAACCCCAGAGAGCAGTGTTCATGTTCAAAGACATGAAGGAGGGATGGCTGCTATCTATACAGCTAGATAGAGCCTGAACAAGGCAGGACCCAGTCCCATATCTCTGCAACACCAATGGTAACACACTTTTCTTGCATTCCTCTATCTCTGTAGCAGGTAACAAAATACATACTGTGAGGAGAGTTGCTTGGATGGATGTGTCCACTGGATGCACCAACCAGCTCCTTTGCAGAACAGGCTGGTCTGCCTACCCTGTACAACTATTGCCCAACCGAGCAAGAACCAGGTCCAGGCAATAGGTGGGCTTTGTTCCTTTAAAGCAACAAGGGCTAGACATCCTTCTAGACTCAGTTAAAAAAGATGACCCACATGGAGCTCACACAACCCCCACTGCTGAAGTACAAATTTGGCCCTGACACAGATACAGATGGAAAGCAGCTAGCAGAAGGCACTTGTTGCTCGGGACTCAGTAGTTTCTAGATTTCCTGCACAGAAACTAGTTTTCTTAGTCTATAACCAAATCAGAGAAGGATGAAACCCTGAGGAGATGGCTCTTGAACTTCAACTGCCCTCCTCTCATACCACTGTGACTACCCCAGCCCACACCTCTTTCATGTATTCTTTAGCACAACCTTTGTACCAACAGTATGATGAAACAAGACCTTGGCTATGGAGAGTGAAACACAACTGTAGAGAAACATACGAGGGCTTAACAAAATTAATGCAGTGATCAACCATCAGGAAGGGGACAAGAGACAGCTACAGGGAAAGCCAACCTATATGTAGAGATTATTGTTTGCAACATTCAGCCTTATACTTATCTCAAGCCTGGCACACTGACAGTGCAGTGAGAGTTCCCTCTCTAAGAAGGGAGAAACAAGACTGTGGATTAACTGAAGAGATAATTCAGCTTGGCACATCACTGGTAAAAAGCTTGCAATTGAGGGGCAAAAATACCACCTAGCCCTGTGAGAGTGCTATAGGCAGGAGTGTACTTTGGCTAAATAGCAGACAGATACAGGATTCAAGCACTGTTCTGGCAACTATATCCTGGAGGGTAGTAGATAGGAGGAGGGCAGACCCATGTGGTGGACTGTGTTCCTGATAAAAGTGCACACTGAGATCCATCCTGGTTCATGTGTGATTCCTACCCCAGCTGCACCAAGGGAGGTAATGCCACTGAGAGCTTTCTGCACTGCGAGTGGCCTGTGATATTTCAGCTTGAGGAAACTAAATGCCACTGAAGAGCCCCATGCAATGCTGGTGATGCAGACATGCGCTGTCAACGCTGCAGAAGATGCGAGCAGTAGGGCAAAAAGTAAATCAAATAATCAAACCAACAGCATTCAACTAGAGAAATCCTACCTATATACACAGACAAGCTGCACCCAGAAAATGGGGTCACTGGCAGCAAGACTGGTCCTGCTAATGTCATTAAGGCTCTAACATGAACTGCGCAAGAAGTGTTCCAAGTGCCTAATGAAGCTGAGGATCCCTGCTCTGCTCATGCCCTACTGCAACACCAGGATATATTTTGGAGATTCACTGGGAGGAATGCCAGTACTATTAGTAAGATGAATTCCAATTTCCTGCCTCCAGTGTGGACTTTCTCTTCAGCCCAGGGAACTGGAAACTATCCCATGCAGGTATCCAAATCTACCAGTAAGACTCCTGCAGTGGCCCCCAGTATTTGGAGATTACATCACTGGATAAGACAAAAGGCCTGTGGATGATAATAGGAAACTGGTGGAAACAGTGGGCACAGAGATCCCCTTGAGAAAATGTGCGGGTCTTCTTGATCCTGGTCACTGTCTCCCCACCTAAATTACAGGTGCTGGTACAGGCTATGTGGGTACATCAGATCAACACAGTGGCAGCTGCATTACTGAGCTACTCAGTGAGACCTTGCAAGTTTCTGTAAGCAACACTCTCCTCTGCCTGTGGAGCCTCAAACTGGCTGTGAGCGATGTAGCAATGCTCCTCTGGCAGCTTCCAACGCGCTTCCAAGGTGCCCCAGGTTTGCCTCCATAATTTAACAGCCTTAGCAACAGTTCCAATCCCTGCAATCAGCTAATTTTCTACTGCTTAATAAATCAGTCATCAGTGTGACTACAAGCAGTCACTAGGAATGGGTCACAGGGGTCTGGAAGAAAGATTGACAACCAGGAGTGAAGGGAGAGCCCAGTGCTGAGGTGCCAGCCATGACTCCGCAGGGATATTCAGCTTTCCAACAATCATGGGAGTGAAGACCTAGAGCCTGAAACAAAACTCTGTGAAAAACTGCTGAAATGGGACCCAGAGCAATCCAGCACTGACACCAGCACTGACGCCAGGCACGATGGGTTGAAACCAGAGGTGAATGCCGAGGAAGCTACCACCAGTCATCATACATGGATAAGCAATAACCTCCATGACTGAACTCCGTAAAAGCCTAATAGACAGAAGGGAAGGTGGAGAAGACTGACTGCAGGATGTCTCCATCCTGATGGGCACGTGGCAGATGTGCTCCAGGGATGCTGAGACCTCTCTGCATCACAGACATCACATGCTGAGCGCTTGTTTGGTCTCTGCACTGTTTTAGGTTCTGCTGGGGGCAATGGGGGTGCTGAGCGGAGCTGTGGCCAGGGAACATCAGCGCACTCATGGGGGCTGCCTTAGCGAGCAGCCATGGTTTGTAAACTGAATAAAGCTGTTTGATAGAGGGGTACTTTGTTACTCTTCTGTCTGCAATATTGTTTAGAAAATGTTTATAGTCTCACAGCATCTTAGCTTCTCTCACACTGCATGGACTGTGCTGACTTGATTGTGCAGCAGACAGAGATTGCTGGGGGGGTTTCACACCCCTGCAAGGAGCAGATACACATTTTGCATGGGTGTGTATGTGTGCTCCATTTACACATACACACACACAAATACAACTAATTATATACACACACGCACACACACACACACATTTTTCCAAAACAAACTAGTTTACTGACAACACTTGCCTTCTGCTGGAAAAGCTGAGAGAACAAACACATGACAGATGCCTGTCATGTTGAGCAATGTGCCAGCAGAAAATGCTGGGATAATGGCATTAAAGCAGCAAAGATCTCTGAGGAGTAGTCCCCAGTCTCAAGCTCTGGGGTGTGAAGGAATTAGAATTTAAAAATTTAAAGCCACCTAGGACAGGACAGGATGGGACAGGACAGGATAGGATAGCCCGAGCAGCATGTGCTCAATACAGGTTTGCAAAGGTTGTCTTGCACGTGTGATGCACCTCAAAACATGTATTTCCCAAAGGAAAGAAATGTATGTCCTTCAAAGGTAAAATCCTCCCTTAGGGAACACGGGGTCTCTCTATGTCTTGCTCAGAGCGTGGGAGAAAGGCTCACAGACCCCTCTGGGTGCGATGGGCTGAGCCCCACCACTTAAACTGTGGTGCCATACGCTGGTGTGGAGTCATGAGGTTTTGTTTGGGTTTTACCTCACAGTTCTCAAAGCTGTTTCCTGACTGTCCAGCTCCCCGAGGAAGTCCCTTGGAGGCAGCCTGTGTGCAGGCACCTGCAGGTGTCTGTGCACCACCCCTGCCTGGTGTCCCTGCAGCAGGAGCCTGGGGGAGGCAGCAGGGCTTGTGGGAACTGCATCCCCCAGGTGTGTCCTGCTGTGCTCAGCTCACTCTCCTGCAGCTCCTTTCCATGCTCCCTCTTTCATTACCATGCCACCCAGGCAGGAACAGGCAGAGCCTTTTCCTGTGATTGCAACAAGAGCACAAGCTTGTTGGGCATTGATGACAGCCCATGCGCCACTCTGCCTCTGAGCACCTTCTCTGTATCCCTTGTCCAGCTGAACAAGGGCTCTTGATCTGTGAAGATTTTCTCACATAACCAGAAAAATGAATAAAAAAAGCAAAGCAAGAAAGAAAGAATGAAATGTCACAAGACTGATGCAAATAGGAATCTAGCAGAGTGATCAGGCTGGGGGCACAGCTGGTGAACACCTTCAACAGAGGGAGTGAGACTCACTTAAAAAACTAATTTAAAAACCAAACCAACCAACCAACAAAAAAAAAAAAACCCACAAAAAAACCCAAACCCCACACTAAAAAACAACAACAACAAAAAACCCCCAAACACAAGAATATTTGCTTGCTGTTTGAAAGCCGTTTGCTTGTTTTTGAAACACTTAGGGAACAGTCAGATCATAGCTTTGACCCAGACTCCTAGGTTTGGAACATCCCTCTGTAAAGCAAACTGAAATTCTTGCCTCACTGATGTTCTCTGGAACCTGAAGTTTTGACCTGCCTGTCCCCAAGCACAGTCTCTGTCCCCTGGGCACAAGAAGAGCTGGCAGCACACGAGAGTGAAGGGTCCTGCAGCCAAACAGCCATGGCACTCCCCATTAGCCCCTGGGGAAATCCAGTCCTGAGTTCTGCTTTGGGAGTTCAGGGAAATGTGCCTTCCTGTGGGCGTCCTCCCCACTGCAACCCCCCAGAACCTGTCCTTGCATTTTCATTTAATTAGAGACACCATGTGACACCAGGACTGGGAACTGATCCCTGTGCTTCTTAAAGGATAAATTATAAAGTGTTCTGACAGTCTTCTACATGAAACAGGTCTAAATGGATACTCACACCAAATGCACCCCATTATTGAAAAACCAGCCTCCATTAAGTAAAAATAGACAATTTCTGTCTGTTCAAATGTGATCACAATTACATTTCTAAAATCTATTAATTTGATTTTACTATCAACAGGTTCATTTTAAAGCCAAATAGTCCCCCATGTGCAATGGCAGCAACCTAGCATGATAAAGCAAGAAATCCTCAGCTTGTACCTGGTCACAAACTGATGGTTTGGATCTTCAGTTTTTGAGATAAATATCCAGTTCTTCTTTTGATGCTTGGTTATGGATTTAAAAGACTAACTGCAGTCTCTTCTAACCATGCTCTCTCTTATGGCATACAAGAAAATGTTAAACCCTGTATTGCAGAAGAATGATTTATATAGGTGGGTTTTCCTTTTTTTCTTTTTCAACCTCATAAAACTGCCACATTATTTGGCACTTTACAAACCCTGAGCTGAAGTGATATAACAGAAGTCCTGAAAAGTAAATTAAACATTATAAAATTAGGTTTTGCTTTTAGATTGCAGTTTTTATGCCTGCTTTTGTGACAGTGTATAGATATCACATTAAAACATTAGACCAAACACTTAACTAAATCATTTCACTTCAGCACAATTTTTCAATTAGAGAAGTTCAAACAACAGGATCAGACCCTGAGGTATGATTTCAAATTCTAGGGATTTAGTCCAGCTCATTGTAATGGTAAGGAATATTTAGAAAATTTAGATCCAGATCTGCATTAGGATCAAATGGCCCCTTTTCAAAAACAGTTCTGGTATTTAATCTGGGACCTTCATAATCAAACCAAATCAACCAAATCAAAAATTATTACTTGACTTCATAATCATGATTTAGTTTTTTAAAAAATATTTAGCTTGCTTTGCAATACTGTTTCCAGGTGCTTATTATAGAGGATATTACCTGTCTGAACAAAAAAAGCCTCCATCTCACACCACAGGGATGTATTTTAGGAGAGATTTGGACCAATTTGTTTGTGGAAGTGCAACCGTATTCAGATTAAAAAATACTAATGTGATGATCATTCTGCTTTACAAACTGAGAAAGTAGCAACTGTGATGGGGATAAAACATTTGTTTTATTGAAAATGAAATATTTGGTATAAAAAGACAATATTATATGAACACATCTAAGTGAAGGCAAGCGTTAAAAATAGTATGCTGAAATGTTTTGGGTATTTAAACAATTAAAATACCATCTCTCTGAAGCATGACTTTGCTTTCATGCCTTGCCTGAAAATCCATGGGACCAAGAGTGAAATGGAAACTCATTGGTTGCATCCATTAGGAAATAGAGCATCAAACAAACCAGGGTCAGCTCATCCTTAAATGTTTAATACAGCTCTGTATTACCTCACTCCCAGCCCATACTGTGACTCCCTCAGACTCAGAAATGGAGCCTCTCCCTGGTGTCACTTGTCTCTCATCAAGGCAAGTGCTAAACAACCTGGTGGGTGATGCCAGGGCCACTCACACCACTCAGGTACAATGAAGCAATGCTGGTAGAAGGCACAGGATTGACCCTCCTGGTGTTCTTGCTCCTGATGGAGCAGTCAAGTTCTGTGTTTGTAGCTCACTAGCTAACCCTGCAGCTTCCCACGTGTCGATCATAATGACAAATCCACACGTTTGTCGGTGGATTTGAGTCCTTTGTACAGAGTCCTTTATATTTTCACTCTGCCATGCTTGGCAGTGCCTCCCTTTCTGTACTCTGTTTGCCTTCTTGCAGGTTGGAATGCTGGTGCTCAACAGAGGAAGGAAGTGGGGAGACAATGGGACCACCACAGCTGTTGCCAGTGTGGGGAGTCCCTGAGCACAGGGGGAACCAGCCAGGTCAGATAGACTGTGTATTTAAAAAATATTTAGATAGAAGCAGGGCAAGTCATGAGCTGACCTGCTCACAGGAGTTCATTGTTCTTCACCTACTCCAGGCAGGTTGCTCACAAGACCCTGCCCAATGCTGGGCTGTCCTGCTCTGCCCATTCCCACCTCTGGCCTCTCTGGGGCGGGCAGAGGAACATCTCACCCGGCAGTCAAGCAGCAGAGGAGCAACAGGAGGATGCAATCTTTCCTCTGGCACAGAGCTTTGAATCTCCAGCTCTGAGCACCACAGAGCAGTCAGCTTTTCAGCAGTCGCACCTGAGATTTTGTGGCATCTCCTGCAGATGCTGCCAGGAGCATCTAGGACCTTATCCTAAGGGGTGGTGGGTACGTGGGCACCCTCAGAGCATCCCTGCATCAGAACAAGTTACAGCACAAACAGTGTAAAAGGGGAAGATAGAAAAAGTGCCAGTATCCTGCCTGAAGCCACTGACTAAGTAGGAGCCAAACCTGTGCAAGACACATACCTGTTGACTCCTCCCTAAGATCTGGTACCCTCCCACATCCATACCACGCTGAGTAAATACCCAGCTTCCCAGTAAAACCTAGGTTTACTCCTAATATTTTGTTAAGCTAGAGCCTCAAATCTTGTGAGAGCCCTCAGATGAGTATATATGAGCGAGACGCGAAACCTGCAACCTCTGTTAGCATGAACACATGCAGCCAGCTAATAGGCAAGCATGCAGGCTTTAATGGAGGAAATACTGATGGCATTTTCTTCACCATCCCTGATGCAGAAATGATCCAGCCCAGTTCTCTTATGACATCAGTAAAAGCCCACGATGGTAACCCAGCCCCTCTTTAATAACAGTTCACTGAAGGGAAACAGCATGCTTAAATCAATAGCATCATTACTAGAATGCCTGTGCTCTTATGCTGCATCTCCCTTTGGGTTTTAGAGTATCCCCAAGGAACAAAGACATGCAGCAAAGCAGGAAGAACAGACTCTAAAGGGACCCTAACCCAGTCTGTTCCCTGTGGCTGCAGACTGGCGGAGCAGTCCGGGCACAATCTTGGCTGATGTTTCTCTTGTGGGAATCTCTGCTGCTATCAGATGTGACCTGATCTATAAATAACACATGATCTTTCATTGTTGCCTTTCAATTGCCTGCATTTCAATGTGTTTACAAAAGGAACAACATGGGAGGTTTTAATATTGCTAGCTGAAAATTGTTATTGCTATAGTAATCAGTCCCTGGCTCTAGGGCAGGTGCATGTACTCCACTGCAGAAGGGCTCTGATGGGAAGTGTGCAGTGGCACTTTGCCAGATAGAGCTGGTGTGTGCTCAGAAGAGCAAGGTCCTTCCTAACTGCTACACTGGGTGCTACCTCCCTTCAGAAATATCTAAGTAATGGCTGATTTTGCCAAAGAAATCACAAATGCTTTGGATGGAAGCAGAGATAGTCCAGATGTTTGTACACAGTTTATTCAAAGGGGACATGACCAGCTTGCCTCTAAAAGGGTGGCCACCAGAGAAGTTTTGGCATACTGCTATAACACTGCCCAGCCACAACACAGGAAAAGAAATACATGGATTTCAGTGTTTGCTTATTTTGAAGAATATTCCTGTGCAATAATCTTTAAAGTATTTCACAAGTTCCAAAGACTTCAAAGAAATGTACCTGCAGGTTTCAGTGTAAGTGATGTATAATAGAGCCTAAACTTCTGCTAGGTCATATGAGTGGCTTCATTCCTTAAAAAAAAAAAAATGCTGCTACATGAAATATCTCACAAAATTAATTTTAAGTCCTTGATCTTAAAACATTCTATCATACATTTTTGTCTTAATATTTTATTTGTAGTTGTGTTTTTGATCCTATTTTCTTTCTTTTTGCAATCATGACTGAAATTCCAAGAAAAACGGAAATCTCTCCTGTGGTTCTCTTTACCAAAGGATATTTCTTGATCAGAAACTGAGCTGGTTTTGTAAAAAATGACCACTCTGCAGTGCTAACCACTCTACCAGCACTAATGTGTCTGTGGCCTATTTAGATGTCTGGTGATCCTGGACATGGTTATGCTGCAGTATTTTGTATTGCTTATTTATTTCTACTTATTTCTACTTATTTTTTACTGCCTCAGAAATATGGGAATCCACAACAAATGTAGTTATGTAGGGTTTGGCCTATGTAATGCAAGTTTTATGTTGTGATCTCTAGATAGTGGTGGGCGGAGGGATGCAAGCTGGGTATTTGCACTCGATGCTCACCTCTGAACACCTGCAATTGTGGCAGGGTGGGACTTGATGGCCCAAATGGCTTCTCAAAGCCTTTGTAACTTTAATTATTTTAGAACTGCTTTTTGCAGTACTAACCAGGAACAGTATAATTTACAAAGACATTACAACCTGTCAGTCAGAGGATCTTCTACTGGTGGACAAGCAATACCTCCTCCACTGAATTCAGTGACAGTCTAATGAATATTTAACACAACCAAATTCTTCAGCTTTTCAAGGAATGCTTTGAAACTCTTCATCTGCAAATACTGAACGTGGGTATTTCTAAAATATACTGAAGAGTCTTATGAAAGATAACAAAGAAAAATATGTCCAGGTATGCTATCTGTCAATAAACACCGACAAAACATCCAACAGCATCCACAGTTTCACTGGCAATCTTTTGAGGTCCCTAAATTGAAAAGCAGCAAAAGAACTAACACTATCAGCAAAGGATAACTCAAAATGAGAAACAGAACTTTATTATCCTGCAATTCACAACTTTTTTTCCCTTAAGTCACAGAGCGCTCTTCACTGGAGTATATTCAGCATTTATACCTGAGACTGCAGAGGAATTTGCTTTTAGGGCTACATGCCTGTGGATTTAACCACATCTGACTGGTTTCTTTATTTTTCTAGAATTTTGCCCATGAATGGACCAATCTGAAGGCTTGGGATTTCTGAAAGCCTAGATAACCTGGGTGTCCCTGTGCAAACAAACTTTACACACACACGTGCTGGCCGGGGCGCCTGGCTTGTGCCGGACGCACCAGCTGTGTGGCTGGGCACACACAGATCAGATGGCACAGGGTGGCACCTGCTCGGGGTGGCTGACACCTCCCTGATGCACTGGGCTTACTGTGCAGGGCAGGTTACCCCTGCAGCTCCTGGGTGTCTGAGTGTAAAGCACATACACCACACCGTAGGTGTGCTGAGCAGGAAAGCCTGGGCAGAAACATGAGAGTTGTAGTTCGTGACATTGAATGGGCCTAATAAATATTGTAGGGAAGGAAATGCATTCAGCTGGAAGCATAATTAAATACTGGTTTTGCCTTAAAGAGCCCTGCAATACCACTATTTTTTTCTAGATACTTTCCATGTTAGTTAATAAAGTTGCACCTAAAACCAGTAACTCAACATTAAATACACCTTAGTAGGAGTAAGAAGAATTTTTAACAGAGGTATAGGACAAACACACACCATGGTGTGTCACAGCATATACCAAAGGAGCTCCTACAGTGACTGACCATTCAGTAGCTGTAGAATAACTCAGACACCATGACGCAAAAAAATCTATCTTTTCCTCTTACTAGGAGGGAAAATCCCATGGGGAGATGTTTCATTTAATTCTACCTGCTTACCACTAGCTCTTAGTAAAGGTTCTCACTTGATCAAGAGAATATATCTAATATAATGGATTTTAGGACACTCCAGTGCTCATGTACATGTTGATTATGTGCATCCAACAGCAAGCAGTTACAAGATGTATTCACTGGCGACTGTGTATAATGCAAACAAGTGTTTGGCTCCCTCTGCACTGTCATGCTTCTGAGGCTGCTTAGTATTTAGTTTATAATAATGTGGTTTATATTTGTTCTACTTGCATTTGGTATTTAAGCTAATAGTGTTCTTCCTCCAGAGGATTGTAGTATAAGGGAAAGAATGAAACAGTTACAAACTCTACATCTATTCTGGTTTTTGTGGGTGTGAAATAAGCTATCCCATGAATATTGATGCCAAAACACCTACAAATACTGGATTCATCTCCAATGCACTGCATTTGTGGAGCATACTCCAGCCTCCAGTCCAATTAAAAATGCAAAAGATTGCAATTGCTAGCACCCTCTGCCATCTCTGATTACTGCCCTGAACAGCAAAGGTCAGCACATTACACCTGATCAGCCCAGGAGGTTAGAACCCTGCCTGGAGCCTGAAATGAAGGGAGGATTCAAGCCAGCCTGAAAGGGATGGGGTAACATCAGGTGACCTCAGAGTACTTTGCAGAGAAAGCAAACAATCCCATCAAAAAAGAACACAAAAAGGTGTCAAGGGCCTGGGAAACAGATGTGCTCCCCACCAAGATGTTTGGCCTGCCCTTTGCGCTGGACTTGATCTCACAATCCTACTAAGCCCGGATGCAAGTGGTGTGTGGGAGACACAACTTCTCTGGAGTTAGAGTAATGGGCCTTGGAGCAAAATGGCTACAAAGGGATTGCTTTAGAGGACAGCAGTGCACCTCTCGGAATGCACACAGCACCCAGGGCCCACACGCTGCCCTATGCATATGAGGCCACACAGGTCATGATGGTGCTCCCAGCATTTTGTGAGCTGTCTCCTGCCAAAGCCCTCAGCAAAGCAGCTGACCAACAGCACCCACAGAGATCCATGAACACATGGGAGCTGCAAGCACACCTCTGTACTTGTGGCACATTGTGCCCTGATGGCATGAGAAACCTTCAAGTGGAAAGGGAAATGCACATGGTGTAGACACTGATTATTCTTGTGTACTTAGTTCTATGTCTTTGCTGTGCTGAAGGGTGCATGCCCCCAGATTTTAAGTGGAGAGAACAAATATGTCAAAGGCACAGATGGGGGTGACTTGAGCAAAGCGCTGCTGCAGCAGGAAGGCAGTGATGTGCCTGGGAAGGATCAGCCTCACAGCCTGTTTGCAGACTGTTTGCCAGACACTGCACGCTTTTAAATCAACAAAGAGCATAAAAGTGCAGCAGAGTATTTCACTGCTCTCTTACAGTCACCTTTCTGCAGGTCTCCCCTGACTCATCTGACTTGGCAACATAGAGATTAATTTCTAACTTTCAGACTCGATTGTTGCCTTAACTACTGCCCTACAAAGATCCCAGGAACGCCCTGGGTTTCCCTCAGTTTCTGATGTGGAGAACAATACTGCTTCCTTTGCTCTTGCAGCCAGGCCCATTTGTTAGTGAAACACAGAGTTAAAAAATTGAGACCAAGCTATCAGCCCTTTCTCAAATGACTATCCTGGGCAATAACCTTCCACCCAGCTCTGCACGGCTAAGCCCACATCTTTACCCTGGAAACAGAGATAATATTGATACTACCACAGCTCAGGTAAAACACAGGTTGCCTTTCTTCCTGCTTCTTGTTTATCCAATCCACAGGAAAGGAAAAAATGAAGAGGCAATGATGAGAAGTTTTGGATACTAGGAACTGAGAGAACCACTACTGCTGCCTATCCCCTTGAGCTGCTGTAGAGGAATCAGCTTACAGGGACCATATTCCCAGAAGGCAGTTTCAAGATAAAAGCAGGCATTGTACAAATACTATCACTCTGTAAAGATGGAGCATTAATGCTCTCCCACCCTGAAGTTCATGTGAGAGCTACAAACTGACTCATGACGCTTTCCCCCTAATGCTCTTCTTGCACCAGCACGTCAGCCAGCCTGTACAGAGGGGAGCAGCAGTGGCCTGAAAAGCTGATCACTGCCTTTTGCAGGGCAGCACTTATCCACCACATGGCTTGCCATGCAGAAGAAGATCACCATGTGTGATAGCCCCATGATCCTGGCAGGCTGCAGCCCTGTGAGGAAACACTTTTGGCCAACCTCCCTGAGTGGAGGGGCTGAAAGGATGTCAGGGTTGCCAGTCTGTGAGCAGCAGGAGCCCAGGCTGGGACACGCGGAGGCGGGAGCCCAGGCAAGATTCCAGCAGGGGGGAAACACTAGCAAGAGAAGGGAAGAGAGAAGACTAAACAGGCAAGGGCATAAATGTGTGTGTATGGAAGAGATGGGTGTTTGGGAGGGGTCAAAGTGAAGTCACAGCAAATGCTTGGTGCCTCCTCACTGCATTAGCCTGGCTGCTCCCAGAGAAACCAGAGCGTGGCTGCCTGTGACTGGAGCTGTGGCAGGCGCAGGGAAAGGACATGCCTCCAGAAAAGGAGATAGAAATGAATCCCAATTACTGGGCACTGTCTGTATCCTGTAACGAGCTAAACAGAGAGGGGGATGAGCAAGGGCAAAAGAAGCTACCTTCAAAATGCATCTGTGCCTTTGCTAAGCGAACGTCTCCACTATTCATGTGAGTATTCACCACTTCTTACTGAGTCATATTACCTCTTGCTTTAAAAAGCCACCAGAGTTAACACAGCGCTCACATACCACTGTGAAAATCCTGTACCTGCTATTGTAGGTACAGGACCTATTATTAGCAAGGCATTATTATCTGTCATTTGGATTGTAAACTGTCTTACTGCGAGCTAGCTCATGTGGATTGCTCTGCATCAAGCTCCTAACCCTGCCACAGCCACTCTTCTGTAAATTTCCATGCGGACACACTAATTTCGAGATCAGAATCCAAGGAGGATTTAATGAAGCTCAGCAGTACTCCAGGATGTGTACAGTGGCTCCCACCACGGAGCCAAACCTCCACCAGCACTTGCGCCCACTACAGGCAGAGAATAATAGCATTGGCAGGTCTGAGCAGGGAGAGGAGGCTGAGGCGCTGGAGAAGGAGTTTCAGGGCCTGTGCTGCGAGGGGTGGGAACCAGATCCTCCTCTCGGCTCCTCTGCACACAACAAACTTGTACCACCCGCCTCCCCGCGTTTTTCAATCAGAGGGATCCTAAGACTGCCAGGAAGGCAGGGCTGGAGTGGGCAGGGGGCATTGCAACTGCAATTGCCAACCCCCAGCTCTGGAGAATGACTAAGCTTGGAGCTGCTCAAGCAAGACCAAAGCCAATGACACTGCATGTGGAGAAACAGAGGCACAAAATGGGAGGATCCTCTCCTCACCCTGATGCCTGAGCAAAGGGAAGCGAGTTTAGCAAGACAGACAGCAGTTGCTACAAAGGGGAATGTTTCTTACAGTCACTGTGCACAGCATAGGGAGGCAGCAGGCTGATGGGGGAGAGATCATCTTCAGGTCCCTCTACCACTGAAGGGGACCCCTTGGGAGGCGTCTTACCGGTGGGCAGGGGCAAGGTGGAGACCGTGTTGAGCAGCACCACGCAGACAGCCACAACATCCCATAACTTCATCTTAGATCTCCTTCCAACACGGGCCCCTGGCAGAAAGGAGAGGCAGGGTTAGCTCCCAGCTGCTATGTTCCTCCAGTCCTGCTCCAGCCGTGCCAGCCCTGAGACAAAGCTGAGCAGCCTTGCACCCCAGATCACACTGGGTCACCCAGGCCAGGCCTGAGGACACCGGAGGGAACAGCAGCTGCTCCTCGTGCAGCCAGAGGAGTGAGGTGGGCTCTCCCCAGCGAGTGAGTGGTGTGGGAGAGGGAGGCACAGGATGGCCTCCAGTCCCTTTATGCCTGAGAAAGCTGCACTGGGGAAGGCAGGCATGCAGGCCCCACAAATCTGTTTCCAGGGACAGGGAGTGTGACCATGCCCCTGTGCTCACTGGCAGGCAGGTCACCTTGTGCTTGCTGAGCACCTGGGCAGCACCAGAGCACTTGTTCTCAGGCTGGACCGGGGAGGACTGGGCTGATCAGGGTGCTGGTCTGTGCAGACTTGATGTGCTACAAGCAAACCTTCCTTTCCCTTTCCCTCTCTTCCCCTTCCCTCACCTCCTTCCCTTTTTTCTCTCTCTTATTCCCTTTCTTCTTCCCCCCACCCTTTCCCTTCCACTACCCAGTCCTCTCTTTGCTCTTTTTTCTCTCTTTTTTCCTTTCATCTTCACTTGTCACCTTTTTTCCTTATACTCCTTTCCCCCGTTCTTTCCTCTCTCCCTAATGTCTTCCTCTTTTCTTCCTATATCCCTTCCCCCTTACTTCAAGATTTCCTTTTTTCCTTCCACTTTCATTTTTCCTTTCCTCTTTGTTTCCATCTCCCTTTAATTTTCCTCTTCCCTTCCCATTTCCCACTCCTCGTATTCTTCTCCTCCCCTAGCCTTTATTTCATTCTCTCTCTCTTTTTTTCACCGATCCTCTTTCTTTTCCCTTCTCCCTTCCCTTTCCTCGTGCCTTTTCCTTTTCTTCTCCTCGTTCCCCGGCCGCCCTGCCCGAAGTCTGCCGCGGCACGTACCCGCTGCCCTCTGCAGGTTGCGGCTGCCCCCGGCCCGGTTCGGCCGGCCCGGCCGGCGGCACAGGGCAGTGTCCGGCCCGGGAGGAGCGGCCCCGCCGGGAGGCTCCGCGGCGCTCCCGCTGCAGCGGCGGGGCTCAGGGCGCGGCTGCCGCTCGGTGCGCGCCGTCCCCGCCGGCCGCTGCCTTCGCACCTCGCCGCGCTCGGGGAGCTGCCGGGCGCCCCCGGAGACAGCGCCCGCCCGCCCCGCCCTGCCCCCGCGCACCCATCCTCGCCTCACCTCTGAGCTGGTCTCGTCGGACCCGAGATGGACATTAACGCCGTGGAGTCGACCAGCCGGCCGGACGGTTCATGTGGGCAGCTCGGGGTCCGGCTGCCGGCACCCTCTTTGCTCAGAGGAGGGGGGAAGGGGGACTCGTACGGAGGAGGAGGAGGGGGGTGCGAGGTCGCAGGTCTGGATGGAGGCAGCGGGGCAGCACAGTCCCCGGCGGCCTCCCCCGCCGCCGCCGCAGGTGCTGTGCCCGCGGCAGGAGCGGCGCCGCGGGGCTCTCTGCCCGCCCCGGCCCCGGGGCCGCGCTCAGCAGCGGCGGGAGCGGCCCGAGCCGCGGGGAGCGCCGCCTGGCAGCGGGAGCTGGCGCTGGGTGCTGCGCTTGGGACCCTGCCTGGAAATCTGAGAAAGACACTCCATCAACAACTGCGGGCAGTCAGATGAAGACATCAGCGCTCCTGTAACGCCAGCTCGTCCAGCACTGCCGGGAGCCGCGCACCGCTCGGACACGCACACCACGGCCGGAGAAAAAGAAAAAAAAAAAAAAAAGAAAAAAAAAAAAAAAAAAGAAAAAAAAGAATACCAAGAAAAACCCCACCCCAGCGGAGGAAGGAAGGGGAAAACGATTAAAAAAATAAAAATCGAACCACCCCCCCCTCAGCCTGCTATGAGAATCAGAGGCCGGCACTGGGATTTGTAGAGCCGGTAGCAGCAGCAGCAGCAGCAGCAGCGAGGCTTCCTCCTCCAGAGCGGGGTCCCGTCGCGGCGAAAGCTTAGATCCAAGCGGGAGCGCGGCGGGAAGCTGGGCCGGTGTCGGGAGCGCCCGCTCCGGCTGGGCCTGTGCGCGCCGGGCTCCCCGGGCGCCGGCGGGGCTGGGTGGGGGCGCGGGGCTGGGCGAGGCGCGGGGGGCGCCGCACCCGCGGACGGAGTGAGCGCGGAGCCGGACGTGCGGACGCGGGGGGCTTTGCCAGGGCGACTCGGCGCCGCAGATGGATTTATAGGGCCCTTTGGCAGTGACGCGCCCTCCGCTGATTCGCTTTCAGACCCAAACACACGCTGGCCCCCCGCACCGGACCCCGCGGAGCCTCCAAATATCTCCCGGCTGAAGTCACCGGCCCGACATACCGTGGGCTGCGCGGCCGCCGGCGCAGCCCCGCGGCACCCGCTGGCCCCGCGGCGGCGGCGGGGCCGGGCCGGGGTAACCCAACACCGCGTCCCTCCCCAGCGCCGCTCGCCGCGCTCGCGCGGACGGACGGACGGACTGACGGACCGACCGACGGCTGGCGGCGGCGGGGAGGCCGACCCCTCCTCGCCCCTCGCCGGCCGCAGGTGCCGCCGCCGCCGCGAGTCCCCCGCTGAAGCCGCAGTGCGGGGTGCGGGATGCGGAACCTCCGCGCAGCCCGGCCCCGGCGCGGGGGGCGGTGGTGGTTTGACTCGCCGAAGGCCGCGGCAAAGTCGCTGTAAACAGTGTCGACTTTCAGCCCTGCGCCGTGTATTTATGACTCACGCAGTTGTCCGGAGGTATGAGATCCTCATGTCTCCGGTGCTGCGGAATTAGCGCGGCGCAGCCCGAGCGGGCGGCTGGGCAGCGCAGGGTTCGTGCGGGCGGTCCGGAGACCGCTGCCTCCGCCTCGCGCGGCTTCTCTTTTAAAATAGCCTTTGCTTCTGGATATTTAATTGTTGTGGGGGGAAGGCACTCGGGTATGGGATGGAGAAGCGAAACCCCCAGGAGACCAGGTCGGTCCCGGAGCCCCCGCACCGAGCACCGGAGCTGCGGGACGGAGGGACCCGAGCTGGGCATGGCCGGGCCGGGCCGCCCCCAAAGCTGACACCTGGCTGCGGGTTTGTTTCGTACGCCCTCCAGCCCAGGTGTGCGTGTGTGTGTGGGTACGGCTGTGCGTTTGTGCGTGTGCGCACCGGCTCGTCTCTCTCTCCCGGGGCAGGGCAGCAGCCCCAGGGCTGACCGCAGTCCCCTCGCTGACCGCAGCCCGTCCCGCAGCCCGCCGGCACGGCTGCCTGATGCAGCGACTGCGGCCAGAGCTGCACCCGCAGGCGAGGGAAGGTCCGGCAGGGCGGGGAAAGGGGCGAGAGGGGCGCCGAGCCCCGTCCGGACACTGCCACCGTCAGCGGCACCGTGGGCCGCCTGTTCCCGGCTCTGCCCAATCGCCTGCGCCACCTCGCCTGCCGAACGCGACTTTCCCTCTTCCCGTTCCCCCGCCTAAGTCCCAGGCCCTGCAGGCAGAGGATACAGGAGGCAAGCGAGACCAGCTCCTGCTGCATGCCCTAGGCTTTGTGCACAGCCCCTCCGGCACCACTTGCACCCTCCCTGCTCTCCTTGTGTAGGGAATAGGGTGAGGACCATGCGTGTGGGCTCCAGAGCCAGGTGTGGGCACGCCAACAACACTTGTTTGCTCTCCATCAGTCTGAAAGGTATACATAACCCTCCAAGCTCTTAGTGGTGAAGGAGATCTCAGGCCAGGGGCTGTAGCACAGTAGAGGGGGTGACAATCAGCTCACTAGATAGAATAGGAATGAAAATCAATCCTTGTGACCTCCCGGGGACTAGTGAAGTTTTTTTGAGATGTTTATTGGAAATTTGGAGGGGTCTCCTGAATGTAGTCTGGATGGGCCGCCAGGACAAATATTTCTGAAGAAGGCACCTTCTAAATTTCTGTTTGATGACAAGACGGAGGGACAAACACAAAATTTCTTGTGAAGCCCTTTGGGCAGCATGGCTTTTCCATCACTGCAGTCATCTGCCTGCTGAGGGGCAATTTCACAACTATCTTCCACTAAATGAGACATTTGTGATGAAGTGGTCAGCCTTTCTTGGGACCATGTCCCCATATCTGCAGAAGCAACAGATTTGTGACTCAGAAATAATGTCTGAAAGAATTAGATTTTGTTTTAACTTCAGGATATTTTTTTTCCTAAGTGTGCCACTTGAAGAAAGAGTAATTTGCATGAAAGAGATTTCTTCTTAGTATAGGAGAGTAAAATACTCCACAAAGTGATCTGCTTTAGAAATATTAAACAGCATTATACATAAGTGTAAATGTTCACTTAAAAGTGATCTTGACTTTTTAAGTACAGACAATCTAGTGATAGGTGCCTGGAATAAAAGTTCCTGAAGTACAGCTTCTTTGCTCCTGAAGGCAGCAAGTGGGACAATGACAGAACAATCTGTTGAGAAGAAACAGATTGAAAAGGGTACATGGTATCTGTACAATAAAGACACAGGCATCTGATAAATGCATCTGTTTCTGTGTGTGTGCACCCCAGAGGGGACGGGAGAAGGCGTTACAAGAAGCCGTGCTTGGTTTGGCTCAGCGATGCTGTTTCAGGTTGTGCTACCTCCGTCACAAAATTATTGACGTGTGGTTGTGAGATGGGTGCTGGATGGAAGCACAGCGTGCACCGACTGCTCTGTGCACAAAAAGCTTTTCCTGGCTCCCACCCTGAGCGGAGCAGAGGAATGGATACAACATGGTGCCTCCATTAAAGGTTGGGGACTTTGGCGTGCTGAAACGAACGCCTTGTGGTGACACAGAGTCCTACTATTTTAAGTGGAAGATCATTAACTGAAACTTTACTGCACATATTGGACAAAATGAGCTCAACACATTATTCTTTTGCATGGGTTTTGTCAGTGCAAAGCCACTAATTTTCTTTAAATAACAGAAGGTAATGAAGCCAAGACAGAGATTGTCCATCTATAATACTGCAGGAGTTTATTTTTCCTTGCTATTAAAAGCTGCTGAAAGCCCATTTTTTAGCTTATGTGTTATTTAGCTCACGTGAACCAGAGTGAAAGGAAATGTTAGGCAGATGTCTTAGCTGCACTAATAGGATGGTTGAAATAAATGGAGACCAAACCTGCTAGTTCTTAATCACAAAATAATGTACCTGCCTCTCCCTGTGCTGCCGGCACAAATCTCTTGGTAAGAAGTGTTACTGAGAGCCCTGTGCACTCTTTCTTGATGGAAAGTAAAGTAGCTGCTGAAAGATTTCCATAGTTCTATTAAAAGCTAACAAAAACTACAAAAACTTCAGAATTGATTATTTTTTTCTAAAGAGCATGAAAGTTTTTGAGCTGCTTGAGATAAAACTCTTTTTGGGGAAGAAAAAAAAAAAAAGAATGTCTGCTGTCAGAAAAAAAAAAAAACCAGGAAGAGAAAAATGACCCATTCAGACCTAAATAAAGTGTGTACATTGTAAAGGTTGCCTCTTTTAAAACAAGCTAAAAAGCTGCTTGACATTATGCAGTATGGTCTCATTTTTTGTTTATATGTGTCAACATGATGTATAGATCTCTTAAGATGTCAAGCGCTCCATACTGTAATTTCTAAGTTACCTTTGAAGTATGAAACATGATTTCCTAGTCACAGTATGACTGCTCAGGCAGTAAGCGGTGGTTTCTTTGGTACTGGTAACAGAGGAGACCATGCTGTTGTTGAAGCAAGTGCCCTCGGAAGTCATGGAAGTGCCAGGAATACGCACCAAGCAGCTGTATGCCTGGGGAAGCAGCTGTGCTGTGGGCCACAGCTGCCTGCTCCTGTGTGATGTCAAATGCCCTTGGTCATCCCTAGGCCTGCAGGAGATCCCTGCAGCATTTGGCCATTGCCTGAAAGAGCTTTGAGGATTAATTCCCTTTCTTTATTTAAGATGGTTAAAGTTTGTAGTGAATTCATTGTTCTGGGGACATGGGTGGCTGTTCTGGTCTGCACCGACATCCAATACTGGACCTGGCCTTCCTGCATCCCATGGGATGTGTATTATCATGACTTAACTGGTGGACAAGGGTTAAGACACCGATTTAGGTAACAACTGGAGGGGAAATGTGGCAGCTGCCCGGGTAGGGCAGGTGTGTTGGGGCCTAAGACGTGCCCACCTTGCGCTGGAGCCCAGATAACCTGCTCAAGCAATAGAGTTAAAGCTATCCCTAATTGCTGTGTTTATTAGAATTATTGTGAGCTAGTGCCAAGGTCTGTTCTTTAGCCTGGGGGTTAACTGCTGCCTTTTGACCACATCCTACTCACTCCTGCCAGAGGGGGTGGCTGCGGGGTGTGGCTCCCGGCCCCTGTGGACTTGTGCACCCGTGTGGGATGATATTTCCCGGTCCCAGCGTGCCAGTGACTGTTCTACCAGGGTGATAGCATCGATGTTTGGGCCTGGCAGCATCCCTGCAGTGTTTATTTTCCTGGGATAGGTGCAGCCAGCGTGTCTGCACGTGCTTCAGGCAGACCTCCCAGTGCAATAGAAACAAATCCTAAGCAGGGGCTTGCTTCTTGCTGTGGTGGGAGAAGGGGAGACGATACCCTCTTTCTAAAATTGGTGTGAGATGTGGCAAGTAGGGTTTAAGAGCAATCTTCTCTTTCTGTTGATATTTGTGCAACTTTATTGCGGAGACCTGCTTGGATTGTTTAACTTGTATATTTATAGGTGGAATTTAACATGCTGTGGGGAACACTGTAAGCAAACTGTGGTTAAGAGTTCATCTGGGCAGTGTCCTGTGCCCAAATTCGCCCCATAGCTGAAGTTCCTTTATTCTTTACGAGCCATTTTCCAGGGAAATACCAACAGATCATGCAAAGCTTTTCTGGTAAAGCCTTTCATGTAGTAGTTCTCTAGCAGAAAGTCATTCAAAGGACTAAGGAATCATGAACTCATGACCTATTCTAGTCGCATGCTTTGAAGTGGAGCCTGATAAGAGAGGGTTTAAAACTTGCTAATTAACAGTAATTGTAACAGCTGTCACATGCTGCTACTGTTTTAATTGGCATTAATCACAGCTGCATCTCTATTATGCTGCCACTGGGATTCTGGTGTATTTAATCTCAGAATGTGGCACCTTCTGAGAGATTATGAGATCATAAAAGCATGAGGGCAACATATTTGTCAGGGTTGAAGGTTACTAATCTGTGCTGAAAGCAGCCAAGAGGAGCAAGCCATGCAGAGGGAGAAGTGGAACCAGCAGCGACACTTTGCAAAAGCGCTGAGCTTTACTCTTTGATTCTCTTTCCCAAGGGCTTTTTCTGTATTTCTGAATTTGAGTTCTGCTGTCAGGTGTTGGCACAAGGCACAAGGAGGGTCTTTTAGAAGTATTCATTAGCTTGTAAGTTCTGCCAGGAAAAGCTGTTAAAAAAAAAGCCTCAGAAACCCATGCACCAAACCCCATCAAGTTTTACGAGATAAGGAGCAGGAGCTTGATCCTTTTGGATCAAGATCCATGTTAACTTGTTACTAAGGATAGAAGGAAGCATCTGAGTAATCTGAATGGCTGTGATGCATTCAGCAGAGTATTTAGCTGTTTGCTTGTAGCAGTTCTGCAGCTGTGAGTGCGTTGTCCTTGTAAACCACTGGAATGTCAGATAGCAGTGGTTATCCCTAGCTCTGGTGGTTAGGCAGATGTTTCTGTTAGGATGAGCAGAGAGACATTGTCACTAGGGTTGGTTGTGAGAACAACTGGGCTATAAATCTCCAGCTTCTTGCTTGTATGTAAATCATCATGTAGTGACAATTAACGGATGCTTTTTCTTCTCCTTGCAAATGTGGAGTTATGGCAGTGTTTGTTTTATTTTTAAATAAACTGGTCATATTGTGAGCTAGTTATGAGCTTGTATTGCTTCAACATACTGGCTTATATTGGGAAAACTTTGCTACTGCTGAAACTAGAAGCATTTATTTGGTCTCTGTGTTCAGAAAGATACATTTATGATTACACTTCAACAGAGCAGAAATTTTATGTCTTGTTACAAATTCAGAGAAAATAGATTGCAGGCAAAATAAGCATAACAATGATTTATGAAGTTGTGAACTTACCCATATGAAAATCTTCAGCAGCTAGCAAAAGAAAGCACTTAAAAGTTCTTGGGGCTGTAGTCTGGGACGAAAATGCAAACTGGCACATTTTATTTATACCAGGCTACTTTTACAATCACTCAGTAAGAGCACTCTTGCCTTGTTTTTCGTGAAATCTCTGCATGAATTGTGCATAGGCCTCTCTCTCCCATAGCAAGGAAAAGTGTGGGGGAACTGCACCTACATGATCTTGCCTACACCCCTGAGCTCCCCACAGTTAGTGAGAGTCAGAACTGCCATGATGTGTATGAGCTTCAAAGAAGTCAATCTGAAGATTAGGGTTAGGATATCAGTTCAGCACTGAAGTGAAATGCTGACTTTGAGCCAAGGATGGCTAGCATACATACTTAGATATGTTGAAGCTTCTTGCAGAATTGGTTCCTGAATCTTTGTGTGTCTCAGCATGAAGTTAGATTTTCACTGCTTTTGTGCAGGGGAAGTGAAGAGAACAGACAGTACTAATCAGCAAACTGAAATAGAGAAACGTAGAGCTGAGTCATGATGGAAGGTGGACCGTGATGAAAAATGGGGGAAAATATGAAAGAATCCCAAGTATGATTAGCCATTTTACCAGAAAGATGTGGTAGTCCAAAAGACTGGCAGAAACATTAAAATTTGCAAGAAACCCCAAAATTATATTGTCTGTCTTGGGATTATAGGATGCTACAAGGCTTCTTGGATAACTGTTGGTAAATTTCCCTCAAAGTTTTTGGAGTATCTTCTCCCATAAAAGTTAATACAAAATCAATATTGGGAGCTCTGTCTGCTCTTCTTACTCCAGCAGTACTTCCTTGACTTCATAGAGTCAATTTCCTGAGTGACTGGTTGCTTCCAGAGTCAGTGTGGTGCTGCTGGATGAGAGATAGCTCCAGTTTGTGCACAAACTATTTCCTGTGCAAAATTATTATTGTCTTTGGTCAAATCAACCCCTTGCTTCCCATTTGCCTATTTTCATATCCTCTCCCAACATCACTCTTTCCATAAAGCATCTCACCTGAGAGTCTGTATCAAACTTATGGTTTGCTTGGGGGAATGGAAATGAGAAATGGAAACAAAGATAAATCCTTTATTTTTATAAGAATATGTTCACTCTTGTGCAGGGATAAAGATTATATAATTATTAGGTCAGATCCCAAGGAACTAATTTTTCTGGAAATTGGTAAAAGGGTAATTTCCCCACAGCTTTCCTTAATTATGTTTCCCTTTGCATTTTTCTTCTAGGACCTTTAGAAAGGACCTGGGGAAAAACTGGCAGGTCTCCTCAGGGAGAACGTGTGATATTATGGTGGGGGCTGTTAAAGGTTGTTTGTTCAGATCCATTAATTTCTTTTCTTGGAATTTTCAAAGCCAGACTTGAATTTTTAAAGTGGAAATTAGCACTCGCTTTGTTTGTTCAGGGAAAAAACTCAGACTCATCTTTTGCTATAGGAATGGGGGTCTTGTGTCAGAACAGTATAACATATGAGGAAAATCTGGGGAAGATTTGATCAAGGTAGTTTTTGACATCAAGCCAGTTCATCCCAAAACTTCAACAGAATCCTTAATTCAGAAACAATCCCAGGGTAGCAAACCATCTGTTTCTGAAGTGAAGGAGCCTTCTCTTCCTGACAACCCAGGACACAAGCCCAGTTCTGGTCCCAGTACCTTGTCAAAATTTCAGTGATGATTTGCTCTTTCAATGCTCCTTGACACTTGACTGTGTCAGGGTGGCCACAGCAGCTCTCACTTTTCCATACTGCAGCTTTCCCTGTTTCGCTCTCTCCGTGTGCTGCAAGCAGCCCCTTCCACCCACTGAGTGCCCCTTCCATCCCCTGCTTCTCACCAGCTCTACAGCTTCTCCTCTGTGCTTAAAACCTGCTGTCCCCTCCTCTGCCAGCCTTTGGCCTTCAGTGATGCCTTCCTCAGAGACACGAGGGGCTCGTGCCTGGGTGCCAGCAGGGCTGTTGCTGGGAGCAGCTGCTCCTTGGATCGTGGGAATGGAAGGTGCAGGCACCACTCCTCTCTGCTCACAGCTCCAGCACTCACCTCTGTGCTGGCAATGTAAGAGAAAGCACTAATTTAAACAAAAACAAAACCCCAACGCCCCCACTATCGCCCTCCCCCACCTTTCAAATAAAGAGAAAATCCAAATCCGTGACATTTGCATATTCCTCCAAAACAAAAAGGCACGGAAAAGAAGCCACAAACTCAAATAACTGTTTGGTACCGAATCTCCTGAACATGAAATTTCATCTCGGCTGCCTTTATGGAAATTCCAATAGTCCTTAGCGCATTCCCCACTTTGTAACAAGGTAGCTATATATCTTAATGAGTTTTCTCTGTAGTGAGGTTTTTTGTGTTTGTTTTTTTTTTTTTTTTGTTTTGTTTGTTTGTTTTTTGTTTTTGGTTAGGGTTTTTTTGTTTGTTTTTGTTGTTGGTTTTTTTTGTTGTTGTTGTTTTGGTTTGTTTTTTTTTTTTTTGTTGTGTTTTGTTTGTTTGCTTTTGTTTTTTGGGTTTTTTTGGTGAGAGAGAGGGACCAGAGGAATGGAATTAGGGTAAATACACACAGATGCCTAACACTTATCCTCTTGAACCCTCTTACCCCTCTGATGCTTTATTTTGGGAAATTCCCACTGAAAGATGTTAGGAGAGGTACTCTGAGTTAATCCCTCTCCACCTAATTTTTGTCAGGGAGTTTAGATGCCCAAGTGAGAAACCAGTTTGCCAGATGCCTTTGCAGTATTTCCTGAAGGATACAGCTTCTCCGGAGAGCGATCTGGCCTACCTGAGAGATGAGCACCAGCTTTGTGCGTCATCACTGGTGTTGGAGGAAACCAGAGGTGACCAGCCCCATGAAGGAGGCATCTCTGCTGAGCAGGATGAAAGCAGGGTAGAGAGGACCTGTTTTCCCATGCTCGGGTAGGTGCTGGCAGAGTCCTCAGAGGCTTGTTTTTCACACACAGCGCTGGTTCTGCATTCTGGGCTGGCTGCTATAAATGCTTGCATCCCTATAGAAACACCCACACTTGGCTCTCAGTGCCCTGTGGTTCAGAAAGCCCCTCCCTCCCCAAAACTTCCACTGCTGGGAATGACTTGCTGACCTAATTTCTGAGGTGTTTCTGGCCTAAGTTTTTGCCTCTGAGCAGTGCCCTGGGATAAATGCTCCTCTTGTCCTGCCCTTGCTCTGTGCCTACCCTGCACACACATATGCAGCATATACACAGATATTCCTTCCTCCATAGTTCCCCACAGTACAAAGGCTTGAGGGACTTAGTTGTGCTTCTTCTGGTCTCAGTTCTGCCAGGTTTTCTTGGCAGAAATTTGCAGGCAGCTTCTCACAGAAGAAGATATAGCCTAAGGAGAAACATGGATCTTGGCTTGCTCCCTGGCTCCAGGGGAAAGGCAGCACAGGTGCATGGGAAAAGGCAAGGGCAAAGGCCCTGAGCATAGCAGAAAGCATTTAATGATCACCAAGTTTAATGAATTATTGCAAAGCCGATGACACCAGAGAAGACAAATGCTAATAGTGGTGTTATGAGTGTGCAATCTCTCAGGTAAGGTTCCTTGGGATGTCATCACCTGTCTGACAGGCAAAGGGAAGAGAAATGCCTTCATTTTTCAGCAGCTGCACTCCCAATAAGTGTCTGTACAAGCACCAAAGCTGAAACAAACTCCGCATTTTTCTGTCTGCTCTCTGTGTTTCTACTGCAGATTGTGCTGACTAGGAAATGAGAAACACATGGGAGTAGTTCACCCCCTTGGCTTCATCACAGCTATATCTGTTTTCCTGAAAGATTTAGAGTTAACTTGGCACACACAATTTGAGCAGTCCTCCATGCAAGAGTTTTTCTGTGACTTGCAATCTGTGAAGAGGGAGAGTGACTGCAAAGATACCGATCTGTCTGAAATGGCTGATTAGTTTCTGGAAATTATCTGAAAGTTTGGTTAATAAGCAAGTTTTTACTGTCATCTGTGGTCATTAATGATAATATTAAACCCTAGTGTAAAACATGGTATGTTTTGAAAGCAGCTGTATTCCTGATATTTTACTTGGGAAGACACCAAATCCTAGACTTCTGCATAGAGAATAAGATTGTAGTTAAGTCCCTGAAATGTAGAAAATTGTTAAGTCTCTAATGACTCAGTCTAGACTGACAGCACAAGGACCCTGGGACAGTGTTCAGAAGAGCTGGCTCCTGTTTGTTGTGAGTTACATTTATTTCTCTGTGGTCTAGGACTTCCTCTGGGTTGGAATGTAATTTTTTGCTGCCATGAATGCGGAAAATCTTGAAGCCCCTTGACTTGCTCAAGGATCCTTGCTCACCTGAGCTCCTTCATCCCCTTGATGCCTTTCAGGTTCTTGACTGGGGGTCACACTTCAGGTTATTGTGTGTCTCCTGGGCTTCTGCTTTTACGTCTCTTCATGCTTTTCACTGGAAAATTTTGTTTTGATGTGGAACTAGTTGTTATTCATAAGCTGCTTTGTTTTAAACTTCTTATTCTTCCTCTATGCTGTATCAGTGACTAGATGATCTGGAAACCTACTCTTGATTACACTTCCAACAGTTGCTTGGGAATCTGCACTCTTTTGCCCATCTTCTCTCTTAAGCTGTATTTCTTAAGAAACTTTGCCAGAGAAGCATAGTTGCAGTGGCAAGAGTGAATGTTTGAGAAAACCAATGAAACCATTGAAAAACCAATGTCATTGGTTTTTCAGGGATGAGCTCTAACTTTAACCTTTTCAGAAGTATCAGCACTGTGTTTCTGGGACCTGCAGCCCTGCCATTTGAAATACCAGACTGTGTATTTGTCTTGTCTGCATATCTTGTAATAAATTGAGCTAGCTGAAATGTCTTCCTTACTGTACAATTGTAAATTCTTTGATTAGATGTTTTTAAATTGTATTCAGTATCTGACAATTTTTGCAAGTTAGGTAAATGTTGCTTCTCCTAGCTACTGCATTAGGAGATTTAATTAGTAGTTTTTGTACAAGAGTGTCATGGTAAAACATAAATATCAAAGCAAGTAAAATAAATTCCAAAACAAAAGTAAAGGAGTCTCATAGCTATTGACACAAAGTATCTTTAGACTTCTTTGAGATACTGTTAATACCTAGTTGAGATATTCTCTAGACTAAGGTAAGTTAACAAAAAGCTATTTTGCCTGTGTGCACCTTTCCCTGACAACAGTTTGTTTATAGACACTTTAAACTGTAATGCCTTTCATGCTGGTTTATTGCATAGAAAAAAATTTGCCGTAATTTGTTTTGCACATGCTTCCAGGGCTCCACCAGCCACTACTGAATACTACTGTACACCTTTGCTTACATTTGGTTTCAGTATATCCTTTGAGGTAATTTGCTTTCCACAGACTCTATGCAGCCCTTCAGGGTGTGAATCTGAGCTCTTTCTTTCTGTGCAATCTGGTCACACCTTTCATTCTCCAAAGGGCCAGCAGATAGTAGTCTGCTTGTCTCACCCGTTCATAAATTTATGCAGACTGGGCAGCTGCTACCTCATCCCTGAAAGTCCCAAAGATGCCAGAGATACTGCTGCCCTTTCACTCTGTAAATCAGAACCCAGAGCTTCGTTCCCACAGGACTCTCGTCTGTCAGCTGGCTGCTGCATGCCGAGCTCTTCTATTGTGGATCATTTGGAAAGCATCTCTTGGCCCTGGTCCTCAGAGGGACTGAGAGCCCCCCCTTGTCCATGAACTCCGTTTGGGGGGGTGAAATGAATGGCTTTGCAGGGTAGAGCCTGTGCATGTCGCAGGCTGAGATGCTCTGTGCTGCAAGGAGTGGCAGGTTTCCCACTGACCTGAAGAGGAGCAGGACCAAGTTGTTCCGTTGTGTTTTACTTAAAAAACCAAAGGTCATTTGTGATCAGGATGTTTTAAGAAAAAATAGCTATTAAAGGAAAAAAAGAGTTCTATTGCTGGGCACAGGTGACAAGATAATGCTGTCCAGGAGTTTGATTAAAATAGCTTTTCTATTTTTAAGGCAATTCCTTTAAAAGAATGTTTGACTTATGTGTAGGTGATAAAATCCTGAAAACCTCTCAGGACAGCACTTGGGTTTTGTTTTCCTTATGATAGGACAGTAACTATCATGCTTATAGCTTTCAAAGCATCACTGCTCTGAAATAAACCTGCTGGATTTAATACATTCATATGGATGAGACATATTTTTGAGCACTTAAGTTTTACTCATTAAATAGAAAACCTGATACAAACTGACCTTTAACTCTCAGTTGATTCCAAGCTGTTAGAAATTCAGCAGTTATGTTTCCAGTGACAATGTGAATTGCTGAATGTTCTGAACCTAAATAATTCCAGAATAATGCACATGCTCCCACACGTGTTCCCCCCCACCCCCCTGAAATACAGACGAGTGCAGATAGGAGCCTGGTAATGCCATAGGAGTTGCAGGATGGATTTTGTTGAGAGGTGTAGTTCCCAGTCCAGTGAGTTTGTTTATTCCTTCTGCAGCAAGTCAAAACAGTTTTGGTAACACTGTCAGCATGCCACTGCTGCTGTTGACAGCAGGAATAAACAGCACCTGAAGGGCACGAGAGAGACTGCTCTGCCCCTCTGCTGTGGGAGCAGGACTCTCTGTTCCCTGGGCAGGGTGAGCCCTGGAGCTCTCATCCGGGCTCAGGCTTCTCTTACTACATGAAGACCTAGGAAGGAGATGAGATAGACAATATAGCTGCTGTTAGGATATTGTCTACTTTTATGTATTTAACTTAACAATATGTTTTATGTGTTTGAAGAGAGAACTCATTCTCTTTTAGGAGTTCCGGTCAGACCTTGAATGCTAGCCCTGAAAAGTGTGCTAGGGAAACTGGAGTCCTTGATTATTGGCTGTGGTTATTAGCCCTTGGTTTAGCCCAAGCTTTCCTGTCAGAAAAACTCTATGCAATAACTTAGATTCTCTTTTGAGCTGGAATCTTAACTTCTGGTGGGCTTGAAATATTATACCACCAGCAATCACATCATAGTAATTTTACATTGTGATGAGAAATTCTTGAAGGAAAAGAGAAATGAAAAGTAAAAAGAAGCTCCATTTAGATATGAATGGTGTTCACATCTGCATTTTGATCAACTCCATATACAGAAAGAACCCTTCTGCAGACAACCAGTGACATGTATTGACTCTAGATGGTGAAAACAGCTGTTTTCTGCATGCAGGGAATAATTATTTCACACAAGTTACTGACCTTTTCCTTTTCAAGTTTACCAGAGGTACAGTCATCACTCAGTATATAGGATGTTGAATTACTGTGAACAAATTTTGAGTCTGATGTGATCATTTATGCCATATTAAAAATTGAGTTAGTTTTGTAGTGAGAGATTTCCACTTTCATTTGCAATTATCTTGGAGTAAATTCTTATATGCATCTGAAGCTTGATGTACTTGGACATGGTGCTGTCTTGCAGACAGTGACTTGTGCTTGATTTCCTACCCAAGGAATGGCAGAGGAAACTGATGCTTGAAAATTTGGCTCTTTATTAAATGCAGGTGCAATTTGAATTTTGTCTCTTCAAACTGTCCCATTGTGTGCGCAGGGATTTTTTTTTTACTTTCATATGCTAAAAGCACCAAAATGTATGCTGAGTTGTGCAGCATGGCACAGATGTTGCAGGTGAATACAGGTAGAAAGGGAAAAAGGAGAGGACAAAGGAGTGGGGAGAACAGTACCATGGCTGCAAATACCATGGTGTTTCAGTCCCCTTGTCATGAGCAAAGCCAGACCTGGAGTGTCTGGGAGGGGGAGAAGGGAATGTCTGAGAAGGGGCACATGGGTGGTATAGCTGGAATGGGTGTGAGGTGGGACTAGAGCACAGGGCCAAGCTGGGTTGGGCAGGGGACTTCCAGCCTAGCCACAGAACTGTTAGTGTGACTTGTGGATCCCTTCTACTACAGTTTTTTATATTTGTGTGTTTGCTCCTGAGTCAATGACTTCGGAGAGAAAAGTGGAACTACACTTGAATGTTTCCTACTAGACCCTGGGAGATGTCCTCCCCATTTTTGTGGAAGTAAGGGGTGATGCTGTGGACAGCCTCTAGAACTTTTATTTCTTCCCTCTCTTATGTGCCCAACCTTGGTGCTGCTGAGAACCTGTCTAGAGCAGGAAATAGCCCAGGATAGTTCCTAAAGATGGGCAAGGAAGGAGTGCTCAAGAGAGCAGACAGTGTGGTTTTCACCACCCTGGGGGCTGTGAAATGAAGCTCTGTGAGGTGAGTGATCCCGGACTAGGTTGCAACATCACTGTACCGGAGGATATTAATCTAAATTCTGCTTTGCCTTCATGTAAACTATTCTCCTCTGGAGCAGCTTGCACTGCTGCAGCTACACATTTTGTTTCACAGACCCCAGACTGTCAAGCAACCTCACACAAGCATGCGTTGAGCTCATCTGATTGAGCTACGTGTGTTTACTTTGTTATAGGTCAACCACTTGAGCCTACCCTCAAGATGAACTTAATGTTTGCAGAGGAAGGGCAGCAGCTATGTAATACTGGAACAGGCAGAAAACAGAACCACAGCTTTGAACAATGGGAAAAATGCTGTGCATCTCAACTAAGTATTTTATTGCATGTGAGGATGTACACCTACAGAAAAAGTTATCACACTCTTCTGTGCTGTTTGACCAGAATATGGAAAACTGCCTGGTAAAATAGAAATTTCTCAGTGCCAAGTTCACCTAAAACTTGAAACAAGATATCTACTAAGAAGTATGAATCTGATGAATATTAAAAAAATGGAGCAAAGCACAAACAAGCATTCGTCTTCTCCCCTTGAATATGGCTAAGCTTTCCACATTCTTAACTGGTTTATCTGTAGGGACCGATTGCAACCATGAGCCAGGGACTAAGTGGTGGCAAACCTTTCTTGGCATTAATCCTCACTGAAAATGCAAATACAATTTATTCTGTATCTAAATTAAATTCAGGGTAACTGTGAGACTGTTTTGTTGTTTGTTTTAAATGCCAGAAAAACAGTAGCTAGAGCTCTGGTATGACTTAAAATATAGTACACAAAAAACCTTAATGAAACTCTGGTCTTAATAACAGATATCCATTTCTTTTAAAGCATTGCTGTTTTGACTTGGGGAGAAAGTGTCTGTTTAATTAAGCCTTTCTGCTCATTTTAATCTCATAGGGTTCTAAACGGAAGAGCCAAAATGAGCCATTACATTGACTAGTTTTCTCGTAATTAAAATCACAGAACTTACTAGTGCAAACAGACCTTCAAGCTCTTTCTATAAAAACTAGCACGAGGATAAACACTGCTTTCTCTGGTGAGAGCAGAGCATGGCTTTTATTATTTGCATCCTGGCTTTACAAGTACGAAAGTGAGGATTTGAAAAACAAGCTCCAAACCCTAAAAAGAGCTCATTCAAGCAGCCCTAAGAAACCAGTATAGATGAAAAATTCCACTCCTCCCAGGCCTTGGGCTATCTTTAAGTGGAAAAAAAAAAATCAAGCGTAAGATATTAGGAACATACTTGGTACTTTCAGCACAAGCTGCTTCATGGACTTTCCACTAGTCCCTAACATTTTAAAATAATTTGGTAGGTGACCTGTCACGGTGCTCTCCCGTCTCCCTACAATCCTAGCTCCTTTTGCCAAGTGGCTGGAGCGGTGTGGTGAACTTGCAGAGCTGTGGTGAGGGTATGCTCCCTTTGCAGCTCCTGCTGGGCTTGGCAGAGGGCAGCTGTTCCTGTGATGGATGTGGGAAAGCAGCCCTGATGCTCCTGTTCTGAAGTGCTGCAGGGATAAGGCTGGCATTGTGTCTTGCTTGCTGGACAGTGGAGTGCAGCCTATGTGTAACTTTTAGTCAACACAGGCATGCACAGATAATAGACTGTTTCAGCTGCCTCTGGGAACTTCTGTTAGAATCTGCCAGAAGATTCTTTCTGTGGTTTAAACTCTGACATATGAGGAACGCCAATACTTTATATAGACAAAATGTCAGTTATGTGCCCTCAGGCAGCAAGCTAAAAATGATATTACCATGTTGATGGGTCTCGGTTTAGATAGTTTCAGCTACAGTAAGTTTCTTGATTTAAACTCTGAAGATGGCTGTGCCAGTTAGCTAAAATAAAAATTGCAGGGTGTCATTGGTTTTCCACTGATTTCAAAGTGCTTTGAATAAACCAGCAGGGAGAAAAATAATTTTCTTACAGGGACTATCACCCAGGGCAACAATGATGGGCAGCCACCATGCCTTACATAATGCAATGGGATGAATGAGCTGCTACCCAAACTCTGCTGACCTACAGTCTGATGGTGCTCCAGTGGCTTCAGTGGCATTCAATTGTGCAGTGTTAGAGTCTGCTATGGATAGTGACCCCGCAGTGTGAAAGCCCTTGATGTCCACGGCCAGCACTGCAGGAAAATTGCTGCTGCCCTGAGGGAAATTGTGTGTGATGAGGAACCACAGGGCAAGGCTGGTGATGCACCCCTGGTGCCACTGCCACAGTAGCGTGCCCTGAGACAAGTTAAGTCAACAGAGGACAAAAGTCTTGATAGCAGAAGCCAAAAACTGCATGCAGCTCATCCAGAAGATGAAATCAGTGTGCTGCAGAGAATTGCTGACAATAAACAGCAAAATAAATGCTACATGTGAAGTGCCCAATTCTTATTTACAGCAAAGCCAGTTTGTGCCCCTTGGGATATAAACACCCCTTGGGTGTTTGCAAGTGATCCTCAAAGAGCAAGTTCAGCAAAACTTACAGCCAGTGTATAGCTGTTACAAATGAGATTTGAAGCCCAAACCACTAGCAGGCTTCTGATTAAAAAATTATAGCAACACTTTAGTAGCAGCTTTAACTTTTGAATTGGAATTTAAGCTGGAAGTTTAAATTTCTTCACACAACAGAAGTGTCCTGGGAGAGACAGCTGATATTCCATAGCTGGAAAAGACCATACAGCTCCAGCCTCTATGAACAACCCTGTCTACAGTTTTAGTCAAACTATTAGCATCCAGGGTTGCCTGATTGTTGAATTCTAATGTGACTGAAGAAATAGAAACTCTGGGCCAGGTTTTGGTCTTACTCATACCAATGTAAATCCAGGCAAATTCTCCCCAAATCAGTGGAGTTATTTCAGGCTTACATAAGCTTAGCCAGTATCACAATCTGATCCTTTTATTTTTGGACTACTGGAATTCCCAAAGTAAATAATGCAAACAATTGTTCAAATGCCTGTTATGGAATGAAGAAGTTTTCTAGTAATAACCACATCAGTCAGATCAGGAGGAAAAAGAAGAGACAGATGGTAGATAACGAACAAGGCTAATGAAAAAATGAACTGGGAGGAAAAAGACAACTCCATGAAAATCTACAATGACATAATCTTTGAGATTGCAGCCAAGAGTAGCTTGGGAAGCAAAGACAGACCTAAGACCTGTATGAGCTGAAAAAGTAATTTTCTGAGCTGAAAAAGTAATTTTCTCATGGTATCCCAGTCTGGGCACCCAGTGCTTGCATGTGTGGCACTCTTGAAGATTTTTTACCTTGTCTGCTTTAGATGCTGGCTGTCGGGTTAGATCTTAGCACTCGATGAGTACAAATAGCTGCCAGAGCCTGCATCCTTCCTTCCTTATATCTAAACACGGAGAAATGTACGTTCTTCTCCCTGCATAAGCAGTGTAAGTCACCTCAGTTACTGGGAAGTCACTGGTAACTGCAGATCTGTCCCTTAACTCTTAACTGTGGACTTAGAGCAGATGTAATACTTAGATAATTATTGAAAAAGCCATGAATGTATTTTTGTCTTCTACAGATCAATGTGAAATTGTCTGTCTGCTTATCTTCCCCCTAAAAATAACATTTCTGAAGTTTGCTGTTCATCTGTGAATCAAGAAAATGATGAAAATATGCAGAACTGTATGTTCTAATATATGCTGAGTACAAGACCTAAAATTATGTCTTCCAATAGTAAGTTATATTTTGGTTATATCTGTGGTAGTGTAGGATGTATTTGCATAACATTTTTCTTTTAATTTATGCAGAAGGACATAAGTAAAGCAGTGTTTCTCATGCTGCAAAACTTTATCCCTCCTGCAGGGGTAAGCAAGAACCTCTCCCTGGCTTACTGAGAGGTCAGCTGGGTGTCTTTTCTCCCTCACTAAATAAAGAGGGTAAAACTAAAATTGTCCAGAGTGATGGCTTCAGACTGTGGGGTCAATGCTACTGCTTTCCTGTGAAGTCCTGTACCAGGGACTCCTCCAGAGCAGAGTGCTTTGCCTCTGCCTGCATCTGCTTTGGGGAGGTTGTAAGTGAGCACTGACTGATGTGGTATAATTTAGTTGATGCTTTTCCAGATCGCGTTACCACAGAAAATCATTATTTTCTGAATCACTTCCTGCTGTACGCAAAACTCAGCTGAATGGAGCAAGAGCTGGAGAAGGAGGACATGAGTAGCTGTACTTTTAAGTGTGATTTCACTTTTATGAAATAATCTGCATACAGTAATAATGTTCCAGGCCTGCTCAAAAATCCCTCTAAAGTTCATGGTTGCCCATTGAAGTGTGTGTGTGGAGAGTGGCTCATTTAAAATGAGTCAATCTTGCTTGGATCTTTACATCTCATCACTTTACAGCAAGCTGCAGAACGAGGTTTCAGTCACCAGTGACTCAGGACACTGTCCATTTAGCCCTGAGAAAGATAAATTTGCACTCTGATTTGACAAGTGATAGAAAATAGGGATGCAGCTGGCTATGCTGGACTGATACAGAGCCCCAGTGCTAGAAGGATGACCATAACAGTTATGTGCACCTTTTAATGGAGCCATAGGTGGCTGGGGAACCAGCCAACCAATTTTAGCATCTGTTTTCCACTTGGTACTTACTTTTGCCAAACTATTTTCCTGTGAAGCAGCCCCAAAGTGAATGATTGCTGTTATTTCTGAAAGCCAGGCAGGCATACCATGTAAAAATACACAGGGTAACAAAACTTATTTTCATGGCCTGGAGGCAAACCGTCTTCCCATGGCAATCATGGCCAGGAATTTTTAAAGTAGCCCCTGGGAAAGGATGTGAATCAGAGTTGGACTTTTGGGGTGGTGCGTGAGCGGGACGGGATATACGCAGTCACATCCACGCAGGAGAACAGTTGTAGCTAGGAGGGGAATGATCATTTCCTCAAAGTAACCTAGGGGTGTACAAGCAAGGGTGAAAGTGGACAGGCTGAGAGGCTCTTCAGCCAACACAGTGGACATATAAGAAAGATAGACATTTTATCAGGGCCTGAAGTGACAGCACAAGGTCTGATAGTTTTAAAGTGAAAGAGGGTAGGTTTAGATTGGACGTATGGAACAAATTGTTTTGCAGTGGGGCTGGTGAGACACTGGCACAGGTTGCCCAGAGAAAGTGGATGTGTGAATGTGGTTGCCAAGAGAATTGTGGATTATGGATTTTTAGAAATTCTACCAGGTGTTAGTAATGGCAAATGTATGCTCTGACCACCTGTTCCAATGGGGAGGATTCAGAAATGGCTTCACAAATTCCTTTATATTGCTTTGACTGCATTTATTGTGATCACATGTACTATTTTAGGGTAACTTCTGGCCCAGCAGTTTTCAGGAAACCACCTGGATTGTACAATTCTTGTACAAATCCAAGGCATATTTCACACTTCCAGGAGCCTCCAGCAGAGATACTGTAGAGAGGACAGCTGAGGGCAAACACTAGGCTGAAGGCCTGACATTTAGGACAGTGTATTTTCTTGGGAAGGGAAATAAAGCTATCTGGCTTGAGGCTGTCCTGAACCTACAAATTCCTGCAAAAACCTGCATGGGGAGCAAGGTTAATCTCTTTAGTTTCTACAGGCTAAATTTCAGACTGAAATTTTCATGTTCCATTTTGTAAAAATTTCAGAGAAATATAAGCTGTGATATATATATATATATACACATATATATACACACACACATACACATACATCTGGGAGAGCAAACTGCTAGACATTTCTCTTCAAAGATTGACTTGCTGGAGTCTATAATTTCTGTGGGGAGGCAGAAGGAAACAGATTAGTGTTCATGCAACAGAAATGTAGGGAGGAAGCCTTTGCTAGCCTTGAGATTGTGATCTAGACATAAACAGTAATTTGCTTCAGTACTAAAATGTATATCCAACTGAAATTTGATTTTATTGCTGCAGGCAAAAATTTGCTCATATGATTTGTAACTACCTACATAACTCTTTTAACTTCCTGTTTAAGGATTTATGAAGATTTATTTCCTGTCCTCTCAGTTTGACATTCTAACCAAAATAGCCATTTAATTCCAATGTTCCTGCTAATTTGTCTATTTGCTGTGGTTTTAAGCTTAGTTTGAAGGGGCTTTAGGGCTTGTTTGGATTAATATTAATAACTGTTTAGTCTTGGTGGCACTGAAACTCAGAGATCACTGAGAATTACCTCCCCTTCAAATCTGAAGAATAGGATAATCAGCCTGATTAAAATTATTAAAGGCAGTGGAAATAACACTTTCAGAGAACATGGTTTAAAAGACTCTTAGGCTTAACCAAGCAGAAAATTTTAAGCCTGTTCCAACCTCTGTTTGCATATGAAATAGAAGAAATAAAACTCCAAACCCTCTAAATTCTTAGAGCCATGTATGAAATAGGGAATCACACTTCTTTTTAAAAAGAATTTAAATATTAAAACCAGAGATCTACCTACTTGGGTGCATACTGAATTGATCACTTTTGAAAGGACACATCTTTTGCTTGCTAGGTAAGGGTGGATGTACCCATTGTAGATATTCCAGGGTGGAAACTGTAGTTCCTTACAAGCTCCTACAGCAACAGGCTGCACCCCTGGGGTGATGCATCTCCTCTTCTGCTCCCAAAGGCCACTGCATGCTTCAGCTACCCCAGCTGATGCTAAGACAGCTGTGTCCTCTCCTTATCTTCATCTTCTCCACAGTCTGGGCTTGGGCTTCACCTGTGCCGCCTGTGGTTCTAAGAGAGTTTAGGGTTAGGTGAACTCTGTTCCATCTTGTGTTACCCAGTGAGTCTCATAATTTGTCTGAAATCAGATTCTGCTATGTTTTCTTTATTCTTTGCTTGATGAGACACTCTTCCTGTAAAATACCTTATTTTAGCAAGGAGTTGTATTTTTTTAAAGGTGTGGATATTTCTGCGTGCTTAATTATGGGGAGAATAAGACCAGAGAAAGAGTCATATATATGGAGTAGGGAATATTGAGGTACCCAGGATTTTACTCCTGGTCTTTGAGGAAATTTTTCCTACCTACCTTTAACTCATAGCCTTTTATATTTCCTGGATTTAGGCAAAACGAATGCCTCAAAAACAGTGGTCAAGTCGTTGGGGCTGATTTGAGCCAATTTAAACACAGATAGAGCTGATACCCTCCAGAAATCTTGTGCTACTTTGGGCTACAGACTGTTACTTAAAAGCTGAAGTTTTCATCTGAAAATAAGGGAAGGTTCTTGCACCTAACCAGGGATACAGAAAGCATTATTACTGAGTACTGTTTTCAGAGCACATGGTGAATCCAGCACAGCAGAGGCAGCTGCTTGGAAATCTTTAAGCAAAGATGATAATTACATGTCTGCAGATGACTCAGGATGCATAAAGCTACATTCTAGCATTTCTACCTAGTTATTACGGTTCTTCACTTTTAAGCCAGTGTTGTCCAAGCACTAGACAGCTGTGGTGGCAGTAGGTGCTCATATTTAATATTGATACTTGGTGCCTTCTGTTACCCAGTGCTAGAGGCCAACTTCTGTATTGAGTATAATATCCAGTGCAATATAATACAAAGACATAGGGAAGATAGAGAAAATACTGATCCAAGGGAGGTGTTAAAGGAACATGCTGTTTGCTATTATAATTTAGTTAATGGAGGACTAAATTGACTGAAGACTAAACTGAGAACTACTATTTAGTTCACTTGGGACTTTCACCAGTAATACAGGGAAAATATAGTGAGAAGTTATTGTGAGAACACAATAATATGTCAGCTGTTGCAGGGACAGAGCAAAGGAGAGCAGTAGGGTGTGAAGGTTGGATATCTTTTCCTCTCCACCATTCTTGTAGAGGTGGCTTTAACTTTGTGCCTTCCTTGAGACAAATTTCAGAAAATCTAAAATGTTTTTTCTCTAGGCTTTCTGCAGAACAGGAGATTTCATGCTGGGAAAATAACTGAGTAGGACCAGTGCATCTGGGATGGGTGTCTGGTCTTTAAAGGAAGAAGAGCTGGGTCCACTGAATGATGCATTAGCTATTTCAGTCTGAAATTTCACCAGTTGCTCATGACCCTTCTCACAATCCTGGAAAGGCATGGGTTATATTCACAAGTCTTGGTTTAAGGCTTACGGGTACGCAGTAGATCTGACATAAGCTGCTCTGCCATGCCTCAGATTTCATAATCGCAGAACAGTCGGATTCCTGACTGGCTGCTCTAGGCAGGAATTTTGGGTTCCAGTTTACGCCGGACGTGTCAAAGACGTGCTGGCACTTTGAGACGTTGATTTCATTACTGTCTCACATAAGGATTTCTGGTTCAGTTATTGTGTTTTGTAAGTGATCTATACAGCCCAGGATTAACTTTAATACCCACTAGAGTAATTATCAAAGCATGTGGTATCCTGATGACACACTTATAGCTTCACAAGGACGGGTAGATGCTCTGTTGACTGTAGGCCAGAAAGTTAAAATCCTCAGTCAGCCAGCTGTAAAGAAACTCCCTGTGTCTCCTCTCTTTGAGCATATACATAATTTTCAAGTTTTGACATTGACCTGTTAGGGAAAGCTTGGTAGAAACAAAATTTGGGGTTTTAGCCATAAAGCAGGCACATAATGCAAACCCTTCGTCTTTCCACGAGTCCAGTCAGGAGGGTTTGAGACTCTTGAGCAGACTTCAGTGTTGTTTTCACAGAATTCAAACACCAACCCCTTGACTTCTGTGACAGGAGGGTAGGGGTCCAGGGGTTTGAGGACATTCATGGTCACTGAATCAAGGGAATCAAGTGTCTTGTTCAGCTCTTTGGATCTGCTGGCACTGACTCATGAAGGGAAAGTGCAGTCCTACAAGGGACAGTGTGCAGGAGTGGGGCAGCTGGGGCCAGGGCTGTGATGGGGATGATGCTTCATCGAAGTGGCTGAGTGTCTGGGACAAACCAGCACCTTTGGAAACTTCCTGTTGGTTAAAAAAAGCACACATTCTGCATCAGCTTTGCAAGCATGCAGGGAAATGTGAGAGAGGTGTATAAACATGTACTCTTATGTGTCTTCCATGCACCTCAACCCTTGTGTTGACTGTCTCAGTAGACTCCTCCTACCAGAGGCTTTCCAATTTCTGAACTTTTCCTTGTTGTGGGACACAACAACTCCATGCAATACTGAAGACTTCAGCCAGAGCAGTTGGAAAGCAGCCTGTTGGAAAAGGGCCTGGGAGTGCTGGCTGAGAGTGGCTGAGCATGAGCCAGGGCATGCCCAGGTGGCCAAGAAAGCCAAAGGCACCTGGCCTGGATTGTCAAGAGTGTGGCCAGCAGGGCCAGGGCAGTGGTTGTCCCTCTGTACTCAGTACTGGTGAGGCCACACCCTGTCCCTCACTGAAAGAAAGACACTGAGGGGCTGGAGAGAGTCCAGAGAAGGACAAGGGAGCTGGGGAAGGGTCTGGAGACCAAGTCTGGTGAGGAGCAGATGAGGGAGCTGGGGATGTTTAACCTGGAGAAGAGGAGGCTCAGGGGAGACCTTATAACTCAGTAACTCACTGAAAGGAGGGTGCAGGGAGGTGGGGGTCAGTCCCTCCTCCCAGATAACAAGGGGTAGGTTGAGAGAAAATGGTCTCAAGCTGTACTAGAGGAGCTTTAGATTGGATGTTATGAAAAATTTCTTCACTGAGAGAGTGGTTAGACGTTGGAACAGGCCAGTGGAATCACCATTCCTGGAAGTGTTCAAAAAATGTCTAGTTGGGGAACAGTTTAGTGGTGGCCCCAGCACTGATAGGTTAATGGTTCACTGATATTATAGGGCTTTTCCAACCTTGATAATTCTATGATTCTGTGATTCTGTACTGTGCTCTGCAGGAACAAAAGCACTTTGTCATTAATCTTTCAGCAGGAGAAGAGGAAGTATCAATGAGCTCATCTGAACACTGGGCCGTCATTTATTCCTTGTCTTCTTTTGGGACTTAAGGGTAGATAGAAATTTTCTTGTGCCTCAGATCTCCCTCTTAAGAGGTGAGGGGAGGCTTGATTCTGTCTGTTCTGTGGCCTGTGCATGCAAACCTGTTTCCCAGCAGGTTTGTGGGAGGTTGTCCCCGTGGTGGCCCGCGAGGGCACGGAGTGTAGCTGGCACAGGGAGGCACGCTCCCCTGGGAGCTCGGCGGAGTGTTTGACAGTAATGGCGATGGATGGCGTGTAAGTAATGCTGAGAGTTAACAGTGGGGCAAGGTCCAAAACCGTTTGGAAACCATTGCCTTGGAACGTGAACTGAAAAATGAGGAGCTGTGATTTATCATTTCCTTCAGAGAAAAAAACATTTTAGGCAATTCTGACATGAAGCAGTTAGCTGTATCAGATACTTGTGAAGATAATCTAGTGTTTGCTGTCATATCTCTCTTCAGCAGATGGTAAAGGCCAGGTACTAATTAAGATGAAGCAGGAAAAAAAGAAAGAAAGAAAAAGATTTAGGTTGACAAAATGCTACATTGTGTAATAAATAGCTTCATATTTATTATTTCTGCTAACAATTATGGACTGGAATAAGACCTCTCATAAGGAGTAGATCATGCCTCCATCTGTCTACTGCTGTGCTATTACTCTTGCATTTACAGCAAGTAGTTCTGGACTTGTTAGAGGCAGAGCAGGGAACGTGATGGGTAGGACCAAACTTCAAGAGCCATTCATGGGGATAATGGCTGCTCATGGGGCCAACATACTCATCCATTGGCAACTTTCCTAAGTCCTCTTTAGAGACAGTGCTTGTTTTTTTTTTCTTTCCTAGGAAAAACTCTGCAGCCCTCAACCAGATTTGAAAAATGAAAACTAAAATGAACTTCATGAATCAACAGATCAGAGATACTGAGTTTTTGCCAGAGGATATCTAAAAAATGAGCACATGAAGGAAGAATGTAAGTTAGTAATAATTAATCAGAAATATATTTCAGTTGAGAGCTTAATTCAAAGTTCTCTGAAATTTGTCAATACAAAGGTGTAAACCCGGGTTTGACTTAACATTTCACTACCCTGCCTTTCTCCAGAGGGCAGTCTAGGATGAGGGCATGATCCATGACTTTTGAGGTGTGGAGATACAGTAGTTCTGAGGTGCTGCAGAGGTCTTTGAGTCAAGCTCCCAGAATGGGGACAGTGCAAAATTAGGTTTGACTGCTTTGGGCTGCATTAAAGAAGAGAAATATAAATTAAATATTCTGCTGAAAACATCTCAAAAACTGAAAGGATATATTTTTCCATGGAAAAAATTAAGAAATGCCCCAAAAGTAAAATTAGAACCACTTTTCAGTGTTTCTAGTGACCTACCTAACAGATAATGACATTTGGAAGGTATGGAAGTAAATTTTGCTTTATCTCAAGAAAATGCTAACAGATTTGCCTTGTCATTAAATATATTTTCTTTTTCTTGGATCTTGAGCCATGCTTTAAACAGGTTATTCTTCTCTTTATAAAGGATTGTTCTTGTTTTGGTTTTTTTTCCCTTCCTGGCTTCCAAAAACAAATCTGATTTTTTAAATGGTATTTATGCACATTAATAACACTTAACATTGACTCATTTGGGAAAAACTTGATGTACTAAGAAATATTTATCAGATGTTATGCAGATCTAGATCAAATAAATATTTTCCCTTGTATAATAAATCGGTTCTGTTAGTATAAAATACATGCCTTTATTGCACACAGCTGGTCATCCTTTAGTTGTCCATTTCTGTGGGCAGTTTTGGTAGCCTCTTCAATGGGTTTCCGGTAGTTTCAGACTGGAACATGTGGAATTTTTTAAACTGCCCAATTATTGGATTACTTTGTGTTGCTTAACTAAGCCATTGAAAATAGCATGTGGTCTGTATTGATTAACAAAACACATGATCCCTTAGCTTCCCGTATATCTTAATTTATCTGACTTAAAATACTGGCAAAGTACACAAGTTGTAGTTTCCACAGAGCAGCAGTTAGCTTGGACGGAGAAATCTAGGTCCAGAGCTGCTAGCAATACTAGCTCAGCAAGGAATCCCTAGCTGGCCGTGGTCCTCGTGCCCCGCCAGTCTCCTCATAGGCTTTAAAGGTATAAATAGAGAGACACTGGCATATCTCTCTTCCTGCCCTTCCAAGCTTCCAGAAGGCATGACTCCTACTGTGCTTTGTTGCTATAGAAAGGTCTGGCTCAGGGTTTGACAGCTCAAAAGGCTGCATAGGAAAACATGTCTTTGGTAGGGATTAGAAATGACTGCCAGTCTCCCTTCCCCAAAGAGATCAGAAACCTAATGGCGATGATAGACAAGACCTCAGTGCCACAAGTGACTTTGGCTGGAGGTGCTAAACAAACTCTGAACACCAGATGCTTTGAGAAAAGACATGTCCTTTCTTCAGTGTTGTTACTGGCAGCCTCCTTCTTCCTGCCCTGTTACTAAGTATGGCACAAAATGCCACATTGCTGAAGTGTTAGTAAGGCCATGGAATGATAAAATTTTAAACCTATCAGAGAGGAAAATGTTTTTATCTAGACTGAATTCAACTTGAAATTCTGCATTTTCTTCACTGCAATTTTTGTCTTATAATTCTTCATCATCCTTTCTTGCTGTACTACAGGGCTGGGATCAGTCTTTAGCCAATAATAACAAAGAGGAAGATGTTTACAGGAAAATGTGTAAGGATCCTTTTGAAAACTCTTTCTTTACCACTTCCTTGCATTTTTTTTCAAGACTTTCTCTGGCTTATCTCTGCAATTTCTCTTCCTCCTCCTCCTCCTGGCACAGGTTCTCTTCTTCAACTTCAGGGAATGAGTAATTAGTGGTAAAACCTCTGATACTTTTTCTTTTTTTTTAATAAGAAGGAATCTTATAAAATATATTTAATGCATCTTACATTAAAACAAATTACCTTTTTGTTATATGAAGACCTGACAGTTTAGTACATCCACTTTTTGGTACTCTGTTTAGCAGGTCAAAAAGCTGTGAGTTTTCACTCTTATTCCTCTTATTCCTGTATGAGAAGTTTTCTCCTTTTTGAAAGGGCTCTTGTAGTCAGGGAGCTTTCTGTGATTATAAAAGCCATTGACAGGCTAGAATCTGTTTAATTAAACCCTAGAATATTGTGTGAAGAGAAATGGATATTGTGAAAGGAAGAGATATCCTAATTTGTTAGTTCTACTGACCATCAGAGTAAAGCCCCCTTGTTGAAGAAGAGTAGTATAAAAGCACAGAGGAGAAAATCTGGCTGCATCTGGAGAGTGAAGAGGTGGGTAAGCCACAGTCTCAGCACTTTGCTGTTGTCAGCTCTTGGTTGACATCACTAGCAAAGTAAATTTTGAGAAGGAATTTGAAAGACAACAGTGAGGCATCTTTGTAGTTGCTTTCAGGCAGCTGCTCCCAAGTGCAAGCACCAGCTTGGTAAAAACAGAAGGTATTTGTTTGTAAATCTAGTAATAGATTTTTGCAGCTGGAAATGGGGCCATTGAAATGGGCCCATCTCCTGTGTTTCATTTGTGCTCTCAAATACTGGGTGGGAGCTCCCAGGCAAGTTGTGCCAGTCAGTGTCTGGCCTTGCAAGTGCAGATATGTATCCACAGTATATGTTCTATATATAGAACATATAGAGAACAATGTGCAGGTGATGTAATCTATAAAGAGGACAGGAAGGAAGCAGCAGAAGCTGCCAGTAACCATGGATGTCTCCCATTTACTTATTTCTGCTTCTATTTTTTCTTCTTTTCTATGTGTCTGAAATTACTAAAGGTAATTCTGGGAAATGGGAGACCACAGGCTTTTCTTTTAAAATAGTGAGGCACTCACTATAATTGCATTAGTGTTTTTGGTAAGTACAGGTGTTGACAACCTAGTACTTCCTCATTTTGGCAGCATGTTTAGCACATATGTTATCCTGCAGATGTAATTTTCCTTCTTGGGGTTTTCTTTTCCTTGTGTGAAAGTAGTAGAATGGCTGTGGTTTCCCGAGTTTCCCCAGGCTTCTTTTCTGACTTTAGGGTTAGAGCTAGTTACCATCAGCACCCAGATGCTTTGCTGGCAACATTTTTCCTATGCACTTTAGGATGGACAATATAAAAGCCAATTTGTAGTCTTACTTGCTGCTTAATTATTCAGTATGGATGATTCTGTTCAGCTCTGAACAGAATAGTACAAATAGAAACTAATAGAGATAGCAGAAAATATCACAACCTGTGAAACTCAAAAAGGGGAGAAAGTAACTTTTATAACATTTATAATAGTATGAATGAAGCTATTCAACTTAAATATTTTCAGCAAATAAGGGTTCTTCCAGATGTACATAGGAGCTTAAACAAAGTTCCTTATAATAATATGATATGATATGATATGATATAATATATAATAATATAATAATATGATAAAATAATATATATGATATCATATGATAAAAGTAATTGCCCGACTCCCAGAAGTTTGGTGACCCCAGCAAGTGACTTCTTTGTGTTGCCAACAGTAAAACTGCCAACTGGAAGCTTGCCAGATTACTACTGTGCAAGGGAATGACTTTTTTCTATTTAATTTTTTTTGATAAATATATATTCAGTTGTTGCCATAATAAAATTCTGTCAAAGTCCCAGTTGTAGCATCTGCTTAACGCAGTCTGTCCTGTGCCACCTGCTGTGCCTGCCTGATGGATGCCATGCTTCCATTCAGGAGTTCTCCCTCGTAACTACAAATGTGTGAACAGAAAAGCTTTTCCAAGTGCTCTTATTTACAGTCCTGGAAAATGGACTGAGATCAACACACAAGGTCATGAAGTGCCTAGGGAAAACAGTAGCACTTATTTCCAGAGACATCACAGTGGCATAGCTTCTTACTCACTCACAACTTGCATGTGACATTGTCATTTAAAATGCTCTGGTCTAACCAGAGCTGGTTAGCAATTCAAGGTATGTGCCTTTAATGGAGCTGAGTTGTTCATGTGCTCTGTAGAGCATAGATTTCAGTTGGCTTGGAACAACACAGCATTTGGTAGTTGGTTTCTATTTCATAAAAAGACACACATGCCTGAAAGAGTTGACTAATTGTATGGTTGAATGGAATGAGTGGAGTAAACAAATGTTCTCCTACTGAAGAAAATATAGCAGAAAACCAAGAGTCTAGGTTTTGTGGCTTTAGAAGAATAAATCTTACCCACAAAAATAATGACACAGACTTCATTGGGAGTTAACAGCACGTCACTGAATTATTCCTAAAAGAGTAAGAGGATCAGGACCAAAGGGCATGCCTGCTAGTTTTGCTTAGGGAGGCATTCTCTAATGCAGCCACAGGAGGGGATAAAGCCCCTCACTTCCTAGAACAAAAAATACACCCTGAAGATTCTCTATTCCAAATTCAAGAGTCTGACCTGAGAGACTTGCAGGATTCTGCTGGTTTAGAGAAGCCGTGTGATCCCTGGCCATGGCTGGGTGTCCATGTGGTGGATGACACATTAGAGCATACAGTGGGTCATACACATAATATCTCAATCTCTGAGTGCACATAAATGATAAAGACGTTGGACAAAATAGGTGTCTACACAACTCCTAATATGGAAGAAATTCTTAGCACCAATCCAGTTTGAACAGAGCTATATTAAGCCAAATGGTGCTGTAATGAGGAATCAGTGAAATAATGTTACAGAGGTGTTGGAGCATGACTGGCTCAGAGCTTGGCTGCTGCTGCTCCAGAAAGGCTGCTCCTGCCAGTGGCAGATGTGGATGTTTCTGGACTGTGGTTTGGGTTGCCGTGGCAGTGCTGTGAGGGTGCTGGCTGTGAGGAGAGAGCCTGACCACAGGGCAGTGGCTGCCCCTCTTGTTCTCAGATCTGCAGGTACAGACTAAAGTAGCAAAAAGGCCATTCTTTTTCTGCTGGAGGGTGCAGTCAGCTCTGCCTGTAGCTGGGGTCTGTGCTGTTCACTGCTGCCACAGGTGTGTGAAACAGATGATCAGTGCACACAGTGTTTTGCACAGCCTGTTCTCTAACCAGTGCAGCATCCCTGGCTCTGTGGCAGGCTTATTTGTCTCTCTGGATCTCAGTCAGACAGATGCTTGTTTGCTAAATGGATAAACTCTCTGTCTGCAAAACTGGGAGGGAAGGATATTGTGAACCAAACAACCTGCCACCACTCTCTCCTATACAATGAGTAATGCTCCCTCGTCTTGTCTTGTGCTCAACACTCCTTTCCTCTATGCTATGTGCATTCCTGTTGCTTAGTATCATTTGTTTTTATTTTGGTCTTTCTAGGAGAAGCTGTGTAGAGTTTGGGCCCAATCTGGCTTCCTCTAAAGTCTGAGAAAATATTGGCCTTGAACCAGCAAAGCACTTACAGTCCGATAATGCTCCTATAAAATTCAATGGCAAGACTCCCACTCACTTCAGTGGTGTAGCCCAAAGTGCTGGGATTGCTCACTTGCTTGAAGTCATGTGTGTGCCTGAGTGTTCTGTTGTTCAGAATCCTAACCAATAAAAGCAGGTCTGAAAACAGGGTTTTCCATAGTTATTTCATAGGTTTTATATCAGAAAAAAAAAAAAAAAAGAATTGTGGGACATTTCAGGAAGTGAATAGAAATGGAAACTGGGAATTCTTTCCCAAACCAGAAATTAAAAATGAAATTTAGTTCTTTGAAGAGAAATTAGTGGAAATACTTGCGGGGCTGCGAAGACACAGCATGACTGTGGAGTCTTTTCTGCTTTACCTGACAGTATTCAGCTCCTGTGCCTCCAATAGTATCAAGGTCTATAAAGAAAAGTAATTTTTCATTACTGTTTCCTGTTATTTTAACATCCTCTCCCTTTTCCTTGGTCCACAGAGCAGATGCTTTTCTGGTGTGTTTATCAAAGCATCAGCCCAGCCTCATGTCACAGCCACCATGCAGAGCTGTAAACTTTGGCATTGAAGAGGTTGGTGAAAAAGACATTCACTGTGGGAAGTGGAAACATAATAAGCATGGATTGCTCCAGACCAGAGTCATTAAGAAAAAAGTGTGGCATATGACTGACAGAAGTTGATTGTTTCATACTGCTGCTGTTTAAATTCTGCTTCATAACATTTTCACAGTGAGGATTGTTACATACAGAGGTGTCAAGGAAGTTTTGCCAGTTAATTCATCTGAGGTATGGTTTTGCCCACAATAGATAAGGTTTCTTCATAACCTGACTTCCACATAATCTAGTTTATGGGTGCTTTACCGTATAGTGTGACCACATTTATTAAAGAAATTCTGTATAAAATTCTGGGTTTGCATAATGTAATGCACAAAAATGCATTATGTATACATAAGTGTCTACATCCAGTACTCAGATGCTATAGTGGACTGAAATTTTGGACGGCAATACAACTATTGCATCTAACTGTGGTACCTCTGACTCCATATCTGATGAATGACTGCATTCATCAGCAGCTGTCTCCCAAGGAGAGGCCCTGGACTCCTGCACTGCTGAAACCCATGCCCATAAAATCTGAGGATATCAAAAACTAGTGATTCAAAGAAAGTTCAGGATGTTCCAGTAATCGTCATATCTGTTTCAGCAACTGTTCTACTTTACATTCTGCCTACAGAAAATGTGTATTAATAAAAAAGGAGTGAGAAAGATCAGCATAAACAAATATGCCTAATCTCTAATAATAGTACTAACAAAAATAAAAGTCTACCAATTAAGGTAAAATATAAAGAAAAAAGTTGCAGGTTTGATGCCATCATTCACTTGCATAACACCACCACTATAAGCTGCATATACAGTCTGCTTTTTCAATGGAAATGCTGAACTTCAGCCCTCAGAAATGTAGCCTCAATGAGCTAGTAAGACACCCCATCCAGCTGGCAAACAGGAACTCATGGTTTTGGATCCTAGCTGTATTTCTGACAGACCTGGCTGGGTTTGCTGAGAGGAGAAGTGGTGGGTTTGGCTGCAGCTCTTCCTCATTTACTTCCTGAATGTTTCCTCACCTGTTAGGATACAGCAGAACTCGGAGGAACCCATGGGACTTCCATGTCCCAGGGGCTGTGCTCTTAGAGGCAAAGAAAGCCCCACACATAAATTATGTGTAATACACTGTTTATCCCACACTCCCCATGATGTCCATAATCACCCAGCAGGGCTCACTGTGTGTTTCAAACTAACATCAGCCACCAAGTCTAAATGAACCTGCCCAGTCGCTTTGCACTATCTCAATATTGACACTCAACCCATCGTGCTGCATGACAGTGAACAGCTGACAGAATAAATCAGGGATCTTGGATATGATAAGAACTCACTTGACCTTACTTGACTTGACCTATAATATCTTGTTGGCAGGGCAGGAGTAGGCTTTCTCTAGTAAAGTAATCATATCCTCTCTAATTTTTCTTCATCCTATCCAGAGCACACTGTTGTGTGTGCATGGAGTGAAGGGATTTGTGAGGGAGGAAATGCCTTTTCCTTTTTGAAGATTATTCTAGGAAACTGCAGTATCAATCTTTATTCAGTAGATTTTTTTTTTTTTCTGTGAAAAATGTTAGTAGAAAAAAGAACATGTATAAACATACTTGGAGGGACAGTCAGGAAAGTCCTGTGCTTTATGCCTGAGTATGATCATCATTTTGTACTTAGGAGATTGGAGAGGTGTAAATTAAAGTGTCATTAATTCCACAAATTATTAAAAAGTGTTAAATTTGCTATGATGAAAATAATAATAACAATGTAAGAGGACAAAAAAAGAGAAAAATTTCTCAAAATTGCCCAGTCCAGTCTGCCTTGTATTGGAAATCTGAATCAAAACCTAAAGATACATGAGGCCTCTGCTCATATAAACTTCCCTGTGCCAGAATGGAAGTTGTTGGGAGACCTGGTGAGCTAGACCATTAGGCATCTATTTCTGCACCTTCAACAGGCAGATATCAGATAGATGAAAGGGATGCTAATGAATGTTGCTCAGATAGTATTCTCGTACATGAGAAAAGATAGTTTAAGTTCATTACAAGTTGATTTGTGTTTTTCCACATTGATTTGCTCTGTTTTAAGTCAAGTTATAATATTTGCAATAGGGGCAACAATAATAAGTATGGATTAGGTGATGAGGTGTATTCAGAATTCTATGCCCTGGAAAACCCAAAATCTTACCTAACATGAAGTATATTTCAGTTTAGCCACTGCAGTTCTTCAAATTGCCAAATTCAGACTGAAACATCAAATATTTAATCTCTTTTAATAGAAGCTCCCATGAATGCTGAAACAATTTAATAATAATATAGGCAGAAATATAATTTTCCCACCCTGATTCACAGTGGATTATGAAATAATATATACCATTAATCCTCACATTGAAATTTCTTACTGAGATTCATGACCTGCTGGACTGAAATTCCAAATATTTGAAATTATGGTAGTTACATATTTTATATGTAAAAATTATGTATTCTTCCTTTGTTTTTAAGCTTTGTGTGCTTACAGTCATGCAACAGGTTTTCCTTTGTATTGTGAGTATATTTATCTATTTGCTATTTAGCAATCTTGTCATCATATGTGATCATTTGACGTACAATATTTAAGCTTGAGATGCACAAGTGCTTACATTTTCTGGAAATAAGATGCAGGGTCAATGTACTACAACACAAGATCTGTCCTCATTTATCTGAAGTGAGTCTTAGGTGCACAAATGTGATTTTAACAAATTAGCCATACTGTCCTGAGAAATTCAACCCTACTTTGAAGGAATCAATCGTTTAGTTCATCCAGAATGAAGTATTGTGACTTTGTTAACAGCATTGTGACTTTGTTAACAGGCACAGAAACATCGCCTGTTACATTGTCTAAAACTTCTGGAGGTAAATGTAATATTCATTAAATAGATTACATCGCAGTTACAATGAGAGCTTACGCTTTCAGTGAAAGTACCTCTCTTTCAGGTATCTAATTTTCTTTCAGGCACTTATTGATTCAACAGCTTTGCTTTCTGTGATTTTTTAAAATCTATTTTTGGCTAAAGGAATTGAGGTTTCATCCTAGAATATCTATTTGGTGCAAGTGGTAAAGAGAATGATAGACTCAAGTGAGTTTTCTACTGGCAAGATTCCACAAGCTTCAGTGAAGCTATGCTTGTTTACATGCATTGAAAATTTGGCTCAGTGCCTGGATATGTGATAGAAGTTATCTACCTGCTCCTACTTTTTCAGATAGAAACATCCTGTGTGTATCTTGGCTTTCTGCTTTCATTCCATTTCAGTCAAAGGGGGGCTTCAGATAAGGAAAGTCTAGCAGACATGAGTAGTGGAAAGCATTAAACTGATAGGACTTTAGCAGGAAGCTGCCTAGCAAAGGGGACTTGGATATTTTTTCATAGTGGCATAAGGATTGAACAATGGCAAAACAGGCTCTTCTATTCTGCAAGATGAGCTGGTTGTAATGATTTCATTTGCTCCACTGTTATAGGCTTGTTTTTTATGCCATTTCATGGAAAAAACTAAAACCTTTGTCTCCTGTCTCCTATCTTTCCCCAGCCATAGTGCCACATTTTGGTGGCAGGGAGCACTCTCTAGATGGCTGCTCTGCCTAAAAGGTTATTGTGTCCGTGCTCCAGCTGTGTCTTTTCAGTGTGCTCCAAAGTTTCCAGGATTTTTTCCAGCATTTTCCTTTTGGTTTTGCTATTGCAAATTGAACAAGGATATCGTTCTTCACATTCTGCCCCTGGTTTTAATGTCACTTTTTTTTTTCCTTTTTTTTTTTAGTAGCAAGGGGTTGCAGTACCTCTCTGTGAGAAGTAAGACTCTTCACTTGCAAGTAGCATGGAGTTTAGAGGAATGTGCTCTCTCCTGTCACGTGTCAGGGAACAAATATTGCTAAATTCCATTTCAATGCAATTTATTTCAGAATCATGCATCTGAAGTTTCTGTGGAACTTCTTAAACTACTCATTTATAGAAGTGCTGCAGGGTGTAAATCATCACTAACTTTCCAGGATTTTTTTCCAGTGAAGCAACACTTAAAAATTTTAAGTAGTAATTTTAGATGCAAAAAAGGTCTCTTAGTAATCCACTTTCATGCCCTAAGACTTTAAAAGTCAACTTTTATTTTGAATTATTCAGATCTAATGGGATTTCTTATTTTCTGACATGTAATCTGAATCTCAGTATTTTTCTTCTAAGCCTAAATATAATTATCTGTTATGTTACATCACCTTCAGCTGATTTCACAATAGGGAATTTGGGCGCAGGTGCTCAAAGCAAACGTAAAAAACAGAAATATGATGTCACCATACATACATGTTGGAGTCACAATTCAGAGCAGTATTTTACTGCTAATATCTGTGGTCATCAATTCTGATAGATATGTAGTTCACGTTTTGCAAAAAGATTACCATGTTCTTTTATTATTTATTTCAGATTAAGAGATAATATTGATGAAAATTAATTTCACTGCTATAAGAAACATTTCTTCACAAGAAGTGATATGTTTTAAGGACACACATTTAACATCAACCATCACTGTAAAATATGTCTTTCTTTTTTTAACTCAGATCTTATGACAGGTTAGCTGTAACTCAACTCTGTTACATGTAATAAAATATATTCCTATTTAAAACCAGCAACAATTATTGCACAGGTGTGTGTGTGTGTCTGTGTGTCTGTGTGTGTGTGAGATCAAAAGGGAAAATTGTACAACTGGCAAGAGAAAATTGAAAAGGATCTCAATGCGTTTGGATGAATTGTCCCAAATCATCAATCAATGCTATTCTTTTATGCAACAAAATTCAGAGAGAGGGCACTTGATTTCAAGCAGGTGAAACCTGGATTACAGGTAGAGAGCTCATTGCAAGGATGGCATATCTGATATCCACAAGATATACCAAGACCAAGACTCTCTTATTGGATGTACCTACAATAATTTGACCTTGAGGATCACAGCTCCAATTAGATGGTGTAGGAAATGGAAAACTGCACAACCCCCTTGCATGTGTTTTTAAACAGGAAATCAGTCCTTGTGAAGTGCTAAAACTCCACCCATATGTATCATACACACCCGAAGTGCCAAGGCCTGCTGCTAGAGTCCTCATACAGGTTGGGATTTCCAGGGAAAGCTCTGGCCACACAATTCACATCATCCAAGACACCTGCAGGAAAGCAGCTTTGCTGGGAGGCAGAAGATGTTCCCCCAGCTGATGGAGGAGCCCGTGCACTCATGTGCCTCCCTCTGGTACCTTGCTACCAGCTCCAGGGCCTGACAGGCAGGAGTGCCCACACTGCTCGAGTGTTCTGCCTGGGTTTTAGAAAGAAAACAGAACCCTGATGAGAGCTGCCTGCTGGTGGGAGGGAGCAGGGTCAGGCTCTATTTGGAGCTCTGACATGGGCGGATGCCGCAGCCCTGGAGAGGGTACAAGAATTCGGGCCACGCTCCTGCAATTAACATTTCCAGCTCCAAGTGGCTCCCGCTCTACATGTGCTTTCTTGGATGGCCCTTCTGAGAGGTCTAACTCTGCATGTGCTCAATGAAAGGAGGCTTAGCACCCAGCTCTGGGTTTTGAATTTCACAGAAGGAGCCAGATGCTAAGAGGCCAGGTATTTGATGCCTGATCTGCGGGAGTTAACTCTCTTATTGGATCTACCTACAATAATTTGACCTCGAGGATCACAGCTCTGATTAGATGGAAATGGAAAACTGCACAACCCCCTCGCATGCATTTTTAAATAGTTACGTATATAGGTCCACAGCAATTCTTTGTGCAGGCATGCATGGGGATTCCTGTGATAAGCCCTCAGCAAGCTGTATACATCAAGAACAAGGTTTTGGTTTGGAATGCCACAGGCAAATTTATTGGTATGCTGCAAACTCCTCTTCACCGCTGGAAATATTTTCTTCCTTTGTCCCTAATTCTGAACCAAGTAAGACTAAGAACTGTGTTGCAGAGAAGTAAATGCTGCTTAAATTAGCTCCCTTTTTAAACTTCACTAATGAGTTTTGCTTTGTGATTATCTGCTCTTTTATATTCTGAAAATGAAATTAATGAGACTTTTTCCCAAGAGCTGAGGGTTGGGCTGACAGAATGTGACTTTAATAGGGGGAAAAGAACAGCAAAATCTTCACATCACCACGTGGCTTTCTGCTCATCCACCCACACCTGGAGGCAACTGTAGAAATGAGAGTCTGTCAAATTTCTCCTCATTTTTGCACTTGGCAGAGTGCTGTTTCCTCTCTGCTACTGGGGCTGATAGTTCTGGTTTTTCTGTAAGCCCCCTTCCAAAGTGAGGCTTGGAAGGGGGGTTGTGGCCTGAGTCCTTTTCCAAGGTTGATAAAAATAGAATTTCTGCTCCACTGCTGGGAGGAAGAGAGATGTGGGTTTTGCTGAGGGAAACCCACATGCACATGAAGAATGGTCAAGAAGTCCTATTCCCACTAGGAAGGCATGCAGCCATGTGGTGGCATTTTAATACTCTTAGAGGTGTTAGAAAAATGTTCCGCTGATACTTCCCCGTGCAGGAACCCCCCAGCCTCTCACTGAGGGCTGAGAGGTGAGAGGACAGTGCCTGAGTGCTCTCTGGGGCCTGCAGACAGTCTGTTCAGGTCACCCGAGGCCACTTAGTGATCGCCCATCCAGGGCACCAAGGAATGCACAGCCTGCACCAGAGTGTCCTTGACACAGGAGGCGCACACAGGGTGGGCAGGGCTGCACAGGCCCTCCCGTCACCATCACCACTCTGAGCTGTGCAAACCACCCCCCGACGTGTGTGCTGGGCTGGGGTGTGTGGTACTGACAAATGCCAGGCACAGGGCCAGGCATGAGCTGATCTGGGCTACAGCGCATCAAAAGAAGTAAAGTTGTCCTGTGGAGGGACGCCATGGAACACTTGAGGATCCCCTGGTATCCATGCAGACCAGGGGGTGAATGTTTGAAGAGCTGCCCTGAGGAGATGAATTTGGGGCTATGGGAGGCTGGATATGAGCTTGCAGTGTGAACTTGCTGCCTAGAAATCCAGACGTGTCCTGTGCTGCTCCCAGAGCAGCGTTGAAGGAGGTGATTCTCCCATTCTGCTCTTCCCTTGTGAGACCCCACCTGGAGCACAGCATTGAGGTCTGGCGTACCTAACATAAGAAGGACGTGGTCCTCTTGCAGTGAGACCAGGGCTACAAAGATGATCAGGGGGCTGGAGCACCTCTCCTCTGGGGACAGGCTGAGAGCATTGAGGTTGCCTGGAGAAGAGAAGATTCTGGGGAGACCGGATAGCACCTTCCAGTACTTGAAGGGGGCCGATAAGAAAGACAAGGACAATTTTTTAGCAGGGCCTGTGGTGTTAGGATAAGAGGTAAGGGCTTTAAACTGATGGATTGTCAATTTATATTAGCTATTCATTAGAAGTTTTTTACAATGAGAGTGGTAAAACCTGACACAGCTTGCCCCTATATACAGTGGATGTCCTATCCCTGGAAACATCCTTTATCACTTGTGATGTTGATAAAGATCCTATCCCTGGAAACATCCTTTATCACTTGTGATGTTGATAAAGATCCTATCCCTGGAAACATCCTTTATCATTTGTGATGTTGATAAGGGTACACCTTGCTTGAGCACCTCATGCTTAATGCAAAGTCTGCTGCCCAGGTCAGAATAGGCAGTTCTGGTGGCACTCTTGGATAATTTTTCCTTGGGTGGGTCCAGAGGTAAAAGAGGAAATTTGAATTCCCAGGGGTTCTGTTCTTGGTAGACAGACAGGATCTTCACCTTTTCAACAGGGAACACTGAGATTTTCTGACTAAGAGACTTGACAAATGTAGAGGTTGCCATTATTATTTCTATTTAAAACTTGGACATGGTGTCAATTTGCAGCATGTATTTTTCAAGGCGAGATGTTATGAAATGACTGAAGTGATTCACAAGTTTAGCTTAATGTAAAGCAGCATTTGGTTAAATGTTTGAAATGTACTGTGATTAAGGTCTTCTGGAAACAACTTTAAGGCTTCTAGATGTGATAAAATGGATGGTATGGGAGTCTCAGTTTGCGACCTTCCAACCCCAAACAAAGGAGGAGTGTGAGAGGCTGTGTCAGACTGTGGGGCAATGAACTGTCTGATTTGTTTTGTTAGCCAGGTCACCTAGGTCTCATTAGCTGAACTCTAGGGCTATAAAATCCTGGGTATCTTTTTGAGCCAAAGACATAAATCTGTGAGATAGTACTCCAGCTAGGGGCATGTCATACTAAAATGTTACAGCATTACAATAGCCTCAGCATTATTTTCCACTCCTTTTTTTGTGTTTCCTAATATTATCTTTGGTTGTGTGAGTGCCTTTTGTGAAGTTCAGCGCAATGATTTTCAGATTATAGCTGTACTGGACAATGCAATAGGTACCCAGAGTTGCTTTGTCTACTGTGGTTTCTAAAAAGCTATATAAAACTGCACCAGAATAGGATTTCTAACTCAGGCCTAATTATTTGGAAGTGGTTTTGCACCATCAGGTTCTGCCTTGCACAAAACATGCACACATAGCCAGTAGGCTTTTTAAAAATACTATTTTCACTACATTTTCCTGTTTCTTCCATTCTGCATTTTGTTGCTTTTAACACCAGTGACAGGACTCAAGGGAATGGCATGAAACTGAATCAAGGCAGGTTTAGAGTGGATATCAAAAAAGGTTCTTCACCCAGAGGGTGTTTGGGAGCCTTTGGAACAGGCTCCCCACAGAAATGGCCACAGCTCTGACAGAGTTTAAGAAGCATTTGGACAACACTCTCAGGCTCTTGGTGTGGTTGTTGGAGTGTCCTAGGGAGGATCAGGCATTGAAATCTATGATCCTGATCACTGCCTTTCAATTCAGTGTATTCTATGATTCTGTGATTCTATTATATTAATGCAAGCCCTTCAGTATCCTCAGGTGCAGGAGGATATGAATGCAGAAAGGACAAAAGGGACTGGTTGTATCGCTGAGTCTTGACTTCCACGGGGCTGGGGAACCAGATCTGAAATGGTTAGCCCAGAAGATTTTTTAGTCCATGCGTCTGTCTCTATCAGAGACCACAAGGCACACACCCTGTAGTGAATTTAGATCTTGTAACAGTACAAAATCAATACCACATTCAAAGGCCTTGGTCTATATTATTTTTTGAGAGACTTAAGAGAAAAGAATAAATATGTCAAATTTTATAAAAAAGTGGAAGCTAGTACTTTCATGACCATTTCAGGCAGCTAGAAGAAGCCTCAAATGAATGTCATTATATAAATATTCAGTATTACACAAATATGATCACAGAATTGAATTCTTTCTCTTCTTTTTGTTCTCCTCAGAGTCAGCATACCAACAAAGTAACTGCATAAGGATTCACAACTGAAGCTTATAATTATTCTGCTGTTTACCAAAATGAGTATCTATCTGTCTGTCTGTCTATCTATCCATCTATTATCTATCTATCTATCTATCTATCTATCTATCTATCTATCTATCTATCTATCTATCTATCTCTTTCATAATTTTTTTTATCTCTGCTAGAGCAATAATTTTAGCAGCTGTAATGCAGATGATAAGAAATAAGGAAGAGAGGGGGTTTTGATTTCATTTTCAGCCATTTGGAGAGCATGTCACAGAAATTCCTTGACTTTTACTGAATTTTTTATTTAACTGGGTAACTATTTTTTTAGGTTTCACAAGATACTGTCATGCAGAGTCTGAAATCTTCACTCACTCTTCCATCTCCAATGTTAGACCATTAACTCTTTATGTGACATCTAAGAGATTATTTTTTACACATGGTCTTATTCACATCCTAAGCAGCAGTGGAATGTTTTCCATTAGAAACCAAATCTTCTGATTAGCTTACAGTTTATGGTACAACTCATAATACAATATAATTATTGAGTTTCCATTTAGTTTTATTTCCTGAAGTTGGACAATGATAGCTATCTCAACCTTTCTTCAGTAGGTTGAAGTGCATCATAGAAACAGTTACATAAGCTGTTTGCTAATCTTTTTTTCTTGAACTGCAATTTCCCCTGTTTCTTTTAATTTTAAAAGATAAAGGATTCACAAGTTGGAAAACATGGATCTCACAAGTTTGTGGAAACTCAACCTGACCAATAAACACATTTGCTTGCATCATATTCAGTGATTATTGTGATGTTAAGGAATGCTTTAAATCTTGTTGCCAACATAAAATCATAAGAATTATACTTATTTGCAGCAGATTTATTGTTGGCCTATTGTGTAAAGATGAAATCTTAGCACAAAAGCCACAGTAATGACACTGCTCCAGAAATAATGCAAAAAAGGAAAGAATCTCTTTAACTCCAGTGAGGTTTCGATTAGGATCTGTATCCATTCCAGTCTTTAGAAACAAACATAAAACCATCAGTAACAACCTCTGGACTACTGATCCATGGCAGTAGATGAGATATTTTGGTGAAAAAATCAGGAGATAACTTGGTTGCAACAGTTACAATGTATTTCTATAGAAGATGTATGTAATATAGAAATAAACTCTTTTACAAAGATTTTTTTTTCACATTAGCAGCCCTGGCTGTCAGAAGGTGCACAGAATTTTGAGTTGGGCGCAGGATACGTGACAGTATCATGACAGATAAAAGTTGCTTGTGTTGCAGAACACTGATCTGCACAGTAATTTTGAGATATCAATTCTGAGGCCTAATTCCAGATGATTTTGGAGTAAGTAGGAGGGAAGAATTTTGAATTTATCTTTGAAATGATACTGGTAAAAGATGATGACAGGGCAGTAAAAATAAAAATTTCTGTTTTTCTGATAGTCAGAAATTGATTAATGCTTCGAAACAAAATTTTAGATTAAAAAGGGGATCAGGATTCTGCACTCTACCTCTCTGGGCATCTCCCTTCATTACAGGGATAAAACCACCACATAAGACCACAGAATCAGAACTAAAGGTTAACTTAAAGTAGAGACAGCCTCAGAGAATCACTTTCTTGATTACAAAAGCATCTAATTTATCCAAAGAAGAGACATAGCAGAGCTGAGTCTTATTTGTAGCAATCACGAGGACCCAGTCAGCAAATGCCCACATTTTCTCCTTTCTCAATGTTTGCAAAATGATTTTTTCTTGGTACAGCAGCATCTGGTTCTGGAGAACATCAGGTATATGCAAGAACTTTATACCTCTGTAGAGCTCTGCAACTACTGCAGGAACACCCAGGAGCCAGCTCTGAGCTGGAAGCAGACAGACCACAATTCCAGCACTGGGTTAATGTGAACCCACGCTAGCATGTTAGCCTGATGCTGCTGAAAGTCAGGGCTGGTTAGCTGTGGAGCAGCAGCACCCTGGGATGCTCGGACTGAGCTAGCATAACTGGTGCTGCCCTTCCCTTTAGCCTGTACCAACGTGGATCCATGGCAGATCTGTATTTCACTGAGGATGGAGAGTCCTAAAATCCACAGGGTTATTGTGTGAGGATGCTATCCCTCAGAGCCTCTCAAAATCTTTTTAACCTTAAAAGATAGGAAAGGACACGGATAGACTACTTAGAAGTAGAAGAAAGCTTTGTTTCCTTGAGATTATTTTCCCCTCAATCTGTGGATGATAGAATTTGGCTGATAAGGATGACTGATAAGGAAATCTTCTGTTCAGTATTATTTCAAATCTGACATGTAATACCTTTCCACTTTGGGAAAAAGAACACAGAGTATGGTTCTGTGGTTGGATCTGATGCTTCTGCCATTATTAAAACCTGATTTTGTTTCGGAAAGCAAAGAAAGATAAGCAGGTGAAGGGGGCAGAAACAAGCATAGAAATAACAAACATGGATGCTTGAGTTTCTGAATCTCAGAGGAACAGAGCTACAGTCACTACAGAACTTGGCAAACTCAATATTTCACTCAACACAGCTTTTATTTTCCTCTGAAGATACTGGATGAGGCCATCTAAATTGTTAAGACTCAACTCTGGGCTATCTAAATTGGACTTTACCAAAGCAAATGGCTAAAAAATAAGACATAGCAAAGGGTGTGAATCATAGCAAGGTGTGAAGGAGAGGTAGTCAAGACAGTGGTAGGCAGGGTAAATGTAACAACAGGAAAGAAAATGTCACATCTAAGTTGAGGTCTAGGGTTTTTCTGTCACTGAAAGCTGTCATGCCCAGAGGTCTCTCTTCCTGCCATTTGAAGATTAAGGAAGTTATGTGTTCTGGCAGTTCCAGTTATTCTCTGATGCCAAAGACTTTTCTGCTGGAAGGTTTCTAAAGAGATATGGTTTGAATAGTCAGTAATTTCATTCATCGTTAATTACTTCCAGCGCTTCCTTTTGGGCTTACTTATTTCTAGTCCAATTCCCACATTTCTTTCCTAGCCCTTTTTTTGATGCAGCTCTTTGGTAGCATTTTCAGGCCAGTATATTAGATTAATTCAGTATTTCTCACTCTTCCTGAACTTTATAAGCAGTGCCCTGTAATTTAGTTAGGTTCTTATGGGATATGACTGAAGTATACATGTAATCACCCAGCACTGCTGGTTTTCGAAAACAAGGAGTAAATTTGTGAGAATTATTTTGTATCCTGAGACTCTCTTGTCTCTAATGACCAATATTATGCCTGACATCTTCTTGGATAAAATGAGATTTTTGGTGCTTTCTTTATTTGAAGATGTAAACAGCATATTTCCTAAACTCTAGTAGCCTATGCCTGTCTGGGCTGAAAACCCAAAACTTTGATGAGAATGTGTTGCTTGCTAGTGATCTTGTTTTCTACCACGGTGAACCTCAAGCATACTCATCTAATTTGATGTGCAGACTTTGTTCAGCTGTAGTGTCCTTGTTCATCATGTCTCTTCTCCAATAGCCATATCCACCTCATTCCAGAGTGAACAGTTTTGTTCAAATTGCAGGTCATACCAGCATTGTTAAGGGTTATTTGTCAAAGGTTTTAATCTGTCTCCTAGAGCTTTGGACTTTGATCCTAGTGAAGGTCTGGTTTGTGTTACTGACCCAGCTTGTTTTCCTTTCTCCTCTTGAGTTGTCTATATGAGTATTTTGTCCTTCAGTTTTACATCACCCCCAAACTCTTCAATCAGTTGGCCTTCTTTCCACACTTTGTTTCAGCAGACATCTTTCATGTTTGTTTTCATCTGCTAGTACTCCTTCCACTTTTTAAGCTTTGTTTCATAGTTAGTTTTCTCTGCCAGAAAGAAATGAAAATTGATGAACACAACAAATGCTTTAGAAGAATCTGGACTCCAAAGCCTCTCTTTTGCTGGACCTCTCTGCTGGCAGATACAGAATGAAACACTATAAATGTTTTACAAAATTTCTTATTTTGAGGAGGCTTTAAATTTGCGGTGATCATAATGAGAGGAGAGAGAAGAAGGAGGTGTGCTTAATTTAGAAGTGCTCAGTTATCTATCAGTGATTGCCAGTAATCTGCTTTATTCTGTGTTCTGTGTCTGTACTTAAGGATAACAAGACCTCCTCTGTGTGTGTTCCAGGCTGGACTGGAATATAGAGATATGAAGGTAGCTTTGCATGTGTTAGCTCAGGAACTGAAAGACACCAAGTTTTGGGTTAATTAACCCACTTCCTGTTGATTTGTACAGAATAAAAAAAAACTCTTTTTTTTTTTTTCTCACTCACTGGTGTCCTTAAATACTACAGTTACAGAGAGAACAGGGAAATCTTAACAGAGGAAAATAAGACAATGAAGAGAAGATAATGTGGGTTTGCTACGAATTACTCACGACCTGTTAAATTATGTGTTTGGTGGTTATCTTATTCTTGTGTGAAATTTTCCTCTGAAAAGCTCAGGTATGTGGCAGAGCTATAGCTGCCACAGTGAGACTCTAGTCTGTTCTGACTAAAGTTAGTTTAGACAAATATAACCAGTAATTGCTATTTATTCATTGCCAGGATATGCTGATGTGTGAGGATTCTGTACTCACGGGGGTTTAAATGTTTCTCAGAGTCTTCATTATTACCTTTTCAAAAAATAGTCTGAAGAGAGTCATGAATGCAGTAGAACACAGGTCAAAAATACCACATCAAAGACAACAGTAGAAGCAGACTGAAATCAATCAAGGGAAGTTTTAAATGCAAACAATAGCACGTTTCACATAAGAAAAGATAAATATAGAATCAGGGAAATCTTTTGGGATATGTTATTTAACCCATAGAGGAGTATCTGGGGGTTATAGCGGATGGTGATTTGAATAGATAAACAGTGCAGTACTAATGAGAAAAATAGCTACTCCTGTACTTCATTGAACTACCAAAAGTATTACATGTGAGGCAAGTGTTCCTAGCTTGCTGTAGTCAACACATGATTTATAATCCTGTGTTCAATTCTGGGCAACATGTTTTAAAAAAGTCCCAGACAAGCTGGAGAGAGATCAAAGGAGAACAGCTAATGTGATAGATGTTTTGGAAATGAAGACCTGTGTGGAAAAGAAGTGAGAATATGTAATGCAGAGATGACTGATGGGAACATGGGACCTGACTATCTCACATCAAAACAGTCTTACAAGTAGAAACAGCATAATTGTTCGTGTTAATCCATGAGGATGGTAGAAGTAATTATTGATGGAGCAGGAATGAAAATATAAATTGAGCCGGGAGGGTTTGTTGGAGGAATAGAACAAAAAAGACAGCTGCCAAGGGAGGGTATGAAACTGCTGTTGTGGGATGCATTTCCAGTCACAATAACTGTCCATCCATCAAGGACAGCTTCTGGGTTTAGAACTATTGCTCCAAAGATGCAGGTGGCTGAGTTATACAGTTCCCAATTCCTTCCAGATCCTAAAACTGACTTGGCTTTCCCCCTTTTGTCTGTCATCTTCCATCCTTACCTCTCCTTTCAGCCTCAGTCCTGGCTCCAGCTGTTTTGTATCAGATTGTTGGAGCGAATTAAGTTCAAGGAGCAGCATTAGTAGAGGTCCTGGAACTACCCTTTACTTAAGCCTGGGTACATGGATCTGCTTAGGGATGTTGAGAGGCACTTGTAGAATCTTTTAAGTTCTGCCTCAGGCAGTGAACTGTGAAACTTTGCAGTCAGAAGCAATATGGCTGGCACAATGCAGCAGATTTTGGCTATGAGCCTCACAGCCAGTCTAACTAGTATCAGGCCCATGATATGCTGAGGACATGTCTGGTTTGAGGGTCCAAGGTTTCTGCACAGCTTCACTCCATTCTGTGAATGCATGCTAGCACATTTGGCTCTAACTCTGAGCTCTCTGCCTCACTCTCTATGGTACCATGTGAATGTAATCCCCATTTTCCTGAATCGACTGAGAATTAAGTGCCTAACTGTGTGCAGAACCTCTCTGTGCTGAAGCTGTTCTCCCATCTGTTAGAGCCTGGTCTTGAAGGAGCAGGGCTCCCTCCCACTGATTCATAACAAGTTTTTGCACCACACAATAGGACTTGCTGATGTGTAGTTATCAAGTCTGCAGAGCAGCTCTATAATACTATTTACAAAATATAGCCTAAAAAGCAAAATCCACAGGCTCAGGAATTGGATTTCGGGAGAACTGTACTCTGTATGGAACTTGTCCTTTTGAAAATACCTAAAATACTGATAGATTAATCCTTGCATCAGCTCAGTCAACCAGGGAAGAATTTTATCCCAAGTCTCCCAAGTGGAGACAGTGTGATGAAATGTTTTAAGGAACTGCCAGCTCTCCAGACAGTATTTTGGCTCCTGCACCTTGCATTTTTCCAGCAAACATTCTGAACACTATGATAAAAGGAAAATATGTAATAGGGAAAAAACCTGGGGGACAAATGATCATCTGATGCAAATCAGCACTGTGAAGGAACAATACTGGTGTTGCCTGTTCAGTATCTTGCTCTTCTTTGTCAGTATCTACAGAAATATGTTGTTTTTCCCTTTTATGAGACTTAAAACTTTTCTGTATCAGCATACCTTAGCCCTATGCTCCTGACTTTTATCTAATTTTAATGGAACTGTAAAAGTGGGTTGTTTTTTTTTTCCAGATAAAACTTGACCATCAGGAGCCGAGTGCAGGAAATACAAGGAAATCTCAAGGTATCTGAAAAAGTCAGTTTGATGATTTTAAGATAAAAGAGTACAAACAATAATAAAAGTTGAAGATATTTTATGAGCACTTCTCACTGATGTTACAACTTCAAAGCATTTTGTGCTATTTTATTATTTAAATTTCCAGGTCAGTGGTCAGGAAGGATGAATTATATTATGTATGATATATCAAAAAAGGAAAGAAAGGAATTATAATAAAACATTCAAAGCCGTTATGTGCATGTGCAGATGTATTTAAATTTACCCAAGTTTTGAGTGTTTTTTTGGCCTGCTTAGACAATTTGTCAATGCCAGCACTGGTGTAGTCTAAACATCATAAATTGTCTTCTCTTCAGCTGCATTAAAGTCACTTGACTACAGCTTTAACCTGTGTTTTTTGCTGCCAGTAATACTTTAGTTTCCTTTGCTGGGTTTCATGTATGCATTCAGAGATACTTTCTTTTGCCAAACAATTATTCTAAGCGTGTGGACTTCCTAAAGGTAAGTCAGACTTTACATTTGACTCCCTTTTCCCACTGATAGTACAGCAAACGCAAATAATCACTGGTATTACTGCTACCCTTTGTTTTTCTTGATTGCTGGGCTATCACCAGAGACAAGATACAGAGCAGCAGGAACTTTTGGCTAAAGTTGTGGCTGTTCCTTTGTTCAGAAAAAAAGTAAAGGAGGGTAAGGTGCCCGGGAGAAATGGTCATCTTGCACTAGGCCATAAATTTATACTTGTCCGTGTAAATTGAGGCTCTCCTTACTGTTCCCAGAATTTGGCACATGTGGACTGCTGTGAGTCTCTGCAGATGGCTTTTGTCACTGGGTGTGCTCCACACATCTAGCAGCTCTGTTTGCCCTGTGAAGAAATTCGGTTTTGGGCACTCTCTTTTTTTTTATTTCAACAGAGTTGACTTCCGTGGGAACAGTAATAACATGGGATCTGCTCTCATCACGTCCTCTTTGCTCTGTGACGTGCTGACTTGTGCTGTAACCAGGCTGATCATGAGGTGGAGTGCCAGATATTTGTCTTCCCCTACTGCCGTGGAAATGCTGCTCTGCCCAGTTATGCAATATGAGGCATGGTCTGCTCATAAGCTTGATTTTTGATTTAATCCTGTGTTGCTCCTGTTTCATGATGTCCCTTGCCAGCTTGATATTTCCTAGTAAAGCTTTTGAATCAGCATTTGACCTCAACACTCTTGTTGGGTTCCTGTGTGAAGGCTAAAGCAGCAGGTTGCTGTAGCTGAAAGCTGTGGTGTTCAGGATCTGCAATTGCTAGAATGGCTTTATTGTGGCTGTGAGAACATAAGTCATAATTTGGATGCCTCCAAAGATGATCTGTTCACAAAGGCTGAGTTGTGGTAGGCCACACGGGTATTTTACCTTTTCCATGCCCTAAATCCTGAGCTGTGTTGATTTGTACTTCAGGCCCAGGAAGCTTGGGGTGGCTTTGTGGTTGCCTGTTTGGGAGGTAACTGCTGTATTCTGGTATATGCAGCTGAGACAGATGCCTGAAACTTTAGATTTTAAGGATCTTAGAACAGCCTTATTTGTTTCAAGCCATTGTATTAGATGCAGTGGGAAAAATCCTATTGTACACACTGATACAGGCATTACAAAATCTTTTGTAGCTGGCTTAAACCAAGCAGATTTAGCCACAACCTTTACTGTATGAAGAAAGTTATCCATACAGAAATGAAATGCTAAGAATAACTGTATGCAGGGTTTTATTTTTCATTGTAGTCACTGGCTGGTGAAACTGATCTGTGCTTCCCAAGAAGCATTTTATTCATTTTCTGGTTGCATTTTTGACAGCATCCCAGTTCAGCCTGGAGATTTTGTGCTGATGGTAATTAGTTTCAGCTCATACTTACTGGCAGGCATCGTTCCAAATCAGTGAAAGTAAACAGAAGTGTAACAGCATTTTTAAAAGGATGCAGTATTTTTACTCTCAGAAGACCATAAACCAAAATGGAAACACAAAAATACATCAAGGCATTAAATAAGTAAATTAAATACAGTGAAGACAATAGGAATAATATTGCAGCTTTCAATCTCAACTAGCTCACTGCTAAGGATTATGTCTTTTCAGGGTAAAAAAATCCTGCCATAATAGGGACTGTAGCTGACAGCTTAAAGCATTTGCAGTGAAAACTAAGAGAAGTTCTGGATTTTAATAGAAGCTTTTGCTGATAATGGTTTGAAGTTCATGAGCACTAGAAGTATGTTATTTCTGGTGTAAGGTTATAAAGAACATGATATGGTATTCATTAAACTATGAAGCCAAAAATAACATCTGTCTCTCATGAATAAAGGATAAGGCCTCATTTTCAATCTCTTCATATTTGAAAACAGTATTTTTGCTAGAAAATTATTTTTGTACCCTTCCAAATAGGCAACAACATTAAATATAATAATAATATGAATACACAATTTTAGCACAATATGGTAAAAATGTACAAAAGATGGTTGAACTTGGTTATAACTTTTCATACTTTAGGCATGATTCTCACTGCCCAACCCAGCCTTTATTTGTTTTCTTCAGTGGGTTACATGGATATTTGCCATATTACCCGAAAGGGAACTGGATGTTTGAGTCACTGATCTTGTTTTTGTGCTGTGGAACAGGTTCATCCATGGGGACATCAAGTTCAGGCTGCCACTGTAACAACCTGAGTCTGTACAGAACCAAATGCCTCTTGGGAGGCTCTCAACAGCTTTAGGATCCTATAGTGTAGTGCCTGGTAGCTTTTCACCATCACTGATAGTTTATCAAATTAATGAATTTCAGTTTTCTGCAAATTATTTATGAATTTGTTTAGAACTCAACAATTTTTTTTAATGTATAAAAAGAAGTATTTTAGAAAAAAGATTGAAATGCTGCAGTCTGGTTTCTTTAAGCGGAAAAAAAATGTCAGCAGTCAGGTGTATTTCTTTCAGTAATGTGCATGGATTTACTGAAACACCCTCTAAGGTAGCTTTCCCTGCTCTTGGCAGTTGAATGCATCCCATGAGAGACATTTTTGCTTGTTTTGCTGGATAAAAGTAGAAGGTTTTTCTCAGGGTGTTGGGGGTTTTGGTTTACTCATCTCTCCTGAGTCAGTTACTCAGTCTGATCTATTCGCTGTCACAATTGTCACAGGCCCTGCTGCTGCACTCTGGGAAAGGCAAATGCATCCATCTGCCCTGCTGCAGTAACATGCCACAGGGATGCATTCATCCTGTCCTTGCAGAAGCAAGCATAGCTTGTTTTCATAGCTAAGGTTATCTTTCTCTAAGGTGCTTTAGGTTAGCTTTTACAGGGTATCTGCGGCCATTTCCAGGACCAGACTGAAAACAAGTGAAAGTAAGTGAAATCAAGCTCTGTAAGGTGAACATGTAACTGGAAATGTCCTCTGGAAAATGAAAGATGGGTACCCTCAGATGGACACCTTGGAGGCAGTCCATAGGCTGACTGTGGGTCTGTGTTTGGATACACTTTAGAGACTCTGCAGTATCCTCCTGTTCCTCAGCAGATCTTTAAAAGTGAGTGTAGAGGCATTGACTGTGGCTTGTGCAGTGCCTGGTCTGCTGAGTGCGTGTGAAACAATGTGCAATAAAATTGATGGATAACAAATGTCATATTGCATTATAAATATGAATTTTTCACGGTTCAGGGCAAAAATGCATAAATCAATAGTGAACACATTTTCTGTTTGGAACACCTGTTACAATTAATTCTGGATAATCAGTTATATTTCTTTAATGAAAAACAACATCAATGTGAACATTGCTTATTTTCAGCCTGATTTTAATTTTGATATCACACAAAACTTTTTGGTTTTGATTAAGGGCTTGCAATATCTATATCAGGTCAATAACTTAGGTCAGAGATTTTGGCCGACATAAGGAAAAGGCAACTGTTTAAGAACAGGTTATCTTGATTCGTTAGTCTGCTTTTTATTTCCGATTGTATTTCCCCAATAGGAATTTAATTACTGAAGGGTGGCTTGAATAAAAGTGTTGCAAAATAATTTTATGAGTGGATAGTAATTCCGTAATCTTAATGTCCATTTGGTAATAAAATATTCTAATTTAATAATGCCTAGCCAAAATGGAGCATTGGAGCCACATGTTAGAATTATTTAGTATTATGCACTTTGTTCAGCACAAGTCTCAAATGTGTCTGGAAGTCATCAAAACTTTCCCATTTGTGTGCATCACTCAAAAGAAGTTCAGAAATTTGCACTGGTGGGAAATCTCTGAGGGCAACATCAACCTGTTTGGATTTGTGTTCAGGTTCCAGTCATTGTCAGTCATTGGGTTGAGCTTTAGTCATTGTCCTGAATGGCAGAATTTTCAGTCTTGGTGCAGGCAGCTGGGGATGTCTGCCTAGCTCTGGGAAAGGACAGGAATCCTCTCTTGGGACACCAACAAAGGGACTGACCAGAGAACCTGGAGATGTGGGAAGCCTTTCATCCTACTCTGTCTCTCAAAGAGGCTCAAGCAGCTAATTCTAAAGGAAGGGGCCTCTGTTTCTTCTTAGCACTGACAGCCATGAATCCTTCTCTGCAAGTAGGTGGGAGGCCAGGAGTTTCTCACATAAAGTGCAGCTGGAATAGGAGGAGGGGAAGGAACGTGTGGTGCATTTTCACTTCTGGCCAACAGCTCTGTGGCAGAGATCCGTCTGAAATAAAGAAGCATTAAGTTCAAGCTCTTGCTCCAGCGATTATTTAATTATCTATGCAAAAATAGGTAATTAAATAGCTTTAGTCTGGTGGTCTTTCAGTTCAGTAAACCATCCCGAATCAGGTATTTGCACAGTTCTCACTTGTTTTGTATCACAACCTCTTCAAGAGGAGACAGGACATTCCTTGAAAAGCTCAATAGCCTGGTAGATAAAGTATTTTCTTGGAAGTCATCTTCAGATCTCTGCTCCAATTTGTACCTTACATGGCCTTGAATTTGGCTCATTTACACGCCTGAATTTCAGTTAGGGAGTGCTTTGGTCTAAAGTAAATCTATCGGCTTCCAAGAAGAAATAAGAAGGTGGCTCTGGCATGAAGTCTGCCATTTTGGGAATGGTGAACTGTGCTTACAGGAATGTTTCTTCCTTCAAATGCAGAAAGAATTTGATGAAACCTTAAACCATGGTTTAAGCCTGGGGCAGGAACTGAGCTGAACAGTGCAGGTCATGATCTCTACAGCTTTGTGGCCAGCAGCAAAAATGAATTTACCTAAGAGATATTTTGGTGAAAAAATTAGGGTTAAGCATGCATAGGCCAGTACAGACATGCATCTCCCCTGTGCCCAGGCATGGTAGCTGATAGGGCTAGTGCCCTAGTTCCAGCAAAATGCTTTGTTTTTGAGCCAAAAGGACAATTCTTTCAGATGGTAAACAGAGGACTGAAGGCCTAAATTGGTAAGTAGGTACCCATCTCTACCTAATTGCATGTAGGTACCCATCTCTAAGTCATTTGAGTGTGAACATGAATGTGTTGTAATGTTGTGAGTTCCATGGTTCTGACACATTTCTTAGAGGACATCAGAGTAGGGTTTGGTGTTATTAAGCTTCAAGAGCTAGAATCCCTAGTCAGACAGTAAGATTTTATTTTGTTACATGCTGCAGAAGCAGGAAATAATGTCTGTACCAAAGAAACCTGAAATTTAAATATAGAGTGAAAACAAAAGCAAGCTGGTAATTACGGTCCTAGAACACCAGTTACTCTAAGCCCTGTTATTATCAAACTTTTGGCAGAATATATAAATTACACAGTGAATTGAGGTAGGAAAAATGGGTTATTTGGCTGGTGCTTACAGTCTGTGTGAAATGTACTACTGGGGAAATCCCAAAGACAATAGAAATGTTAACAAAACAAGCTGGCTGACAATATGGGCAATTTGGAGGTAGACAATGATGTGTTGATAGTGAAGGAGATGGTACTTTAGAGATACTAAATGACATTTTCAGTATTGATCCCTCGTTCTTGTTCCATTTGCCTCAGTACAAAACCATTAAAAACAAATAAAATCAGAAGCAGTTGTATAGTATCTAAAGTGACTGTACAATAGATATTGAGTTATTCCATTAGTACATAACTTTTGAGACTTAAGATAGGATGCTTTAAAGTCAGCATATTGTACAAGGAGTAAATAATGTAAAGTATATTACTTGCCTTGCTCCCAAAGGGAGTAGAAATCCCAGATCTGGAGGAAAGGGCCTGTGCTTCCCACCACTATATTAATACTTTAAATCACAGTCCTCTGTTCTAATCTATATCAGCTGTGCTCTGAACAGGCAAAGGTCCCGTCCTTCTGATAAGGCTGATGGCTGTAACCTGCATTCTGACTTGCACAGAAAGAAGGAAGAAGTTGGTCTCACTGCATGTTTTAGGTTTCATTTCACCCTGACACCTGGAAATCTTTCCACGGAAATCAAAGAATAATTTCCTAGGAGAATGGTGTGTTGAAAAGCACCGAGAAGAAAACATCAGCATTAACTTCATATTTTCTTGGATTTCTCTGATTGTCACAGATTTAGCATTAGCAAAGATAGCTTTTGTGTTGTCTGTAACAGGAAAATTACTTTTATTCTTCGTATCAAAATGTGGAATTACACCATGTTCAGCTTATACTGTATGGTTTGGTTTTCATTTAAAATTTAATTTAATAAAGATGGGTTAATTATATGGAGTTGAAGTTGCACGGAGAAATGTTCCTGAAATACAGGATCCTGCTTTCAATCTACCTCAGGACTGGTTTTTCATGTGTTTTTCAAAACTTAGACCAACAACATTTTTAAAGAGAAATATAGTCAATACAGTATTATTTCCATTTAATTAAATGAAATTTGTATACATGTACAATGTGGATTACAGATTCTTTAAATTTACAGCATTAAAATCTGCTAAGATGCCAGAAAAATTTATTTGTGGAAGAGTTACATTCTTAGCAAACACACAGTACTGTATCTGTGCTATAAAAGACAAACCCATTTGTTGTACTTATCTAGCACATATTAGATAAATTCCACAGGATGAAATCAGAGTATTTTGTGACAAGGTTGCAGCAAAAAGACACAAGACTAGACTGAGAAAAGGAAATGGGAATTATAAGGCATTTACAATTACCATACTCTGCTTATACAAGCAACTGTGGGGTGACATGAAAATGCTTGTCAAGCATTAAAGAGGCTTCCCAACAACTTCATGGAGTTGCCTATTACGTTCATTTTACAGATGGATTAGAGTGAGAAAGCATGAAATTCAAATATCATGGTCCCATGAGGAAGCACTGGCAGAGCTGAGAACAGAATCTCTCCCCAGCAACTGCTTCTAAGCAGCGACAAGACCAACCATTTTAAAATAAAACCTTTGACCTAGGCTTACAAAACCATAACTTTTCAAATAAAACCCCTCAAGAAACTTGAAATTAAATCCTCAATGTTTCTATAATTAAAAAAATAATTTGTTTACATATCCAGAGAAATGAAGAGAAGGTATTATTAGTTGTAAAAAGGAAGGATTTCTAAGAAAATATAAGAAGCTGGTTTTTTTGAAGCCATTTTTAACCTTTATACTAAAATCTCTGGTTTCACTGAAATGACCAACTTTTCCCTGTGAACTTGGTTGTTGGTACATCTCAATTTATACAAAGGAAAACATAGGACATAGAAGGTCAGCCTACCCTTGAATTCAGAGAATACCAGCAAACCCAAAGACTTGGTATGGTGCCACTGTAAACAGACTTGCACCAAATATCCTATCAGGCATGATCATAACAAGTTGTTCCCTGAACAGAGAAACTGAGGGTACCTATGGATTCCTGATCTGTCATCCTTACAATGCAGGCTGTCCTGCAGGACCCCTGTTTTCCTCTCCCTGCCACATCTGTCTCTCTCCTTGTCTGCTTTGTACAACATTACTGTCATGCTCTCAGTTTAGCCCAGTTCCCCACTATCTCCTCCTTTAATACCCACAGCTCTGGCCCTTTACTTCTTTGAGCACCCCTCAGATCCTCATCACAACCAATGTCCTCAGAAGCCTCTCCCATCTCCATTATTATGGCCTGAGAGCCATCTCACTGATGGTCAGTGACCTTGTGTGCTCCTTGAGGGGCTCGTGCCTGCTCAGTGGCCCAGGTCACCCTGCCCAGCAGGACTGAGGGGATAAGGAATGAGAGCACCATCAGCAGAGGCAGTAGTAGCAAATCTGTCTTTATTTCCCTCTCTGAACGGTGGGTGCTGAACTTTCTGTTAAATTCAACTGAAATTGGTAAAGGGATTTGAGCACTGTTAGGGGGGATGTGGGAGATGCATAGCGTCACGTTCAGACAGATATAATGGCAACATAAACATAATTTCACTATGGCAAAAATGCAGCACTATATTATGAGCTATGTTATTCAGACATCCACTTGATTAGTAGTATAAATTGCTTGAATAAATTGTAAAAATGATAACAATCAAAATCTACTGAACTTGTGATAATGGTGGGATATGAAATAGAAATGGCAGGAGTAAATGCAACCATGCCAAAAAAATTGAACACTCTTCATATAAAGATAGAAGAGAGGAGCCTGTCAGCAAAAATTTGAAGCTCTTTTTGATGCTGTGGACAGAGAAACATAGGTATTCATTTGCTGTCCAATAAATCGATGTTTGCGATATAGCAGAATTATGATGTACTTCTGTAGAAAAACCCCCTTTTCTCCTTGGGGTCTCATAGAAGTTTCAGAAATCCAGGAGAAAACTCCCCATTACCTCAGTAGCCTTTGAAAAAGTACAGAAAACCTCCTCTTACCTTTCTATGCACTGATGTTGGTATTTCCAGAGATTTTGCTGCAATGACAAACTGGATGGAGAAGGAGCTAAGCTAAAATGAAAACTAAACCCCACTAGTGCTACTTTTAAAGGATGACTCTGCTGCCATGGACTTTTTCCAAGAATTTTTTGCCCATCTGCCCATAAACCAGTTTGCCCTGGCCATATTTCTACACTCGCCATGAAAGACCTTTCACATCCATTTGAGTGTCATTAGCTGCCTTTACTATACCCAAAGTTCTGATGTTTTCTCACCTCCCACGCTTGGAACAGAAAAAGATCCCATCAAAAACATTCAGAGACTTTAATGCCTCCCCTGCTTCCTTCCTTTTTATGTTCTACAATTATACAGGCAATGAAGCACAGCTGTAACTAAAAAGTAGAATAACCCTACCACCACTGCATAGTGATTTGACTTCTGAGGGAAATACTTATTTCAGGACTGTGAGATTGCAATAGGCTCCAGTGAGTTTTTTGTGTATTTTTCTTTTGTTTCCCGTTGGGAATATTTCGGTGTATGATGTTCATATAGCTCTGGCTTGCAGATTACAACGTCACTGCTGGAAAAAGATTTAAACCCAAAAAACATGTTTAATCTATTGTGCCTGTATTGTAACAGAGTTTTATTTGATCTTGGCAGTTTGAACATCTTTGGGGAACAGCTGAAAATGTCTTTCTAAACTCATTATTGTTAGTCTAAAACAGCTCTCAAAAACTAAATTGTGGCAAGCCTCAGTTTAAGGCAGCTGTACATTTATTAGACAGAACATTGGACAGCAGAAGTACTGTGTCTTAGATAGCCAGACTGATAACATTTTATACTATTCTGATACAAGTGAGATTATCTGATGTCTGCTAACAAGGCAATGAAGTGCATTTCTAATAGAGACACAGATAAATATTATAGCCTTAGCAGAGCTGAGAAGCATTCTGAATTTTCTGTGATAGCACTAATGCATGCTGGTGGAAAGGGACAGATCAATGAGAAATACCAAGTGTGGGCCAAAGGAAGGCAGAGAGCCAGTTGTGTCAATTCTCTCTCTGTCTAGTAACAGAAAAAAAAATATTGAATGTGAAGGTTATTATTAAAGAAATTAACCATTGAAGTTAAGCTTGTTACACACTAGAAGTGAATCAGATGATGTGGCCATGGCAATTCTCATGCACCTGTGAGATACAGAGCAGTGAGAGACCAAGTCCTCCAGTTAACCAAGTGTTCAAACACACTCAAGCTCAGTCTGTGATGCTGTTAATATTTCTGGACTTAATACATACAGAATTGGCACACTTAAGGATAATTGTAGAAGGTCTGGGCTTTGTAACTTAAATAAACTTCTTTGCTCAAAGAATATGAAGAACTGTAAGCCCAAACATGATCGAGTCATGCTACTCAAGGAGGTCTAGAGAAAGCAGGAGGCTAAAAATATGTTATGCTCAAACAGATCTCAGGGGTGCTAGTCTCCCCTCTTCCACGTCACCTGGTGTACACACCACATCCTGGGCTAGCAGCAGTCGTCAGGCTATGCACAGAGGGGCATCTGTGTCCAGGGAATATCTGAATTTGGGGGAACACTGCTCTGCTGGCATGATGATAACCCTGTCTGTAATGTTATCTCCCTTGCCTGGCAGGTCTGTCTGAGCTGACACTCGCTGGGTCCCTCAGTGTCCTTGGCTTACTGGCAAGCTAGTCCTGAGACATCAAGGACGCTCATGCATGGTGCAGACAGCTGCATGTCTGCTCATGGGAAGGCAGAATTTATAGTCTGGACTCAACTTTACACTGATGTTGTCACATGGCATCTGGATTGCAGCTGGCTATGGAGCAAGCTGGGAATGTGAGGAACTGTTTGTGGGATTATAGATGTGTTTCAGCTCTTCATTGGAAAATGATCCTAGGGAGTTCTTCCACAGAGAAAACAAGGGCTAAAAATTTATCCAAAAGAAAACAGGAGTGACAAATATCAGCTTTCTCTTTTCTCTGTTGGCTGCGCTCCCAGAAGGTAAAAAAGGTTTACGGTCTTTATGTATTTGTTCCACATCACCTGAAGAAAAATGAAACATTATAAATTAATTGAAAAAACTGAAAAAATGTCCTTGAGGTTGGACAAGTTTCCTCATTGCATGGAAACTCATGGACTTCTGACTCTTAGCACTGTCCTCTGACAAACTCGGGAAACTCTTGCTGTACATCACATATGTCTTTGGATCAGAGGAGAAAAACATACACAGTATTAATGTTCCTGAAAAGATTAGCTAACAAAATCATCATAGTAGAATTGACTCATGCACAGTTTTTTGTCCACCAGGACCTCCAGGTCCTTCTCCACAGAGCTGCTTCCCAGCAGATTGGTCCCCAGTCTGCATGATACCTGGAGTTATTTTTCTCCAGGCACAGGACCCTGCATTTTTTCTTGTTGAATTTCAGCACATTCATCTCTGCCCATCTCTCCAGACTTTCAAAATCCCCCTGAAGGCCTGCACAGCTCTCTGGGTTATTGGCCCTTCCTCCCAACTTTGTGTTGTCAGTGAACTTGCCATTGATGAACAAGTTAAATAGGATTGGGCCCAGAATTGAACCCTGGGTGACACCAGTATTGACACGTCTTTAACTAGACCCTGTGCCACTGATTACATGCCTCTAGGGTATGGCACTCAGCCATTTCTCAATCCATGTCACTGTCCACTCATCCAATCCACACTTCCTGAGTTTGCCTATGAGGATGTTGTGAGAGACTGTGCAGAAAGCCTTGCTGAAGTTGAAATAGACAACTGCTTCGCCCCTGCTCTCCCCTCAGCTCCCAGCTCCCAGGTAGGTGTTTCATCGTAGAAAGCAATCATGCAGGTCGAACATGGCTTACCTTTAGTGAATCCATGCCAACTACTCCTGATCAGCTTCCATGTGGATAGAGATGATCTCCAGAATGATGTGCTTCATCATCTTTCCAGGGATTTAAATGAAACTGACTGACTAGTAGTTCTCTGTGTCCTCCTTCCTGTTTTGAAGACCAGGGTGACATTTGCTGTCTTCCAGTCCTCAGGCACCTCTCCTGATTTCCATGGCCTCTCAAATCTGATCATGACTCCTCTGGCTATGGTGTCTGCCAATTCCCTCAGCATTTCTGGATGCATCCTGCCCATGGACTTGTGGATGTCAACTAACCCAGTTAACATCCACAAGTTCTCTGACCCAGTCCTTTACCATTGGAAAGTCTTCCTTCTAAGTCTTCCTTCCTTTACCCTGGTCTCCTGGGTTGGAAATCACTGAGGGCTGGTCTCATCAGTGAAGACCAATGCAAAGAAGTAATCCAATAACTATGCTTTCTCTCTGTCCTCTGTTATCAGGAATCCATCTCCTTTTAGCAATGAGCCCACAACATCATTTATTTTCCTTTTGTTATTGGTGTATTTTGTTGGTGGTGTCTTTTGTTATCCTTGACATCCTTGGCCAGATTTAATTCCAGGTGTGCCGTGGCCTTTCTAGTCTTACTTCTGCTTACTCTGACAGCCTCTCTGTATTCACTAATTCTATATTCCCTGATTTTGTGTATGAAAAAATGGGTAATAATTAATAAAGAAAGTAATGTTTAATGCAGACATACATATAAATATCCTCTTTTCCTAAAATAAGAGGCTCCAATTTCAAAGGACAGATTTCTGTCCAGGCTGAAGCTGACTGAAGTGTCTTCTGCATCAACAGTGAGTTGCTCTGAGGGTAGGATGGCTTTTTAATTGGTTTATTCTGCTTGTTACGAGCTGAAGGGAGAAGTGGCAGAGGACTTGAAGGTGAAAATCCATCCACTGCTCAGAGATCTCTTCCTGTGTCAGTGACAATCTTGAGCTTCTTAGGGAAGAGTCATGACAATGACAAATGTAGGAATCTGATTTAAAACGTGAGACTGTCAGGAGCTTCCAGGGAAACCAAGCTATACAATAACCCAGAGATCCTGAGCTTGGCATGATTCTCTCCCACAGCAGGGCCTGTAGTATGTACAAAACACGTCTCAAACTTTCACAAGTTTCACTAGTTTTCCTGCATCCTGCTTGTTGAGTGTCCTTTAAATATGGGTCTTACTGACCCTTGGTCCATGCAGTAAAATGGCACTGAGAAAGGGTACTAAAGGGAGGGGAGAGGTTGTCTTCCATATTACAGCTGTCTTGAAAGTGTATTTGCCTTCTGAACCTCTGGAGGTATTTATTGTTTGAAGAAAAATCATCTTCTTTATTATCAGCTATGTTACCCTGAGCTGGAAGGAAATCTTGCACTGTCATTTCAGTTGGTGTAGAAAAGTATGGTCAGTCAGCTTTGGTTTGGCTGCTGTCACTATGTCTGGTTTTCCCATTAATTTCAGGGAGTTTGCTGGCATTCCACTGGCTTTAATATACTATAATGGATATGAATTCCATGTGTGCACTGTCTAGGCAGCGTTTGTTTGTTTGTTTCTGTTTTGATGGTTTGTTTGTCTTGGAGATTATTTTCAGGCAGGGCTTTTTGGGCAGGGCCTGTCCTCACCCTGTCCAAAGCAAAGACAAACCATAGCCTCACTGCCACAGTACAAGGACCTCATTTGAAGCTTCCTCCTCTGCCAGAACAGGCAGCCAAATTATACATGAAATCTGACAGCTGAAACTTCCTTAAGTTTCTGGGTTTAGTTTAATGAAATTAATTAATTAATTAATCATTAACCCAGCTTTTGAAAATATTCATTTCCTACCATACAGAATCAATGGAGAATTAATTTAGATGCTGGATGTTCAGGTCTGTGCAACTTGTGTACATCCTAAATCACAATATGAATCATGATATTTTCTACTTTCTCTATTGAAAGACCCTTTATAAACGCAGCAACATCAATTACAGTGGGCGAACATTTTTCTGTGTATCCAGTGCTTTGAACATGGAAAACAGGTGTTCCATTCTGTATGCTATCTTCTTTATGAGCATGGGCCCTATTTCAAATGCAAGTGCTCACTACACAAGGCTGTTACAACACCCAGCCTTGTCAGCAGCTCTGCATATGGAACTCAGCAGTTCTTCATGCTTTTGCAGTTACGGAGCTAGGAACCAGGATGAAAGTGAACCTTTCTGTGTTAGTAAGAAAGGAGTGGTAGGAAGGCCTCTTCTGAGACCTTTAACCTTGAGAATTAGGAGGGCTGCATGTAAAATAAGTGTTTTGTTGTCTCCATATCAAGACTGGGGAGCTGAGGTGAAGGCAGTGTAACATTACTTCACTTTTTTTGTGAACAGGAAGTTATTTTATGGCTGGATCTGCTGCTATTAAACCTTGCTTTTTTTGTTCAGTGTTCTTTTCAGATGGATCTGTTTCTGTTTTCAGGAATGCGCACTTCTCTACCTTAGGCTGTAAAGCTGTAGTGGTTTGACAGGTATGAAGAAAATTGTTCTGGAGGTATTGGAAAGCATATGGACAACAGAGTCATCAGTCACAGCCAGCACAGCTTCTTGAGGGAAAAGTCCTGCCTATCCAACCTGATTTCCTTTCAGACAAGGTAACCTATGTGGTTGATCTAGGAAAGCCAGTTGATGATACCTTTTTGGACTTTAGCAGAGCTTTTGATTCTTTCTCTCACGTACTCTTTTCAGACAAAATGTCCAGTCCCCAGCTGGACAAACACATCCTGTGATGGGTGAGCAGCTGGCTCATGGGTGGCCTACAAAGAGTGGATGGGGTGACATCAGGCTGGTGACCTGGCACTAGTGGGGTTCCCAAGGGCTCTATCCTCAGCTCTGAGCTCTCTTCAACATCTTCATAAATGACTTGGATGCAGGACTGGATGGGGCACTAAGTTCACAAAAGGTACAAAACTGGGAGGAGCTGTTGGCTCCCTCAAAGACAGCAAGGCCCTGCAGCGACACCTTCACAAACTGGAGAGATGAACAATCACCAACTGCATGAAGCTCAGCAAGGGGAAGGGCTGGACTCTGCACCTGGGCCAGGACAGCCCTGGATGAGCAGACAGACTGGGGAAGGAGATGCTGGGAAAGCACTGCCATGGAGAGCAGAGCCAGGGAAAGGGCCCTGGGGCTCCTGGCCAATGGTGAGCTGAACACGAGCCAGCAGTGCCCTGGCAGCCAGGAGGGACATCCCTGTCCTGGGGGCATCAGGGACAGCATCACCAGCCAGGCAACGGAGGGGATTGTCCTGCTCTGCTCTGAGCTGGGGTGGCCTCACCTCCAGTGCTGGGGCAGTTTTGGGTGCCACAATAAAAAAGAGATTTTAAACTATTAGAGAGCATCCAAAGGAGAGCACAAGCATGATAAAGGGCTTGGAAAGGAAGCTGTTGAGGAGAGGTCACTTGGTCCGTTCAGCCTGGAGGAGAGCAGACTAAGGGCAGAACTCATCACAGTCTACAACTCCTTCGTGAGGGGAAGAGGAGGGGCAGGCACTGATCTCTGCTCTGTGGTGACAGTGACAGGGCCCGAGGGAATGGCCTGAAGCTGTGTCAGGGGAGGTTAGGCTGGATATCAAGAAAAAGTTCTTCATCCTGGTGGTTGGGGATTGAAGCAGGCTCCCCAGGAAAGCAGTCACAGCTCCAAGCCTGAGAGAGTTCAAGGGGTGATTTGGACAATGCTCTGAGGCAGCTTCCTGGTGTGACTCCTGGGGATGGTTCTGTGCAGGGCCAGGAGCTGGACTTTGATGATCCTTGTGGGTCCTTTCCAAATCAGGATATTCTGTGTTTCTGTGTTTCTGTGACTCTATGTGCTCTTTACAATAGAGAGTTAATAGCTGGACATTTGAGAACAAGATGGTTTTTTAGGACTTCCAACATCGCAGATTAATTGAACAATATGATCAGCAGTTTTCTGATAGAAGTGAAAACAATTCCAAAGTATTTTGTTGCTGTTGTGAATTATACTAGACTTAGCTAAATGCATTTTTAATTTCAATTTTTTAAAATAAAAACAGGCTTATTCGTTTACTTTACCAATGAAACACTTCCTGCCCAACAATTCCATCTATTACAGAAACACAACATACACCATTAGTTTGACCATTTCTATTAGCTGTGTTGACTGAGTAAGTTTTTAAGATCTTCAATCCTTTCCACTCTTGGGGAAAACAAAAAGTACCTATCACAAAACATATTGGTTCTGAATACTACATAATTTTGTTGCTAATGTGTATAGTCAATATTTCTTTCAGTGGAGAAAATTCATATGTGATGAGGTCTAAAGCCTGCCATCAAAAGGTCATAGTTCTGCTCTATAAATGTCAAGCCTTAATTAGCTTTACATCATTTTAATTTTTGATTCTTATCTTGAAGTATTTGTTGTATTGACTTTTGGTAGTCCATCTCATTGATTGCAGCTCCAGTCTTGGTGTTTAAATAGACATGAGGAGCACCAGGGACTGGGAAGGCATTTAAGACAGCCAGAAGGATACAGACATTTCTGGAAATGGGTGCAAGTGAAGCATGAGGGTAGATTATAAAACTCCACTGACCTTGCTCCCCCTTACTGTCTCTCTCTTTCCCACACAAGCAGACTGTAGTAAATTAACAGAAGCCAAAAACCTTGTTATGTTTCACAATACATTTTAATTTGTAGATAAGATCAAAAAAAACAAATTCAAAACATTTTTGTTTAGATGTCCACCATTTTTTTGGTATTTGAAGAGAGGAGCAATGACTCTATTCTCTGCCTGAATTAAATGGTTATTTTCTAATGCTGTTCATTACAGCATAACTTGGTGTTGCCTGTCTGCTTTCACAAGGGTTTTTCTGATGGAAAGCACAGCCTCATGAAATATAGGTCAAATACAGTCTGAAATGTTAAAAAGCAATCTCTTATGTATTGTTAATTCAGATTGTGCTATGCCCTGAACAAGCAGAGCAGGAGGCAGACAGAGACAATTTATTGCCCAAAGATTTGGGATGGGAGATGAACAAATAGAAAAGCAAAACACCACAGCAGAGATAAATACTATCCTATTTATATAAATGTTTAGTTTTTAAATTTTGTATTAATTTTATTTTTCTAATTTAAAAATCTGGTGAAGGAGTGTTAGCCAGTGATTAAAAAAGAAGGCTGGGAATGCCAATTTGAAAATATCACTTCCTTTGAAACATGGTTTTTCAGCATGAACCTTGAAGAATTACCTATAATTGAAATGTAAATATTTAAGAGGTCCAAATGTACATTACCCTTTTTTTTTGTATTCTTCTCTCATTGTTCACTTCTGTTTCCTGATAGCAGTGTATGTATCTGAGTGTAGCTTTCTATTCAAAAGCTGGCTGAGAAACCTCTGTGTCTTGCGGCATATTGGCCTTATCACCAGGTGTGCCCTGTGCAACATGATCCTTTGAAACTCATTGAAAGTCTCTGATAATGCTTTTTTCCTTGCAGAATCCCATTTCTTAAATCAAAACGTTCTTCCGAGATTCTTTTTATTTATTTGCAGGTTGAAATGGAAGCATCCACACTTAATACTCGAATTGCATCTTTTTTGTCATAGTCTCAGACAACATAACATAACCTTTGTGGTAACAAGCTAGGTAGTATTTTGTTTCATGTTTTCTGTCAAACTTTTGCATGACTTGGTTAGAGAGAGGAGTCCCTCCCAGAGGAGACAGCTGAACATCCACACAGCATTAGCCAGCTGCATTTGAAGATGGAATTAGGAATAGAATGAACTTCCAAAAGAACAATCCTAGTATGGAAGAGAGCCATAAAATGATTTAAAGTAGTGAAACAGCAAAGAGGAAGCACTGTGGGTTTTCTATGACAACTGATACTTTGTCTCTTCCTCTGACTCATGATATCTTTTAATGTTTTAGTTTTTCTTTCTAAAATATTTGAAAGGACACAATGAACTGAACTTCTGTATTCAAAATAATGTGTTAAGGGTAGAGGTTATTTTGTCTCATGGTTTTTGTGTTCTTTGGTTGTTTTATGGGGTTTTCTGGTTAGTTTTTGGTGGTTTTTTTTTTTGGTTTTGGTTTTTTTTTTTTTTTTTGATACTCAGAAGCTGTAATTCTCATTGGTTCATATCCTCAGGAATAAATCAATAAGGTGTTAAAATCAATGTCAGTATCTCCATGGGAAAAAAAGGGATCTCAACAGTCCAAGTTACCATATTTTCTGGCTCTTCAGAAACTGAAGAAGAACATCTGAATTGGAGAAAAGCTGCTGTCAACTGTGCTGCTTTTTTTTTCTCAAGACAATAGGTTATGAGTTGAGACTTGTTTTGGCAGTAGAACTACTGCTCTTTGCCAAAAGTGAAAGAGGGAATAGAAAATGGGGAAAACCCTGACTGCCATGAAAACCTCTGGGGTGCCATAAATAGACAGTATTTTGGGTGCATTCCTTACATATCCTCCCAGAACGTGAACATGATTTGCAGCCCTTCACGTACAAACTTTTTTTTTTGTTGCTAAAGATTCCATCATTGCCATCATTGTTGCTTCTTCCTGAAGGACAGAAGAGTGCCAGAGATTTGAAAAGTTGTATTCTATGTACGAAAGTAGAATCAAATGCAGTAAAAGTGCAGTTCTGGGGGGCTTTCTCTCACCTTCAGTGTAGGGTTCCTACCTAAGGACCTTCTTTTGTTTGGGTAACAACTTAGATCTTTGGTTTGGGGCAAATATTCTGTGCTCTGCAGATCACAATCAAGCAGGTAAATGCAGACAGCATTTGCTGGTGGACTGCACAGTGATGCAGTTCATTAACTGAAGTAAAGGCAGTTGAGTTTACCAGTACTGAGACCTTGGTGCAATAAGATGTCACCAGCCTTGGTTACAGTGCAAGTGTTTTGCAACATAAGGAAGCATTAGTTCCTTAAGTAGATCTTCATTAATGGCACAAAATCAGAGACACAGGGAGGTTTGGAGCATGAAGGTATCTAGAAATAGTATGTCTGGGATTTTTCCCTCTCAGGTTGAGATATAATTTGAAGGAAACATATCAGGAGTGAATCAAGCATTAGCAAATGTAAGGTCTCATCTGATTTTTATATTTTTCAATTAGATCTCTTTAAAATGCAAGGGAATGGTTCCAGCTGCATTAGACTTCCTGCTGATGTTGATGGGGTTGATTTTGACTTTAAGAGGATTTTTGTCAGTAGTCAAATATAGTTTAGTGCAGCAAGTAATATCTCTGCAGCACTTGCATTTGCACTCCTCTGAAACCATCCCTACAATACTCAGCATTGTACAGAAATAAATTGTACTTAAATGGCCTTAACAGGAAAGGTTGCCTTTCCTACATACATGGCACAGCACTGTCAGTTGCTGAAGTGGTTAAAGGCAATGCAGGTGCCTTAAAACCCTGTGCATTTGCAAGGAAGTCTTACATTATACTGAAACATTTTTGAAAGCAAAGATAAAACAAGTTATGAAATTTTTATCTATTTGTATAACATACTGTGTAAAATTATTGTTTGCAGTTAAGGAAATATATTAATTATTATTTATTTCTAGCATGTGCCAAAAATATTCCCCATATTTAATTTTCTCAGGAAGTTAATGTTCCTGGGATGCATTTCTTAGTGGTGAATAGATTGCCCTTGACTTCTGGGGACTTATCTATTCATGGACTGTGTTTGGGAAGCTTTTTCTTCCAGTTCTCCAGAGCCTGCAGCTGATTCCATCTCTGGTTTGCTTCTTGAAAATAGATTCAAGTACTCACTGCTCATTGCCAACAGGCAGCACGATTCTGTATTGTAGTGCTCATGATCTGGTATCTGGGGATATCTGTTACCACAGATCTCTGAAGTCTTTTCTATAATGATCATCTGGTGCATGGCAGCATAAGACACTGCCCAGTGCTAATGGGAAAAAACCCAACTAATCTGCACCCCCTTTCAAGCACTACATAATTTCTTTGCAGTGGTGGCTTCCTCACACCCCTGGGTGTGTTTGAGTCAGGGCAGCAGTTGATGCAGGACAAAGAGCCCATTCCCAGGTCCTCTGTGCCTGAGCCAGGCTGTGCATGCCTTGTGCATGGTTAGGTAGTAGACCGTGGTGGCTGCATACGTGGTGGCCCAAGATCAGAAGCCTGACTGTGTGATCTCACTGCTGTTCAGGTCCCAGTTTCCAGTGCCACGTCCCTCCCCCTTCTGCTTAGTGAAAGACTCTCAGATTTGTCTGTCTGCATGCCTGTAGCTTTTTTTTTTTGTTGTTGTTTTTTTGCTTGCAGAGGAATTGCCATTAAGAGTAAAAGAATTGGCAGGCTCTTAAGAATGGAACTTCTGGTCTCCCTTCTAGTGGGTCAGAAGCGAGACCAGCACCTGCCAGCATCATTAATGAGAACTGGACTGGATCTTACTCATAGTTCAACACTCTGGGTCCTTCTGCTTCAGCCGTGTTCCAGCTCTAAAAGTGTGGTTATAAGTTCTCTGCATGTGACTGCCAAAAAGGCAAAAGGAACTGTACAAAATAGGCCTTGGGATATGTACCTTAGCCAGGGCATATTGGTGGCGTGTTCTGGCTTGGCCTGGGTGCCAAAGAAAGGACCAAATCTCCATCACAGACATTGGAAGCTTACATTCACAAATAGGGTTGGAGACTAGGAGGTCCTCCTTTGCTCTGGGTACTCACTTCACCTGGGTTGAAACCACAGAGCTTTTTGTTATCTCCAATCAGTGGAGCTCAGGCCAGGGAATGCGCCAGTGGAGGTGGTACAGAAAGTCAGATCTTACTCTGATAATAAAACCAGAGTAATGACAATGAAGAGTTGATATTGCTACAGAAATTTGAGTAATACAATGACAGTGGTTTAGATTTAATGTTTCTGTGAGATCTGACCATTGTATTTTGTAGAAGATTAAAGAGTGCTGGGCACTGGACCTTGATCTTCTACATTGTTGAATTGTTAGAATGGCCCAGGTGTGACTCTTACCTCTGTTATGTCTCCCAGACTCTGAGTGGCTTGGCAGTTTGTACAAGAGCAAGGGAACTCCAGTGGCGGCCTGCTGGCAGTGTGAGTCTGATAGAAAACTTATTTGTGCCATTACATGTTAGGTGGTCTCAGCTTTGAGCATGGAACTTTTAATTGCTCTTACAGATGTAGCCCATGGATCTAGCTGTGGTACATCAGAGGAATTTCTGATGGAGCTGTTGTCTCAGGCCTGGAACAGGCAGGCAGGGGACTTTTGAGTACCAGGGATATGGTGGTGAGGAAGATTTCAAGTGTCTGTGTCTTTGGTTTATTGTGAAGCTTATTAATATGTATCTCAATGGACAGACCAGTATGTAATGTAAAATGTGTTAAAAGTTACTTTGAATGTCATATGTATGTAGGTACATGAAGAATTTTAAATAACATTTTTCCCCTTTTAGATTTGTACTCCCCAGAATTCCCACACTTGAGAAAGTAGGGGAACTGTAGTTAACATATATTTTTATTGTAACTTTCCAAAGCCAAAACTAACTGAGCAGAGGAAATCTTAATTTCTCCTGGATGGAGTCCTAGAATATTGTTTTATTTGTATTAGAATATAATTTTTGTTGCTGCCATACAATTTACAGACTGCGCTGCACAAATATGGGTAGTCTTGTGGGACTGTGAATATGCTCAGTCTATCAAGGTGGCAACATTTCACAAATGATCTCTGGGGGATGTTGAACTGGAAATTTCAAGGGATAAGGAACTTAATTATCTTTTGTCTTCTTAATTATCTTAGCTCTTCTGTCAGTTATTGAGAATTAAGAGATAGTGACAGGCTAAAACAATTTTGCACCACAAGCCATTCTGAGATGAGTCTCTTACTGAGACAGAGCACATTAGTGGGACTGACTACCTCAGGAGCATAACATTGTGGTAGTACAGGTGGAAATGGTAACAGGCTGCTTGTGATCAGCAGGGTTGCGGTGGTTGGGATGCAGGTATTTGAGATACAGAATGTCCATCTCTTAGAAATGTTATGCATCCACTGTGTCTCCCTTTAATCTGAAGTACCTGTATTGGCTGAACTGCCCCAGCAATCCTCAGACTGTATGTGTTCTGGTGTAAATTAGTTGCTGTGATGCAAATGAGAATTTAGCTTGACCTGTGTTTTAAATCATGATAGGATCACCCAGACCCCAAACTATCTCTCACCAAGCTATAATCCAAGATCTTTTATCTTCAGCACTACTGCTTAATCCTCCATCAGAGGATTGCAAACCAGCCATACATGAGTCACTACAGGTTTAGAAGGTCTATGTATGCTGTTGCTTGACGCCAGGCTAAAAATCCAGATAGTCCCACCCATAGAAGTTCCTTCATTCAGAGATACCTTGATATCTGTCTCCCACTTATGATGATTGCCATGAATATAGCCCCAGCCTTTGTGTTGAAAGGAACAATCTTGTGATGTGCAAACATCTCTCTGTCTGAATACCAGGGTGTGTCTTGATCTACAGTTTTCAGTTTTCTTTGCTTTACTGCTGACTGTCAGTAGCATTCACAGCAGCTGTACGGCAGATTGGTTAGACACCATTTCAGCTAAAGCATCGACTGTGAATTCTTACATGCTCCTTAATCTATGTGATTTTATTTTTCTGAAAATCATCATATATGAGCTATTATTTGTTTTTGAAACCTCCAATTCAAGTTGTGCTCTAACTGCATATAGGAACTCTGTGTAGCTTCATGTTCTCACCTAAGAGCTACACAGAAGTGAGGCATTTAGGCTTTGGCAGTAGTTAGGCTCCCTCTATAGTCACTAGCAGATACTTTCCTTAGGAGGAGGTAAGTATCTTTTGGATCTACCTGTTTAGCTACCTAGGTGAATTGCCTGTATGACTACCACAGATTGAAAAGAGGAAAAAGAGACACCCAACTAAACCCAGTAGCTCCAAAACATAAGATATTAACCGTAACTTCCAGCTGGAAAATCCTAAGTGATGCTTGATACTCTTAACATCTTTGGGATAGAAGGCAAAAATACCTTTCTGTTATGTATCTGAGTTCTTTAAGAGATGCTGAAAAAGGACTTTTTTTTTTTAGTTTTGTTTTCATTTTTCAGATGGCACTGCTGAAAGTCAGGAACAGAAGAATTACAGTTTGACTAAAGCCTGGTGGCAAGTTTGTGAACAGTCAAGTTGTGGCCCAGACCTTCCTCCAACTCTTTTGGTCAGTTGCAGAGTCTGTGGCAGATGCTGGGCAGCTGTGAGCACATTGGAAGCTGTACCAAATGCCAGAGCAGATAGTGGGATTGGGAAGCAGAAGTTGTAGACCATCAGACATGAGTTGGGAACAGAAATATTAAAGAGACTGATTAGAAAAGCAAAGTACTCCAAGGTTTTATGAGAAGTTTACTGAAGTTTCTGATTTCTGTGAATGATTCTATTTGATACAATAGTCTGAATATTGAAATTCCTGGATGTGTTATGATGCTTAAAAAAAAGAAAGGCAAATTCCTGGCATGGGGGTCTTTAGAAATGAAACTGATGGAATGGATGGGAAGGGAGGGCTGTTGCATCTCCCGGAGGGCAGCAGAATATCAACATTAAATGGGAAGATACCACCTTTTGTTATCTCTAATGTAAAATTCCTTCTATAAAACACAGCAAGAGCATGTACTTAATTTCTTAATTTGTCAGCCTGTTTATAGGCATACTTGGTTAAGGCTTTTGCCATAGTTGTTTGAGTTTTTTTTTAAATTTGGATTATCTTAGTATGTCTGCTCTTGTTTTTTGGTTAGTTCTAGTTGTATAAGTAGCAAATTTATTTCTTCTGTCACTTCTGACTTGCACCTGCTCCTTTTGAATTTCTTCCATTGGCATCTCTCTTCGGCCTTAGTCTAAAATCCTTAATTTATACAGCATTTGACAGAACATTTCCAGAAGTCTGTTACCATATTCTTCCCCTCCAGTGAACTCAGTACTTGTTTGTTCAGCAAGTATTGCATAAAGGCTAAAAGATGTTGACTATAAAGGCTCCCTGGCTTCCGGAACAAATCCATGTCCGTGTATCTAATCAGAGCTGTCTTTCTCACTCCAGGCTGGTAAAAACTGAACTGCCATAGAGCTCAGTAAAGACTGATTTTGCAGGTGCATCTTTTGTAGCTGTGCCTTGTAAATCTGACTTCTGGGATGTTGGGAAGGCAGCCTCAAGCACCTCCAAAGAAGGAATGCATTATGAAGAGCAGAGATAAATGCAAATATTAAAGTTACCATTGACTGTTTAGAAGCCTAAATATTTGATAGCATTTGTGAGAAATTTTATGTGTGTCTGTACAGTACAAACTGCAGATTTTAAAATTAATACTTTTTGGGGGGGAACTGAAATAAATTTATATAATCTTTTAAAGTATTCTGAGAACATAATACTGGGATCTAATATTTGCTTTCTTGGAATGAGAACATATTTAACTCTGGCCACGCATTTTTATAAAATGCAGATACATAGGAGCAGAGAGGAGATTGCTTTTTAAGGAATACAGCTGACACCCGAGCATGTGTGTTTGCAGCCCAGAAAGCTAGCTGAATTCTGGGCTGCATCCAAAGCAGTGTGACCACTAGGAAGCTGATCCTATCCCTCTACTGTGCTCTGGTGAGATCCCACCTGGAGCACTGCATCCAGCTCTGGGATCCACAGCACGAGAAGGACACAGGGGAGGCCATGAAGATGATCAGGACTGGAGCACTTCTCCTGTGAGGACAGGCTTAAAGTGTTGGGGCTGTTCAGCTGGGAGAAGACTCTGGGGAGATCACATTGCACCTTCCAGTATCTGGAGGGGTCCTAAAAAATAGCTGGAGGGGGCTTTTTACAAGGGCATGGAATGATAAGATTTGGGGTAATGATTTCAAACAGAAAGAGGGTAGGTTTGTATTAGATATTAGGAGGAAATTCTTCACTATAAGGGAGGTGAGGCACTGGCACAGCTGCCAAGAGAAGAAGCAGATGAAGTGTTCATGGCCAGGTTGGGTGGGTCATTGAGCAACATGGTCTAGTGGAAATTGTCCCTGCTCATGGCAGGGAAATTGGAACAAGATGATCTTTATGTCCCTTCCAAACGAAACCATTCTTTGATCCTATGACCAAATAGTTATAAAACATTCCCCAGTAACCAAACTGGAAAGGACATCCTCTGCTTTTAGGATTTACAAAAGGTTATTCTATCTTGACCTGAGAACCCTTTTGACTAATGTGGTTATTAATCTTTTTTTTTTTTTTTTGGTTTCCACAGAGAACCAAGCACAGCCATGTGGTTTGGACCACAGTCAGCACCTTTGACGCTCTTGCCTGAGTGACCAGTTCTTCATTAACTATGGGATGACTCTTATCCAAATTCAATCCTATTCCTTTAGGTCCTGCAGCAAGCTTGACTGTGTGTGAACATATGTGTAAACACATATGTATGTACGCATCTGCTTTTAGCAAAGACATCCTTTAAATTCCCTACAGAACGGGAAGTCAGCCTTGGTTTTAAATATTGCGAGGTTAAGCCCTCTTCCCCCTTTCACATCCCCTCCCCATGAAAAAACCTGTACATTGCTACATTACATCAGCATTCAGGATTTCTAGAATAATGAATAACAATTGTATCCGATTTTCTAAGTGCAGCTCATGCCAAATTCGTGCAATAATTAGAGATGCAAGCCCAAATAGTTTTGTCTTTCTAATATGAAAAAATTGCAAATTCATGGGAGAGAAGTGGCTGCTTTAAGCTTTACTTTGCAAAATACATTCAAAACCCTACCCTCCAAGCACCCAATCTTGCTGGATTTTTAAGCACTTAATCAATCTCGGGCATGGGAATAAATAAACTGATTTTGGAAAATTGATAGGTGAATTGGCTTTGAGGTTTTGCTAGAGGGAGCATCAGGGATCTGCAAGACAGATCTTTCTATTCTTCTGTCAGGTCTTTCAGTGAAGTTTTTAACAGTTTACTAAGTTCTACTCACTTCATTCTGCATGTGAAAGCCCGTGCAGTATGGGCACAAATTTGCAGAAACTTTAGCTACAGAGGGTGCATGATGAGGGTGCAGAGAAACTGTTATTTTCATGAGAAGTAATAATCTTTCAAAGTATTGAAACAAAACTCTTTGGTGGACACAGGTTCAATTATTTAAGCCATGGTAGTTTTGGCCTGTCTGGGGGTGTGGATATCCTTGAGCAGCCTTTCACAGCACTTCCAGCTGTTCTTTGAACAAGCAGAGAAGTGTGTCAGAGGCCTTCATTCTGTCATGTTGGGCTTCTGAGTCAGTGGGGCTCCTGCTCTCTAATATATATATATATATGTAGGTAATGAGAAGGAAGGAAACAATATAAGCATCAAAAAAGGTGGGTAAAGAATGTATCAAATATGCTGAGCCCTGATGTAGCAACTTAATTTGTTGACAAAATTCCACTGAGTTAGTTTCTGTCAAAATACTGGGCAGCATAAAATCGTAATACATATTCCTTAGTTGTTTTGGGGTTTGGTGGTTTTGTTTCCACTTTTATGTGTCCTTCAATCAGTCCCTGAAGCCAAATGACATGTCAGATTCATAAGAACAATCTATGACACTCAGAGAAATGTTGTCAAAAGATTTCTTTCCTCCTTACTGCTTTGATGAAGCAGAATATAAGTATTGAATTGTGGACAGAAAAGGATTTGCTTTAAAAAGACTGATGCTGTCAGTTTTGGGGTGGGGGGGGGAAGTAAAAGAGTAAATCACACTGAAGCTTTTTAGTGCTCTGCCTTTTCAATAAGGTAATGCAGTGTATTTTCTAACAATGGGCTGGTACTGTGCCAACCCAATCTCATGTTTTTATTTCTCTATACATGTTTTATAGGTATCTGGGTGAAACAGTCCTACTTACCCCTTGGTCACGGGTCTGACACAAAAGGCTCCAAACACGTTACAGAGTTAGTAAATCAGGTGTAACATATTGCAGCTCAACTTAGAAAGCAATATGTATCCTGTTGTTTAGCTCTGTTTTACAGACCTAGTTCAAATGAATTGCTCCTTATACATAATGTGCTAGGAAAGTACTGTTACAAATGTCTTTTACACTGTATCAAATCAAAACATGTTGGAGTTCAGTACCATGTTGCCAGATTAAGATGCTAGTTAATCATGTTAGAGATTATTGATAGAGAATGTAATGAAGAAGAGACCAAATCCTGCCAGTCTCACTACAGAATGCTGCTGACAAATGGAGCTTTCTGTAGGTGACCCCCAGATACAGATCTAGTATTCCATGTGAAATAAATGGACCTGAAATTAAGGTTTGTCTGAGAAGACAATATTAAAATAAAATGACAGCAAATGCTAGCTGCCTGTGTTTCACACAAAGAAATTCTATCAACATAACCTTCCTATAGGAAGAGCATATAATATACATCAGAAGATTAAGCAAGAGAAACCTGAAGTGAAAGCAAAATTCCAGAATAGCCCTTTCAGTCAGAGATTACAATAAAATGTCAGCTGGCTTAATGGGTCAGGTCATCTACCTCTCCCAATAAACATCCTAATTCAATTTGTTGTCTACAGACAAGCATTCTTGTTTGGGGGTCACTAGAGGAAACTGGAAAATCTACCTGAATTGAATTCCTATTACTTAATTATATTGTTCTGGAAGGTGCATTTTTCTAAGTGAATATGTGGACTTCAGTGCATAGCTGTCACATAAATCACCTCAAGCACATATGAGGAATGATTTAAAAGCCTATAATATTCTTCCCTCATAGCCTAATGTTAGACTTCCTGGCTAGGATGTGGAAAGTATTGAACAATGCATCTGCAAATATGAGCTGTGATTTAAAAACTGGTGGGGTTATGTTTTTCTACTGATATATATATTTTTAACTTTATTTCCTGAAGATATACAAGTGAAAGAGTTTTGCTATAGCAAACAAGAATTTTAAACAGCATATTTTCAATTGCCTAGCAAGTAATAGTACTGGGTTCAAATGTTTCCCTGCTGGCTGCCATTTGCAATTTGTTTACTCAGCTGATTTTAAGCCTTCTGTCTCTCAGCAACTTGTTCAAAGCCACCTAATTTCCACCAAGCTTTTTTCCTTTTCTCCCCCATTCTTATTAGTCCTGCTCCTGGCCTTTGGGTCTTGTCTCTTCAGGTTAAAACATGTGCTACAAGGATATTGGATGGTAAAGCTGCAAGTATAGAGATGCTAGGGCGTAGCATGGCTTATCTCCCCTTGTCTTTTAGATTGCTCTGGAGGTCCCCTAAAGACTGCATGTCACCTTGCTCTCTAGCAATACTGATGTGAAATGTGTTGGATAACCAGTAATATAACAAAGGGTCCAGTTGCCAAGGCAAGTCTAAGGCAGCTCCTTAGGTGCCTAATGGTTATTTAAAAGTAGTTCCTAACCTGGGCAGTCCCATCATAGGTAACACTGCAAGCTAGCACCATGAAAAAGCTCTTTTGTTGACCTCTTCTTCACGTTGCCTCTTATTCAGAGCTCTCCCCAAACAACCTGCCTTAGAATAGGTCCTGATGACTCATTTTGTCCCTTTAGCAGCAGTGGATAATTTCTAAATCGCCTGGACAACAGGAGCAGAACCTGAATGCTGTATTTGCAGAGCAGAACAGCTCAGCTGAAGGGTACAGCAACTGCCCAGTGATGAGGCAGTCTGAGATGTGTGCTGGGGTCAGACTGCCTGTTGCTATCTGACAGCTGAGCAGATCAGCGGAACAATTTAAAACAAATCAAAGCTCAGGGACGAGGTTATCTGGGGGCTACTATCAAACATGTGGGTTGATTAATTGGTGCCTGGCTGCTCAGGGAGTGATGGTGATGCCTACTGACTTTGATGGGAAGCTGCTGGCTCTTTCGGTCTGTTTGGAAAGCTGAGGATGGAGTCTGTGTTTTCTTGGTGAGTCTTATGCCAAGCAGCTGCTACCACTCTCCTCAAGCTGGAGTATTCAGGTAGGTGTTTGGAGTCCCTGTTCTAGGAAGAGAATGTTGAAAAGGGCTGCCAGGCTGTCTAAGACTTCTGGTGCAGTTTTTTAGGTGGAATTCCTAAGCTCCCCGAAGTCAGAGTTGAATGTTTTCTGCTCTTTTGCTTCTCTCATTGGAAAGATGCTCAATTTTTTCAAGGTGTGAGAGCAGAAAAAGTCATGTCCATGAGTTTGTGTGAATACCAGCTTCCACCAGTGCAAAGGTGGGTGTTGAAGTAATATTCCCAAATTACAAGTTTGCTCAAAAGAAACGAAATTAGCATGGAACTGTTTGCTATAAACATTTTGCTCACTAGGTTGTATTGGTCTTTTTGTGAAGGTAATGCAGCTCTTCTGGCTAGTTCTAGGTAGGGAATTGCATATCACACCTCTAAGGAAGCAAAGTGAGAAATGTCTCCTCTCTTGTGTAGAGTTCAAAAAATGAAGACACATAACCTCCTTTCCTCTTTTATATGGGTTGGGAGTTCTGTGACATTTAAAGCCAGTTCCAAAGTAACTCAAAGCCTAAAGTTAAATAAATAAATAAAAACATGTATGTTTTCAAAATTTAAGGACATAGCCCAGGCTGTCTACGGGTTATTGGCAATATATACCTCAAATATGATTGTGTCATGATGTTCTTGACTGTGTTTTTCTAAAACCTGCAGACATTCTTGCGTCTAGTTCTAACTGACCTGGGGTGTTTTCAGCTTTAATAACTGTCTACTTTTAAATAAAACTAAGTGATTACTTCAGAGTTTGAAAAAGTGGGCTTTGGAATCCTGGTATGCTTTTGCCTAGCTGGGTGGACGCACATGTATCATTTTCCACTCATAATTCAAAAACAGTGAAGAAAAAAGTATTTTGAATGTTTGGATGCCAAAATGGAAATTTTTATTTTTGCCAAGTTTTGATTTGGCTGAATTTGGATGGCTGAATCGTTAATAATCCACGGGGAAACTCACAGGTATTATCAGAGATCAAAAACAACCTTCACTGCAGCAGCAGCCATTAGCAATTCTGTAGCTGCTGCCTAAAGAGCCTTAAAGAGCCAATTGCCACATGCCATAGGGTGTCATCCTGCTGACTTGTCCTCTGTTACCCTTTTGCTGTGTTCCTCCTGAGTGGGAAGGGCTATTGCTGCTTGGCTGCCCTGTGCAGCACATTTCCCCACCAACGTGGAAGACAGACATATCCTACAGATTTATTTTTTTTTTGCCTCTTCCTTCCTGCTAGAACCAACAGGAGAATTAAAAACCAGAAAGCCCTGGTGAATGGGTTGTGTTAGCATTTCTGGGTTGCTTGTACCATCCTCTCCCCATCCCAGGCAGACTGGCTCCCAAACTGCAGAGCTCATTACTTGCTTCTCATGCTCCCTGTCACAGGCAGCAGTTGCTCATCTCCAGCCTCTCAGGACAGGCCCCCTTGCTCTCCCCTGATCCAGTCACATATGTAATCTTCTTGTAATTTAGAATTTAGTACTATATGTGGCTTGTCATCGGGCATCAAACAAGGAGAGCTAACGCAGGAATCTGTTGTTAATTCTTTTCTTTCTGCTTTTCATATGGTACTTTAAAGTCCACTTTTGTTCATTTAAGTTTTCTAGATGTTGCTATCATTGTACTCAAGGGGTTCAAGGTTTTAATGCTGTCTAGCTGAATGTTTGACATGTTTCTCTTAGTTGGCAAATGCCACAACAACATTTGCCAAGTTGAAGGAAGACCCTGATATTTTAATGTATAATTCAATGTATTCATGGCAAACACAGTTATTTAAGAACTTTTCTCAGAGTTACAGTAATAATGCCTGTTAACTGGCAGTGGAATTTGTTTACAGCAGAATGAACTTGGATGGCTTTCTGGCATGGTAGTGAGCTTTAACCCTTAGTTAAACAGTATTTTATTTACACGCTAAGTAAGAAGCATTATTTAGAAATGAAGCAATGCCCATTTTTGTTAGCTAAGGCTCTTTCCTGCTGCTGTAAATTATGATATGTAAATAAACTTTAATGCAATTAACTAAACATAACTTCTGCAGATTTTGGTGTGGTGCTTGTTTGTCACATGCTTTGAATTTAGGGGTGGAGATACAAGGCTTGGGTTTATGTGTTTGCTTTTGTAGACTGTCCCATCATAAAGTTTCACCAATATGTCTGCTTCATACAAGCATTCCTTGTCACTTCAGAGAGCAAAACCATTACTGTACAACCTAAATAAATAAATCAATTGGTTCCAGCACCCTCCTTATTTGCGAAAGAAACAAATCTTGTGTAACTATTTCCCATTTTACAATTTGGTGACAAGAAGGGGAATGCAAGTGCCAAAAGGCCATAAGGTTTTCCCTCCCTCCTTCCTTGTCCAAATTCTGTGGGCATTAGCCAGGGATGGGGAGGAACCTTCCTCCAGAGAAACGACTGCAGATGTTCTTACTTGCTTTGCACAACACTTTGTGAATAGGCTTTGCTTTCCCTTCCACCTATTCTGAAATCAACAGGACAGATTATTATTTGTGGAACAGCAAGAAGCACCGGGCAGGCTGGAGGGGTGAGTGTGCTGCATTCCCTTCTTGGCTGTGGGGAGAGCCCCCAGTGCTGGCGAACACAGCCCTGTCCTCCTAAGGGGTGGCTCCTCTGCCAAAGAGCCTGGGGCAGTGCCAAGGTCTGTGCGCTGCCACTGGCACACAGGCTCTCTCACTGCTCACCCCAGCCCAGAGCCAGCCCCTCACCTTTCCCCATGTCTGGGCCCTGCCCTCCCCCACAGCGCTTTCAAGGGTACCAGAAGTCACAAACACAAGTTTGAGTGGAATGATGTTATGCGTGAGAAACATCGTCATAATTTTGCAAGAAGTCATAACTGAAAGATGAAAATTGTTTTTAGAAAGCTGAGTTTTGTGTTGGAGAAACAGTAAATAAATGGCTCCCATCTGCCCATTTGGGAGAGCTGGGTACAGTTCTCCTACTGTTTACAGCAGGAAATTAAGCTGCCAGAAGCACCCCTGCCAGCCAGCACGGAAACATAAACACATTAATTTTTTTTTTGCTCAAAATATTTTCTACAGTCTGTACTTTTGTATTTTACTTTTGCTCTCCCCCTATGATTGAGGTTATTTCTTTATTACAGTAGGGGTTTTCCAGTACTTTGGTAGCACTAATTATAAATTTCAACCCCTAAAAAAAGTTATAGATAAAATCTGTAAGGGAATCCATAAAATTATCTTTCTCTGTATAGTCATTCCTTACTTCACCTGGCTTGTCATAATTTTGTCACTGCTGCATCTGGATGGCTCTGTCAACATTGTGGTAGAGTTTGTCTCCTGCTAAGACTTCTTTAGGTTCACTCTGTTTTTAATGCATGCTTGAAGCTAGTTAAACTAATTTTACCTAGAAAAAGCATTTTAGCAAACTATGCAGCAAAATATCAGGTCACGATATCTACCTTTGATCTCTTGAAAATTTATATTTGCAATAAAAAATACCTGGCAGACACTGTTACAGTTTTCTGATGGGAATGAAGAATCAGTTGAGTGACGCTTCTGGAAGTGTTCAAGGCCAGGCTGCAGGGAGCTCTGAGCAACCTGGTCGAGTGAAAAGTGTCCCTGAACATAGCAGCAGGGTAGGAATGAGACCATCTTTAATGTCCCTTCCAACCCAGGCCATTCTGTGATTCCATGACTTTACTAGACCTTGTGTTTACTTTTGCTTTACTAGTTCAGAAGAGCTGAGTATCCTCTGAATTCTCATCTGAAAAGAGAAGGTAAAAATGAAGGATTTCTTGAAGTCTGTTCTGCAGCTTACAGAAAAAGGCAGCTCAGCTGAATTTAAGAGATTATTTTGAATCTTTCAATGAAATCACCATCAGTATACAGTCATGAGTTCTACACTAGGGAATAAAAATCCTAGCTGTTGTCTTGTCAACAAGATCAATTGTGAGCACATGAAGGTTTATTTAATTTCTTAATTTTCAAATGAAAATGAGTAAGAATATAGAAATGCTCTGCTTATAATTCCAGCTACCTAGCTCCCTCTTGAGTCAAGATCCCTATGCTCAGGATAGAAATACTTCTCACTGGTTTTGCAAAATTTTAAAATTTTGCTAGATTTCTTTTACATCTACTTATGCATAAATCACATCAAAATCTATTTCCTGTTGCTCTGTAAGCCACAAAATTATGCAGAATGCATACAGTTTGATTTCAAGTTTTTGTATTTACATATCCTGGACTGAAATACAGACAGTATCATATATTCTTACGGTTTTTACTTATTCAGACACTGTTACATAAAAACAATTCTCTGGAACACAAAATCATGGGGGCTGGATGTTCAAAATCACAACAAACCATATGAAATTGTGGTAAAAGTATCCTTTGCAGAGTTCCTTCTATTCTTGTAATAAAATGCTCATATTTTAGTGACTGATCTGCTTGTTGATTATCTGCTAATGAGACATGCCTGGGCTCATAAGAACTACAGTGTATGAGTTTCCCACTGCTCTGGGGTTGGAAGGAGGTAATTCATGCTGTGTGGCTGCTGGTTCTCTGTGCAGGAGACAGAACTCAGCAGAAATTAAAATCATACCTTGATTGTCTAATGGAGGCTAATGCATGCAAGGGGAAAGAAGAGCCTATTACTTCCCTGCTAGGAAGAGTGGAAGATTAGTCGGATGAAGAGCCCCTCCTGGGTGCAAGAAAGACTGAGGAAAGTTGAGGAATGGCCTCTCACTTGCTGGCTTCTCCTCGCAGTGCCATCAGGGTGCAGAACGTGTACCTCCATTTCTTTGTTCACTCTGAGCAGAGACTAAACCTTAAATTTAGGCTTTGAGGACTTCTAAGGTGTCTCTTTTTGTGCTTTGCAGAGCTTTGCTTTGTCTCGTCCTCTCTGATCCCATCTAGTTCTGGAAACCTGCAAGAGTCTGTGAGGGCTGCTCTGGTATGGCCAGGGAACCAGGAGACTTTGCTGCCTCTGGAGCCCATGTGAGATGCCGTGCTCCTCTCCCCAGGAAGCGGAATGTAACAGCTCCTTATGGCTGACATTTCCCACACTTGCTGAAAGATGAGGAGAGACTTGAGAGGTGGAACAGAAAGATACCGCCCTTCTACTAGATCACTGTCACCTTTTTGGTGCTCAGCTCTGACTAATCTTCTTAGGAAGAAGCCTGGGGTTAATTATCTGATGCGCCTGGATCCCTTTCCAGTCTTGCTTGAGACAGTATTCTGTTCCTGAGAAGAAATGCCCTGTTAAGAAGGTACTGGGCTCAGTCTATTTTGCAGACAGGGGAAACCACTATTTTTCTGTATTGCTATTCTGTATTTTTCTTTACTGCTTATTTAAGTTTCTTGCTGTAAATATTTTTCCCCAGGGAAAAAGCTATTTTTTTCCTCACCTTAAACCATACCACCAGCTACTGATCTGCCCCATAAATGTGATTTTTATAAGAAATAAAAAGAGGACCAAATGGGGCAGGCACTTCAGTGTTTTAGCCTAGTAATGCAAGTGATCTAATGTCTTTTAGGGGGGTTTGCACTGCAGTGGTATTGCACCTACATCAATATTTTCCCCATTCATTTTACAGTAGAGACGTAATGAGGACTGTTAACATGAGATATACCACTGGCAAGGTTTTTATTCAGCTTTAATTGTTCTGAAACTTGAGATTTGAAATGGTGTTTGCGCCTTTGTTAGTACGATGATGCTCCTACAAGTGGTAGGAGTAAAATTGGTTGGTTCTGCAGAGTCCTGATGGTTTCCTTGCTAATTATCTTATTCTCTGTTACCATCTTGTCAAGTGATTGCTGTGAATTACTTTTGACTACATTTAAGGAAATGTTAACAGCATGCATTTAACTTGATGCATACATAGGAGTTGGGTTAGTAAAAGGCTGAATAGTTTTCACTTCCGAGGTGTATTAAGTTATGTATTTAATATAAGCAGAAATGTATTAAAGAACACAGCTCAAAAGGATATAAAAAGCAAAACTTTGGACAGTTGAAAGAAAATGGATCTGAGTAGCTTAGATTTTTAATTTCCTTCCTTGGAATATTTATCTTTGTATGTTCATACTGGTGCATCAAATGCTGTAAGTTACTTTTTCAGCATAAAAATTTTCTGGGACACCATAATCTGGATACCCAAAATTTTCTGGGTATCCAAATGACTATTGAATCTAGCAGAAGGGGAGCAAAAAATTTGCACACAGTTTCTAAATCCTGCTGTAATAACACAAGAAAAAAAATCATAGATATGGTGAGTGTGTATAAGTACACACAAGAAGTCAACATAAATGGGTACAATTGATTCTGAAAATGTTAATTTTCTCAGAAGAAGCTTTTGAGTATTCTGCTAAATGAAAATAGTCTGAGGGTTGTCACTTGTATTTTGCAGTGCCATAAATTTTCAGTTGTCAGGAATTAGTTTCCAGCTTTTATTGTTTCTTTGTGGCAGTCAGCCTGCTGTTCTGAATTTATTTGTATTTCCTTCCTATATTACATTTTGTTGCCAATTTGTTAGATTTTTCATTTCTAAGTAAAGCTTTCAGTCCCATGATTTCAGCAAATAAATTTTTTAAGTATATTGGCTTTAATGATCTCATTCACTTTGTGAGTTGTTATTTGTGTTCTAGAAATGAATTGTGTAGTCTAGCTGAACTGGTATAACTATATTTAATTCTAACTTGATTACCTCTCTGCTCTTTTCTAGATAGAGCATACACTTAAATATACCCACATACTTCCCATGACTCCATATGCTCCCATTGACTATGGCAGGATTTGCAAGCAATATATCTAATTGTACTTTTCATTATATAGTCAATAGGCATATAAGTTGATTGCACAGTTTTGCTTTCACTTTAGGTATACGATAAAAATTGATTTTCCTTCCTTCTGACATTTACTAACTGCCCAGCACAAAACAGCCTCAACACTACTGAAGGTCCAGTGTTCTCAGTAACTGGCATTGCTACTGCTTTAATGATGAAACTGACTTTTGGCATGATGTATTAGATAGGTGATGTACTTGCAGATACAGATTCATATCCTTCCCTCTTCTTTGAAGCACACTCTTAGTAAAGATGTGGATTTGTGCAATACATGTTTTGCAGGTTGCTGTTCTTTTCTCCCCCCTTCTTTTCCTTCCTCATCTGGAAAGGCCCAGAACAGCTGGCAATATCAGGAGCAATAGAAAGGAAGTGCATTTGGCCCCAGAGGAACCTTTTCACCTGATTGATATAAACATACACCAGAACCTTTCTCAGAAACTGCTTTTGTATTCCCTGACAACCATCAGGGTAAAAGCACAGATTGCTCATTAAAACATCTCACATACCCCATTAAGGTGTGGGTATTTTATGTCTTTCTGGCTCTTCCTTTCTTCCTTTGACCCATTTACTCTTAGCCATACAAGCTCTTCCTCTGTTGGCCCACCTTCCTCAACTCTTCACTGGTTTTATTTTCTCTGAGTTTGGCCAGTCCGCTTCAGCTTTCCTGTGCAACCAGTCTCCACTCATCATAGCCACAGCTGACATACTCTGTGTGTCTCTATGTCTGTGTGGCAGGAGCTATAAATTGTCAATATGATTTTTGCTTTCACCATATTTTGTGAAGATATGGAAATTAGATCCTTCCAGCAAATTACATGAATATTGGCTACTTGTGATTTGGGTACTCTTTCCAGCTTCTTATATATTCAGTTTTTGATGCAACACAGAAGGGGTAATTCAACCTACCCTCTTTAGCTGGGAGTTGTGCTAGAAATTATGCTCACTTACATATCTTTAAGATTTCTGCAAAATTTAGGTGTGGTTGCTTCCCCATCTGTTTTTCCTGCTAAATTCCTGGAGATAATTGCCCACTGTAGTAAGGTGATCAAAAGGTGATCAATCAAATACCTGTAACTGTAGGGATGCTGAGTTATTCCAACAAAACTAAGTATTTGCAGCAGGGGAAGTACTATGGGTCCTTGGGAAGGGAAAGAGCAGGGAATGGCCTGTGAGCAAAAGTTAAATATTCTTCTGATTTCCAATTGGCTTGCTGGGGTTTTACCAAATGACTGTGCTAGGAACAAGACATGGCTCTTATCATCTGGTCAATGGAACGTCTGGAGATGTTTTTATTATCTGTTTAACCACTAAAGACTGTAAGAGAGGCTTGAATGCCATTAATAACATTCACCTTAAGACCTTAAGCTTATGACAAAGCAACAAGAACCAAACTCAGGTTTTCTTGTGCCTGTGTAGATCTCTTCAAGCTAGCAGAAGAAATCATGTGAAAACCATTAGCAGTCTTCTCTGAAATGTCCAAATAAGTGATTGATTGCATTTATGGCTACAGGATGGCCTATGGTGGCTGAAGATGACAGACATCCAAATATTTGCAGTTCCAGTCATAAAGGATTTTGTTCCAGCACCTCCTGGTTTAGTGCCATTTTTCCTGGCATGCACCTCCCAGCTGGATAAAGGACAACCAAGTGTGGGACCAGCTGTCCATCCACTGGGGAGGAGGAATCAGTGTGAGCAATTGAAGGATGTAGCTATGGTGATGCTTGGTTTGAAAAGACAAGTGTCTGCTAAGGAAGGCAGGAGTCTCTCTTGAAATGCAAATGTAAACCCCCTCCCTGTGAATTATTATACTTTTGAAATTAAGGGGTTCTCAGGCAAAGATATGGGAGTAGGAATAACCGTTCTATATTAGGAAAAATAAAAATGCAGCGATAGAAAACACTGACAGAGTCAGAATATGAGCTGACACCCTGTGGGTCAGGGTGTTGGAGTAGTCCCATTAAATGGTGGCTGCAATCCTCCTGCAGTGGCAGGTGTTGAAGGTTCTGTTGAAGCAGTGATCCTGTAGAAGTGTGCAGTTTTCCTCTGAAGGTCCAGTGGTGGTGTAGATGGGCCTGGTCTTCCTCTGGGAATCCACTGGAAAAGAAAGCTGCTCCTCTGGGAATCCAGGAGAAAAAGGCTGCCTGTGGTGTTCCAGGGCTCAGATTATATCCAGGTGGGAATGCTTGGGCTCCTCCCCCTGGGCGGAGCATCTCCCAATGGGATGATGTAATTTCATCAGTCATGCAGTGAGACTCAGTGGCCCTTGAACAGAAGATATCTCCTGGAGGGAAGATTGGTTGTGGAAGAGATAAAGAAAACTGCCCCACCTGGTTTTAACAGGTGATCCAATTAACAGAAGATGACTACCTCTAACAGATGGCAATAGAATACACACCTCTGGCCACATCTTGCATTTCCTACCTAAGACAGATGACTAATTAATGGCACTTTCCCCTTAGAGTTAAGTAAAATTAAACTGTGTCATTTTAGGTAAATGTGGGTGCAAGCAGAAAAGAATCATTTAAATATTGCATTTGGATAAGCTTCCTTTGGTGCTGGCAATGAGTGGAAACTGGAATCTTATCTTTAAAGACTTCAGAGCTGGGGTTTGGGATTGTGCATCTGGTTGGTTGAAGATCATTGCTAAGTTTCAAGAGATAATGTGACTAAAACAATGATGAAATACAGTATTAGGTATTCTTCGTGATCTTTGTGGTTTTTTCAGCCCTGTAGTCCTTGATGACCACACTGCTGTTTAAAAACACCTGTTCTCATGTTAGTAGTAGCCAAGATGTGTACTTTGTTGTCCTTATTTTGTGAAGTGGTTGTGTGGGCTGTGTGGCTGAATGGAAGAAAACAGCCAGAGTCATTACTGAAGAAAATCCCGACTGGTTTATCTAAAGGAAAGCTTGGGTGGAGCAAACTGGGTTTAAAAAATCTCTCTTTTTTACAAGATAAAAAAATACTTGCATGATCTACAGCTGGGAATTTGCTGATTTTTATCTCAAAATATTCAGAAAATCATGAAATGGTTTGAGTAGGAAGGGACCTTAAAGATCATTCAGTTCCAATTCCCTTCCCAAAGGCAGGGGCACCTTGAAAACTTTACAAGATCACATTGCTCAAAGACTCATCCAGCCTTGTCTTGAACACTTCCAGGGATGGGCATCCACAACATCTCTGGGCAACCTGTGCCAGTGTCTCAGTGCTCTCACAGTGGTGAGATTGTCTTCCTAATATCTAATCTAAACCTAGTCTCTTTCAGTTTGAAGCCATTCTGCCTTGCCCAATCACTCCATGCCCTTGTAAAAAGTCCCGCTCCAGCTTTCTTATAGTCTTCCTTCAGGTACTGGAAGGGGTTCCAGGGTCACTCCGGAGCCTTCTTTTCTCCAGCTGAACAGCCTCAACTCTCTCAGTCTGTGCTCCAGCCCTCTGACAGTCTTCATGGCCTCCTCTGGACTTCCTCCAGTAGGTCCATATCCTTCTTGTGCTGGGGAGCCCAGGACTCAACTTAGGGCTCCTGAACCAGTGCTTGGTAAAAAATCATGGCAGACGTACTGGCATTTTCAGACTAGCTCATGTGGAATAAGCGAGGGTAAAAGGATAAACAGTGTTGGAATCTGTGATAGATTGTTTGCTACAAATTCTTGCTAGCATGTATGGGGGTGATACCATTAATCATAAACAGCAGACTTACATTTGAGTTGTATTGATAGCCAAATGAGTGGCAAAACCATTACTGCCGCATGCTCTCGCATTTTAGGAAAGCTGAGTAAGTCATGAGCTGGAGAGTCCTGTGACAATTTGCACTTTTGAAGTGGCTCGCTGTGTGCGAATAGCGAGTTGTTTACATTACCTTTAAAAGGTATCATCTTAAAATTAAAAGATAGCTCCAACAAACCCAAAACAATAATCTGTTTCTCCTCAAAATTTGACCTACTAAGTCCAAATCATACCCATGTATGGCAAACAATAATGTTTTAGAAAAGGGGACTTTGACACTCATTACAACTAGAGATGGAAACAATATGCAGTCAAAGATTCAAGAGGGCACATTTCCAATAGTATTAAAGTACTTGTTCCTAGACACAGTAGATCGTGAGATATTGAATCTTAATCTCCTGGCATTCCTATATGCAAGGATGCTATTTTAAGACATATTATAAAGCTTTGAGAATGTTTTAATGATTGTTCTCCTTTCTCTGACATTAGTTCTGGCTGATTTCTTAAAAGCACTCTCAGGCAGTTGTTTAAATAGTTGTCCTTCAGCATGAATGCGTACGTTAAACACTGGCAGGTCTTTTGACGAGACTTAACCTGCCAGTGCAGATACCATGACTAAAAGGTAGCCTCTTCCCTTGTTCTGCTGGTTTAAATCCCTCTTTTCGTGACTGCTCAGTATCGGTGTCTCCGTGGCTGCCTAAAACACATCTCTTCTGCAGTTAGTGTGCCTGCTTGAGCTTAACAGTGGCATCTGGCTGATGCCAGGCGTGCCCAGGTCGTGGTGATACTCTGGGCCTTGTACTCCCTAGGAGGTGGCTGGAAGATCAGGAGCACCACTAAAAAGTCTCTCCTAAGTATAAAACTTGGAATTGGCATCATTGCCCACAGTATTATCAGTGTATTCACTATAGGTGTGAGTACTCTAATAACCACAGTGAGTACAGCTGTTTTCCAGCTGAAGCAGAATTGGCAAGATTTGCGTATGCTGCCTTCCAGAAGTCTGTGGGCTTGCATGGCTGTTCTGAGCTACCAGCAAAACTCACATGTGGATATGAGAGCCCTGTCCTGCTATAGCTTAACTTCTGTCTGTGCTCATACTACTAGCCTGGGTGTATTTGTCAGGTCACTGCTCCAGACTGCAAGAGAGATATGGCAGTGCTTAAAAACTGCAGACAACAGAGTAGTGTAGTTGTCCTTGGCTCCAGCTTTTACAGGGCTGCTCACTGCTCGGGACTTTTTTCCCAACCAGTACAGATGATTTAAACAGATCTGGCAGCCAGTCAACACTAAAATACCTGAAGTCAAGTTTTATTTTCCCTTGAGAGGAATTTTATGAATAAAAGACAACTGATGGAGCAATGGAAGTCTCTCTAAGGAAGATGCACATTCCCCTTTGGGAGACGCATCCTATGAACAAATCACTTTCCTATTTCTAGGCCAAGATGCTCCAGAGGTGCAAGCTGTTTTCAGATTTTATGGTTTAGTTCATAACTAACACTATCTCAATTTTTAAAGAATTATTTTCAAGTTCATTTGGGTGAATAAAAGCTTAAGTATGTGATGAAATTACCCCAAGTTATCAAGTTTAGCTAATCCGTGCTTACTTGCTAATGTCAAAGTCATAGTGTTAGCTTTGTTTACAAAGATGTCAGAGCACCTCTGCTGGCTAAAGGAGCTGGCAGAAACAGTGACAATGCTGTCTGCGCAGGGCTGACCAGAGGTAACTTAGAAACTACTGTTATATATCTGCAGATGAGTAAGAGATCTTTGTGGTTTCATAAATGTCTATACACCTGTGAGTGAGCTAAGATTTTGGAGAAAATAGGTTTAACAATCTGATCAGGCTTCACAGGGATACACTGCCAGTAAATTGTTCTGAAAACTGAACTGCAACACCTGTGAGGCCAAACCATGGTGGGACAAGGTAGTTTTGACTCTGGCAAGGCTCCTGTACAGGTCTTGTGTCCAGGAAATGACAGCTGACATTTGAAAATGACCTGTTGTTGCCTGAGCTCAGGTACCATCGGCTTTAACAAAGGTCAGTCTGGGAAGAAGGATGTCAGTAATTTCAAATCATGCACAGGGAGCCTAAACTAGGTTTACCACAGCGACAGTGACTTCTGTGAGACGGAAAATGCATTTCCTCACTTCCAGTAGTTCTGGTGCCCTAAACCACTGAGGAATTTAAATCAGAGTAGTATGGAGTTTTGTTGGGGGTTTTTGTGCTGTTTTGTTTTTCTTTGCTTGCTTCTTTGGCTGTTGGTTGGGGGTTTTGTTTGTTTGCTTGTTGTTTTGTTTTGTTTGTTTATTTTTGTTCTTGTGAGGTTTACTTGTTTGTTTATTTGCAGTGGGTTTAGTTTGTTTGTTTGTTTTGCCTTTTTATTTTTGTTGGTCATTTGTTGGGGGGTTTTGTTGTTTGTTTGTTTTTAATGGAATGATCCCAAGAGGTTTGCAGGCACAGTTTTGGTGTGGTCATCTTCAAATATGTGGTAGCATATCCTGCTCTTCCAACCTTCCCATGATCTGGAGGGTTGTGCCTGCTTCTGGAGCACACAGAGCAGAGTGACTATATCCAGCTGCCTTTGTATTTTTGTAGGATAGTACAAACAGGAAATTTCACAATACCCTAAATTAATCAATCTGACGTTCATTTCACTACGTTTTAAAGACTCTGAAATTGTCAGGCATTATTTAAACATATGTGATACTTCAGAATAGTGCAGATCCAACTGTTATATTAATGGTAACTTCCAAAGCAAGGTTTAGATCAGGTGTGAGAAAGTGCAGGACTATTGTCTATTAGATAAGGTCTTAGATTTTATACACTCAATTTTATCTTTTTTTTCCCATGAAAATACCATACTTTGATGCACACAAAATTCCTGTACAATAGTTCTGAAAATTTTCTTTTCTATTTTGTACTGCATGCTGCCCCTATTTTCTTCAGGTTTTTTAATGCAAAGCACATTTTAATAAAATTAATAATTTAACCATATTTTAGTTTAAATCCACTGACTGGAAAGCCTTCAGTTTCCATGTTTCTCTTTCCTTAATCCCGGTACATAAATGGATGCTTGTTTTTTTTTTGCAGTTCAGTGGCAGAAAACTTCTATTCAGCCATCTTTGGTCTACATTTGAATATGCATAAATTCTTGCAGTATGTCATGGTTCTGACTGAGACCTACCAAATGTACAAAATCAAGGGACAGACTCTGCTCTAAAGAGTTCATAAAGAATTTGGTACAACTAGATTTAGTTTTCATTTTTCATTGCATATGTTTCAGATTCTATTGTGCTATGAAAAATGTTTTTGTTTTCAGAGGGTTACTATAGGCTCAGTTGCCTAGATTTGGTTCTGGGCCTTGTATGTTTTTCATAGAAGAAACCTTTCCACAGTCAGGTCTGCAGAAGAATTGAAAGGTGCTTTCTTCTTTACTTTGAAAATGAGATGTTTTTTAATGGGATTAGGGAGAGAGTGTTGGAAATGGCATTTTTGGGGTCAAAATTAAGAACCCAAGATTCATCAACACCAACTGCAGTTCTAAAACATAACTTGTAATTTCTGAATGTTTAATGTTTCTGGTGCTTAAGAACTATGCAATGGAAGTTTAAACTGCTATCTTGAAAATGAGCTATGTTAGAAACCTAAAAGAAACCATCAAACAGAAATCTTGAATAGTAATTTAATTTCATTTTTTTTTGCAATGTTAGGGAAACTTCCCAGGCTGACCATTCCCGAGGCCTGGGCAGCCTCACCCCCGAGGTCAGGGACCTTCCCTGCTGGACCGAAGCCCCTGGACCGTGGGTGGCTCCGAGGGGTCCCTGCTGGGCTCCTGCCCACCCCTGGGTCAGAGCAGGCTCCCTCACGGGCTCCACCCTGCATTGCCCCTGGCAGAGTCTCGGGTCTCTCATTCCATATGCATCTATGCACAGCACAGTGACACAGAAACAGCTCAAGCTGAGGGGCTGCTGAGGAAGGACCCCCACCAAAGGAACACCTGGGCTTCCATCCACTCACTGTCCAGGCCAGGTGCAAGTCTTGCTCCTTCTCCTTAGTCCTATGCTCCTGCTGTGTCCCCAAGAGTCCCTTCACCTGGCTGGCCACTGGTTTGTATGCCCATTGTTAAACATCTTTGTTGGCAACTCATGGCCTCTTGTCTCAGACTCCCACCCAGAGCTCAATCTGCATCTCAGACTGCAGCTTGCAAACATGGCTACCTATGCCAGACGTATTCCTCAACATCAATATCTATCACCTCTGTTAAACAAATTGTTGAAGCTGACAGTCTCTTGGGCATTAAGAGGCCATGGAAATCCTCCTGCTCTGTGCATGCAGTCCTTGTGGATCTTGTAATCCTGCAGTTTATTTTGGGAAAGTGAAGAAAGGTGACAAAACATTAGGGACACCTAATATGAAAGAATGGTTTCTCAAGTGCAATGGATATTTTGTAGTTCCAGTTTTATCCCTGCAAGGTTCAGAATTGCTGGGACTCCTGTGTAGCAACATGATTATATGTCCTCTAATCTGCCCTGTCTCTTGTGAGAGCTTTGAAGGGAGGTGGAGTAAACAGACTGGATAACTTTAAGCTTACTTTGTGCCTCTTGATGCCATCTGAGGAAAAGGTATTGCTCTACATGAGACTATGTTCCAGAAAAAAAAGATCATACCTATTTATAGAAACAAATAATGAAAGAGAATATCAACTCTAGTTGGCAATGTAATATCTTCTCTGTTATTCTAAGAGTTATTTAACTTCCAGGATTTGTGAAAATACAGCTCCAACATGAAAATGTAATTTCAAACTGTCAGGCTCCAAAAGCTGTTGCAGAAAAAAAGGAATACACAATAGCAGTGTCTATGCTCAGTTGAATTCAGGCTTTGAACTGGCATATCGCCCGTGCAGCTACAATAAAGATAAGAACAACAACAGCAAAAAAGTTAGTTAATTAATTCCTTGACATATAAGATTACTGATCTTCACTTTTCATCAAACTTTTAGGTATCTCTTTATTTCTAGGGACCACATAAATTGTACCTAAAATACTTTAATTCTTGCCTCTTCTCCATGAAATGCCTTTATGAGGCACAGAGGGTTATTCCAAAGTGCAGAAGCAGCTCCCTGTGTGTTACTTATCACAGAGAGCTCTGACTTCTTGGTTTCACTTCACAAGGATTGGAAGCTGGTCACACACACAACTATTGCAAGACATTTTCTTCCACACAAGTGTTTTCTAACCCCCTGAACCCACAAGCTCCAGAGGAGTCTGATACATACTGCTTGTTAATAATGTGCTCTAGCCATTGCTTTCCAGCCCTTCTGAGCTAGGAGCAGGAGATGGTATCAGCATTGTGGTGATGCAAGAGACCACACACAAATAAAGAATGCAGGTGCAGCTGGGGAGGGGAAATGAACCTTTTGCAGCAGGCCGGAGCGAAAATCTGCACAACAGGAAGAAAGGTGCATTGATACTGAACTGCACTGTTGCAAGAAATGATTTATTTTAAACTGTCTGGAGCTGGTTTTCTCCCTTTCCACATCCAGGCCCTTGCTAAGAAGACACAATGTATAAATGCAAAAGAAACTTTATTTAATCTATTTGTACATTCAGCTCTTGCAAACCCATCTTTCTTTTGTTTCCTTGCTCTATTATTTTCTCAGCCTTGCTTATTCTGATTTCTGTGTCCACAGGGTCAGGTAGAGATACCAGAGCTGACTTTAATGATCTGGGAATTCTACTGAAAGCAGTGTCGGGAGCCCAATGCTCCAGACTGGCTCCCTCATCCTGCTAGGAGAAAAAGCCCTGTTCTTTACCTCCAAACAAGTGTTGATAACATAAAGCCTGAGGGACATGATCTGTCTCTGCAGGGTTCCCAGATCAGGCTCTACTTGGTCTCTCACTTCCTCAACCACGTCCGCTCCCGGTCTCACATGCTCGCACCTTCTTTTTTTGTCTCTTTGGGGACATGCATGACAGTAGGGCTAAGAATACTTTTGGCCGAGAGCTTCAAAGCTTCCGCAGGAGACAGATGCATCATTCTCATTGAAGTTCATGAGAGCTGTGTTCTAAATTCTCCATGCTGCTTGGGGAGTTTTTTGCAGTGGCTGATGTACCGATACCACTGGAGTACTGTAATCCAAATAACATGCTCAATCGACGTTATCAAACTGATGAGCTGCTGATATTACCCTGGATGCTTGTTTGACTTCTGCTTTGGGCTGCGCTGTGTAGCCTGGTGTGGCCTGGCTTTGTGCTGTCCTCTGCCCTTCCTGTCCCCTGCCTCACCTGAGCTGCCCTCCCTGCCTGCCTGCTTGCCAGCTTCCTCTCCCTGAGATCCGCCCTCTGCTCAGCCAAGCCCTCTGCAAAACTGCTATGCAAGGGGAGATCTATGGGGTCAGAGTATCCAGGGAATGGAAAAGTTTTCTTGGGGTGATCACATGTCCTTGAGATCAAGGGGGAATATCAGACCTTCTTACGCTGCGGTCCCTGTCACTGTGTAATGTCCCTAAAAGGTCTTGCTCTTGCAGGGCAGAGGGACAGATTAATGGACAGACTCCTGCCTTGCTTGCAGGAGACTGCACAGATTGCCTTGCTTCTCCCAGAGACTCAGTGGTGTTTGATGCCTTTTTTGGTATAAGTAGGAGTTTGGAGTGGTATTGTCAATCACCAGTCTGTACATAATTAAACTGCTTTCAGTTTTCTAACTGCTTTACCTGTGCGTTAGTCATACAGTCATTAAAACAGCTGGAAGATGTATTTGCTAGCATCACTGATCCTCTATGGTTTTCAAAGATTTCATTTTATTGAGAATAATAAAAGTGGAATTAGGATGCAAGTGTCTATAGTCTCAGTTTTATGCATGGATTTAGAGAACACTCTGTGCTGCTTTGTCTTAAACCCCATGTACTGTAGTACTAATAAGAATAATGCTAGTAGTGGAATTTAAAGGGAACAAATCTTAATTTCTGCATTAAAAATGTAAGTGGTATCTGATCTGGCATTTCTCTTCTTTCAATTAATCACCCTGTTTTAAGTTACTTACAGGTTTATTTTCACACATACAAAAATGACTTCCAATGGTTTTATGAAGACTGGACATAAAAATATCTGCATTTTTTTAAATTCTTTTTTTTCCAATGAAATCTGCTGATTGAAACTGAAAAACAATCTTGATAACCTTCAGTGCTGGAAGTCTGAAAATTAAATTAACTTTTATTTTTGCATTTTCCCTTCTCTTTGGAAGATGTAAAATCTTCTTCTCTCCAGTCCAACAACAATAATAGAAAAAAACCACAGCCATCTCCCCAAAGAGATTATGACTTTGTGAGGAAAAAAAATTACTTTGAACCTCTTTTCTAAACATAACTCTTTCCTACCACTATGACAATTTTATTAATTCTTTTCCCTGCATCTTTCGTGTTTGTTTGGTCTAATCTAATTTAAAAGCTGTGTAACTGGGAGCTGTTTGAGTTCTCTTTTGTAGGAAGGTGACTAGGAGTGGAGTGAGGCTGTGGAAGCTTCCCAAGTTTTGTTGAAGACATGCTACTGTGAGCCCCCAGAATGGCTCAAGGGCTTCCCAAGGGAATCACAGCCATATCAACATGGCAATCACCTGTACCTGAGGCCTCCAGTCCTGCAGACATGGTAAAATACTTTTGCTTTCTAATGGCTTGTTCTTTGATTTTATATATGCAAAAAAGCTGAAATAGACAATGCCATTGGTATATTTAATTGATGCTAACAAGGTTTAAAACTAATGATTATTTGGCTGCAGAGAAGAAAGGCTGATTGTATGTCCCAGGGGTGGGACAGACTAAGGGTGAGTTGAGCATCTTGACAATGGGAAAGTAACACGTGACCAGTCTGTAACTTTATGGCACCAAACTTTTTAGCCTTTTTTTTTTTTTTTGTCTATATCCTCTATCCAATTGAGCTGCTTGCCCCTCTTCTGTAGGAGAAGATGATGTTTAGTGAGCTACTCTCTGTCATGAAACTACCCTATTGTGAAAGTGTAGTGGATGTAATTAAACCTATTTGTTCTGTAGCTGATTTACTATATAAGGTTATTTTTCTGGGAAGTGTCACTATTGGGTTTCTGGCAGAGACCAGCTCATTTTGAGAGGGGAATGGCTTGAGAAATCTGATCTCTGTTTGAAACTGGCCCCTCTTGGAGCAGCGGGATGGACTAGGTGACTTCCAGAGGTCCCTTCCAGCCTGGTTTGTTCTATGATTCTGTGGAAGGTTCCTCGATCTGCTCAGGGACATTATCCTTTAAAGCCTCTATCTGGCCACGTGTTAATCTTGGACTGCATGGGCCATCAGCCTCTTCCATGCTAAATCTGGCAGGTGAAGAGAGAAAAGTTACAGCATGTGTGCAAACCATGTGTCTGTAGCACATGTGTATAGGTATATCTAGAAGGGTTAGAAATGCTAAAAAGGAATGTCTCAGCTTTGAGAACAAAGCTATTAAGAACTGCAGAAAGGGGGTTTTACAGCGTGTGGCAAAGTTTCATTGTCCTGTACCTGATCATAGATATTATGTAAAAAAGTGATATTCACTCAACATCACTCTAAGTGGTAGTGAATAAAAAAAAAAATAAATCTGCTCTTCATCTGCAGTGATAGAGACCCTGCGCATGATGGTGGTTTGGACCAGGAATGGGCCATCCTGAATTTATATCTGACACATGAAATAACAGAAACATAATGAGTCTGGAGTAAAATCTCTCCTCTCCAAACCTGAAAAGCTGTACCCTCAGAGCTCCAAGTAATAGCTAGGGCTATAAAAATCTCTTTCCTGTTGTATAGTATTTACTGGTTTATGGTAAGACACAGAGATCCTAGACACTGTTTAACAGATTTAACACAGCTGCATAACCCTTGAAAGAGTAATGTCCTAAACCTACTTTTATCATCATCAGATTTTGTGAGGAAAAAATAAAATGTCCCGCAAGAGTAGACAGGAAGAGAGCATCTGCCCATTTAGGCAGGTTCACAGACTCACTAAATCCTTTTCTACAGAGTTAGATGCTTGGTGTATTGTAGCAGACTCTTACCAGCAAAATGGACCAGACTTTGAAGAGCAGTCCCTGAGGAACTACTTAAATATGACACTCAGAGAGAAGATTTAAAAACTAATGGGAGCTGTCTGTTTGTTTTTTTTAAACTGTTAATCAACATGACTCGTTGTTACTAATGGGCAATTAATAAGGGCAATCTAAATTCCCAAGAGAATGGGGCATCCAATAACTGAGTGCAAGAGATATACCAGTGCAAAAACAAATCCAGAGCTTTTCAGTCAGTGTGACCATTGCTATGGAGAACAAGGGACAGGGAAGGTGTAGAGGATAGTAAGAAAAGGAGGAACTCCTTCCACGATTATGGGAATTGTCTGATTTTTTTGATAAATTGATAATTATTTTTCTTTGATTAACAGGACTTTAAAAAGATTAGACTAGATCACACTCCAAGCTCTGAGAAAACTTCAATTAGGCAAGAAAAAGATGTGCTTGAGATAAAGATAGGAAACATGCTATTAGAGTGGTAGAAAAGAGACCAAGATTATTTATGTGAGAAAGAAAGTTGGGAGGAGGACTGGGAGGAGATTCAAATCAGGGTGCTAATATTATCAAGTGTTGGAAGTGGTGTTAGAGTATGAAGCCAGTGATGAAATGAATTGAAGAACATTCTCTTAGCTTCATTTTTAATTTCCCGGTACCAAAAGTTTTAAAAAGCTTTCTAATTAAAGAAAAAAAACCAAACCCAAACCAAACAAACACCCCCCCCCCAAAAAAAAAAAAAATCCCAAAAACAACAAACCCAAAAACCAAAACAACCAAAGAAGTTTTCAGTGATGATTGTGGAGCAGCTGAATTTCCTGGATCCATCATAGGCAGTCTTTGCATGTCAGTATCTCCTCAATCCAGACTTAGAATTAGGGATCTATTTGACTTTGGTTATTGCAGATCCTTGGAGATTCACTCTTTCACTCACTAGTGCAAGGAAGTGGGTTTTTTAAAATGTGGTAAGTTTGTTTTCTGGTACCAGGTGGTTCAGTTTTGAGCCTGTGCACAGAGCTGCAGGAAGAACAAGAATTGCTTAATTGAAGGGACAAGTGAGGTGTTCCCATTCTTGAGACAGGCTGGAGATCATCCAGCACAAAGCTAGCAGGGGGAAAAACTGGAGAAGGCAGTTCTGTGAGACAAAATTAAAAGATAAAAAATCAGAAACCCATGTGAGATTGGGATGTTGTGGAAATTCAGTAAGACAATATTTTTTTTTTCAGTGGCCCTGTTTCATTCTCACTCTAGTGGCCTTGACTGTGGGTAACAGAGTACAGTTGCCCAAAGCAGAGTATTCAAGTGATATATGCAGATAAAGACAGCTTTGTGATACAATAGGTAATAAATAATATTGAATGTATTGCTTTCTAGCACTCCCCTGTGCAGGTGTATATGTTACAAACTGGCAGACAGCACATGCTGAAAATATACTACACCTAGTGTATATGTTTGTATGATTTATCTGCATGCTTTTCTGTACTGTACAACACTTTGGGACATTTTTATAAATTATGGCACTCAAATCCATACGTCATAGTATTTAGTACTTGCTCTCTTGTAGCATTACCTTGGGAATCCAGAGCATATAATACTTCCTTTGGAGGAAAAATTTATCAATTGCTGCATCTGCAGCCGCCTTTGTAGCACTTGAAAGAAATGTGTTAAAAAAAAAGAAAATCCTAATGCAAAACCAACCAAAACGCCCTGTCTGCTCAGACTTACACTTAAATATTTGGTTTTACACTATATTTAGGACCGCCTGGCTGTCAGCCAAGACAGAGCCTATCACAAATCTAAAACACTAGGTGGAAAGACCATGTCACTGTTAGTTTAATTTTGTTTCCCCCCAAATGCTTATTTTTGGGTGCATCACTTAATTATTAAAGTGCAAATAATAATGGAAAATAATGTTAACCGCACTTTCAGAATTTCAGAAAATATGTATCAGGCTTTTTTAGTCATTTTAAAGGAATGTTCTGTTAGCAGAATATTTGATATTTCCACCACCAGGACTAAACACATTGCTTGAGGCCATGAAACATCCAAATATTCAGCAGTATATTGAAAGCAGGGCTTGACAGAAGAATGATGGCAGGATGATGGGGCTGTGATGGACCTTTCATAGGACCCCTGTGCAGTTTTTCAATGCAATTGTGGCTGACTTGTTTTGTCTCACTGCCATGGGGGTACAAGTAAATCACAGGCACATCAACAGGCCACTAACTACAGACATCAAGGGTTGGGCACTAGGAACTAAGGAGGCAAGAATCAGCAATGTTCCAAGCCCTCACTCCCTGAATGTGTAGTCAATTGTTCTTAGATGAAACGAGGCGTTTAACTGTCCTGACTAGTCGGTGTGGATCTGCTGATTGCTACAAGAGATGGTGCCTGAGTGGGAACTTCTATCCCCAAAATCCTTCTCACCTTTTACAGCATGCTCCCAGCCTTTTACTTGGGGGCCTGGTTCCCAGCTTCTCTGTGTGTTTACTCTGTCTTTCAAGGTACTTTGCCTCACTCTGTGCCGCTTTGTGCTGTGCTCACGTTAATGAATGTGTGAGCACCTTCCTCTAAGGGGTGAAATCCATGCCTCTGAAAAGCTCAGGTGTGTGGAAAAAGTTACAGAAATAAAAAGCCTTATGATCAATTCAGACCCCTGCTGCTCATGTAGCAAAGTTAGAATGCAAAAATAAGCCTGGAGAAGCTGGAGATTGAGGGGAACAGTTTTTAAAATACAGCTGCAGGTAAGTAGGTATGTTAGTCTGGGGCCAATAATCCCACTTATCATTTGGATGCCTTCATCAATTTTTTTTACTAAACTCCTTTCCAGGTGTCATAGGCCAGGCTCTGGTTTTAGATGCTCGGCAAAGGCAAGGTAGTTCTTGCCAAAATTCTTGGAGATGCCTTGTTTTATGAAGCTCAGAAAGAGAGGAAGATTTCTCCTGGAAGATTTGAGCCAAGAAAAAGCATTCTCCTGCAGCAGCATCTAGACCAGGTAATGTTATTATATGTTGCTGAAGCCCTGAGAGCTATATACAGACATTCAGAGCTGTCAGGAAGCACTCCCTGACCTTTCTAAGCCGCAGGTGAACCTGCACAGGAATGATCTCTTGATACACCACCACCTTTCTTCCAGGGCCCCACCCCTGTGCCTGCAGCCATCTCTGAGTAGAAGGCAGCAGCTGGTTAAAAGTGCAGAGGAACAGTACATGATTGTTTAGGACAGGAAGTTGCAATATCCACTTGCAAGAATGTAATTGCTTTTGAGCTGGAACAGGGCCAGGACGGTTGATTCCAGCTGGTAGGAACAGCTGCAGCTGCGAAGGCAGCCAAATCTGGGCTTGCTGCACGGAGGGAGGGGAAGGGGAGGAATGGAGCTTGCCAGCAACCTTCTGAACTCAGAGGTGTGCAGGGGAGAGCCCTGCCCAGGTGCCTCCTCCTCCCCACTCCGCTGCGTGGCCCACGGGGAAGCCTGCTGAGGAACGGGCCAGAGACCGTAGCCAGCCACGGCCCAGAACTTCTGGCATTCAGAAATCCACAGAATTTTGCCTGGACTGCAGCTAGCCATGCTGTTTGCCTGTTTGTGTTCATCCCCCCCATTCCCTTTTGTTCAGCTTCTTCAACTCTGTGTCGCTTTTATTTCTTTGCCTACCATATTTTACAGTATCTTTGTTCCTCCCATTGCCGGAACCTTCTGGCCAATGCCCCACTCCAGTTCCCAGGAGCCACTGTTTCATTGCGCTTTCCAAGGGCTTGTGAGTTTCCCTGGGTCTCTGCTCAGTGAGCTCCTCCTGTGGAGCCAGCCTGCTGGTCTCCGGGTGTGGCACCCGGCCCAAGCCTCCTTCTCCGCTGGTTCTTAAAGAGAAAAGAAGATTACAAGTAGCAGTGAACTTTGTTAGCATTCTGATATCGTCTTGCGAATCATACTTAAACAGAGCGTGCTGATTTAAATACACTCCAAAACTTAACTCTGTGGTCAAAGAATTTTGCTCTTTCTAAAAGAGGGGACCTGGCCACGTGAATCCAACACACACATTAAACACAACTGTACAAACAGATTATTTTTTAACTTTAAAGCCCTATTTGAAAACCTCAAGAGCGAAAATGTGCTGAAACAGCTATCATGACACTCTAACACAACAGTGGCTTGATTTTGAGGCTGAACTGTGAAACTACAGGTTTTGCACACCGATTTTCCAGGGTTGGTTTTGCAAATAAAGAGAGTTGTGTGACTTCTTCACTTGAGTGGCAGGTCTGCCAAACTGTCTAGTGCTGTCTGCCACGTGCAATCATGGAAAACAACAAATTCTTTTCCTTTAGAAAAATCTCCTGGAGGCTCCTTGTGCACAGGACTGCTTCCACCACCTTGCTGTGTGCCCGGGAACACTAGGTTCACAGGATTATTTCTCCTTCCTAGCAGGGCCAAGTCTTCTGTCAGCTCATGAAGTTTCTGTAAAGGCAGGTCCTTTACCCTCTGTATGTATGTATTTACCCTCTGACTCTTGAAATATGTTGGGGAGCTGGATACATGAGACAGTTTCTTAATACTCATGTTTTTAAATTCACCAGTCTTGATGAAAAACACTTTGATCTTACCCGGCTACCTTAGCCTGGTTTAAATTAAAGGAGAGTTTTGGGAGGTATGCCAGGAGAAGTACTTACAGCATCCAATATGGGCAACACAGTTACAAATGTTTATAAAAGAGGTAAACGAAGAAACTGCAGAAAGAGAACACTTAATCTAATCACAGCAAGTTCATATCTAACAGAATCTTTTGGGTTTTCATTGCCCCAAAAACCTTGCAGGGTTTTTCTGTCTTTTGCATCTGCAGCTTGGGGAGAACATTCCAGGGCCAGCTTCGTCCTCATTGAAGGGATCTGCTCCCTCCTGATGAATTTTTCCTTGTCATTCTTCCTTTCACCTCCAGGCAGAGCTAGCTTTATGGCATGTCCTCCATGGGGCTGTTGCTGCTCAGATGGGAGCTGGGGCCTCAGAGCTTTCCTTTGGTGTTGGCAGTGCCTTTGTTTCTGTGGTTCACAGTTTTCATGCTCCATACCTTAGAACTTCCTGCCAGCTTCTACAGTAATAAATGCCTTTGTTCTTGAGTTCATGAATGGGCTCAGTGACAACGATGATGTCTAGGCATGGGGATAATGAACCCCATGGAGAAGAAAAGATTATGACACACTTGGCTACACCAAATTTAAACCTCAAAAGATGCTCTAGCATTCACTTTTAATCAAACTAGGAGCTAATCTTTTTTTCTGTCGCACAAGCTCTATGGTTTTTCATAAATGACAGGCTGCATTTTGAGAGAATTATTTTTTAATTGATTTATGGATGGACATCTGAAAGTACAAGGCTGAGTAAGATAAGGGACAATGCAAGAGAAAAGGTAGTGTTGTACTGGTTTGAGAACTGATATAAACAGAGAACTTTTTTTTCATATCTGGGTGTCATCAAGAGAGTTTGTTACAAACTTGAACATGAAAGGACAGAGCCCTCCTGCAAGCATCCTGGAAAATTTGCTGCGACATCCTTGGGGTGAGGTATTGGATCATCCTGTCTGCTGCCATGAGACAGATGCATTGAATATTATAAAAATCATCAGAAAGAGTATATATGACTTTTTTTTTTTTTTAAAAATCTGCTTTCCAAATCCACAGTCAAATTGAATTATTTTACTGTTAGTTGAATGTGCCTAATATATATTAGTATGCATAAGAAATCAAGATAAAGGAACAGTTTGGCTCGCTCACGGTTTTAATGTACATGCTGGGAGATATTTTATTTTTTTCAACTTTTTGAGTATTCGGTGAAAATGTCCATTGCTACCTCATTGCCCAGATCTCATTCTGATATTCTTTGCCATATCTCCTGATGCCTCACTCAGGAGCTGTGGTGTAAAGTTGTGACTTGTTTTTCAAATGCAAGCCCATATCCCTCTTATCTTCTGCTGTAAGGTCTGAACATGAAATGTCTCTCTTCTCAGTTGAAGTAAGAGTTTTTTCTATGGTTATTGGCATTGACTGACTTCAATTACTCATATGCTTATACAATTCAAAGTTTATAGAAATGATGTGGTAACATGATGTGCCCCACAGGATATTTGTGGCAACACAATTTTTAGAAGAATGCAGAGCATCTATTTGAAATTATGGAGCCTGATTTTTAGATTTAGAATAGAATGTTTTCCATGTTTTTGTAAAATGTAGACATATTGCTGTTCAGAAGAACATAAAACTACAGATACTCCAGAAAAAATGTAATACAGTGTTGAATTTATGTATGTGTAGTCAACTACTGCTTCTTCAAAGCTTTGGCTACTGCTGTTTCTGCAGCTCCAGCACTGCTCAAAAGCATCAGAGAGCTTGCCTTCCATGGCCACCTCTTGCCCCTCACTATGACTTCCTAACACAGGCAAAATTAGTGGGAGCATGGAGCACTTCTTCCCTTCAGGTTGAACAGTCAGTAATTATTGAACTGAATCTTGGCATTTTACATGCAAATAAAATTGCAAATAAGCAGTGGAAATTCATAAGAGCAAACCATTTTCTTTGTCTTTATTCAGTATCAAAGCCAAAATTCAGTTCAGCCTCCTTTGTGTATTTAGTTTCTGTGATTAGTGAGGGACTCCTATTTGTGAAAACTAATGCAAATGAATGATATGTTGGCTTTAAAAATGACTGCAAAAAGCACATACTAGATTCCAGTCTGTGGTAGTGTTTTGGAATTCATTCTTCAATGAATACATACAAGGTTGTCTCAGTCTTCAGGAGAAAGCCTTCACAGTTTGTATTTTAACACTAAATACAAGCTTTTAAATGATCTATTTACACGTGTAATTTAAACTAATTCACAAACTAGTTGGAGGTCAAACATTAATTACTGAAGAAATTTTGCCCAAAACATGAGGTAGCTTGTTCTGGAGAGCATGCAAATAGTCAGGGAGGAGCAACACAGGGTGTGGGGAATAAGCTGCTGGGACATGGTAGTATTGTGAAACCTCAGCCCCAGGGCACAGATTGTATATGTATATGTGACGTAACTGAATCACTGTGAAATGTGAACAACTTAAAATTCACCTTATGAATTGCTTTCTTTTGGATACCATGCAATATTGTGATGGTGACATACTAGCTTTAAAAAAGATCTGTTTCAATCCAGTCTTCCAGAACTATGGGATGGAGACAACTTCAGAACACACTGTAGTAATAAGCACCTAAAGCACATGTATTTACCTGAGAAACATTTTCACTTCAAAAGACTCACTGCAACTTTTCTGGGATTTACTAAACATGTGCACACAAAAAGTGCAGTGAAAAGGTATTTAAGTAGGTTCTTTTGGTTTTGAGGGAATGCCATAAAATGTTATTTGAGGTCTCATTGTTCCAGCAAAGTGATGCAGTTGCTCTGTGAACATCTCTGAAATGCCTCCCTGTGAACATAATTAACTAAGGACTGACTTTCTATGATTTCTAAGAGAAAAAAAGCACCTGGTTTTAAATATTTATTGTTTGTTATTTACCAGTGAATTTTCTTCCAGTCTAAAACACATCCATTTTTTTCAGTAATGGATGTAGTCTGTTGACAGTTGGGTTTGGTCAAGGGCTCCTACAATATGTGAGAGAAAATGTGTCCATTGGCATCTCCTTATTATGATACTTGCTACCCCTCTACAGCTAGAAGAAAAACATTTAAAGCAATAAATCTGTAAAAACAGAGATTGAATGTAAACGGCTCCCATAAAGCAATAGGTTCTAAATCCACCAGGGGCTGTATTCAGATGGGTAATTTGTTTGTTTGACTTCATAACTGTGTGCAAGCCAGAAGGAGAAATACATGCTACCAAAAAAGCAACGTCTGATCAAAAGTGGTGGCTGGGGAGGAGAGGGGGAAGCTGGGAACACTCTTTCCTGTTGCTGTGCCTGCCAAGCCTTGTTTCACAACTCCCACTGCAGACCCTCTGATCCTCTGGGGAGATGTGAGTGTCACTGTCTGCCAGGACCTGGCCTGTGCTACCAGGTGGGAGTAGAGCCAGGCAGGGGACCCTCAGACATTGTAGTTTAATGAGGCTGTGGCAGTAAGTGACCTAATGTTCTTGAGGACATGCATGTCCTCTCTCCAAATGGAGGGATTTGCCTGACCCTCTTATCTGTTCCGAGAGTGAATCCCACGTGGAAGTTTTCTGACATCTCGCTTTGATGTTGCTGAGGGAGGGGGTACCAGGAGGCTGGTAATGTGCTTGAGGTCTGAGCTGCCAAGGACTCAAGAGAGTTTACTTAATCGAAGACCAAAATCTGCTGCAGTCAATGGGGGACTTGCATTGACCCTAGAGCTTTTTGGATCAGGTTCCAAATGATTAATTCCTCATAAACAAAGAGGAAAAAAGAGATTCCAAGGAGTCAGGCCTGGAAGAAAGACAAAATTTGGTCCTATAACTGTCATACTCTTTATAAACTGAGTTACATGGTTATATAGCTTCTAATTATCTTGTAATCTTCAGTGCTGTGTGAATATTAATATTTACACAATTGCCGTGTGCTATGGTTCTGTGAGTACTTGCGCTTCCAAGAAATGCCTGTTCAAGAATGAAACAAAAAATAACTCACATAAAAGAATAAAGTTTGGCCTCTAGGAGCAACTTCCAAGCACATTACTGAAATTCCAGAGTTGAGTATGATATAAACTTCAAAAATGCTGACTAGGAAGAGAGGAAGGAAGGGAAAAGAGAAGACATGACAGTGAAAAAGAAGATGAGAGTGGCTAAGGACAAGGACCTTGAGTTCAGTAACATTCATTTGCAGTTTTCAACTGAACATTTTTAGCATAGTCAAGTTTAATTCTGTCTTGTTAAAATAGTGAGGGCATGGCCAGACAGAGGAAAGCCTGATTGACTCTTCCATTAGGTGGATGTGTTTTTTCTCAAGTCTGCTCTGACCTTTAGGTCTGTGTTTTTGTTACACCATCATCGTGGCCCTAATTGGTCTTCCTCCTTGTGGGATTCCTAGGAAAGGAAGCAAAGGTGCTTATTTGATGGTCCTTGTGTCTCCCTTCCAACTCAGAACCTTCTGTGATTCTGTGATTCTTTTTGCTGTCTGCTGGCAAATGAAAGGTTGTGTTGGAAGGCGTTAAGCTCTTGTCTGCTGGATGACACCAGACTCTGGTGTAAAGCTCTGCTCCCCTGGTGTGCAAAGCCTGTCTGCCAAGTGCATCTTGCCTGTGTGTGTGAGGGGCAGTTGTTTCTTTGTGCAACAGAGCAGCAGGATTGAATGCAGTTTGAAGTGCATGTTCATTGCACTCTGAGTTCCTGTGTATAACTGATCAGTGCAGCTCAAAGGTGGGCAAGACAAACTCCCTTCTCCTCTCTTAATGTTTCATGGAGCACAAACTGTATGAGAGCAAATATGTGAGGCAGGGTTCTTCACAAGTGTGGGAGTAGACATCTGACTGCCAACATCAAGCTGATACTCACACAGATGCCATCACTATTTTTACATTAGGGAAATTAAGTCCTTGAGTTTTTATAACGGGGAAACATAACATGGCAGTTTGTATTGCCATTCAATGTAAAAGAAATGGCAGGAGATTTCCATGCAGACATGACATTGCATCTAAGAGTGCCATGGGAACCAGGTCCACATGGAAAACCTCTTGTGGGAATCAGACATAAATTTCCTTCCAAGAGCTCCAAATGTGCACCTTTTTTTTGGCCACTGGAGCCATACAAATCCTTTATGGGCAGTCTGCAGAGGGTTTTCAGCTCTGGCTGTTTGGGATAGAACCCACAGATTATTAGTTTTGTTGTCTCTTTATCCTCCCTGGGACTGAAGAAAATTAGAGCTTGCAATGACGAGCCATATTGGAACTGACAGTCACCTGACAATGACAGTCAGCAATGAAATATTAGATATAACAGGCTGTGGATGCAGCTTAACACATATCCAAGAAATAAATTTCTTGTCCAGAAGTCCAAGGCTTACCTATCTGCCTTCACATTCTCCAAAAGAAATATTCAGAAATCCTGGCATAGTGTTTAGCAGAACAGGCACGTGCTAAGATGGAAAAAAAGCTCAGTCTGAACACTATCATATTACTAAATGTTTGTTTGGGACTAGCACCTTAAATAAGTTCTGACTGGCCAATCTTAACAATATAGAGACAGCAGTAATTTTACATGGTGGACAAGTAGAATTTGCACTATCAATCAGAAAATCACACCTGAGAAGAACAGGGTCAGTTCAGTTGCCTCTTGATTTAAAATTGTTCAGCTTTCTTCTGAAGTGAGCTGAGTGCTCATATAGCATTTATTTTGTCTTAGCTGTGAATCCACAATGGACAGCTGGAACATAACTTAGGCAGCTGAGCTGTCTGGCAAGTGATCCTGTGGTTTGCCACTGCATGTGAGCCATTAACACTGGGCCATAGCACCTTGCCATTAACATTGCAGTTGAAGAGAGAGCTTAAATATTCCACACTGGCCTGGAAGACTGGGTTCTCCAGGAGGTAATAACTTCCCAAGGTACCTGAAAATATGACCTGGCTCAAGGCAAGAGTTTTGAGTGATGAGTAGTCACTAGGTGTGAAACCACAGAGCTGGCCACTTCCCAGGCTGTTGCGAACGTGCCCTCATCAGTGGGGTTTGACAGGAATACAGCCCAGTGTCTGTTCCCTGGTCTGATTGCACAGACTCTCTAGCACAGAAGTCTCAGCTGCAGAAAAGCAGACAGGCTAAATAAGGTGGACAAATGCTGACCTGCTAGTGGATAACATTCTTGCTGTCTTCCCAGGCTCCTTTCTCTGACCTGGTGGGTACACATGTCTGTGATGAGCAAAATAAACTACATAGGTAGTCAGAATATGAGAGGTCAATTAAAGATAGCCACACATAATGGCTATCTTTAAACCTACAACATCACTCAGGACAGACAGACTCTGGCCTGCTGCAGACATGGGTGTATTCCCCTTTATTTCAGTTAACAGACGGTATCCTGATTCTACAGTTAGAGAGGAAGCAGGAGTCCATGCTACACTGGCCAATGTATATGAATTTTTATGCTGTAAATGCTTCCAGTTGCAATGTCTCTCATCTCCTGTCCTCCCTGGGAAATAACTTCAGTGAAACTATCCATGCCGAGTGCTGTCCTAGGCCGTCTACAGCATAATGGTTGGGAACAGAACTCTATGGCAAGGAGGGATGAGACCACTGGGAGTGAAATCTTAGTGGGCAATGATTCCTTCTTGAAGGTGGTCTGGGGGTGCCTTTCAAAATGCAGTGGAGTTTTCTGCTTCTAAATGTTGCACTGCTGTTTTGTATCATTGGTAAAGGCATATTCATTTTTACCCTGGAGGGTAGACTTTCATTATTTTAATTGTAACAGTTCATATGCTGCAGAGAGTCTGATTTTTAACATATGTTCCCTGGTATATCAGTCGGAATGAGTTACACTCCTTTAAAAAAGTCACTTAACCCAGTACAGGATATTTCTTTTTATACTAGTTGTTTGGAAATGTTAACACTCAAATGATCATGAGTATCCTTTGAAGTGAATCCTGGCTTGGAGATCGATTGCTGAAATTAGCACCTTGGTTGTTTTTGCTTTAGTCTGTCTGCTTGAGGTCTCTGTAACATGTGGGTTGATTGTTTTACAACTTGGAGGTTATCTTTGACATCTAAAGGGGCAAAGCACTTAATTTTCTTCTCTTCCCATTTGGGGTTTGGAACTAGAGAACGTCTCAGTCATGACAGTCTCCAAAATTTCTCTGTCTGACAAATTGAATTTCTCAATTTTGATTCAAACAACCAGGACAGATATTTCAGTCTTACGTGGGAGAGGAAACATGGAGGAGTCTCTGAAGTGGGAAGGTTGTGGGTTGTTTTGCACTCAGCATCATCAGTAGGTTACAGTAGAAGTTGATGTAAAGGAAAAGTCTAGTGAGTTGCGGTGTCTCTGTGCTAGATTGGCTAACGCAAGGCACCAGCAAGGCTGCTATTTTCAGGCAACACCTTAAGCCCTGGAAATCAGACCTCTTTATGGAGTCTCAAGGCACCTACAGTCATTAGTCACTTAAAAAAACCCTGACTCTTGTTTGGATAAGGCTTAAAGGATACTGCAAGGTTATTTTCTTCCTTGCTCACTGGTCTCAGAATAGATTACGCTTCTAAGGAGCTCAGTCTCACGGGAAAGCAAGTAATTTGATGGGTTTCAGATTGTCACTCAGAAAATTCATACAAACATGCCAAGAAGGATTTTTACTGCTCCCAAATGTTTTCCCCCTTTTGCTAGGAATATTTGCAGATCTTGACTAAATTTGTAAAAGAAGATATAAGACACACATTCTTCACTGTAAAATATATATTAAGGAACTTGTAGTGTGATTTATTTCCCATATATATAACACAATGTTCCACAATCTACATCCACTATCTCTTACTACGAGATGATGGTAACCTGTGTGCATAAAAAAGATTCATCAATAACCCTTTATTTGGAATGCAGCAGGGGAAAGAATATAACAGGAAAACAACTTTGCGGCAATTATCTCAAAATATCTCAAAAATAGCAGCAATAAAACCTTTCCAGAACAAAAATGGCTACATTCCTAAGGATGTGTCCAAACTGCTTGAGATAACCAGAGGATACATCTAAATTTCTGACAAGTTAGCAGTTTCAGAAAATCACCACAAATCCTTCTTCATGAGGTCTGAAGCCCAAAATAAAACCTGAAGAGGTTGCAATAGACTTTATGTGGTCTGGGAGAGTGGAAGGGAATTCCAATTATTATTCTATAGTAGTATGAGAGCTTTTAAAGTTCTGCTGAAGTTTCTGCAGTTTATTGCTAGTGACAGCAACTACTTTAGTTCTTCTGTGACTGTCTTGAATTTTGTCCTTGGCAACTGTTAAGGGAAAAGAATCCGTGACTTACTTGAAAGCTTTCATGAAGGGCTCTGTTAGAGACTTTCTACTGTACATGAAGAATTTTGGAGGGCAGTTTTGTAGAACTGCTTGCCTTCTCCTCTTCTGGGCTTAGGAAGTATCTGGAATGAAGAAGCTTGTTCTGATGTGGAAAAAGACTTCTGAACTGATGGAAATGAGGCCAGCTTGGGCAATGCCAGAAGTTTAGGATCCTGCTTCAGGATGTGTAATTAATCACTGGAACTCTTGTCCCCAGGTTGTCATAGAAACAAAATAAACTGCATAATCTGAAACAATTCTATTAGCTGAGATTATATAGAAATTTTAAAAGGGAAATATGGTCTCAAAAAGGGAAAAGTTGGTTTATAAAAGGATAAGGAACAAGCTTTTCCAGTGATTGGGTCTCTGCAGAGTGAATTTCTGGCACCTGAATGGTGGCTCTTGTCACCAAGATTTGAGTAGGATGATTCACAGAGTCAAAACCTTACCCTGTGTGTTGTGCTGCTGTGCTTATATGTAGGCTATACCAAACATAATTGTAGTTTGGTGTTGCTGGACAAAACTTTTGCACAGAACTGAGCTAGCTAGCACCAGACCAAAGCCTCATAAGTCTTCAAATAGGGAAAATTATTGTGAGGTTTCAAAGTTTCTGAACTGCTCTTTGACTGTTAATTGACTTTGGTGGGACTCAAACCAGGCTAACATTGAAAACTATTGCTGAATAAGGGTTTGAGTAATGTTAAACAACCAGCTGGTTCTAATTTGAATTATTGTCTTAATTAGTCATTTGATTTTGACACATCTAAAACAGGTACTCTTTTGGAATAAGCTTTCTCTTTCTTCTGACTAGCCTGTTTCTCAGTCCTCCTCCACAATTTAACCTGTTCTTCAAACAGCAGTATTAGTGCAAGAACAACTAGCACTCTGCCCTTGTCAAGACTGAGCTCTCTAATTTTTTTTCCCTCCTGAATCATCTGTTGGAAGGATGCGAATCCAGGAAATTATTTTAAAAATATTATCCCTGTGATGGAATATGGTGTCTTTGATGTGGGTGACCCATTCAAAAAATACATCCTGCTGGTAGATTTTGAGCCTTTCATTAAAGTTTAATCGTGACTTCACTATAAAGATGTCAATATAATTTATTTTAACTTAAATGTCATACATAGTTAACAGTTGGAAAAGTAGCTGACATTTCAAAAGTAACATGTAAATGTTCCTGAAGAATAAAGCTCCAATATTCTATTCTGCCACTGTGCACTTTTTTGTGGTGTAACTTCTGTTTCCAGTTCCCCAAAACTCTGCACATACCCATTGTTCTTGGGGCCAACACAGGAATTAGATGTTCCCTCAGGATTGGAGAGTCTGTGCCTTGTTTTCTTGCTACCCCCATGAAACTCCCATGTAATTATTTCTGATTGTTTTCGTGACTTGGGAGTTCTTGAAGGCAATGAAAAGGATGGAATTTGTTCTAAATTTAGATGAAGCAATTCAGAGCACAAGGTATAGGAGAGATGAAACCAGCCTCTAGCAGCTTTCCTGAACCATGTCTTTAAAAAAATCATGGCACATCATGCATCCAACTTCTTTAATAAATTCAGGATGACCACACATGAATTCCTGCCAGCACATCTCACAGAATTTAAACAATCCCTTTTTGTCTTAAGCATGCAACTTCTGTTTCAGCTCAGGTCTATGTGTCTGGAGGACACTGGTGAAACTCTTCAAGTGAAATAGAATTCACTGTACCTACGCACATTGTTGAGAGGATTAGTTACAACTGCTGTTTTGACAAAACTCCCAGAGCTGATTTCAAGGAGATGATTCTGTGTTATCAGGTATGTGCACACAGTTGGCTGAGGAGACCGTGGTTGAGTTTGCAATACCATGTGGTCTTTCCTGTCTTACATGACCCCTTTTGGAGCTGCCTGTTCAATTTCACTCGGTAAATCCTCTGGGTGATGTATATGGTTGCAATTCATTACTATGCTGACTTCAGACAAGTAAATGGAACTGCACTGCAAATAAATTTTATTCATCGTTTAGTTTTGAAAAAGCTTTACTCCTTTTTTACTGAGCACAAAGTTTGCAAGGTTGCAGTAGTTGCAGAAGAGCAGAGTCTGAGATCTCTTACATTGTCAAATGACAAGGATCCTGCAGTTGTGAGGCAGCTTAATAATATATATATTTTCAAAACATCCATTTGTAACTTGTTTATCATCAGTTAATCTCTAATCCAAGGAGTCTTAACTGAAACTCCTCCTTAATATTTCCATATCTCCATCAGCTTTGGACTTTTAGCCTAAATTTAAACTGAGAGTCAAGAAGAAAAAATAGTTTAGTTAGTAGATTAATTTAACAAACAAGGGTAGGAGGAAGCTGTTATTTTGTATTTTTAATTTATAGCCATATGATCAAGAATAAAACCTTGGTTTCACCAATAAACTCATCTGGAGTACATGTGTAAGCAGTTAAACAAGTATGCTGGACTTTGGCAGCACATCTGTCCTAAATAGTCAAGCAACAGACTAGAAGTTGCTTTTTATTTGTTTCCCAACAAAATCTTTAATATGAGAGTCTAAAGAGGAGAAAGAGGAGGGGAAAAAAACAAACCAAAATCCCCCAACAACACAATCTTCAAAGCTTTTACCCTCATAAATGAGTTAAATTTATATTGTGACTTGTGTTACCGAAATCCAGAGGAACAGTCAGAATATAAATAATTTTAGATGTCCTGTTCCCTTCAGACACAGTGACAGCATGATTTCCACAAAGTCACCTCCAAATGCACCATTAGAAGTAAAACTGTGTTCAACAGATACATGGGTACTGACAGCTGCCCTGCAGAATTTCAAAGAAATTATATGTTCCTTTTTTCTTTTTTTTTTTGGTCCCCACCCCCCCACCCCCCCCCCCAGTCAGTTAATTACTTTTATGCACTTAGAAGAATAAGATGTGCTCAGTCCTGGCATAAGAATAAATCCACTCGTGTAAATGAGGCATCCATAGTAAAAGACAGAAGTTTAGTGAAATCAGATTGCAATTCTTTTGTCCTTTCTTATTCTAGTGGACTTAATTGACACAAATCTGTGCAAGCTGCAATGTATTCTGATGGATTTTTACTGACAAAAATATTTTTAATGTAAACCTAATACTCCTTTTTGGATTTCTGTTAATGCTTGGTAGCTAATGCTTTTTATTTCTACTAATATTTCTAGTGTTTTTATAGTATGAGTTCTGTAGTGCTGACTCTAATTGTGCACCTCAGTAAGGAGGAGTTACAATAGGAGATTTGGGGTTTTTTGGGGTGGAAAATTTTACTTTTTCATGTAATTTTAGAAACTTTTAATGCAAAAAACCACAACAAAATTGCAAGGGAAACTCTGGAAAAAAGGAGAATGCAAATCATATGGCAATCATTCATTAAGATAGATATTAAAATGTTGATAAACTTGAGTCAGCTTCATATAAAGGCTGTTTTAGAGCCTGACTGACCTCCCTGTGGCTCACTGAGCCACCAGTTCTCCTTTGTGCCAGCCTAGTCCTAGGTGAGCCACCGTGTTTTGGGCACAGGAGAGATGTTGGGGGGATTCTTCCATCCTACTTCTGTTTGAGATCAGTTTTTAGTACAGGGATCTGAATACTGTGAGTGCTTGCAAAGCAGCCTGTTGGATCCATGTGTTGGAAGGTGAATTAGGAGGAAATCTCAGTGCTTTTTACCTTGTCCTTTTTAGCTTGTCCTTCGGGAAAATCCAGAAGGTCACCACTGTGCTTCCCATGAGGTGAGGGAGTACAGACATTTTTCGGGATGGAGCAAAAATATTTGAATGGACAAAATCATTAAAGCATAAAAGCACAAACAAGACCACAGTCACCTCTTAGTTTCTAGTTTCTCAAAGCTGAATTTTAAAGACTTCTTCCTTGATGGATGCGGACTTCAATTAAGGTTTCTCTCTGTCAGGTGTTCTGAGTTAGGGATGTCTTGGGAATGGCTGTCATTAAAACCTCAACCATGCTGTAAGGACCTGGGTATAATTTTGCAACATCTGGTAGTGGCCACCTGATCTCTGACTACTGCTGCTGATTTGTCCACACTGAGACAATTTCCACCACAGATATCTCTAACATTTCCTCTCAAGTCTGAATGCTTTGCAGGCTGCATCAAACAGCAAGTAGCTTAAAGGCAAATACTTGCCATTACATAGAAGGTAAATGTCTTTCAAGCCTCTACAAGCTCTACTCATACTTAGCATCAAACAAATCCGTGTCTGTTATGCATATTGCTCCAAGAACACAAATACAAGAACACTTTTGGACAGGGTGCTGAACAAGAATTTATTTCTCAACCAGTTTTGTCTCTTTTGTTTTAGTTACAAGAAAACTTAATGTTTTGTTGTCTTTTTTTTTCCTTTTAAACTGGACAAAACAATATGATAAGTCAGCCACAACGTCTGCTAACATCTAGATAAACATCTCAGTGACTCGGGCTGCTTCTGCCCTGTCTGCCAAGCCTCTACTGCCACCCACCGTGGGTTGTAGGGGAGAAGCTCCAGGTGTGTTTTCAGCTGGAACTCTTTTGTATCTGTTATGCAGACAAATTGCCAAATGAATCACCAAACCATGTGATTTACTCAATATGTAGAATTTTGCAATGGGAAAATTGCAACTGTAAACAAGCAAATCTTCAAATCTTTTAGAGGGCTGTTTCCATTCAAAAGGCTTGCTGAATAATACTGGTTAAATCCTGTAGAAACAGACTTCAAAAACTGCTCAACTGAACTTGAATTTTGATCTCTGGAAATACAAAGTAACTGGCCCCAGATTTTTCTTACGTTAGTCTCTGAAATAGCATAGGCACATTTGAAAATGTCACACTGTGATAAACCCCCATCTGTTGTCCTTCCTCCATGGAGAGCTGATGTATGTCATTGTTCTTTGCTGTGGTACAACCCAGGACTTTCCAACTTGAACCATCACATCTGGGTGATGTCTTAAAATCATTCATGTCTGAAAGTACTTGGATAATTAATTACTTGGTGTTTACCCCATCAGCTGATCCCGGGCAGCTCCTCAAAAGCAGCACCTGGTTTCCTACTGGCTGGGGGCTGCCTGCCCCCCTCAGAGGCAGGAGGCAACCACCACCCTGCCTGCAGTGAGCTTGGGCTCAGCACTGCTTCTGTGGGCGCTGCTCTCAGGAGCAGGTCCCTTCAGAGCTGTTCTCACAGCAGCTTTCCCAAACAATAAATTTCTCTGACATAAAACAGCACAGTGTAAATTTTATTGTTGTATGTCACTAGAACAAACCAAAATGGTCTTAGTGATGAATCAGTTAAGAAAACCCTTCACCCTGTCCTTTTAGTGTCTCATCTCCCATGTAGTGTTTAGGTTTATGGGCTTTTTAAAGGCTCCAGTGATAACTCTCACGAGGAGAGTCTTATATGCAGCCACAGATAAGTGTAGGCAGGAGGTGGTCACTGACCTGTTGGGAAATCTGCTGTCTCCTCATGCAGGGCAGTCCAAAAATAGTATCCTACTGGTCCTATTAACTCTTTAAGGTCCTTATCCCATTTCTTGTGCATGTACTTCATCAGCCTTTGGTCAATTGACATCACATTTTGCCTTTGGACACCCCATAAACGTGTGATGTGTTTCCTCATGGATTTTGGCATGTTTAGCTGTGCACTGGTGTGCAGCACTTAGTAAGAGCTGTAACAGGTGTTACCAGTGGAAACAGGCCCTGAAATATTAATTCTTTGTGTTCAAAGACCCTCATTACATCAGCTGAGGCCAGTGTTCTCCAGTGCCCAGAAAGAGGACGAGGAGAGGAGAGCAGAGTGTCTCCCCTTCTGTCTCCCAGAGCACTGCTGGGTTACAGGCTGGGTAATCTCCCCTGCCCTCCTGATGTCTTGCACATCCATGGCTGGGAGAGAGGAGCAGCAGCTCAGCTGCACACCCACAGAGTCCTGCTGGGAGGTGGCAGTACACAGCAAACCTCCTTTGGTGGCTGACACAGCTCCACAGTTTGACTGGGGCTCACCTTGGACAAACGTGTCCCTGGCATCAGGAAGAGGAGCTGCCCCAGGCCATGCAAGGCAGGAGTGTCAGACAGCAGGCTTTCCTCAGAAGGAACAGGAGGGACCTGGTTCTGCCCTGCAGTGCCTTGCTAGGCTGCTCTGCAAATGATAAATGGCTTCTCTGAGGACTAGTCCCAGGGGAAGCTGTCCAAACAAAGTGGATTTACACTCCAAGGCTCTCCTGTGTCTAGCTGACAGTTCTGGTGCTGCTGATGGCCCATACCTGTGGCCAGCCTATCTTTCATTTTTGGTATGGAAGAATTTTCCCATCAAATATGCTTTCAGAAGAACACAATTTTCAGCTGATAGTTTGGTGAAAACAAAACCTTTTCTTTCTGACTACTTTGGCAAGCTTTACTATGAGTTATGTTGTTTTAGATGAAGATGTATGGGTGCTTCCTCTCATGAAACTCTTCCATTTGGCAGTAAAATAATATAGGGAAGAGAGTGCCACATTTCCTCTTGGTGGGAGCAGGGACTTCGATCTGTGAGTGAAGAAAGTTGTAAAACCAAAGTGTTATGAGGTAAAATTTAGATCACAGATTAAAATTTTCTGATGGAAGTCATGGAAAACCTTGCCAGTCATCCTAGCTGTATCCCCTTCAGCTTCCACAGCACAAAGCAAGAAAAGCACAGTGTCCAAACAGAAAGAATGTGATCACACATTTCTCAGGTTGCCGCTAACAACAGTTTTATTAAACAACAGATACATCTTGAGGCACAAAGCAGTAATGGGCATGCTGAACTCAGAGTATGAAGGTCATTTATGTGAGAAATGTATGGTAAGTACTTATTGATAAGTTGCAGGCAACCACAGACAAGAGTGAAGAGCTTTATGTGCTACTAGCATAAAACAGAGTTTTCAATCCAGTGACAGCATTAACCATTTTGAAACCCCTCAGGGTCAATACTGCAAGTGTGTCCTCATATGCCCACGATTCAAATGTCTTTCTCCATCTGGCTCTTCTCTCAAAACAGTTTTATATTGTTCTACTGACTGCAATGTGTATATCACCCTGCTCAGATCTCCAGGAGAGTAGAACTGAGTCAAAAGAGCTGAAGATGAATGAAGTAAAACTTTGAGTGAGACCAGGTGACAGGAAAGCATCCAAAAATAAGCATTTCAAAGGGAATTAGGGGAAAAGTTTAGACAAAAACATTAGGGCAGAGAAAAATTAATAGTTGTTTTGAAGATCTAGAATTCAGTCAGTACAGAGAAATGTAAAATTAAATCTTTAAAAATTATGCAGAGTATAAAAGAAAGTACTTTTGGTTTACAAGTTCTTGGTAGGAAAAGGGGGGAAGAGAAGTTTTTTATCTAGGATTGCTAGTGGGTTACTAGACGTAACCATTAAAAATCCTATTATTGATCATTTTAAAAGCTGGACGGGCCTTTTGGATATGTGTGTTATCTCAGAAATTGACTCCATATGAGTGGTATGTGAGTGACATTTTACTGATTCCAGTCCTAGCTGTGTGTGTGACATGGTCTGTCACTGCTTTTTCACCTTTCATGCACTGGAGCTGTTTGTTCTGGCTTAAAGCTTACAGAGAATTTAAGACCTGTCATGTAACAAGACAGCAAAAAGTGGAAAGGGGCCATAAAAGCCAGAGGAATCCTTGCTATATTCGTCTAATATAACTAGGAAACATAGATATACAGCTCTGCTGTACTCTGTCCACATACATAAGTAGGGGATGCTGAATGTTGATGTTTAAAAAGAAATAATTTTTCTCTAATGAGGCACCACCCAAATGGCCCAAGAGACAGAATCTCCTGTTTTTTTCTGGCTGAAACTCAGTTGCTGTGTTTTAAGGGCCAGATCACCAGCCACAACATTGCCATTTTTCCTGTGTGTGAGCAGACTTGGCATGGCCAGGCAGTGATGTGCAAACCCTAATGGACACAGGCTAAAGGCTTTGATGCACTGGGAAAGGGCACCAGACTGCCCTTCCTTGAGAATTAGACTGCCACAAGTCTCAGGAGGAACTGCTTTTCAATTTGATGGATTATTGATAATTGGTCATGAGTGTGCTCTTTGGGTTTCTCTTTTGTCCTTTAACTATCTGATTTTAATGAAAGGATGTTTATTCTCCGTTATCCTTTTGATGCCTGTCTCCCTGTTTCTCTTTTCCAGTTACCCTCACAACTGTTGCATTGTGCTCTCCTTGGAGAGTTCCTCAAAGAGGCACATACCTGTCCTGCAAAGAAAGGGTTGTACAGGACTCGCACACAGTGCCATCAGGATACTGCAGAAACAGACCCTCATATTTCTTAATCCATTTTTGCAATAAGGAAAATTCTATTTGACTTTTGTAGCAGTGTTGCTTGTGTTCTCATTGCCTCCCACTTGAGCATAGCAATTCTTGGTCGGGTACAGCATCAGATTGCAGCGGGGTTAGCATGTGGTAACAAGAATGATGCTGGGGGGCCTGAAGGAGGGAGAGCATTGCTCTAATTTTAAATCACTGAACTGGCAGCTTCATCTTAGATCAGCTTACCCAGACTCAAAGGATATTGCTATCATCTATTTAGCTGAAATTAACCTTCACTGATACGAGGTAATTACGTTCCAAAATCAGTGGCAAACTTCTGTTAATCAGTCCCCATGTGACACTGTCCTTAGGTTTAGAAGCATTATTTTCAAGCTGTGAGAACAGATTTTTAAACCCAGCTTTGGGACTTCCTGACTTCCAGCCAACTTGTGGGCAGCTGAGTGTGTGTGCTATGCAGTTTTTAAATCAAATACGTTCTATGCTATGAGAAAATTTTGCACAGCAAGCTGAGTCTAACCTGTGGCCAAGCTTACCTGGCTCCTGGGTTCTCTTGTTCTTAGGAGGGAAGAATAAGGTAAGAAGCCTTCTGATATGTCCTCTTCCTGTGTGCAGTGAAAGTCTTGCCTCCCACAGTCTCTCCTCTATGTAGGGACAGCACTGGCATGGCTGCACAGGCCTGCCCTGAAAGAAGGCAGGAAGAGACTGGGAAGAGCCAGTGCTAGGGACACCTATTTCTGGAAAAGGGCTGAAAGCCATCAAAGCAATTCATGTTTATGGGTCATCAAGGAGGACAGAAATAGGAAGCTGCCTTGTTCGTGTCCTCATTTAACAATGACTTATGGACATGGGAGAGGAAACTGTTATTGAATGGCAACAGCAGATGCCAAGTCAGGTTACTCTGCTGTCTGAATAGGTTAAATCTAGTGGATACCATCAGAGGGTGTTAGAGTGTCCTAGAGAAAGGATATGTGGATGAGAAGGATGAGCAGTTTTGCTTCTCAGGCCCACCCTTTCCCATAAGGCTGTAAAGAGACCTTCCTATGGAGTGGCATTTGGACATGAGGATGTCTGGTCATCTGAGAGGAATCTTATGGGTTTGAGGAATCAGCTCTACTTACTGATATTTAACTCTAGCTAAACATTCAAAGATCCATATTTAGGCAGTCATCTGAGGAAAGAGGTGAGTTAGGACCCATGTGTAAAGTCCCTTGTTTTATTCTAATGGTTTTCCAGACTGGCAACTATTGCGAAGATACTTTGGGATTGAAGCTTTGCTTACCTTTGTTAAAGCTGATATTGTTGTGATCCTTTTTCTTCTTTTAATATACTCTGACAATCTTCAAACGACAGTTTTCTGTATGTAGCCTTAGAGTGTGTGTGGAAGATTTCTTGTTGTGCCTTGTTCTCTGGTTCTCATCAGTGGTATTAAATTTGTTGAGGGCTAGGTGCAACAAACTCTACTGTACACTCATGGGAAGACCCTGTGTGACTATAAGGGAAGGTAAGAAGGAGAAGAAAAGGTTAAGTGTTATCTGTTTAAATTTAAGCACAGCTGAGCTGCTAAGCCAAGTCCAGTTCTCCTCCATGCCCAACGCATTCACCCTTCCCTTCAGACCTTACGGGTACTGGTGGTCAGTGCTTCACAAGGTTCTCTCTCAGCTGTTTCAAAACACTTGCTCTTCTATTTGATGCTTTCTTGGAAGCCCCCGCCCCAGCAAAGTAAGTCTGAGCAAATGTGCTTTTGCTTGTGTTATCTTGAGTCCGGGTTCAACTTGTGTCCAGAAAGATCTCAGCATTTTGTGTGCCTCAGCCCATATATAGAGGGGAGCAGCTTACTGGAGTCAAGACCAATAACCAGACTGCTTTATTTCTACTGAAATAGAAGTGATATGGGAAAAGATCAGACTTTGTTTATTCAGGATAGAGAAAAGATCCTGTTGTGGCTGAGACATAAGGCAGTAGGATATACACATCTAGATGTAAAGCTACTAAGGTGCTTGTAGGAGTGGAGAGCTGCCAGGCATCCTGATTGCATTCTAGTGTCTAAACCAAACAGAGTGGAAAAGTGCCTCTGTGCTTTAATGACCTTTCCTGGGGTCATGTTCTACTCCCATTCATTTGGGGTGTGAATTTTTTTTTCTCGCTTGAGAAGATGTTTAAATGTTAAAGTTCATCATGAGTCTTGGATGAATTTCTGCACCCTTCCCAAATGCCTCTGGACCACTCACACCTGTCTGTTGATGCTGACTTGCTGCTGCATTCCTTATTTTGTATGAGGTCTCAAAAATTGCCTGGTTTGAACAGCCTGCTGATGTTCCCCATAGAAAAGAAAACTTTAGGAATACCAAGAGCCTGGATAAATAGTAGAACTATTGCTCTTGTAGGACACAATTCCTGTGTTCTTAGCCCAGCTTATGCATTGACTCATTGGATGACCTTGGAGAAAGTGTACTGGAACAGGGATTGACTTCATCAGGCTGGTGATTAACTCATCTCAGCCTTGTACTGGTAAAAGAAAGGTTTCTGTGTGAAAGGAAAGCCCTTACCAAGGCCTTAATTCAGCTCTTTTCATGCTTGCTGGGCTTTACTCTGAGTTTTCTTTTACAAAAACAATGCCATCTTTTATGGATGAGAGGAGTGGAGTTTGTCAGAACAGAGTGATATAACAGAGAGGCTTCCATTTGCCAAAGATTCAGTCCAACACCGATGGGAAAATCTAAATGAAGTTCCTCCAAACATTTCTGATCCATGCTGCAATATTATTTGAAACTGGAAATATCTGCATGTTCATCTTGTTTGTAAAAGACAACCTCAGAAACTCACATCCCTTACTCTCAATTATGAGAGAAATGTCTAGTAGCTCTTTTCTTCACCATGTTTTGATAGTGAGGTTGAAAAGTGTTTGCACTGGAAAACTGCCCAGAGAGAATTTTATTGGTCACATGCAATTTTAAAATGGTTTATATCTTCCTAAACCCTAGGTTCACAGTATTTAATATTACTAATGGGATGGTGAGATTGCCAAGCCTTTATCAGCATACAGATATCAGAATGGAAATAGTAAAATGACACATTAATCTTTGAGTTCTCAATATGTCACCATAGAAACACCCACTGCCCATTATCTAAGTGTTACGAAAATACCAAGTTCTTAATAACAGACACGTTGGAGGAGCAACAGAAGTGCTGGGAAATGAATATTGCTGTTGGCCCAATCCTCCCTTTCCTTATTCATCTTCAGTAACAACCTGGACTTGCAGGCAGCACTGCCTGCCTCCCGTGGAGAAAGGTCATTGCCATGCTGTCTTCAAAGGAAAGATAAGAGACAAATTGTTTTTTGAGGTTTTTTGTTGCTTTTTTTTTTTTTGTGTGTTTTTTTTTTTTTTTTTTAATGAATGACACTAAGTACTCCTATGCACAATAGTTGAACTGTGGTGACAGCAGAGCTCTCTCTGGCTTCACTGTCACTAGGTGAAACTCCTGGGGACTTGACATTTGGTTTAGAGCCTTATGGGTGAGGAGGAAACCAAATAGCAAGCAGCTCATGGATTGCAGGGCTGTGATTTAACAAATAGCACCATTTCTAGGCTCTCCCCTCTCCCTGTTGTTCCAGATCCTGACCATACCCATAACATATTCCCAAGGGAAAGAATTAAAAAATGGAAGAATTGCCTATTTGACATTTCTGGCAGATGAGTGGAGAGTTGGCATCAGTAGCATTTGCACCTCTGCCTCTCAAGCTGTTTCTCACTGGCTTTATTGTATAAATGAAGTTTGGTGAACTGTCATCTCATTAAACAGCCTGCTTCCCTCTGGGTAGTGAAGAAACTGGAGCAAAGAACACATTCCTGAAGGTGCTTCCACTTTCTCCTACAAGCAAAAATAATTGGTCTCTTTGTACTATTCACATCTAAAGGAAATTTTTATTCATTTATGACTGGGGAGGTGAAAAAGTTCTCTGAGCAAATATTTTTTTTATGTATTAGGGTGATAATCTTTCCTGAGAAAGAAGGCTCTTCTGGTACATTCTCTAGCATATCCAGAAAGAGGCAGCACAAATACCTGAGCTGGTTTTGGCTTTGTTTATTCTTTCAGTGAAAGAAGGAAAATTCAGCCTCTAGTAGTAGTAGTAGTAGTAGTAGTAGAAGAAGAAGAAGAACAACAACAACAACAACAACCACAACCACAACAACAACTGGTCCTGCCTGGACCAGGAATTATGCTGCAAAGAGTAGTGCACCACACGGGCTGAGGGTTCTGAGCAGAAGCAGAATCTTATCCATATGTTATGGTACCAGTATTTTCCAAAGGCTGTTTATAAGCAATGCAACTGCTGCTTTATAACTTGTCTTAATGAAAGTGGTGATGATTTTACTTGTGGAACAGGCAATGGACAAAGCAGAGATTATTTCTTTTAATCCAAATGTCCTAAGACATAGAGAGCATATGAAGCCAAATGCGGATTTTATCTGCCTTAATATGCAGTTGTACCTTTTTCACGAGGAGTGCACACAAAACCTCTCCCTCATGAACAAAGGTTTGATGTTAACTGGTACGTATACAAGCTCACAGTCCTTTGGTATGGCTCTCTAATAGTACTGTTGGCCCATCTTCCAAAATAAGATCCCACACACAAAATGTATGTTTAAGTCAAACTTTCTCTGTGAGACACTTATCCTAAGCTCCACAGAGGCTTTGCAGGTGTGCCAGAAATAACCAGAGCTCACATAGCTGCAGGGAAAATAAAAAGCTCTGTTTATTCACTTAGTGATCTGGCTGCTTGTGTCATCCACAATGTCAGACAGAATGTCAACACCTCTGTTTAACTTATGTTTCCACTTTTCACAGACCTGATATCCTTAAGTATAACTAATACCTGCTGTATATCTTATGAAGGGTTGGGAAGCATGTCTGAAAATTGCAAAGGCAGTTCTATAAGGAAACAGTCAATGCTTGTACACTTTACCAGCCAGGGGCTGTCTCACACAACCATATACAGATAGCAATGATCCTTTCAGTGCATTTTAGAACAGAAAAGCCCCAAATACCAGCCTTGCAGATTCTTTCATGTTACTTGCCCAGAGCATTTTATTCAACCAGAATAAACACTGTGCGCTGGTGATGGCCTAGTGGAGCGCACTGCAGGGGAAATCATTAATGCCCACACATTTGTTCCCTTGGTCACCATGGCCTAAGAATAAAAAGTCATCTGTGGTGATACATGTGCACTTTGCAGGGATTAGCACATCTGTATATTTCCATTTTTTAATAAAATGTCAGCTACATGAGTGTTACAGCACTCGTGATGATTACTGTATTGTGCATCTGCTAAAACTGATGAGGCAAGGAATTTCTAAAGTTCAAACACTTTCTTCATTTCCTAAAGCTTAAAGATAGAACACTTCTGGGAACTGAATGCAAATTTCTGAATTGAATTAAGACAAAAATTGAATTAGGAAGGGTTTTTTTTCATTTTATAAAAGAGTTACGTGTCCTACCACAGTACAACTACACACAGTAGACCACACATAGTAAAAATTCTAAACTAGATAAATAAAAGTCTTGATTTGTATTTATTTTTTGGTGGCATAAGATACATCAGAGCCTCATCTTCTCATTTAAATGAGTGAAGTTCTGCTTGTGGAGTTTTTTTTTTTGTTTCTTTTGTTTGTTTTTTGATGAGTTTTTGTTTGTTTTTGTGGGGTTTTTTGGTCTAGTTTTGTTTTTTGGGATTTTTTTTGTGTTTTTGTTTGGGGTTTTTTTGTTGTTTTGTTGTTGTTGTTGTTGTTTTTGTGGGGGGGGTTTGTTTGTTGGTTGAGGGTCTTTTTGGTCTTTTTTTGTTGTTTTTCAGGGTTTTTTTAGTACTGTGGATTTGGTATTTGATTTTCCCTCAATAAGTCCAACCCAGTCTTGTGTGTAAGTGTGTGTATATATATATATATATTTTTTTTTTTAATTTTTTTTTTCCTATTGAATGGGGTTTAAACTTGCATTCTAAGCATGCATCCCTGCCTAGACTTGTCTGTAGCTGAGGACTGGACTGCTCTTGCCAGGTCTGTACTCAGCTCTGTACTCAGCTAGTCTGGTGATCCGGACCTGACCACCCTTTCTAACAAAGCTACCTGCTGAGGCTGACTGCAGCAAGGCATCCATTTCAGCAGAGGACTGGTCCAGGCAGAGAATATAATGGAAATAGGACAGAAATTTCCATGGAAATAGGCTTAATGAGCAGATGATGTGGATAACAACTCCACTCTGTTAGTGTCAGATATCACCTGGCTTTGAAAGCAAAGGAATTTCCTTGTGTTGGAAACGGTATGGCTGGACTAGGGCAGATTTTTTTCTTGGTAAAGAGAAAGTAACTGTTCCCTGTCACAGTAGCCTAAAGCCAGCTCTTAATCATCCATCAGCTGACCATTCTTCTGTCGTGTCCTATAACAGCTGGTATGGCCCAAAGATCACAGAGCCTATGGTTGCTTGGTTGTTTTCAGAATTCAATTCCTAGTCCAGAAAAATCTCCTAATCCTATCTCAGTCATAGGAACAGTTAAATTTTGGATTTGCTCTGACTCTTAATGGAAGGCAGTGTTCTGGTGAGCTGAGAATTAGGCCAGGCTGAGTTGAGAGATCTAAAGGAGCACATTGCACACCTGCACTGAGGATGTAACGTCAGCCACTGTGATTCCAGAAATAAGATCCTCCCAATGTGTTAGTACCATCCTACAGAGGTTCAGACACAGATGATTAGAAAGAGTTTTTGGTGAAGCACAGCATATGAAACTTTAGCAATAGTTCCTAAATCAAAGACATCCCAAAGTACTTTGCTTCCCTTTTGCATATCACAATTTCAGTAACTTCCTTATGTCCTTAGCTCCTCTCTGCATTCACATTTACCTTCAGCTTTCCTAACCCTATCCCTCTCCTCATCTCACCTATGGCCATAGAAAACCTGCATCCTTGTCTCTGGGAATGGTGGAACAACAGCCTGAAGTGTCTGAAGGTAATACCTCGTCATTTTGGAAATCCATATAGTTCCTTTTCCTTCCAATAGGGTGATACAAAGTATGATAGAGAACAAAATAAAGTTGGACAAATAATTTAATCACTATTGTACAGGACTCATTTTTCTGAAATAGAACTCATAAATGAACAGAATCCTGTTAATTTTTCTATAGGAATTAATTTTAGTAATGTAAAATTCCTACTTAGATTCAGCAGTGCATTCAATGGTAGCGGGCAAAAAGCTCAGTAGTAGACTATTTTAGGGTCACGGCCTCATGTTAAGAACATCTTTTCTCTTCATTTGGGAACTTTTGGAATTATGTGGTGAGATTGTCATAGTAGTCCCCTCTGTCTAAGGAAACAGCTTTTACAGTTCTCCTTGCAGAAGGAGTATCTAAGGAATCTTAAGGCAGGGAGGTGCAGGTTCATCTTGCTAAATTGTGTCTCCCATCCCCTTGCAGGCAAGAGCATAGTAATTCTAAACAATTGTTTAAAGCAGCCTCTGAAGTCCTGGGGTAGCTTGAGAAGAGAATTAGGGTTTATAAAACCTGAGTAAGACCCTGAATGGAGATTAGCCATGGCTTCTTCATCCTTGAAGCCTCTACATTGCTGTAGAGACTTTGCTCTGCATTTCCAAGCTTGTGGTGCGCAAGTTTTTAAGTCTGAGTTGCATTGCAGCCTGGAGGTTTGAGCTGAGATCCAGAGCAGTATGTGTGCACAGGAGCAGCCAGACACGCCCCTGTTCCAGAGGGCACGCTGTCCTGGGCCTGGAGGAGTCTGCCATGTCTCTACAGACTGCTCCAGCAGCCTGCCACGTGGGCAGAACAGGTGCTTGTGGGTGGCAGTATCATTTACCCACTGCCATCAGGATGGAGTCACCCCTCCACACACTGAACAGCGTCAGCAGCAGTTGTCTGTTCAAGATAATGATCCGCACAGGCACAGGATTAGAGCAGATTGCTGGTTGCAGCCACCTGAGATCATAGTGTGAGTGCTTGGAAATGGGTTGCTGGTTTTGCTTTCTCTCTATATTTGTATTCAGTGTGCTTCATTTAGCATAATGCAGCAGGACAAAAACTGATAGTCACAAAAAAAGTTAAGAGAATTCTTAAGAGAATACTTGCTAGTAGATGCATAGATCCTGAAGGGGAAATAAAAGGAATTACAGGATCAGCACAGATTTCTCTGCCAACATCTTTGAGGAAACCAAACCTGAACACATTTTCCATATAAAAGGAAGGGAATAAATAAATAAAGCACATCTTTCTCTCAGGAAAGAACTCTGTTCCTAGTGTTTCAGCATAGTGCAAAATTCTGTTGACTGCAGAAGTAGAAGCAAAGCTCTTGAGCTGTGTTGGACAGAAATAGAGGTAGCTCAAGGGTAAATGACAGCAGAAAGAAGCAGCTGCAGCTCCGTGGTGTGGGCATCTGCACTGTTACTCCAGAACCACATGACCATTGATTTCTGTGAAGCCAAATCTTCTGTTCACAAGAGCTCACAGAGCATCTTGGTTTAGCTCAATCTCTCAATTTGTAAACTTATTCTTCCATCTCTGAGAGTGCTGGGAGTATTCTATCAATCTGAATGCTGTAACTGTAACCCATCAAGTTATCACTGCGAAAAGCCAATGTTTAGCAATCAGCATCCACCTGTTTACTGTGAGCATCAACAAGAACAGCAAGTTGTAGTGCCAACGTGCTCTTCCTCTGCAGGTTACCTCCATCTCATCTTCATCTGACAGCGCGAGACTGCTTCATTAGCAGCTGTGTGATAAGGCACAAACCTGTCCTTTTAACATTTCAAATGGAATTTAAAAGTATCTGTATACAACCCTGCTATAACTTTCCTTATCCTTGAGTAGTGCAACACTGATTTCCATTCAAAGGCTTAACTTACCTGAGTAATTTTCCTTGATGCTTTATGGAGAAACCATTTTGACCAGTGAATTATTTTTGCTTTTTTTCACATTTATTAAGAAATCAACACTTACAGTGCTTTACATAGGGGCTCACTTTTATAAAGGGCTACCAAATACCATCAACCCTGTCAACCAGAGGCTTCCAGAAAATAGAAAATACCTTGCAGAATTGAGCTCAAAATTAATCTTATCAGGGAAAACAATGTTTGTTCTGAATATGTAATTTGTATGAATTTTTGCATGTTTCAGTGAACAGAAGACACTCAGCATGCATTGAAGCTGGGACAATCCTGCCAGAAGTGTTTCATCAGAGCAGTCCTTCTCTGTGAGAGGTCAAGGACATTGAGTAGATTGCAAAACTGATCCTGAACATGGATTTATTTCATGGAGTCTTAAAAGAGGCTGGTGAAACTTAACAGCCTTGTATACTGCAAAAACCTTTTCAAAAAAACACTTAACTAAATGCATTTGTCCCTGAAGGTCAGCACAGGGAAAGGTACAATACATCCACTAATGGTGTCTCTCAGATATGGTTTCTGTTGTTGATTTTTTGTCTCATCTGGATACCTTCCCTTGTACTAGGGGTGAACTACAAGAGAAAAGCTTTTCAGAAGCAGTGAGTAGTCAGCAGCCTCCTTCACCATTCTAGAACTGCATGGCTAGTTGCTGGTGCCAGTGGAAGCATGCACAAAGATCTTCACAGGCTTGTACCCTTTGGATAAATAGTTGGAAAACCAAGACAGGGGAACAACCACATGACATTCAGCAGATCTTCCATGGCTAAGCTGAGATTTTAGTACATTTGTTTGTGGCAGGTAGTAGAGCTTGAGGATAACTACAAAATCAGCCCCAGCTGTCAGCAGAATGAATATATCTGCTTAAATGCTGTATTTGATCTTGCCTTTGAATTCTGGCCCAGGTGAAAAGCTGACATGCTGCTATCTAAATATTCATGGTTAACAGCAGCAGAAATGCATGTAATGCACAGAAACCTGTTAGTAATGTCCTGTATTGCAAGAGTTCTGTCAGTTTTGAAGGCTTTCAGGATGCCTGAGAGCTAGCAAATGTGAAGTGCTTCAGATGACAAACTACTGCTCCTTCTCTCCATTTATTGTATATGCAGAAGGACAAATTCAGAACTGATCCAACTTTTTTTTTTTTTGGGATGTGGCCGAGACAAACTTTGCCCTTTTAACTCTTGTTTTTCTTTACAAGCTGTGTTTAAATACTTTGGGCCCATGTAGTTTTTATTACAAGGAAAACATACTTGCTCTGCGCCTCCTCGTGTCACTATTTTGACATACCGACCCCTTCTTTTCTCTCCAGGCAGTCTCTGGAGAGCCTGGATGAGTGTAACAGCTCATTGACTTGCAATGTGATTAATCCTTGGATTAGTAAAAATATGATGCAAACAGATCCTGACCCAGTGCTGAATGCTCTTCTTGCCTGTGCATGCAGTGTTAGGTACCTTACAACTGTCTCGAATTGATCAGGACATCCGGATTTTGTAACTTCATTTTATAACTGTTCCTCTCTCTCAAATTCCATCCTGTGAAGTTCTGAGGATATGTAACAAGAAGCCACCCAGTTACTATTCCTTGCAGCTATCTGCCAGTGTCACCTGCTTCTCTGGCATCATCATGCAAGCATGCACTGTCACACTCCCCACTGGAATCTCAGCTCGCGAGTTGAGATTCACACCATCATTCAGCCTGACAAGAGTGTTGACTCCTGGAGCCAGAGCTGTGCTTGGGAGCACATAAAAGCACCAGAGTCCCCTACAACTTGGCAGGACTTCAAGGACTATCCCAACGAAGAGATCTTGACAGCATAGTTGTAAACTCCACAGGCCCCAAGGGCTCAAACACCATGATATTTATGCTGCAGACTGGATTGCCAAGATAGTATCACTGTTATGCAGACATCAGTCCCTGGGTAAGAAGTAGCATTTCTCACACCTGTTAATTGGCATTTGAAAAAATTGAAGCTGACTGGAGTGGGCAGTACAACTGAGGAAGACAATGCATGCAAAGGCTGTGTCCAGTGTTCCTTCTGTTAAAAAAGACTTCAGCAGCATGGGTACCACAAATAATTGCAGAAGCCAGTATTAACTGAAAGAATTGCATGCTGAATTATTGACATTCCTGGTATATTTAAGACAGTTGTTTTACAGCCTTTCCAGTTCTTGTTACAACTTAAATCTCTGCAAAAAATGTAAGAAGTCCAGAGCTGTTAAATCCAAAACATACTTAGGAAGCATCTAATAGTATGACCAACTACTTTAAGATTACATGCAGGCTTTCAAATGAAGCATGATCTTCATACTTTGCTCAACTCTATCCCTGATGGAAATACTGTATCTAAAGCAAGTCCTTCAAAAGTTTCACTAGACTGGTCTGACTGTAGAAGTATGTCCAGGCATTTTTGTATTAGTAGGTAGTCATTAGAACATTAAAGAGGAGAGATAAAGCTGGAGACCTTTGGCAGGTAGTGTTTCTGGCACTTGAGGCAGTGTGAGGTAAGTGCAGAGGCACTAAAGTAAGTTCATGAAGTCAAGTATTTACAGCAGATTTCAGACTCTACCTGTTGAAGTAAATGGTCAGTTAATACCTTTGAAAGCTGTTTTTTTATGTTCATTCATGGGGGGAAAACCTTGACAAATCCAAAGACGTAACTGCATCACTCAGCTCTAACCCTCAGATTTCTTTTTTCCTGAGAATTGCAAGGCTTATATATTAGCATAACATTTAAAAAGAAATTGGACCACAAAAAGTATAATTATGTGACTCAGACAGATTGCTCCATAAGCAAAACAACAGAATAGAATATTCAAAATTCTGCTAATAACTTTGAACTCTATTTTTTTTTTAATCTAAAGGCAAAGTTTCTGAACAAACTAATTTTTACTTGGAGCAATTCCATTCATTTCCAAGAACTTATAATAAAAATAAGGTTAATCTCAGTAATATGAGAATCTCAGCCATGGGAAGTCAAACCCCAAACCATGTTGAAATAATTCAGCCTCATGTAAAATATCTGGAAAGTGCTCCCATCTAGTAGCAGCAATTCATCAGATTCCCAGGAAAAACCTCTCCTCAATGAATGTAAGAAAAATGAGAACAAATGGTAAAATTTTTATGAGTAGTTGAAAATATGCATCCTAAAGTTTAACTTAGAGTCAGAGCATGGCTTGGATTGGAAGGGACCTTAAAGATCACCTGGTTTCAACCTAGCTCCTTTCCATGCCACTCACCAGTCCAGATTGCTCAAAGCCAAATCCTGGCCTTGAACACTTCCCAGGATGGGGCACTCACAGCTTCTCTGTTCCAGTGCCTCATCACCCTCTGAGTATCAGTTTACTCCTAATATCTAATGCAAATCTCTCCTTTTTTAGTTTGACCATTGCCCCTTGTCCTATCTGCTGCAAAAAGTCACTCCCCTTCATTTTTATAATCTCTGTTTAAACACAAAAAAGCATCAATAAGATGTTTCTGGAACCTTGCCTGCCTCAGGCTGAATATCCCCAATATCCCTCTCAGCTGTCCCCATAGCAGAGGTGCTCCAGCCCCCGATCAGCTCCGTGGCCCCCTCTTCAACAGGTTCATGTCTTTTTCATGCTAGAGACACAAGAGCTGGCTGCAGCTCCCCTCCAGGTGGGGTCTCACAAGGACGGAGTAGAAGGGCAGAATCACCTCCCTTGACCTGCTTGTCTCATCTGCAAAAATTCCATAACAATATTCCTGCTCAGATTTTCTCCTAGCTGTTTCTCTGCTTCTAATAAGAGTAGAGAAAACAACACTCTATGCCAGCAACTGCTGTGCATTTTTAACTTCCCCCCTGTCCCCTCACCACCCCCCCATTCTTTATAAATCCTCCGACTTGTTGCTCTTTTCAATTGTATTTTTTTTTCAGGTGTCAGCCTTTGTACTTTTCTCCAATTGAATCTTGATACAATCTGAAAACTGTATCTTTTCTCCTCTTGAATCTCTCCAATTCCTTCTATTGTTTTCTTTTTAGGGTTTTTTTTTTTGGGGGGGGGGGGGGGGTGTTTTTAGGATGGCTTTCCCGCCTGTCTCCCCAAGGAGCATCTCTGGCATTTGAAAGCAGTGCGAGCAGATCCCGGCTGCGGGGTGAGAGCGGGCAGGGAAGGGCCCGGGGCCGGGAGCGGGAGAGGCCGGCGGGGCCCGGGGTCCCTCTGGCGGCCGCCAGCCCCGGGTGCCTCTGCCGCGGCCGCCTCTTTAAACCATCCCTTTGCCACGGCCTCGCCCCGCTCCTGGCCGCCCCCCGCTTCAAACCTGCTCGCCTGTCTCTTTTTCGCTTCTTGGAGCAGCAATTTTCAGCTGTCAAGCTCGTTCTCCTTTCCTTTGCTAAGTCCGGTACTTAACCTGCATTATATAAGTGGCTTGAAAAAATGTTGGCTGCGTCAACTGCCAAAAGCTTGACATCAGAATTTAAAGTGCAAAAACGTTTACATGATGCTAGCCTACTATTTCAGCTGATGCTATTTTAAACTTACAAATCCCCATTTATTGACTGAATATTCTTGTCACAGCACACTTGTGTAGACTTTTACAGAGAGGGGAAGCACCAAGAGAATCCCTGGCCAGAGTTGCACGCTGTGCAAATCAAATTCTGAATACTGCCGTAAAGTTTTTCAATAGCAGCTCGTATCTTTAAAACTTACTGCAAGTTTGTGTAAAACTTTGGACACTGAACACTAAAAACATTGATTTTGTCCTGCATTTTTGTTCCTGGGATGCTTTGTCTGGTGATGTTAACATGAGGGTTTCGGCTTTTTCTGACAAGTAGAACCTCTCACTTTCAACTTAAACCCACCTGCAGGAAGCCTGTTTTCCATAGCGGTCTACCAATTAACTGAAAGTTTGAACTCCTAAACTTGCTGTGATTGAAATGATCATATTATGTTGTTTCTTCCCCAAATAATGTATTTTGTGAGTCTACAAGTTTTGGTACTGCAGTACGGGTTTCAGTTCCTTCCCAAGCATTATAAGAGAGCTCTTACTTTCCTTTCTTGATTAAGCTTTATTCGTGAGAAGAGTCCTCTACACAGGACCTTAGACAAAGACCTCACCATATTTATTTGAATTCATTTCAGGGCTGAACACAAAATACTAGGAGAGATTCCTTTAGCAGTGTTGAAATAGTATAAGCGAACATATCTGATGCTGACCATGCATATGATATTCCCAGCAACTGACTGACATGCCTCCAAAAGATCAAATTTAGCCTTCCTTGCATGATGTAAGATAAAAATCTGGCCTAGGATTTAACTGTACCTGGTAATTAAGTTTAAAGAACAATAAGGCCTCACAAACCTCTCCAGGCCTACAGTAAGCATGCTGGAATCTTGGTTGCCATTTCTGCAAACTGTTTACAATTCACATACCTCTGCAAATCCAATCCTGATCTCAAATTGCTGCTCATAAACAACATAGCAGAGATTTGATGTATGAGGACATGCTCTCAATATCCCTTTGCTAGCAGCAGCATGGCTAACTTCTAGCATTAAAAATGCCTGTTATTACAAGCAATGCTCAATTAACTACTTGAATATATCTCTCAGCCAATTTTTCTTTTTTGTGACTAGTGGCAAAAAGGTAGATACAACATGGTTTATTCTCTTCTTCTTTTGCTAGCTGCCTGTAAATGAGTATTTTTCACAACTGGAGTCACGGCAGCCTCTTTAAACCATCCCAGAATTTCTGGAGCAGTCAATCAAAGCCAGATGTTGTCACCTTCAAAGCATGATACAAAGCTGATCTTGATTTAGGCAGTGTTCTTCCTTAAGCTTAACACATCAGTGTATATTAGTGAACCTTGCTAGTGCAGTGATTGTGAAACATGGGGTAAAATCTCCTGCTTCATGAACTGTATTTTATGAGGAAAGCAAGGTCATTGCAGGATATATTGGTCAAATAAGAAAGAAAGAAATTACACACCTACATTTATTTGACTTTACAATACAAAAAATTTTAAGGGCTCTATCTCCAATATTAGCAATTTCATGAAGACAGGCAAGCATCCCAAGTCTGAGGAACTTGAGAAATTGTGCAGAAGTGAAGCTTGATCTGGTTCTAAAAGAATTGTGTTTGAAGAGAGGTTTGAGGGCAGAAGAACAGAGAGAGGAGAACTGGGATATACAAGACTGAAAGGAGAATTGACCAAGGTCAGGAACAGGAACATTCCCCCTCATTTTACGTTGCTCTTCTTTACCTGTGTTGAACAGGTAAAGTTTATGTTTTGTGAGCTCACTTAAATGAGGGGAAATGTCATGTCCTGAGCTGGGATTATTTCTGGTGGGCGTTGATGTAATGGTAAGTTATTTCTAAGAGAAAAAAGATGGAGATCTTAAAAGAACCAGAGACGACAAATATGCATTCAGACATGAATATCTCCCATCCTAGTCTCAAGAAAACCCGTTAATCTATAAAAGAATGACATTAAATGTTCCTCATAGATTGATAACTAGCTACAGGCAGAAATGTGGAGTAGGAATAAAATTGTTTTCTCAGTCCTCTGGGGAGCCTTGGACCTGTGCTAACTGACATATTCATAAATGATGTAGGAAAAGGGGGAAGAAGATAGCAAATTTTTCATATAACAATAAACCACTCATGACAAGAAAGCCAAGAAAGAACTATGCAGGAGAAGGTGCCCAGCAGAAAGATTTCATGCTATTGGTAGGTTAGAGGATACAATACCTAGTAAAATCCAATGCTACGAAACATGCAGAAATGCATTTGAAAAAAAACCAAAACCACAGTTACTGTGACAGATCCAGCACTAGTTACTATCTCTGAGGAAGGAGAACTATTTCTGTGAAAGTGTCTGCTCACTTTGCAGTGACAGTTAAGCACACAATAGTAAGAGTTACTGGGAAAAGGGAAATAAAGAGTTACAGTAAAAGGGAAATACCACTATGCTACTACAGAAATTCATGGTGCGAGTGTATCCTGATGATTGTTTTCAGCTTAGAACTGCTGTCATTGAGAGGACATACCAGAAATAATAAAACAGGAAAAAGTTTCAAAGGGTGACGAAGATGAATGTAGATTTGCAGCAGCATCAGTTCAAAGGTCAACTGAGCAAAGATTCTGCTGCCTACAAAGAAAGGCATGTTAGAGAGAGAGAAAGAAGAGATGTCTAAACAGAGCAATACAGAGAAGGTATCTGGAAAAAGAACCCAATCTTTGGGGATAAATTGTCTTTTGCATTAGGACTACAGGTAGTGGGGTTTCACTACAGATGGTCTATTTAGATTAGACATAAGGAAGAAAGTTTTTTTTTTTTTTACAAGGAAGGTGGTGAGGCACTGAAATAGGATATGTTGGATGTCCCACCTCTGGAAACATTCAAGATCAGGTTGGATGGGACTCTGAGCAACCTGACCTGGTGGAGGATGTCCCACCTGATTGCAGGAGGGTTGGACAAGGTGACCTTTAGAGGTACCCTCCAAATCAAACTACTGAATGATTTTGTGATTCTTTTTCATAATGGCATAGAACGGAGAGATGTCAAATGAAACAAGGTAGTGCCAGATTTAACATCAAAATGGTGTATTTCACAGTGGGCTCTGAACTGTGGAAAGCATTGGCAGAAGTTTGTGAGTGGCAGTGTGGATTAAAAGATAGGACTTGTTCCTTGAATGTAAAAATTCAGTTTGACACAAAGAGAAAGCTCAGAATTGCTTCTGTGCCAGGAATGTCTGGAGACACTGGGACCTGTGGCTCTTCAGGGGCTGTTTTGGGAGAGGAGTGCTGAATTGGGTAAACCTATAGGGTGACCCACTACAGCTTGCTGACTTATGGCTGGGGGAAATAGCAATGGGAGGGTACAGCTGTTCAGGATTCTGGTAACAAGCTGAAGTTGATGGTCCACGCTGATGTCTGTGCTGCTGTACCTTCACCACTGTTTTTATCACTTTGTTACCGTGAGCAAGATCACAGCCACTGGAATGCCTCACTCAGTGTGCCTGCGCTGCCAGGCTGCAGTGGAAGAGCACAAAGCACTCGTGCTCCGGGAAACGGGCTCAGATGGACCAGATACAGAGCAGCAGATGACTCTCCCCCCCCCGGTGCTCAGGTGCAAGTACCCCCACAATTCTGCTTAATGGTGTTGTGCTTGCAGGGTTATCTTGAGCAGCATGTCTGAGAAACTGCACAGCCGTCACAGTGACCTTCTTTTCCCACTAGATGTCCCACAAACCCAGCGATTGCAGTCATTCGGCTCAACTGGCGCTTCTTTCAGCCACGAAAGTTTATCATCTCTGAAATAAAAAGGTTCTACTGAAGACAAATTCTTTATTCATCTGTATGCTGATGCTTGAGAAATGCTGAAGAAGAAGCTTAATAATCAAAACCCACATTGATTAAACTAGATTTCAGTGGGAATTTATTGATAGAAGCTGGGCTTCATTCAAAGGTTCAAGTCGAGCAAGTTGTGAAGGTCTAATTGGACCTCAGGATGAAGTAAGAATGAACAAACCAGTTTAGGACTTGGGCTGTAATGCTATTCACAGCTCACACACAAGGGTTCATTACAAAGCTGGTTCCTAACTTTTTATTAATAATGTTTGGGGCTTTTTGTTTCTTTTGTGGTACTGCCTTTCTAAATAAGGCTTGTTCTTTCAAAATGTCAACTCTTCTGTCTCTAAACATATATAAGACACCCACAGAAATGCAAGTTGCTCTGCTTAGCATACAGAGATCCACTTAATAACTCTTCCATTGAGGATATGGAAGTTTAGCTGCCTCAGTATTTTTATTATTTGAAAAATAGACAAGAGCTGCTGCTCCTGCTTTTAGGGCGGCAACACTGGATTTGTGAGCTAAAAAGTAAAACTTGCTGCAATTATTGATTCTGCAGCTGTCCTATTCCAATGTCCTGGAATTTCTTTCCTGAGCATTTAGGCAGCTGAGTTTTGGATACCCTGTTCTAAATGTTGCTAAACTACATTTACAGTAAAAAGCTATTTTTTTTCCTTTTGCAATAGAAATACTATTAAAAATGTCTTAATAGGCTGGCTTTGCTTTAAAAAAATATTTTATAAATGCAAAGAATTATAAGAAATTTTTTTCTAACATGCTTTTAGTACAGACCAGAGATTCTGGCCATACAGTTGCTAATGCAAGTATTTAGAAAGGTTTCAACAGTTGAAATGTTTGCCAAGAGTAACACAGCTACCTAAAGATATCTAAACTGCAAGGAAGACAATAAAACCCATTGTGATCCCAGGTGTGTTGTTCTGGTAACTAATTGCTCTCATTACTTAAAATGTGTAGATTTCTCCACATGGAATTTTCCCACCTTTACTCCAGCACTGGACCTGATTATGCCTTTCTGAATTAGGCTAAAAACCACCAGAGCCAATACTGAGGCCTCTATTTGTTCTAATGAACATTTGTTCTGATTAAACACTTTAAGACTCATCAGAGTAAGGTATGGTACCTGTTTGAAAGAGATGAAGAGTCCACAGAAATTAGATTTAGACTACTAGGAGAAACCTTAGGTCTTGACTATAACATCACTTGCAATGGTTCTCCCTTCAAGTACCTGCTCAGTTAGAGACTGAGAAAATAGAAAAAATATTTAGTGTGGTGTGGTTTAGTGGGAAGGAAAACCTTTGTGTTTCTACAGCCCTGCCTGGCAGAGCCTTTGTTAAAGTTCAAATGAAGATGAAGAGTTTTCTTCTCTAGTTATGTTTCTTAAAAATCACAGTGTCTTTTTGGGAAGTGGGTGTCCTTGTAAACCCAGATAACCAGATAAACTAAGATAGTCTGAAATAACATGGCTTAGGACTTTTATGGCTATTTCAGTGTTAAAACAAATTGACAAAGCTTGTCTTCTTTGTTGGCAAAGAGATTTTTAGTGCTTCCTTTTTCTTTTTTTTCCCCTTCTTCTCAAGCCTATCACAAAATGGTATTCCCTTTGGAGAATAAAAATATTTTCATATTTTCAGCATGTTCTCAGCAGTTGCTGCCAAAATCTGGGGTTCTTTGACTTCATATTTCTACTTATGACATATCTCAGGGGAGACTTTCTAGCAGGCCTGGGGTGAGAAAGGCTCCGGAGGCTCTGGCTGAACAACGTGTACAGAGGGGAAATTTGCAGTGCAGTGATAAGAGAGCAGTTGAGGAAATAGTTTAGATACTGACCTTCAAGTTAGAAGGGAGCAAAATCTAGGACAGCAGAAGGAAATCTAGTAATTTTAAAGAAACAAAGAGCTTGTGAAAGATGTTTGAGACAAGAATGGAAAGAAGACTCTCTTGAAGTTGGGAAGGTTTTGAACAGACCTAAGCTTTTCAAAAGCTGGGTTCAGCAGTATTTTGGGAAGGTGAAACAATAGTGGAAATAGAGGTTAATGAGCCGTAAGTCTGGGTTTCTGTGGGACACTACCTCATCCAGCCCAGCTATTGGTGGAAACATCTTTATTCTTGCCCCACTATTGGTCCTGTCAGAGGACTTACTCAGACATTTACTACTGATTACTAATGTTCTGATTCTCAGATTAAATGTTTGCAAACCAACACCATTTTAAACCATTTTTTTATGTCATAGAATTGTAGAATATCTTGAGTTGGAAGGAACCCACAAGAGTCATCAAAGTCAAACTCCTGCCCCTTCAGAGGACAGCCCCAAGAGTCACATCATGTTCCTGAGAGCTTTGTCTAAACAATTCTTTAATTCTTTAAGGCTTGATGTTGTGACCAGTTTACTGGGGAGTCTGTTCCAGTGTCCAACCACCCTCTGGATGAAGAACCTTTTCTAATATCCAACCTGAACCTCTCCTGACACAGCTTCAGGCCATTCCCTTAGGTCCTGTCACAGAGAAGAGATCAGTGTCTGCCCCTCCTCTTCCTCTCATGGGGAAGTTGTAACTGCAATGAGGTCTCAGACTGAACAGATAAAATTACCTCAGTTACACCTCAATGGCTTCCTCTCCAGACACTTTACCTTCCTTGTGGCCCTTCTTTGGACAGTTTAATGTCTGTTTTATGTTGTGGCACCCTAAACTGCCCCCAGGACTCAAGGTGAGGTCGCCCCAGCTCAGAGCAGAGCAGGACATTCCCCTCCCTTGCCTGGCTGGTGATGCTGTCCCTGATGCCCCCAGGACAAGGATGTCCCTCCTGGCTGCCAGGGCACTGCTGGCTCATGTTCAGCTCACCATTGACCAGGAGCCCCAGGGCCCTTTCCCTGGCTCTGCTCTCCATGGCTCTGCTCTCCATGGCAGTGCTTTCCCAGCATCTCCTTCCCCAATCTGTCTGCTCATCCAGGGCTGTCCTGGCCCAGGTGCAGAATCCAGCACTTGTCTTAGTTAAACGATTGGTGATTGTCCATCTCTGATTTGTCAAAAAGTCATCCTGTAGGCTCTGTCTGCTCTTTTGGATGTCAACAATTCCTCCCAATTTAGTGTCTTCAGCAAACTTGCTCAGTGTCCCTTCCAGTCGTGTGTCCAAGTCATTTATGAAGATGTTGAAGAGCACAGGGCAGAGGTTTCACCCGTAGAGCCCCAGTGGTGACAGGTCACCAGCCTAATGTCACCCCAGTCACTGTAACCCTTTGTGCCCCACCCATGAGCCAGCTGCTCACACATCACAGGATGTGTTTATCCAGCTGTGGGCTGGACGTTCCACAGGACTGTCCACAGTCCTCCCAGAAGGACACTGGGAGACACTGTGTCAAAAGATCTACCAGAATGCAAAAAAAATCCCATCAATTGGCTTCCTTTTATCAGCTGTGTGGATTACCTTGGAAGGAAATGGTGTTTGGTAAGTAGGACTTTCCCCTCATGAAGCTATGCTGGCTGTGACTGATGACTGTGTCGTTCTTCAGCTGTTTTTCAGTATCTTCCAGAATAATTTTCTCCATAACTTTACCAGGAACTGAAGTGAGGCTGACAGGTCTGTAGTTTCTAGGGTCATCCTTCTTGCCTTTCTTGAAAACAAGACAACTTCCAGTCTAATGGGGCCTCTCTAGATTCCCAAGACTGCTCAAAAGTCATCAACAGAGGCCTTGTGATGATATCAGCCAGCTCTTTGAGTATTCTCACATGAATTCCATCAGGCCCTATAGATTTTTAAGGGTTCATCTGGAGTAGTTGATCCCACACTGCTTCATGGTCAGCTGAGAACTGGTCACTCTCACAGCCATGTTCCTCCAGCTTAGAGCACTGGATATCCTCAGTCCATCATCTGTACTGAAGAAAGAGGCAAAGAAAGCATTAAGCACATCTTCCCTGTCTCTGCCCTGGTCTATGAAGTGATTGTCCTTCAGCCTCTGACAGGCTGATGCTTTTTCTGCACTGACTTCTGCCAACACTGAATTTGAAACTCTTTTTCATTTGCCCCCACATTTCTGTCCAGCTTCTACACCAACTGAGCTTTGGCCACATGAATTTCTCTCTGCTGTAGTCTATTTATCCCACACCACATAACTTGCTTTTACTGGGAATATACTTTTCTTTTTGCCTTAGCTCCTTATGCCCATTCTTTATCTCAGTGCTGCCCTTTATTTTAAATAACTTTTTACTTTCCTTCATTTTTACCTTTAGAATATAATCATAGAAATCATTGTCTCATGATTTTTTAATAGTACTTAATCCACTCCAGTAGCATAGAATCTCTCTCTTTTTTACATTAAAAATGTGTCTTATTTGCACATCTATATTTAAATCTGGTATATTCATAAATGTTTGAAAATCACTACTGATTATCTGTGAAATCAGCATAACGTTTAAAAAAGAAATGAGATTATATTACCATAATTTTTTAAAGTACCTGTAAACATACTTGTTTTGCCAGATTGAAAACGAATCTGTCATGAGCCTTTGTAAAGCAGATTTTGAAGCTGGAACATGTTAGTTTAAGGACAACATTTTTAACACTTGTTTTTATTTTGCTCAGATCTCTATCTTTGCAAATATTTTGTTTGTTGTTTTTCACTATAATGGATTGAGGACTTAAATTTTCATATTAGAAAATATTTGCCTGATTGAAGTAATATTTCAATTAGTCAACTACCTCAGGTAGCACATTTTGTGTTTCAGAAAAATGTAACACTTTCCTTTTTTCACCCCACTAAGTTTATTTTGCAGTTTGAAAACACATTTTCTTCCAAGTATCTTGTGAAATGACACCCCAGTAAAAAGTGCCAGAAAGACATCAAGTTTGCAGAGTTAAAAGAGTTTTTATCTTCCTTTGGTGATTTGTTGCCATTCTTGAAAAAGTCCTTTTGGAGTTTTGTTCTTTTGATGTAGAGATCTAGATTAAAAAAAAAAAAAAGTGTATTATTGGTTTAATATGAACACTCAAGCCTGATCCAATACACAGAGAAAGCAAAGCCTTCCATTAGATTTTATGGGCCCTTTAAACATCAGCATATCCTCCAGTGCAGCAGCTGATAAATTGTTGCTGATTGTGGCCTTTGAAAATGAACCATGCTGGGGTTTTTACCACTTCCAACAGGATCCCACCAAAGTAATCATTATGTACAAAGCTAAATAGAGAAACATTTGTTCTGTAGCATATTATTTATGTTTCTCCCCTTGTCTCACAGTATCTCTTTCATTACACTCCCCTTTCCTATTTATTATCTCTGTAATCGGATTCTTTCAGCATGCATAATTTGTTGGAATATAGTTGGTATGAAAGGCACCATAGGAAATAAGGTTTTATTTCATAAAGAACTGTTTTTAAATGTTGGGCATATTGGCCATTGGTTTCATTTTTATTGCATTATGAAATCATAAGCCACTTGAACTCTTATATCCTTCACAGCAAATAAGCAATGAAGTAATGAATAATACATTTTTTATTTATGTTGCTTCCTGCAAGTTCCATCTAAGACTATTGGGTGAAGATTTAATTTTCAGTGCACTATGTAGCTAGCAGTTGTACATCCATAATCTATCACAAAATAAATATTTGTATTGCTGCATCTAAAAACAAAAGGAAAAACTTGGTGGGGGGGGACTGTGCTTCTGTGGAATAAGGACTTTCCTTTTGTTTTTGATACCAATTTTTACCTGGAGATCCTGCTATGGACAGGTACGGTGAGTTTCCTGTTTATGTAATATGTGAAGGTGCATGAAAGTAAATTGTATTTAGGTATCTAAGGAAAAGGTTATGGATAGACACACTGTTAGCTTAGGTATCCAAGTTAACATTGCTTTGGCAATGAGGGTTGATGTGCCTGCTTTGCAGATGACACACCAGTGTTAGAGCAGCCTCTTGATTATTCCTACCTCAGACATTAGACATATCCAACACATGGGAGCCTCAGGAATTCAAGTGTCTTGCCAACACTCAGATGGTATCTTGATGTTTGCAAAATGAAGTATCATTCCCCAGCACCCTCCCTTTCCCATCCATCCTTCTCTTCTATGGCTCATTTCCTCCATTTTTGCTAGCAAAATGACCTGGGGTTAATCTGAGCTATTTTTGTTTTCTTTTGTTTTCTTTCAACAGACAGAGTCTTATCCAGCCTTTTTTGAAAATAAGATTTGAGGGGTTATTATCAAAATAACTACACAGTCAGTTCTAAAGGAATAAGAAGTCGGGAAAAGGCACATGCCTTTCCTGATCAGTAAAACTAACTGAAGCACAGATGTGCCAGTTTTTCAGGTACTGGAATCTTTCCACTAAGCTACAGGCAAATGCTTGTTTTAACCCAAATGCTTATATTCAAACTTTCCAGTGCCTCTTTTGCCTTTAGATCTCCCCTCTTAAGGATGAGGAACTCTTTGTAATGCAAGAAACATTCAGAGGTGGCCTTTGTGATGACTTAAACCGCTCCAGTGGCACAGATGGAACAGAAGCACCCTCCAGTCCTAGAAACACCTCAGAAATTTGGACTCCACTGAGTAGTTCTGATCCTGCCAAAGCTGAGAGGCCTCCAGAAGGTCCCTTCTCCATAGCTCAGTTCCCTCATCGGCTAGGAGGGTGTAACCCCTTCCTAGTAAAACACTTTCAGGCTCACTGATGGTGGTTGAGACTGGGGACTGTCGAACTGTAATGCAGCATGGCAGTGTGTCCACAATACTCCAGTGACGCTGCAGGTAGGCACTGAACATAAAACAGCCCTGTGAAGATAGTCAGAGACCCTCACAAAATCACTCATGAGGCTGATCTGAGGGAGTTTTCTTCTACTGCCAAATCAGAGCAGGTAGAAAGGTTCTCCTAAACACAATATAATGTGTATAACAATTCCATTTAATGAACTGACCTTATATCTATAATCTCTGATGCTGTTAGGCAGAGCGAGGCTCTTGGTAGCCTGTTCTTCCTGGTACCCAAAGAGCATTGGTGTCATTACATTGAAGTTTTCTTCCATGTTTGCCTTCAATACCCAGAAGAGTGGTACAGAAGGCCCTTCTTAGTCCTGTGAGCCTGTGCTGGGGGTCCTTTTGAACCCCTGTTTGTCCTACAACACCATGGGTGGTTTCCCTGAGGCACACAGTGGCTGAAGTAAGACTATGACTGAAATACAGGGGTAGTTTTAATCTTCATTCCCTCATATTCCAGCTATTTGTATCAGTTTCCTTAATGTTTATAAGCTTTCCTTCTTGCTGCAAAGGCTAGGATCTTACTTATTTTCAATGGAAGCTTGATCTTATGCCTCTGGAGCATGAAGCTCTCAGCGTGGTATGGTAATATTTACAATATGGCTTGAATCTCCTAAAGAAAAAAAGATCAGATAAGTTGTTAGTTTTTCTGGGGGTAAGAATTTGCAGTGACTTCCAGTTTTATTGGTATAGATCCTCCACATGTGATCATTTGTTTCTAAGCTTAATCCCTCTTCCAAAGGTTTCTTCTTGTTCATCACTATTTTCAACTTTAAATACCTAACCTCCACTTTGAAATAAGCTCAAAGCTCAGATCATACTTCACAGCTTCTCTATCTTTGTGCTTCTTTTGGCCTCTCAATGCCTTTCTCAGCCCATTGCTGTCATCAGCTGCTACCTTTTTCTCATCTCCACAGAAGACTGACTTTGACAGGCTCAATTAGCATTGAAGTGCATTAGGTGAGTGCTTCCTCAGCACCTGACATGATGTTCAAAAAGGAAATTAAAGCTCCCAGTTTTTCTAAGTATTCCTGTGTGTCTTCTCCTTTGAAGGGGGTGAATTTTCAATCTTGTACATCTCAATTCTGTTGCTTACCAGCTCTTGGGCCATTGAGGGTTTATTGCCCAGGATCCCTCGCTGATATACACTTTTTCCTTTAATATTGTAGCAGAAGTTAGGATGCAGCTCTGCTGATTAAGCAGCAGTATTGAGCAACAATAGCTCTATACATGATCAGAAGTATTTTTCCAACCAGCAGCTCTTGGCTGCACAAAGCCCCCTCTCATCAGGCAATGCCTATGGATATGTGGAATACAAAGTCAGGCTGTGTGCAGGAGCTATTCATCAGAACAGCACTGTGCACTTTACCAACCATAGGCAACAGTGGAAAGGGGACCAGGGCATGGAAACTCAGACCAAGAACAAAACTTAGCTCTTGGACACAGGGATCAAATCTGGTAACAGCTAAGCTTGTCATGCAAAGGCCTGCTCAGTACGAGCAGCCCCCCTGAAAATATATCACTGCAAGTGTTCTGCCACAGAAAGGATATGTGTCTGTCCTATTTACTACATGGTAAATTGGATAAAGCACAGCTTTTCATCCTTCCTCAGTAGGGAGGCCCTGTGCTATAGGAGAAAGGGTAATCCAGGAATGTTTGTGCAGAAATTTCTGAGAAATCAGTGATGGAGGTTATAGGGCTGCTCAGAAGTACCTTTCACAAAGAAAAATGTTCCATGGGATGTGCAGAGGTATACTATAATGCCCATATCTAACAACAGCAAGTTTCCTCACATATCCCACAGAAATCTCTTTTGCCTCTACACCACTGCTATACAAATATAAGAAAGGAGACAGGAGTCTCCTTGTTCTTTTTTATTCTTGTAATCTGAATCTGGGCATAAGTCTGAGACAAAGGACTTCAGAGTTACCTTCAGAGCAAGTACTACTAAATGCCTCTCATTATTTGATGGTCACTTTCCACATGAGAATCAGTCATTCTTCATTTTCTTCTCCCAAAACTGGATTAGGGGGCTGGGTGGGAGGCTGTGAGATGTCTCCTGATTATGGTCTCAGCACATCCAGCTGAGTGCCACAGAGTTTCTTTAAGGATACATTGCTGCAATGAGGGGATAACCTGCCAATGTGCTTTGTTTCCTCCACAGGGAGTAAATGAGATGAGCACTCACAGGGGAATTAACATGAGATAACCAAAATACCGCAATTCCCTTGCCACTCAGTGGCCCTCCTGGCCGATAAGCATTCTTCACACCGTGATCTTAAACCAGTGCAGTGAAATGTGTGCTTAGCATTGCTGTGCTGTAAACTGTCTGCTGTCCCAGTAAATGTTTTAGCTGCTGGTGTCGAACATGCCTATCCTTGGCTGAAATACCAGCATTCACAGAGAAATTTGCACAAGCTTGGCTGAAGAGCATCTGAGCAGTCTGAGCAGCAGGACCTCTTTGGAGTCCTAGCACAGAGTGGCCATGCAGTATCTTTACTCATCTCTAACAGCTGGGCTTCTCTAGGCAAAACATTAGAAATCCCACATCTTCTGTTTGTCCAAAACCCCTTCTGCACTCCTGACCTGCAACAGAAACGTCCATTTCTGTATGCAGGGCTTTACACTCAGATTTTTCTTTGTTGCTGATCATTGCAGCACAGAAACAGCTGCACACAGCAATGTATTGATGATCCCAGCATCTGTGTACAGAAGGGCAGGAACCTTCTGCTGCAGCACAAGGATGCAGCCCCAGACTCATGTCTGGTATCTTTAGGAGAGCAGCAGGTAGAGAAGAGAGTGGAGATTTTTCCCCCAGAGTACTGAAGCTTTTTTTCACATACATTTTCCATCAGTAACATTACCTGCTAGATTAGCATATTTAAATTACTAGAAATTTAGTGAATATTACATTGATTCACTGACAAAGACACTGGCCAACGGTAGGGTCAGTTAGGTGGAGTCAGTACAGCTAATGCAAGAAAGTACTTTGGTCTTTTATTGCTATCGTGTGCTGTCGTTTGTGTTTGAGAGTGTGTGTGTAGAATAAAAGTAACTTCATTTCCTTGACAAAAAATATTAAACATCTGACAAAAAGTGTATGTTCAGCAATTGCATTCCACATCTATTTTTTTTTTTTGCCTTTTGAATTATTTATACAGTTACACCCCCCATAGCTTCACAGTGCTTTGCACTCAATAAAAAAGTTTCTCTGTGGGTAGCATTCACACTATAAAATACAATACAATAACAAACAAATGGCGACGGATTATATAAAAAAATCAGATTTTTATTACATGAATACCTCAAAGACAAAAAGAAAAGAGTTTATTTCTCCAAAAGGAAAACACAGAAACAGAGAACAATAATACAAATACTGTAGCAAAACAAATAAATAGATAATATTCCTAGGCTTGCTCTTCTGATTGATTCCTAATAAAATACACAGATTTTTCTGGATTTAATTCCAGACACAACATGAGTGGCTTTTCACTGATGAAGTCACAGTCTGATGGCCTGAATTTAAGAGAATGGTGGATTCTGAATATCCAGCATCAGCTTGTGAATCAGGTTATATGCAGTCACTGGTAACATAAAATTATAGAGGCAGTGAACCTGAGGCTGCACCTTGTCCTTATCAATGCTGATGGCAACTTTGCCACTGGCTTTAGTCTAAATCTTACTTGTTTGGGAGGTTGGATAAATTACTATTAACTTGAAGCTATGTCACAGAAATGTTAACAAGGCAAAAAGAAATAGCAAGGACACAAATTTTAGCAGGAAAATGAATCATTATATATTCCATAGAAAATAATTTATGTTGAACTATAAATTATCCTTGGAGTTCACTATTTTGCAGATTTCTCTAAAATCAAACATCAAGAAAAGACTTACATTTTCTCTCTAGGAACTTCCTTGTTGCATTCGAGAAAATAAAGTCTGACTTAAAACAGAAATTTGAAACTAAGCACTGACATTTTGAAATAAGCACTTTGGTTAGTTTCAAAATGTTGTTTTGAAAAATGGAAATATTTTCTCAAAATTGCTATTTTCCCAGGGGTGGATGGGACTCTTTAAATTAGGAAATGCAGGAAACTTTTCTCCTCCACTAATTAATCTACTTGACTTTGGAATTTGAGAATGAAGCTGAGGCAGTTCTTTGAAGGAAAACTGTGTGTCTATAAAGAAGAATAAACTCCAGTGTATCTCTCCATCTGCACAATATTATATCATGCCACATATTTTCTGTATTTTGCAAAGCAGAAACAGAAACAGACTATACATCTGTGCTTGCTTAACCTAAAAATATCCTGATTTTCACCACAGTGCTAACAAGAACCAAAATTGGTTTGTCCAGTCACTGTAATATTTAATAAGCCAATGAATAGAACTTCTGCACATCCCAGGGAGGTAAATTAAAACACTCACTCTGCCACTGGATTTTTTTTAAATATTCTTCAGGAAAGTGCCAGGACCTTCTGCTGCTCTTCAGAATATTCCAGGCTGTGCCACTCAGGTGTTTCAGAGCTCTGATGTCTAGCACATATCTGTGTTAGAAGCTTTTTCCTCCTTCAAGGCCATCACTTCCCTGCACTAAGTCTGATTTTCTGCAGATTTTCCCGAGGTGAAAAGAATTCATGCTCCAGACAAACTCAGTCCCTTTATGCTGGGTACAGAGATGATGCTAATCTTGCTAAGCCTGGAAGCTCAGCTCTAATGTCCAACACGGTAAGTCGGCCTCATCCTGTTCCAGTTTCATAGCTGAAGATTTGCAATTTAACCTTACATGATGGTTTTCATCCGGAGGAGGCACTTGTTTCAGCTGGGTGCACTAAGGACATGCCTCAGATGACCAAAATCAGCCAGACAAGATTGGTGGTAACTGCCAGAGATGTGCTGTGCTTAGACTCACTGTCCGAGGCTCAGTGCTGGCAGAAAGACACTGGGATTACCAGTGGGAAAATTTTATATATATATAAAGAAATGGCTGGCTAACTCAGTCACAGCCTCAGTGCTGGTAGAAAGACACTGGGATTACCAGTGGAATCATCCATTTATATATATATGTATGTATACATACATATAAAGAAATGGTTGGCTAACTCAGTCCTTCACAAACTACACTGTTCTGTCTTTCAACACGTCCTAGTTTTGCCCTAGCAAATAGATGAAGTAGCCATCAATCCTGGCTTTCCAGCCTGCTCCAGTGTCCTCCCCACCATGCTGTGCCAGGGTCTGCACCAGGCTTAGGTCACCGCACAAAGGATATGTGCTCTTGCTCATTTCTCTGCTCTTTAACACCCTGCCCCCTGAGCCTGAACTTGCTGATAGAAAATTACAGTCTGTCTCCATATGTTCCACCCAGCTGCACTTTACACTCCACTACAGCCAAGAAGTCAGTACTGATTCTGTGGTGCACAGGAGAATCCAGATTTCCCCTGGTATAACATGTCACTTCCTTTCAGGTACTAGCTTGCAAGCTTTGCACTGTCACAGTATGAAATCACAAGTCTTGACCTTATTTTGATTTTTTATTAGTAGCTGATTGACACTGGCAGCCAAGTAGAAAATAGACTGATATCCTGGAATACAGTGAAAAGCAAATGGAGTTGACACTTGCTGCAGATACCCCAGGTTATCTTCTAATTTCCTTACAGAATGGGAGAAGGTTCATTTTTCAGGGCTTTGCTGTCATTTGGCCATGTGAGCAAAAGCAGAGCCAGCGCAGCCACATCTGGCTGTACGGGTGCCAGACAGAGCATTCCAGCCCCAGGGCCACCTTGCATGAGCAGCCCTAGGGCGCCCTGTTTCTTCATCACTCATTCTCTTTCTTTGGACAATTTTATTTATTATTGGAGGTACAACACAAGCACCTCCCTGTGAAGACATAAGGCCTCTTGTTGCTAAGCACTAAGTTGTACTGGATAAGGGAAATCCCAACACTTGCACAACCCTTCATTTCACATTCCCCTGCTTCAGAGGTGTGTGAGGGAGCGTGGTTGTGTGTGTTCTGTTATAGCATCCTCTCTCCTCAAACACAAAAGGATATTCCTGGGATAACCCCAGGAATATAAGTTTGTACATGGATATCTTCTTTGAAGAGGATTTTTTCCAAGCAGGACTGTATGTAGAGATAGGAGAAGGTGTAATGTTTTTAAAGTGAAAGAGGGTTAATTCAGACTAGATATAAGGAGGAAATTTTTTTTGCTGAGGTTGGTGAAACACTGAAACAGGTGATCCATAGTAGCTGTGGATGCCCTATCCATGGAAACAGTTAAGGTCTGGTTGGATGGGGCTCTGAGAAAATGGTCCAGTTGAAAACCTCCCTGCTTATGGAGGTTGGACTAGGCAACCTTTAAAGGTCCCTTCCAACCCAAACCATTCAGTGATCCTGTGATTTTTTTTCAGGATAATGCTTTTAAAATATATATTTTCTGGTTCTAGTGTAAAACATCATAATGCCTATGTCAGGCAAGTAGTCATCACTGGGCTGTGAGAGCATATGAAAAGGACTGGAGAGGTTACTCCTGGCTCCGTGAACTTCTGTCCTCAAAGTGGGACTGGGGAATAGGTAAGACTGTGGATGTTCAGAAATAATATTATTTGCTTTAAAATAATGTAAAATTACACAGATGAATAAATTTCCTTCCCACAGATTGCCTTTTGCTGTTGGATTTTTTTAGGATTATGCAGAACACTTCTTTTTTCCTCCAATTTAAGCTACAACAACAGAGTTTTAAAATTAAATCCTTAATTCTCTATATGATCATGTAACTCCCGGAGCTCAAATTTTATAATGCACAAATTGTCACCCCAACTGTTTCCTCAAAAATTGGAGGGATTCAGAGCTCCTACAGAGCTTTTCAATAGAGCTGCAGTTCTGAGCTGGTTCCTTTATCTTCATCTTTGACTTGCTATCTTTAGCACTCTCCCTAGACTTATTTCATGTCTCTGATCTTACATACCCTGCACACTTACATACTTGGCTCTAGTTCTTTCCCCCTGGAGTTTGCTCTTCACTGGTTCTTCTCTCTGGCACTCACTTTCTCTCTCTATCAAGATACATCCTCTTTTGGAGTGTACATCTCAAATCTCCCTGTTTTTCATTATGCTAAACCCATTTCAGGACTCTATCCATGTACTTTTATCTTTGCCTTGCAAACAAAGTGGATTTAATCTTCTCTTTTAGCTGCTTTTTTATTTTATTTGATCTTCTGTATTTGTACAGTTTATCTGTTTATAGTCAAGGCTGTGGTAAACATTCTTGCACTCACCTCTGCTGAAGCATTTTTTGACTCTCTGCTCAAAAAACTAGTACCCCTTTCTTGCATGCAACCATCGCCAGTAATTTCTTTGTTGTCCTTTCCTTGTAGTGATTTATGTTAGGTATTCCATTACCTTGATTATGCATGGATGTCATTTACACAGACAATTTAGGCAACTGGACAATGTTAATCTTGCTTTGAAATGATGGCTCTCACTCTTTCACAGATTAACTCATTACAAAGAAAATCCTGTCATTCACTTACTAGAAGTTAGGCATTTCACTTCTCCAGCAATTAGAAATACATCCATTTTACCAAAGAGTACTTACTGAGTTACACAGACTTCCAAGGGAAGAAATGGAGAGCTGGACCATTTTGTTGAGGCCAAGGGCATCTTATGGACCTAATATCCAATTAGCAAAGAAAAGTTTGCAAGAGTCTGTGTCTTGTCTAAGTCATCATTCTCCTTTGTTCATGGAGAAAGGGAAGAACAACACAACCACTGCTGGTATAGAGCCCTCTCTCCCTATCACTTTGTTCATTTCGAAAGGGAATAGTTTAGCTCTCCTATGTCATCTTTGACCATCCTTTCTCTGTCCGGTTGCATGGGAGGAACAGCAACCGCCACAAAAGTAATTTTGTACCTCAGACTGGGCTGCTGCGCTGCAGTGCGGAGGCCATGAAGGACAGCATCAGCTGTACCTACCAGATTGTGTCAGACATGGAGAACTGTTTACACAGGAGTCAGATCAAGGTTTCATTTCCTTTGTTTCCAAGAAGTGCTCTGGAAAAGAAATGTCCCAGTTACTTGCAGCTGTCCTTCAATTTTCTAATGATCCACTCATTTTCCCTTTTCATGCAATTTTTTTTCTGGAACTTATTTCACCAATGTTTTCCTTTGTAAGAGGTATTGTATTCCTTCTATCACCATCTTCCAAGGTAGATCCTCACTCACAGAATCATAAAATTGTTGAAGTTGGAAAAGATCTCTAAGACCAAGTCCAATCTAGCACCACCATGTTCACCTTTAGCCCTGTCCTCAAGTGCATATTCACGTGTCTCTCGATGACTTTCAGGGATGGTGACTCCACCACACCCTGAGGAGCCCATTCCAATGCTTAACAGTGTTTCAGTGATTAAATTCTTCCTGATGTCTGACCTGAACATCCTCTGGCACAGCTTGAGGCCATTTCCTCTTCTCCTGTCACTGGTTGCCTGGAAGAGGAGGCTGACGCCCACCTGGCTACAACCCCCTGTCAGGCAGCTGTAGAGAGTGACAAGGTCTCCCCTGAGCCTCCTTTTCTCCAGGCTAAACACCCCCAGCTCCCTCAGCTGCTTCTCAAAAGACTCATGTTCCAGACCCTTCCCCAGCCCCACTGCCCTTCTCTGGACACACTGCAACGCCTCAACACCTGTTTTTGTACTGAGGGGCCCAGAACTGGATAGAGAACATGAGATGTGGCCTTCACCAGTGCCCAGGAGAACTATCCCTCTCTGGTCCTGCTGGCCACACTGTTGCTGATGCAGACCAGGGCATCCTTGGCCTTCTTGGGATGCATACTGGCTCATGTTCAGTTGCTGTTGACAGCACTCCTGGTCCTTTCCCACCCAGCAGCTTTCCAGCCAGTCTTACCCCAGCCTATAGCACTGCCTGGAGCTGTTGTTACCAAAGGGCAGGACCTGGTTTACTGAGCCTCCTACAATTGTCCTTGGGCCATGGACCCAGCCTGCACAGATCCCAACTGACCCACCAGGTCTTAGACAAGAGAGCAGGATTAGGGCTGGATTGTGAATCTCCAGTCTAAGCTGAGATGGATGGGAGGAGCAGCATCACTTTGTGTGGGGATCAAAGTATAGGCTTTTTCCTTACCTCTTGGCCCCTCATTTGTTTTGGAAAAGTGATATCACTGGCCTACAGAATGGCGCCACACTGCTCCGTGCCCTTTTACTGTCAGTGCCCAACAGTGGCTGGCTTCCACAGGAGTGGAAGGCACGAATTTTTCTCTGTTCTGCTGCTATCCTTTTCCTAAGTCACCAGTTTGCTTCTTGTAGTGTGGGGAGAATGAAGGTCTTTTTATTTTCTTCACTCACTAAGTTGGACCAGTGTCATTTTAGTTCTCAGACAGCAGGTCACACCAGCCAATAAACAAACCCCAGTGATCCCCTACAGCTTTCACAGGCCTGCACTTTGACATTTGATTTCTGAGACTCCCACTGCAGCTGAAAAGGTCTGTTCACATTTTGTTTATAAGAGCTCTGGATGACATTCAAACTAACTTGTGTACATACAACATGGGCGATGAATTTAATTGTTTATAACATGGCTAGGTATTCATAAGTGTTTAAAGTGTCCGTAGATCAAGCCCCCAATGCACAGTTGCATTTCTAAGTCCTATTTGTTTTTAAAATCCTTCTTGTTCGTATGAAGAAAACTAAGCACTGATTTTTACCACCTAAACCAATTTTTATTTTTGTTTTATTTTTTTTCCAGAGTTCAGGAACAATGGGTTTGCAAATAGCAAGAGAGGTGGTTACAGCATGTGATTACAACCATCAGCTGAGCATGTCTGGATGGTTTGTCACAATCACTGTGACACCAACTCTACTGCACCCAAAGGTGACAGGCCAGCAGGGTTCAGATTTCTGTGCTGTCACAAGTGCTTCAAAGTCGGGGGCCAACAGAACAGTTTGCTATATTTTGGTGTTGCAGAACAGTTTGCTATATTTTGGTGCTGGTTCTGGACTCTGGTAGTGAGTGGAGCTGTAGTGCAGCTGAGACCCACAGCACAAAAGCCAGAGAATTCTGGTGAGACCAGAGACAGAACATTGCAGACACTGTCTTCCTGATGTGGCTGTGCTAGACAGAAAAAACAGTAGCTATTTAAGAATTAAATTCTGCATAAAGTCAGCATTAGATTAGTAGTGAGAGCAAAGGTTACAATATTGGTTTTCAGCAGTATGTATTAATATAATATCTAGAAAAAATGAAGATATAAACCATTTTATGCTCTTAATTGCATGCCACGTACATAACACAATAGATTTGGTTAACTGAGATCTTGACAAATTTACAGGCTACAGAAGATGAAAATATATAGAGTCCATTGGTCAGAGAAATTTAAAGAATGACCCTCTTTAATAACTGCCATTCTACTGCATGTGAAGAAGAAAACAGGTGCATCCAAGTGGTGTTTTCTTAACAGAAAATAGCATGGCTTAACTATGTGATTGGTGCAGTAATAGAAATAAATCAAAGAAAAATTACTCTAGGAAGATACAGAATGGTATCCTTGAGGAAAGATACCTAAATGTGACACCAACAAAGCAGCATTCAATACATTTTAAATTGGCTTAATCCAAGAGGCAGTGTGATGCCTCATAGATATGATACACGTGATGCAAGCTTTATTATTTCTGTTAACAGAGTGCATCTGGAAGGTCCTCAAGATCAGAGAATTTTTTATCCACATAACTTGTTTCCTTCTTTCTTTTGGAAATATTTTTCCTGATGGTAGACAAAGGGAGTACAAACACATCTGTTCTTTCACCATGTAAAATAAAAAGTAAAAATAGTTTGTAGTGTTAAATATAATGTCAGAATGCTTTTAATTCATAGGAAGACTCAGTCATTGTCTTCCTCCTGGATGAGTGAGAAAAAAAGAGCCTTGATGACTTCAAAGAAGGGTTTGGAAAACACAGGCTACATAAACACTGGAATCTTATTTCATGAGCAGGCTGTCCCTTCTCCCCATACTGCTCTAAAGCAATGTGTTAGGGCCAGACCCTTGGTCACTGCGAGAGGCAGTGTTTTTCTGAAGCTGATGGAACATCCTAGGAGCTGTCCTGACTCAAATCTACAAAGGACCTGACCTAATATATTACAAAATATAATATAGTTGATGTAAAGGGGACATACATTTATATCCTTATTGGTCATCTGTGTGTTTGGCAGCAGCAAAATGACCTCAGGAAACATGGTTGCAAAGCAAAGATACAGGTGGCATTTGTTGCTATGGCACTTTGAAACAAAACAACGAGCTTAGAGTTACACAGCAAAAAATTACTTAGTATCTCCTGAATAAAATCCCTGGAGTTTCTGTACCCAGTGTCTATGAGATTTTTCTCTATTATATGGAGGGCCCTTAGTAACTAGAATAGAGAAATACAGCCTGATTCACTCTACTTAATCTAAAGTAATGTATGTGCCCTTTATCACTGCTCTGTCTTGAGCCTGACCTGAAAAATGATCCTGAACTGAAAAATTACACTACAAATCCAGAATAGCTCCACAGATATGGGGAGAGATAGACAGATTACTCTGAGTATAAGCTGTTGTATTTTCACTTTCAAATTGTGTAAAAGTCAGAATTTACTTCCTTCTACAAAGAAGGTAGTTTATCTCATTTTGATAGAGCTCATCGCTTACTAGAATATAAACATGAAAAAGGCACTATCCAATGTAGTTAGAGCGGCCATTTTTCTGGCTATTCTTGTTCTGTCTGGAAATTTTATCTGGACAGAATTTAAGAACTTTTTCACGATCCCTCGGAATCAGGCCTAATGAAGCAGCAGACCTGAAGACACTCATTAAGAATCCATATCCCACCCAGTACACATGCTCTTTATACCAGCAGAGTAGGCACTAGACCATGCACACAGAGATGTGTTTCTGAAAGGAAGACCTGGTCAAAGCCACAGTAGTACCACTGAAATTATAATATATAAGAGTACTGCAATTCAAAACAATTTTAAAAAGATTTGACACATAGTAAGGAAATCTCTCAAAAATGTGAAGTTCTCAATTCCTATAGAAGAATATTTTTTAAAAAAGCAACAAACATTATATTTTCCCCTTTAGCTCTTTTTTTTTTTCAATATTACAGCTGTTTTAGTTCAGCCTTAGGTTTACTGTCCTTGTTACCGCATATATTTGCAGATATTAAGACTGTTTAGGAAACCCTAATAATCTGTAGCATGTGCACCTGAAGAAATAGGGCAGTCTTTAGGGGGCTGGGTGAATGGTTTCCTCTCTCCTGTCTTGTAAGCCAAAGCATAATTTGTTGCTTCTTAACTTTTTGTTAAAAAGTAAATTTGATGGGTTCTTACAGTGTCCACATCAGGTTTCTCTTCTCACTACTACACAAGAATTCTGCTCTTACACAAGAGCAATGTAACTCAGAGACCTTCACACTGTTTGGAAACTGGATATAAAGTTCTACATATATGCATAAATCAGAATACAAAGTGGTGTTTCCCAACTACTGCCCTTTTTTGCCTAAAGTAGGAGCAGCATGATTGCAGCTTCATGTATCCCCAAGCATAGATGTATTAAAAATCATGCCTGAACACCTCAACATTCATCTGACAAATGCAAAATCCACTGAAGTCACTAAAAGGTTTTCAGTTGACTTTACCAGCTTTGGTTCCAGTGCAGTAAGGGAATTCCATGAATAAGTTTTCTAAAACCATGTGGTCTAAGTTGCAAAGTGTCATATTTGTATTGGATCTATAGCAAAAAATGCTAAATCAGAGGGAGAACTCATATCCCAATTACAAGCTGAATATACCATTCTGTTCCCTGTCTCTGAGATAAAATAAATTGGTACGTCCATTGGCAAGGAGACAGCTGGCCAAATTAATGCCTAACTTCAAGTGCAAAACCACTGCCTCACAGTGACTCTGCCTCTGCACTTGGGTCTCAGCAGTGGGTACCAGCGAAGCAAAAGGCAAGGTGGTCAGCATGGAAACTGGAGTGGTAATTTTAGGAAAACAAGCTCAAGAAGGACATTGGGACAGGAACACAGTATCCTACACCCCACCCACTCTGCAATATAACAGGACTGTTGGGTGGAGATGCATGTCTAAACTTCCTTGATGTTAGAAAATTGTGCTGGAACAATCTGGCCTTGAATTTCAAAGTCAAAGGAAAGGGAGATGCATGAACAGGCCAGAAGGCAACACAACTGACCCAGACTTGAGACAGTTTTGCACAGCATGGATATGTAAAATCCATGAATGGATTTTACAGTTTTACATAGCATGGATATCACACATGATGTGAGTGCACAGCTGACTTGCACAGAGACCATCAGACACCTTCAGAGTTATGTTGCATCAATGGAATAGTTCCCTCATCCTCCAAACTGCATTACAGATCAGCCCCATTTCCCTTGTACTGCTTTGCAGCCCACCAAGACACTTGGAACCTGAAATATGGATCCACAGCATAGTCATTATAAACATAAATAATATGAATGATGACATTTCCTACTCCATAAAATCTGCTGCTCTGTGACTGCTCAAGAGTTCATTTGGTCATGTGCTCTTGGGGAAACAAAGGATCTCCCAGATCCCTTATGTTAACAGTCTGGGAAGTGCTGTTCTAGTGACTGTTGCCAAGCAGTGGCCCTTGGTGCCACAGCCGAACTTGTCCCTCTAGAATTTTGTGGAACCTAGATATTAACCTATGCAGGTAAGCAAAAGGAAATTGCTGTCTTGTTTAAAATATTTTTCAGCCTAAAAATAAGAATCATGATTTTAGGATGAATACCTCGGTAACCCACTGTTTTCGTATTTGCACAAGCAGGGGGCTTTTATAATGACAAGAAAGATATAAGATCACATTCAGTTAAACTTATGAAATAGATAACACATCTTGTGAAATAAATAACACATCTCATTTTTTAAAAATTTTCTTAGTCAAAAATGAAATAGTTAAAAGGTTTCACAGCTTCTTCACCTTCTAATCCTACCCTGGTGCTGTCAGTGCCTTTATGGTTTATTGGCTGGACCTTGCTACCAGCTATTTTTATATAAACATTACTACTCTGCTAGGGCAAATACTAAAAACTGCTTTTAAGGATATCTTCAAAAATTATTATTTTTAAAAACTCCTTAGAGCCTTGTAAAGCTGCAAGACAGCTGGAGTTAATCTCTATGGTATTTTCTCTGTGTTTCAAGACAGTGAATTATGTGACACAAGTGAAGTTTTCAGTGATCTTTGGAAAGAGACAGAGGAGGAAGATCTTAGATGAATCAATGATCAAAATTAGCTGGACACCTTATTTTTTATATTCATGTAAACTGGGAGACCAGGTGATACCTACAAGAGGGTTTTTAATGTCAGGTTCAAGAGGTAAACTAGTACATGATGTTATATCTATGGCAATGTGTTAGAACAGTCAAGACCATGGCTCTTACAAGGTACATGGCAGTCTTCAGCAGTTTTCTCCTTGACTTGGAAAGAAAAATTAATCTTATTAAGACTTTTGCCTTCTCCTCCTGTACTTAAGTTTCTCTATGGAAAGAGGAGAAGAGAATGACTGAGTGAAAGTGAGCTAGCACATTCTTTTGGTCCTCCACTTCTTCAATGACCTTCCCAGAAATGTTATTCCTTCTGCAAATTCATCTTTTAGCACTCTCTCTGGCAATCAGGGAGCAGTGGATGAGACCCCAGAGTGCTGCACAGCCCTTCAGAAGAGCCTCGACAGGTAGGAAAGATGGACAGACAAGAATAGTTTGAAATTCTTCGAGGACAAATGCAGGAGCCTGCACCTGGGGAGGAACAGCCCTGGGTACCAGCACAGGCTGGGGCCCAACCTGGTGGGGAGCAGCTCTGTGGAGCAGGAGCTCGGGCTCCTGGCAGACACCAAACTGTGCATGAGCAGCTGTGCCCGTGTGGCCAGGAAGGCCAACAGAATCCTGGGTGCCTTTGGAAGGGCATTGCCAGAAATTCAAGGGAGGTGATCCTGCCCTGCCACTCAGCTCTAGTGGGGTCTCACCTGGAGTCTGTGCTCAGTGCTGGTCTCCGGAGCACAACAGAGACATGGAGGTCCTGGAGTGGGTCCAGCAGAGAGCTACAAAGGTGATCAAGGGACTGGAGCATCTCCGTTACGAGGAAAGGCTGAGAGAATTGATCCTGTTCAGCCTTGAATGGGATAACTGAGAGGGGACCTCATCCCTATCTGTCAGTGACTGCAGGGAGGGCTCAGAGCAGGGACCAGGCTCTGCTCAGTGGTACCAGGCAGCAGGACACAAGACAGCAGACAGAAACTGATGCACAGAGAATTCCACCTGAAAATGAGGAGGAACTTTTTACTGCGCAGTGCCCAAGCACTGGAACAGTTTGCCCACAGAGTCTGTGGAGTCTCCCTCTGTGGAGATATCCCATTTTTTTGGATGCAATGATGTGCCATGTGCTCTGGGATGGCCCTGCTTGGGTAGGGGGTTGGACCAGATTACCCACAGTGGGCCTTCCTACCTGCCCCATCCTGTGATTCTGAAATTCTGATCACAAAAGTGGGAAAAATATCCTGGCAAATTATATCCTAAGCAGGAGTTATACACCAGTCTGTGAAGTTAACAGATGAGAGGGTGGGGAGATGATACATATTATATTAAACAGAAAACCAATGAAAGACAATCTTTGAAGTAACTTTTTTTTTGAGAGCAGCAGAAGGACTGAAATGGGAAAACAAATGGGAAGATGGTGCCCTGAGCTCCTCAAAGCATTGTGGATCATTCATTTTTCATTATATCATTATCATAAACAGAAAAGACAAAACCCCATCATTTATCCAACACCTCCCACACTTACAAATAATAAATATTTAATATTTGTTGCATGTAAACTTTATGAGTGTCTAAAGCAATATCAAGTTTGTAAAAGACCACATTTCTTCCTTCTGCTGCTTTTCATTGCATTTACCATAGGTCCAAAGAACTGACATGACAAGAGGAAAACTTACTCTGCTAAATCACCAGGAATAAACAGGAATTATTGACCTATTTGAGATGAAAGGATGAGAGAGATGTGTAAAAATATGCTCATATTCTTAACTGAAATTTTTTTTGTATTTTGGTCTTTGTGCTTCTGCTGTTTCTTTATGAGTTGAATAAACGACACTGTAAAGAGTGTCTGAGTTCGAAACAATGCTTTCCCCACCTTACCAAAACACAGCCAAGGAAGAAGAAAGGAGAAGGAAAACAAGGTTATTAAACCAGGAACCGACAAATCCACAAACAAGTCTGACAGAAAGAATAACTAAATAGCTTTCTCATAAATAACAAGTGTCAGGTTTGGCTCTCACAAGCTACCACACATGTTGCTGAGCCCCATTTCCATGGGATTCCTTTGTTTAAAAATCTTCCAATCTTGGAGTTAAATTTACTCAGATTGAATGGTCTTTGGAGCTTACTTTGGACATCTATAACACACAGAAACCCTAATCTATGTCCGAAGAGCTGTCAAATTCTTTGCTACAGGACTCAGAAAAAGTAATATTTACCAAAAGAAACTACAGGATTATATTTTAGCATTTGAATACATAGACTACAACATCCATTTTGGAGTGATGGCACAAATGAGTGATTGCGCTCACCCCTAATCACATTTATTTTAAATTTTAAGTAAAGTAACAAAGTTGGCCCACAAACAGAACACCTACTGTTTATATCCTGTAATCCTATTGTTTTAGCAGTGTAATGCATACCAGTTCTTCATTATAAATTATTATAAATTTTAAATATAGTCAATCTAATTATAAATATACTGCAAAGTGTGACTAAAAATGTATAGTGTGTTAGGGAAGAACACTTGATAACATGATAAGCACTAATGTGACATAAAATAAAAAGTGAAAATTAGTGAGGGCAAAAGAGTGAGACAGCAATGAGGAATGCAACATTTTATACTGGCCAGATAACTGCGAGGCTGTGACCACTATTTTTCTTGTTGCTCATCGTCCTCCTATTCCCCACTTTTGTTCTCAGCATTTATTTGTGGCACGCTTGGAAGTCTGGGTCACAACGAGACCTTTCTATGTTATGTCCTGGTCTCTGTGTGTAAAGCTACAGGTCTTGGCTGTGGTTTGTAAATCCTGATGGAGTACAAGGGATAAAGTAACCTGTGAAATGTATTTAGTAAAACCATCCTGAAATGCCATAGGAAGAGAAGAGATGGAGGGTCCAAAAACTAGCCCAGAATACAGCAGGGGGCAGGGAGGTTAGAGAAAGAGCTGACAGCACATGAATGAAGGTTGTAAGGACTCTCTTCTCTGTAGCACAGTCATTGCTTGTGTATGATCATGTATGCTTCTGGCAATGCTACAGCCAGTCCATATGAGAGACAAAGGAGGGCAGAAAGAATCTGAGTGAAGCTGATCAACTTCAAACCATCAGTTTGGGTAATAAATATATGTCAAATATTTATTGTTGTAACAAGAGAAGGCTGATGATGTTTGTTTGGTCTTGTTTTTTTAGCATTTAGTACCTGTCCTTATGTAGTATGTCTCTGATATACAGTTTCTGTATTGAGATATGAGTAAATGGCAGGCAGGAATTGCTTTGGGCTCCTTCCCTTAAATGAATTAAATCAGGGCTTCATAGACTGTCTTCTGGAAAACATAAAGAAAGAGCCTTGAAGGCTCAGTTGAGATCCAGACCTAAAATAAGTTGATAGTGTCAGAAGCTAAGAACTGAATAGGATAAACTCATCCCTTCACTGTTTCAATGTAGTTTAAATTTACATAGACCTTTATGTGTTTCCTAATAATATGCTAAGGAAGAAGCCCTACCAACTGCAGGAAAGCTAGTTTCCATGACCCTTGCCCCTTGAGTTTGTTGGGCAGCCTGAACTTCCTAACGTGTTCAGATGTACATTGGCTGAAACAGCTCTACCCAAGACACTCTTTAGTTAAGCCAGGAAAAACAAGTTTATGCAGAAGAGTTATGGCTTTAAGTGAGATATTGTCGTATGCACTCTATGCACATCTATGGCGTTTTGAAAGTTAGGCAATTATTTATTATAAAGATTAGCAAAAGCAGCAAATATATTCATTTATTAAACATCACTGGTTTCTAATTTAATAATAAGATACAGATAACCATCGGTTTGCTTGTTATTGCTATAAAACAAAATGTGACTTGCTAAATTAAAGTTTGCTGGTTTAAAGTGATATGACATTTTTGAAGTTTAATTTTGAAAACTAGTAAGTAATAGTCCTTCCATTTTCCATAAATTTATGAAGTTACCAAAGTCAATAAAAGGATCCTTTCTTCTATATAATTCTATTTAACACATATACAGATCAGTAAACCTCTTAATCAATATCTCATTGGAATAAATACCAGGATGGTAAAATAGATAGAGTGACCTTGGCATACTAAAAGGACCTTAATAGGTCAAAAGTTTACACTCTTCCTTTGAGAAAAACCTATGAAAAACTCCTGACAAAAATCTATAGTGGATCATTAACAAATTGACACGATGCTACATATTTGGAATTTGTCTTTTAAAAAATGCTGATTATTAGAAAAAGAAAAAGAGGGACAACAACAGAATTTTTAAAGCTTTAATTAATAGAAAATAATCCATTCTTCATAATTATGAAAATGTCCAGATTCCAAATGTCTTAATCTGCCCCCTATACTCTCATCATAAAAAGAATTATAAAGGTATAAAATATCCCATTTCAACATGAGATGCCCCCATTTATACACTTCTACCTCAAAAGACTTTTTCACTGTTTTTCTTTTAATCCTATTCTGGACTAAATGTATCCACATGTTCAGCAACTCTGGAAAATGTTATAAATTTACACTCCTGTTTCAAGTGAAGACATGCTCCAAGGCAAAGATGAGGCTCTTCTACTCCCATGAATCACAGTGGAAAAGCCTGCTAACCTCACTGGCCAGATTCTTCTGATACCCAACCTCTCCTTCTGCTCACTTAACTGCCCAACTGTAGGCACAAGATATCACGCCATCTGGAACATCTCGCGATATCACGCCTAACCCCTTCCCTTTTACCATTGCTCTGTACCCTTTACCATTACCCCCTGTTATAAATCACCCTGCCCTGACGTTAATAAACGCCATTTCACCGCCCACCACATTGGTGTCTGCGTGTGCTTTGGTCCTGTGGCAGGGGTGCTGCCACAGTAGCCCTTAACCCGGGACCCCACGCCCTTAGCGGCGGCGACAAGTGGTGCCGAGAACCCGGGTTGAACCCAGACGTGGGAATCTCCTGGGCGAGGGAACGGCAACCGGAGCAGCGGGACTGTCTCCGGCGGGGAGGACACTCCCGGTGGACCAACGAAAGGGGGATAATCTCCCACTGGAAGACTGCCAAAGGAGGATGGCTCACGCTAGGGCTGACGAAGGAGGAAGTCTCGCACCAAAAGACCGACGAAGAAGGAAGGCTCACGCGGAGCAGTGGAAGAGGAAGTCTCGCGCCGGGAAAACCGGCGAAGGAGGAGGGCTCACACCGCGGCTGACGGAAGAGGAAGGCTCGCGTGGTGATTGTTGCAGGAGAAAGGCTTGCGTCAGGCTAGCGAAGGAGGAGGACTCGCGCCGAGGGACCAGTGAGGGAGAGGATGGAGTCCCTTTTCAAAGTCCTTTTTGAATTATGGGGTACGGTCATGCAGGCTCTTGGGCAGGAGCGGGGAGAGTGCGGAGCCGCCTGGGGCTGCTTGCCGGAGGGGCCCCGGCAGGATGTGGGTGATTATGAGTCCACGGAGGGTGGTGATTTGCAGCTGCGGGAACATCCCCGTGTAGAGAAGAAAAAATCATTTTAGGACGGGCTGCTGGAGGAAACGCAGCCAGCGGCCGTTGAATCAGAAGTATCGGACGGGGCCGTTAGCCTAGGGGCGCGGAGCCCAGCCGTTAAGCTGGGAGCGCGGAGCAGGGCCGTTAGCGCAGGGCCGTGGAGCGGAGCCGCCGTTGGTTCGGGCTCCGAGGGGGCCTGGGCGAGGCCTTCGCCCAACGCGTCGCGGAGTGGCGAGCCTCTGAAAGGGAAGAACGGCGGAGATAGAGAAGGGCTGCGAGTCAACGCAGGCGTGAGCGGGTACCGTAGAGGGAAGGAGCACGGAGGGAAAGCTGACGCTTCTCGGAGTGTGTGTCAGAGATCACGTTACAGCAAGAGGCGGAGCGAGTTTAGAGGGAGAGAGTGGCCCGGGGCGAAGGCAGAAGGAGGGGCTGGGAACCCAGAAGTCACCAGTCAGTCGAGTTGCGGGACTGATTCAGACTCGGACTGGGATGAGTGGCTTCCTAAGCAGTCCATTGCTGATCCTGGTTCCTACTCTAGTTCATCTGATACAGAGGAAGAGGGAGTGAGGGCACATAAGGGTAACCGCGATCCTCCTGTTTGGGTTAACGGAAAGCCAGGGAGGGAACAAACCCCTCTCACAGACTGGAGGAAAATAAAAATAGCATGTGCTGAGTGGGCTCCTTCGGCCAAGCTAGCGTTTCCTGTCTGGGTGGGGGGCCAGGCGGAAACCAAAAAACCTACACGCCTGTGAACCCCAAGGATGTGCAGGCAATTGTAAAGGCAATTGCAGATAGGGGTATTAACTCGGCAATGGTCTCCACTCTTGTTGACAGTGTCTTTGGGGGGGATGACCTGCTCCTGTTTGATATCAAGCAGACGTGTAGGTTAATTTTTAATGGTGCAGGGATGATTGTTTTTAAACAGGAGTGGGAGGACAACTGCGCAAGGCAGCTGGCCTTGGTGACCGGGGCAAACCATCCACTGCACGGCTCCAGCCTGCAGCGTCTAATGGGCACAGACCCGACTGTGATCACCCCCCAGGCACAGGCCGAGGGCCTTTGGGCCCCCGAGGTAGTAGCAACAACCCGAGCTGCTAGAGATGCTATTCGATCTGCCTCCAAAGTTATTGCCAGACCATCACCATGGTCCGCCATGAGACAAAATGAGAGTGAGGGTTTTACACAGTTTGTGGACCGCCTCCAGGCAGCAATCGATTCCTCTACTTTGCCATCGGAAGCAAAGGGCCCTGTGCTTGCGGAGTGCCTGCGCCAGCAGTGTAACACCGCCACGAAGGACATCTTGTGGTCGCTGCTACCCGGGGCTACTTTAGCTGACATGATAAGGCATGTTGTTCAAGAGGAGCATCTGGCCCCAATTCAAGCAGCAGTCCACGCCGCAATAACCAATGTAATGGCTTGTTTTAAGTGTGGCCAAGAGGGGCACATCGCAGCACACTGCCCTCGGTCGGGTTACCCGCCCACAGCCGTTCCCCCATGCCAGACAGGACCCAGAGGGCCATGCTGGACATGTGGTAGGAGGGGGCACTTCGCTAGGGAGTGCAAGCCCAAGGACCAGGGAAATGGGAGGGGGAGGGGGCGCCCAGAAAAGCACCCAGCATGTGGCCCTAACACTCTGCACGGAGAGGGGACTGGGCAGAACCATCACCCTATCCCCGTATGCGATGTCCAGATGTCCACCCTTGCTAGGAAGGGATGCCCTGACCCTGCTAGATGTCCGGATGACAAATTTATTCTGAGGACCACTGCTATACACCCACAACTGCCCATCAAACTAACGTGGAAATCACTAGACCCTGTGTGGGTTGAGCAGTGGCCCCTGTCAAAGCCTCGAATGACCGCCCTCCTGGAGCTGATTACCCGGGAGCTACAGAAGAGCCACATCGAGCCCTCCACAAGCCCATAGAACACTCCAATTTTCGTCATACCGAAACGATCCGGAGAAGGCTTTCGCCTCCTTCATGACCTGCGAGAGATAAATAAGAAAATCCAGCCAATGGGACCTGTGCAGACTTCCCTACCGATGAATTCAGTGGTGCCAAAGGGGCTACCCTGCGCAGTGCTGGATATCAAGGATTGCTTCTTCTCCATCCCTTTACATGACGAGGACAGAGAGCGGTTCGCTTTCTCAGTGACCTTTCCTAACAGCCAGCGACCAAACTTGCGCTTCCAGCGGCGAGTGCTCCCTCAAGGTATGGTCAACTCCCCGGCCATCTGCCAGATCACCGTGGACCGAGCGCTAATGCCAGTCCAGCAGAGCAATCCTGCCGCAACTATCATCCAGTACATGGATGACATCTTGATTGCTGCACCATCAGCAAGCCAGGTAGACCGGTTAGTGTCCGCGGTCTCGGAGGTCCTGAAAGCAAATGGGTTTGAAATCGCCAGCGCAAAGATAAAAAGAGGACCGTGCGTGACCTTTTTAGGGGTGGGAATTTCGAGCCTCTATGTAACCCCTCCCCAGATAAAAATTCACCGAAACGTCAAAACACTTCACGACATGCAGCGGCTGGTGGGATCATTACAGTGGCTTCGCAACATCATTCTGGTCCCTCCTGAGATCATGGATCCCTTAAACTACCTTTTAAAGGGGAAGAGCCCATGGGAGAGAAAAGTACTGATGCCAGATGCAGTGAGTTTGCTTGACTTCATCGAGTGTCAGATGTCAACAGCCGCGCTCGCCAGGTGGGACTCGAACATGCTGGTGGATCTGTATGCCCATTTCACGAGGAGAGGGGGAGTAGGAGCACTAGCCCAGGGATCTCCAGATAAAGCCCAACCAATACAATGGGTGGTCCTGGGAAAACCATCGCGCGCCTTCTCCCCAGGGATTGAGTGCCTTGGTAACCTCATTATGAAAGGCAGGAAGCTTGCTTTGAAACACCTGGCCACTGAACCCAGCAGGATATATCTGCCCTTTCGCAAGCAGCTTCCTACACAGTCACCAATGATATCTGAATACCTGGCCATGGCCCTCGCTGGATTTGGGGGAGAGATTTGATACGCGGCAAAACCCCCCATGGACGCAGTTGCTGGCGGTCATCGACATCGACCTACCACCCAGGGTTATCGACCGGCCACGCGAGGGACCCACAGTTTTCACCGACGTGCCTTCATTAACATCCTCTGCAGCAGTAGTGTGGAAGATAGGAGAGTGGTGGCAGTGCATAAAAACAACAGACCCCACGCTGTCAGTCCAACAACTCGAGGCAGCTGCCGTGGCACTGGCATGTGGACTATTCCCGGAGGAACACCTTAACATTGTAACAGATTCCATATTCGTGACCCGACTCTGTCTGGCCATGGCCGGACCCGGCGTGGCCGTGTCCTCAGTAGTGACGATGCTGGAAGAGGTGCTCTACTCATGGAAGGGCACCGTGTCCGTTATCCATGTTAACAGCCACAGTCCAATCAAAGCATTCTTTCAAGTCGGTAATAACAAAGCAGACGCAACCACGAGAGGGCTGTGGAACTTGAGAGAAACCCATCAGCCACACGAATCTCTGCATATTGGGGCCAGAGCACTCGCAAGAAAGTGTGGAATCACTGTCGCTGATGCAAGGCATGTCGTCACTTCATGCCCTTATTGTCAGAAGTCACCGTTATGGTCCAGCGGCATCAATCCTAGGGGCACCAAGGCTGCTGATATATGGCAGACGGACTTTACGTTATGCCAGTTGTTGAGACCCCAGTTGTTGAGACCCCAGTTGTTGAGACCCCGAGCATGGTTAGCGGTCACAGTAGACACTTACAGCAGGATAATCGTGGCCACGCAACATCAAAGAGCAGACTCCCGAGCAATGGTCCATCACTGGCTAACAGCCATGGCATGGCTAGGCATCCTGAGGCAGATTAAAACGGATAATGGCCCAAGCTTTACCTCTAAGTTAATACGAGCATTTGTGTCAAAGTGGGATATAACGTTAGTCCACAGTATCCCCTACAACAGTACTGGCCAGGCCATAGTCGAACGGGCCAACCAAACCCTAAAGAACAAGCTGGAAGTGCTAGCAAAGGTGGAGGGTCTCTCCAATTCCATCCCACCAAGAGATCAAGCACGCATCCTGGCAACTGCCCTATTAGCGCTGAATCAGTTTCCAAGAGGGGACGAAGGCAAAAGTCCTGCCCAGAGGCACTGGGCCACCCGGGCGTTAGAGGAAGGCCCACATGTACTGATCAAGAACGAGTTGGGAGAGTGGGAAGCGGGTTGGAGGCTGACACTCACGGGGCGAGGGTATGCAGCCGATGGCGAAATTAAGCGGTGCCCACTCAAATCGGTAAAACCTGACCTTCAGGGCGGAAACTAACGAAATCTGGAGAGTCTCTTTTGCAGGACTGGACCCTCAGCCACCCCCACGGCCCATATACCCCGCTCCTAGAAGGCTGTGTCAAGTCATCAGGCAGCCTGATGGCAGACTACACCGGGGTCGTGAGGAAACCCAGTGAGAGGCCGGTGCAAAGAAGAACTGGGGGAAAGAAAAAAGAGCTCAGCACCTGTCCTAGGTGGTATCCATCAAGTAGGGTTGGAACTCTGGCCAAGTTCTGACGCTGCTTGGATAGAATACCAACCAACCCAGAGCTTTTTCTGCACCGAAGGGTATGAAGGGTGTTTTGGGGAGAACATGAGTCTGGACATGGGCTCCCCAAAATGCCCTGGTTTTAAAATTGAAGAAATTGCAGATTCTGGGAGGACAGCTTGGTGCTCTAGTGCCAGCAAATATGCTGAGAAAGGTCCTGCAAAAATGCCCGAGGTCATGATTCAGTCAGCCCCAGAGCTGATGACCCTGCCTTGTAAATAAGTTCGTGTTGGTTTTTTTTTTTTTCATTTTTAGAGATAGTTAGCCTTTTGTTTGAGTTACATTGTTCAACTTTTGTTTGTTAAATGCTTACCATCGTGGGTTTGTTACAAATTTGTTACAGTTGTTTGTCTTGTTAAAGTTACAAGTTTGTTACTGTCCCACCGGGCAGTTTAAATTTTTGGTATTTCTACACCATGGAAGGTGGGGGAAATGTAGGCACAAGATATCGCGCCATCTGGGACATCTTGTGATATTACGCCTAACCCCTTCCCTTTTACCATGCCCCGTACCCTTTACCCTTACCCCCTGTTATAAATCACCCTGCATTGCTGTTAATAAACGCCATTTCACCGCCCACCACATTGGTGTCTGCGTGTGCTTTGGTCCTGTGGCAGGGGTGCTGCCGCAGTAGCCCTTAACCTGGGACCCCACACCCCTAGTGGCGGCGACACCCAACAAAGGTTTCCTTGCTTCTACCGAATAGTTTTGGGGTAAACATCCTGTTTTAGGCCCCTCCACAGGGATTTATTGTAAAATCAGGCATTGGAAATAAGAGTAGGGATCTATTTTTAACTATGAATGAATAATGGTCTAGATGCCTACTAAACACACTTTGTTCCTTAGAGAGTCCTGATGTGCCAACTTTGAAATTTATCCAAAAAATTAAGTCCTGCTACGCTGGACCTCCAAAACCTAAAAGGGAGGTTATGGCCATGCTTGAAAATTTGGTGCTTTGCATTTATATCTATTTTTACCTTTTCAAGGAAACGGGTGGATCTGGATTCCAGCACTTGGAGATCACACGTTGATATAACAGGCTAATGGAGCTGCAAGCTGAATCAAGTTGATCAGTTGATCCTTTTGGATGTAGAGCTTTTAGAAGGGTCTGAGTACATAGAAGTAGGAGACACACTCTCTCCTGCCTTCCCAGGACATCATTCCTTGCATCCCTATTGCTGTATGCACATTGCCTCTTAAGGAAAAGAGGTGAGGGGAAAATTCTCTGTGTTGCATCCCTTTGCTTCACTGAGTAAGAAACTCTGTGGACTGGAGTCTGATTCCTTCCCAGAGCTACAGAGCAAGAGAAAGAATGGAATATTCAACCTGAACACAGGGCTAGTATGTCCAAATTCACGTGCTGGCTTAGTTAACATCTTCCCTGGTGGTGGAGATAATGATGGAAAATTGCCTCCACCACCACTAGACTCCTGGGTTTATGGACTTTTGAAAGATTGTGTCTCAGTCCTTATCAACAAGTGTTCACATCCACTGCAGAACCAGGCACCTGAAGGATATTTTAAATATTCTCTGTAAGAAAACAAAAATGTCATCACTGGTATAGAGGTGGCTCTGACGCTGAATCAAACTGCAGAGCACGGATTAAAGCCAAATCCAGACAGAACAAGTTTCAGGCGAGGACAAGGAGAGGCAGATGGAAGAATATGCTGACAAGAGGTGAGATTAGTAACTGTGCTTTTCTGGTACAACAGACTCCTCCATGATAAAGGTAGTTTTTTGTCTGTAAGACAATGCTGTATCTCACAAGCTGGTCTGAGACAGGCACAAAACTCAGCAAGAGTCTAACCCCCCAAAACTCAGCACTGTCAAAAGTTTATGTAACTCTTCACTCATCTTGCCATCTCCCAGATCAATGAACAGCAAGGCATACGTTTATCCTCTAAACAAAATTCTCAGCTTTAATTCTACATACTCCACCAAAATGCTTCTTCCTCTGACAGAGGCTGCATTAACAAATGTGTGCCAAGTTTTATTAATTTTAATCAGTATGCTACTGGAAGACAACAGGGACTATGCCAATGAGGAGAGTGTAAAAATCTTACCAGTGAGAAAGCTAATGGGAATCATATTGCTATTTAGAGGGAATTCACCAGGCTTGTGGTGGATTACCTTTGTTGGTAGGATTTTCAAGAAGAGCACCTCTCCATACATCCAGAACTGAATATCCTGCTCCATTGCAGCAGAAGGCAAGTTGCCAACTTGCATGGCTGCAGAGATAATCTCCTAAAACTGTAATTAAAATTACAAAATCTGTCTGAATCTTTTAACTGCCTGAAACTCAGCAGCATCAACTTTGGTGTTCCAATCATTTTGGCCTCAATATGTCCAACTACAACTTAATCACAGAATACTTTGTGTAGATAGGCATATGAGAGAAGACAAACTACAGTGGTTATTATGAGTACTGCCAGAAAAGAAAGTCAGAGGAAGGCAATGGGGGAGTGAAGGAAGGGAGGAAGGCGATCAAGCAAGAAGAAAAGCAGAAATTGTAATGAATTTGATGACAGCACACTGTACAAACCACAATTACTTGGAGTGTATATAAAGGACAGGCTTTGCTTTTCTCCACCCTTGGCTGTGATCTGCTTGCCATTTTTGCCAAGGAGTGAGCAGTCCGTGAGCCTTTTGGGCAAATATGGAGTCCAGAGTTCATTCTCTGCCCTGTGAACTGCAGTTTCTTAGCAGACCACAGTTACTGACCCTGACAGGAATTCCTGCCATGAGTCCTGCAGCTCTCCCACATGTACTGCAATTCCTCTGTCTCTGCAAAGGCAGGCTGATAAGAGTGTGAGACAGACATACCACTGGCATCCCAATCACACTAACAAAACTACTCCTCATCTTTAATTCCTGTAGCCTCGAGCATATTCTCCTGGCAGTGGTCACTCTGAAGCCTGGATGATGCCCTTCCTAAGGGGACCAGGTTTCTGTCTCCTCTCCTTTCCTGAGGCAGGCAAGGGCTGTCCTCTCCATGGTCTCCTGTAAAGGTTTTGATTACTGCCTCCAACAACTTAATGAGGTACTTGCAGTACGTTTACAGGATCCCTTCCTCTGATCTTCTGTCCAAAAGGACTTCATCACCATTTCCCTGTCTCCTCTCATACCCTAAAGAGGTACGGATTTCCTTATTTTCCTGTATCAGCATTGCTCCCACAGAGAGACCGTTTTTCTTCTGATCTCTTCCTGGTTTTTCTCCACATGTCATAAAATTACAGCACGAAACTCATTGAACAGAGTATCAGTTTTACAGATTCACAAAGAGACTGTATAAACATACATAATTTATATGGACATCAAACCCACTGAAAGTTATCAAAGCAAACAGCAAAATAAACAAATGAAGCAAATTTCCAAACCAAAGCCCACACAAACCCTCAAGACATAACAACTCTGGTGTTTCAGGGTTTATACTGATCTCTAACTAACCAGGCTTAGGATGAGACCTAGAGAAGAGGACAGATAATCTCATGTCTGCTAATACAAAGTTTCTGCCCTTCCTTCTGTTCTTAAATTTCAAAGATGGGATACTGAACCAAATGGATTTGGTCCTTCATCCCACCAATGTTTTATTGCTCTGAAGAGATACCTTGGATTTCTTGTTTATCTCGGTTTTTTTCTGGTATGGTCAAACTCCAGCACTTCCCTTTGCCTTCCTCCTCCTGCCCTCCCCATCCCCTCTAATCTCCACGGGGGTTTCTATATTAGTCTGAGTGGCTGGATAGGTCTCAGCCTCCATCTGGGGGGGGGGAGATTAAACTTAATTTATCCTCTTAATTCAGCAACAATTTCCTCACCAAATCCTCTTCCTAGCTTCGCCTTCGCCCCGGCAGCTGGCTAGCATTTCAGTCCCTTCCTTCTTGGGGGGGAAAAAAAGGAGGAAACCCGTGTTAAATGCCGATGCTCCTTGGGGCGAGCAGCGCCGGGGGGAGCGGGCCGGCGGGCGGGGGAGGGCAGGGTCCCCGCTGGGGCCGGGGTGTCGCGCTGCCCCACGGCGCCCAGGGGCGGCTCCCGCGGGCAGCGCCGCGCTGCCGAGCGGCCCCGCGGGCTCGGGGCTCTCCCGGCAGGGGACGCCGCGACCCCTCCGGCGGGGCTGGGGCGGGCGGCGCCCCGGGGGGAGGCGCCGAGCCGTGCCCCGCGCCGAGCGGCCGTAATCCCATCAAAGGGCCGGAGCCAGCCTCCTCCCCCCCTCCCTCCGTCCCTCCCCGCCCTGCCCGGCGCTCGCCCCGGCCCCGCTGTCCGCTCCTCGCCGCCCCGGCTCCGCTCCGCTCCCGGCAGGGCGCCGGCGCCCCTCGCCCGCGGCCGGCGGCCCCAGCTCCGCGCTCGCTCGGGCGGGGGGACTCGGCGCACATGGAGCTGCCGGGCGGCTGCCGCGGCCGCTGCCTCGCCGCGCTGCTGCTCCTGGCTTCGTGCATCGGCTGCGCGGCCACGCCGCGCAGGAACATCCCCCGCCGGCAAGGTAGGACGGACGGCGGCGGCGCCAGACGAGGGGTGCGCGCCCCGGCGGAGTTCTCTTCGGCGCCGGGGCTGCCCCGGCTCGGCACGGGCGGCAGCGGGTCCGGGTGGGCGCCGCAGGTCGGGCTGGTCAGGGAGCCCGCCCGGGAGCTCGGCGGGGCGTCCGCCGCTCCTCGCCCTTCGCTGCGAGCCCCTGCCGCCCTCGCACGGGGGAAAGAGGATGCCCAGGCAATGGCAGGGACCCGCGAAGTTGCCGGGTCGGTGTGTGACCCGTCGGGTCGGTGTGTGACCCGTCGGGTCGGTGTGTGACCCGTTCCCTCCGACATCTTGCACCCAGTGCCGGTGGGCGCGCTCGGATTTACAAACCGGGACCAGGCTGCAGCTACTGCGGGAGAAATTGTCGGAAATTTCATCCGGTTTCCCCTGGATGCCGTTACCTGCGGTGCGGCGTGAGCAGAGTTAGAAGCCAGTGAACCTCTAAGCAGTCAGGGGTGACCTGTCGGGAAGGCTGGTCCGTGGCTGTGACATTGGTATGTGTGGCAGCGAATAACCTAAGACACAGGGTGGTCCATGTGAAAGAAAAATGACTAGGGGAGCAGTGATTTTGTCCCAGAAATGCAGCTGTCGAGTGCCAAGCGCGGTGCGGTGGGTGTGCCTCCCGGTCCCGCTCCTGGCCGGGCGCTGCCCGTGTCCTGCGGGAGTTCCCACGGCTGTCGACGGGAGGGCTGAGCGCTGATCAAGGAGGTCCTGCGCAGTCCTTAGAGGCTGAAAGTTAAAACCCCGAGTCTGTTAAAACCCTTTTACAGTCTGCAGCATATGAAACAGTAAGGTAAAATGTAAACAATAAGATGAGACATAGTGCATGGTGAAGTTTGACATTCTGTGTACTTTACAAATTGCGGTGCTAAGTGGAGATAACAATGCCTGGGACTGTCTCAAGCGCTGCGACTGTCCTGGAGTCTGTGGGCCAACACCGACTCTTATCACTAAGTGATCAGTTCGGCTGAAAATACAGAAAGTTTAGTAAGTTCTGCCTCATCTCACAAAATGTTTGTAGCTTTAGATCTTTTTTGTATCTCTCCCACAGTATTGCAAGATTTCTTTGCTGGTTTTTAGAATCACTATTGTGCCTTTTCTTGCTCATATGAGAAGAAAACAAGTGCCTGTACGGTTGGAAACTTAATACTTAAATGCAGCCTGAGCTTAAAACCCTTACTGGACAGATGGCTAATTTTACTGGTCTGACCTTGTCTCTTAGGGATCTAGTCCCATGATCCTTGGTTGTCATAATAGCCACCATTAAGTACTTGAGGAAATTAGGCAGACAGGCATTGTGAGTGAGATGATTAGTAGTTTCCATTAAAATTACTGGATATGTGAAGTTGGGGAGGCAAATATGTAAATATTTTAAGCTATTCTTTGACGGTAACATACTGTTATATGTGTTTCCTGCTAGTCACAGGAGAATGGCAGACCTGGGGAAAATGTATTTCTGTACATTAAGTTAAAACAGCTTAAAGCTTGGAAATTCAACTGTAGTGTTGTGAAGGAAATGAATGAATATATTTGTATTGTGTTTACCTTACTTTTGTAAGCACACATTTTTATGTTAATTTTTTATAACATGCTTCAGAGCATTTGAAAATCCACTTGTAGCAAGATTTCAAGGGGAGATGCCCCACAGAGATTGTGTGCAGTATATATGTACACATACATATATATGTATATATATGATTTATATATATATATATGACATGATTATATATATATATATGATTTAAATCCCATCTGTATTTTGTGGGGACTGTTGGAATTGGGGGCTCCCAAGCATGCCATGACCGGGTCCTTACTATGAAATGTTGCCCTCAAAACACTCAGAACAGGTGTAGTTTCAAGTAGCTGGAACATCTCTGCCTTGTTTTGCAGCATATCATATGCTGGGTGGTTAAAAGTCGAAAAGAATTATCATTTACTCACACATACAAAATTACACATTCAGTGAGTAAAGAAGAGATAAGATAGTAAAAGGTTCTTTAGATTTTTTTTTCATTTTGCCCTTTTAATATGCATAGAAGTGAGACTTGTACAGGAATTTTAACTGAGGTGAAAGCAAGAAGTTAAATAAGGGAGGAGTCATAAAACCAGTTGATCTTCAACAACAGAAGCTGAATTGGAGGTCCTGTGGATCAAAGAAAAAAGATAGTCAAATGGATCTCCATTTTTTCTCAGGTTTCAGTTCAGGGCTTAGTTTACAAAGATCAGTTCTGTAATCCCAAGAAAGCAGCAAAGTGAGAAATCTGTTTGTGAAGTTAAAAATATGTAGTAAAATGGCCCCAAATGCAACTTCTTAAATTAATATTCAGGGAAAAGGGCTGTCGTACTCAAATACAAGAGATTCTGATGACTGCTAAAATAATTTGAACGTTTATTTACAGTTACATAATACATTTTCTGGAGACAAGAAAATGGGATGACAGACTCTTTGGGAAGGGCTTAAAACAAATCCTTAGACACCATGTAGTGAATAGTGTAGCTGGGAACAGATTAGCCTGGGACTCTCTATATCTTGTACTCCCAGAGGCTGGCACTCATACTGCTGCTTTCACATTGTTTTCTTGCTTTTGCCTTCTGCAAAGGCACGGGGTTTTGCCACCTCTGTTTCAAGTTTCAACTGGTTGAAGAATAGAGAGTCTAAAGCTTGGTCCCAATGTGTTGCTCTGCTACTAATATAAGCACAGTATTTAATTTTAATGGTTGTGTGATTTTAGAGAATTTTAGGGGAAAGAGCTGACCAGTCCTGTGGATGATCGTGGCATAAAGTTGCACTGTATTGCATTGATGCTTCTTTAGTAACTAGAGTGTAAAATTCCAACGCCCTGTAGAATAATAAAACGGGTAAGATGGTCTGCATGGAGAGTAAAAATAATCATATCTGATGCTTAGGAATGCTTCTCCTTTTATAAATATATTATGCTTGCCAGCTAATATAAATAAAGAATTTGGCTTGTATCTCTTTCCCAGATGTCCACAGCAGTAGATATCCTCAGCTTTCTGTGTAAATGCTGAAGGAATCAGACCAGTTAAAGCCTGAAGACTTTACAAGAGAGTAGCCAGGGCCAGAGTTTCAAAAGAGTACAGATCCTTGGTCAGGACTACAGTAAATGACTTTTTTTTCCAATGGATTTGGCACTGGGATACTTGAATTCTTTAGAAAATCTGACTATAATAAGAGCTGCTACATTAATAACACTTCAGAAAGTCTAGCTGTATTTATGTATCAAAATAGGTCAAACTCCCTTGAAATCAGGTCTACGGATATAAAAAATGCAACAGTCTTTGGGAAAGAAGGTGCTTATTTGAGTTTTTAAATATTACAGTTTTTTGGAACAACGATAAAATGAATTCTTATTCACTGTCATAATAAATCCCACACGTAAAACATGCAAGGGTAAGGTTGATCTGCTGCTGGATGTGAAGTGTCTGAGAAGAGGAATGACTTGGAAGCTGAATGATTCCTAATGTGAGGGATGTAGAGCTGTGAGGGATGTCAGAGACAGTGCATATCTGTGAGCTAGAACTAATAAAGAAGATGTGAATAATTTATTTGGGGGAAGATTAGTATCATCCTCTTATAGTTTCAAAAATGCCTGATTTATCCAACACCAATAAAATCAAGTACTCATTATATATGTATTTGTTGCTTGTCACCTTCAGGTGTAAGTTGCATCACAACATTATGTGACATTCTGATTTTGGTTGGAGTTCCTCTTGTACCTCTGGGGTCCATGGGCTGGTAAATTCTGAAAACTGATCAATCACATCACCACCTCATGCAGATAGGAGCATTCTGAGAATACTTTCCAGGGCAGCAATATGAATGTGGTGAGTTAGTCCACTTGAGCATGTTACTCTGTGTGCCACTGTTGCACATTTTGAAGTACGTTTTCTGACTTTAGCTAGTCTCACTTGCAGCAAAATGGCTGTGCCCTTTCCATCATGAAATTACAATCTTCCTCTGTACAAGGAAACTTTCAGTAAATGTTTTTTCATTGGCACCATTTTGCCAATGCCAATGTCTGAAATTACTATTCAGACTTCCACCAGTGTTCAGAAAGGTAAAATAAGCCAAGGCATTCTATACCAGATACTGGGATTCACAGTGATGCTTTGGAGAGGAGGGGTTGTTTTGGAGTTAGGGCACTAGAGTGATCCTTGGGAAATCTTTCTGCTTTGAGGCTGTCACAGCCTGTCTTTGACGGCTTGCCAGTCCTTTACAGGTCAGATTTTTATTTTTAAAAATGGGAATGGAGTGTTTTTATGCTTTTATCCTTTTCCAGCCATGCCACTTTAAACAGTGAAAATACCCCTATAGGGTGCTCATCACAGCTGTACCCCAATTTTAGTCAATGCTTCCAGGCTTTAACTGAGTGATAATGTGGTGGTGATTTTCATGGTGTCTTCTGGTGTGCCTTGCAGAAGAAAACCCTTCTTTTTCTCTCAGTGACGCTGGACTAGGCAGGACGTAGCACTGTGTACTGTTTGCAGCTCATTAGAAGTGAACATATCCAACAGTGATACTCACCTTGAACTTAATGGCAGGGATTCTGAGTGTCAGTCACCCAAAAGACATCCTGAGGAACAGAATACTACCTTGCTTTCTTAAACTGCAAAATTTCAGTGCATGAGTTCTCACCAGTGCCCCTTAAAACTCATTGATTAGCTGAGAGAGTACTTGGAAATTTGTAACTTAATGCTTAAATTGGGGCTCACATTTTTGTATGTTTCCAATTATTCTCTTTTAATATGTGTTTACGCTCTTTTTAAAATTGAAAATAAAATTAATTCAAAAAAGGTGACTATTATTGCTTCATGTCCTCAAAACAGGACTGATAGGACCTTTTCACACCTTTTCCATCACAAGGAAATGAAACTCTAAAATGCTTATAGAAAGTTTTTCATATTAAAAAGTGATTAAAGGATATTAAAGATACCTGTAATATAAGCAAACAGCCATGAATAGGTCTTTGCAGAATTTATTATTTCATTGTTGAGTGTACAGTTAGGTACACTGAATTTGTGATGGTGGCCTATGATCACATAACAAAAGACTTCCTAAATCACAGGGACACAGGAGATTATGTTAGATGTGTGATCTTGAATAAAATTTCTTAATTGTTTTCTGTGCAAACAAATGATCTATCTAAAAAAAAAAATAATTCCACAAATCAAACAAATTCCCAAACCTGTTCTTCATGACTAATTCCAACTGAAAGGAAATACTTTTGGGTTAAGGCTGGGCAAGATTTTTTCTTTTATTTTTTACTTTAAGTGAACATGCTTACACATGGCAACCAGATTAGTTATTTCAGATAATGTGACCATCCAAACCACAGCAAAATAACAACATTACTTTTTCAGACTTTTCAGAGCCACTGAGCTGAGAACAAGCACGCCAGAATTCATCTTTGAAAGTAACTGCTTCAGGAGGCCATAAGCCACTGAAAATTGAAGGCTTAGGGGGAAAGCTTTTGCACAACCAGGTGCCTAACTCAAACCTAGATAATGATACACTGTGTGATGATCCATAAAACTCTGCAGGTGAGAGGCGTAGAGTGTGAAATACACCAAGTTTATGCCAGTTCCTCCACTGAACATAGGGTAGCTACACACAGGAGTAAAGACTGCTGTTGAATATTGGCCTCTGATGAAAAAGGAATCCACACAATATTGATAAAGAGAGCCATTTGTTCAAAAGGGATAGGACAGCTATGTGCTCGTGGGAGAAACCCTTTCTTCTCTTGGGCTGGATCACTGTGGGTGGATAGCCAAAATGCATTGGCTTTCTGTTCTTAAAAAGATGTCTCATTCAAGCATCACTGGAGTTATCCTGGATAATTGTTAAAGCTAGGAAATAGAAATGATATGCAGGTGCTAAGAGCTGAACGTGGCTTTCTGAGTGTATCCCCAAGTAGTGATAGGGTGTCTTTCCCCTTATATGTGTTAACCTTACAGCTAATAAACACATTTTATATAGCAGTGCATATAGCAGTTGTGTCAAGAGCAGTTCTTCTGAGAAGTGGACACTGAGTTGGTCTGAGTTTCCCCACATCTTCAAAGGATAGTCAATCCAGTGTTACTTGCACAGAAGGATCTCTGAAGCTGGAAGAATCCCAAAACAGATTACTCTTCACACCTCTCTCAATTTTAAAAGTAGGTTAAAATTGCTGGCATCTATGAAAATGATGGTATATACCAATACCTATGTACATTTGGAACTTGCAAAATTGTCTTTCTAAAATGATGGGAAATGAACATCCTTTGAATGATCATACTACAGAAATAATTCTGATCTTTCTGCTGTGCCAGAGGTATTGTTGCACATACAAAGTTTTAAATCAAGACTGGCTTTGTTTTTCTGCGCTCAAAAAAATCTTTTGATAAAAATTCCTAAGGGCAAAAATTATACAGTATTTCACTCAAGTTTAATTGCTTTTATGCATTAAAAATTTCAACTAGAGTATCATTTTAGGAAAAAAGAAGCCAAGCTGTGAACAAAACCTGTCAAACTGTAGATGATGGAAAGTATGTGTCTAGGACCAAAATTTTTGTGGTTTAATTAGAGATTGCAGAAGCCAAAATCTTTTCCTTGGAACTGAAATGTGAGGTCTCTTTCATATTCTGCTTTCTAGACAATTACAGGAGAAGGTAACATGTTTCCAAAAATAAGCAGGCATTTTATGAAGATGATTGTTTACGGAGATGTTGGCATTGCAGCTGATACTCCAGCCATGCATGGAGATTGGTGTCCTGCTGGCATTTTTAGTTCCCATTCCCATTTCATTATGTTCTTGTTCCCACGTGAACCTGTGGTGTGCAGGTTGCTAATGTTCCCATCTTAACTGATCAGTCACAATGGCAGAGTTGAACTTTGCAGTGAAGAACTGTTTCTCTGTCCATGTGTGTGCCAAAAGACTCCCTCAGGAGGGTGAGATGAGGCCATTTACCCCTGCAGAGCCATTGGGGCATAGGATGGAAGAAGAACCTGCAGAATATAAGCAATTCTTTCAGGGACTTCTGGACAAAGAACAGGACAGCACCTAAAAGGGCTTTAAAGGAGGAAAAAAAGTGATCTGTTTGGACCAGCTGATGCCAAGTAAAGGGCATGGTTTGCATGAGGTAGCCCTGGAAGAGGTTTGGGACAAAGGGTTGGACTCTACAGACTGCAGGAGACAGTGAGCAGGGAATGCTTTGAGAGGATTAGGGAGCATTAGATACTAGCTGTGTGGACATCATAGCTGTGCCTGGGTCATGTGCTATTTTCTGCCCTATGTATTTGTTCTTTATGCTGGGATGTATTTCCATGTCTCATTGTCTCTTGCACCAAAGAGGGTTTTGTCCTTCCCTGTCGGTCTCTCAGCTCTCACATCCTGCTGCTTGTGGCTGGTTCTTTGAAAGCACAGACCATGTCCCACACTAAATCAGTGCAGGGATTCAGGTTTGAAAACCACAGTTATTTCAGTCACTTAGTACAGACAAAGAATTTCCTCTGGTTTTACTGATAGTGTTAGTGAATAGAGAGACTTGCTGACTGCAGAAGGTATTGAAATGATCCCATTTCTTATGGAGGAACTGAGTTGGGGAAGAATTTCCTGCTTCTTGAGAAGATGTCAGATTTTCTTCAGAAGTAAAATACTTGTGGGAATCATACAAGGGTGTATAAATGATGAGGGAGTAATGAAGATGGAGCTAGGCTTTTCTCAGTGGTGCGCTTTGACAGGGCTGGAGGCAGTGAGCATAAAGTGAAAGCAGGAAATTCCCTTTAACATGAGCAAATACTTTTTTACTGTGAGGGTGGCTGAGAATTTAGCCTGAGAGGTCGTGGAGTCTCTGTCCTTGTAGATATTCAAACCTCTTTATGCAAAGTCTTGGGCAACCTGGTGCAGCTGAGCCTGCTCTGAGCAGGGGTTTGGACTATGTGATCTCCAAATGTGCCTTCCAGCCTCACTCCCTTTGTGATTTTTCAGAGTGTCATGAGGATCTCCTGAAAATGTCTGTTTCACCTTGCAGGTTTAGCTTCCTTTGAGCTCTCCTGCACCCAGTCATGGACTGAAAACACCAACTGGACCAGCTACTCTGCTTTCTACAGAGAAATGAGTGTTTTCTGGCATTATGATCAGTATAAACTGTTTGGTGGGAGTGGCTACGCTTTGTGTTGTGTACCTCTATGAGGCCTGTGCCAGAACCTCAGGAATAATAAACCCACATGCTGATTTTTGTGATACTTTCTGAGGCAGGACCAGATTGTTTGTGTCCATGAATAATGAGCTTCAAAACAGTCACTCAGGACTTGGAAGGATTGTGGAAACCCAAATGCTGCATGTCATGTCCTCCCCCTGCGCATTTGTTGCCTGTCACATGGTCAGCTTTGTCCTCTTTACACTTTAATCTTTTTGCATGCGTGTATGTAATGAGTGTGTGATTGTCTGATTGCAATTTTTTTCTATCTGACCACTATTCAGGAAGCTCCCCTTTAATTATTTTCTTGTACCAAGTAAGATGTTTCTTCAAGAACTGTATATTTGGAACTTGCAAAAAACTTGTTTTCAGCGAGAAAGAAATCTGTACTAGATAAAGTGAACAATTAAGGTACACCAAGGAGAACACTTTTCAACTGTCATGAACAATTTTGCCACGTGTTCCATTGAGTTAGTAATATTTGGACAGTAAACACCTGAAAAATAAGTTATTAATTAATATTAATAAGATATTAATTGATGGGATAATACATTTTCAAGTTATTTATTTGGCATTTTTAAAATTTCACTGGCCTTTTTACTTTTGGAAGTGCTGTGGTTTGTGAAGCTCCTCCACAGTGCTTCCTAGCAGCTCGGAGGCATAACCCATGAGACAAAAGAGGTGGGAGGAGATGCCAGGATATGATGCTGCCATGCTGGTTCCTAAGCAGCCCACCCCACTGATTACAAAATCGATTACACAGACAGGGTGATGTACTGTTGCTTGATTTCAGCTACCTTCTGGCGCTTAAGTTAAATCTCTTGGACACATTTTTTCAAAGTTACTTGAAAACTGCTGAAGCAGCTGATGGGAAGGCAGGCCATGGCAGGGCAGGCAGTGTGCTGGCAGCAGGCAGGGCTGGCTGCAGCCTGCCAGTCACTGGGCACATCCACAGGGACCAGGCAGGTTGGAGCCCAGACAGGAAATCCCAAGCCAGGAAAAGTGTTGAGCTTTGCATTCGAGCAGCTTGTAGGCTGGAGAAGGGAGAGGTGAGCCTCAGTGCTGTCCTGTCCCTTCTCCAAGAGCAGGAACCTGGTTACCAATTTCCTCTGCCAGGCCAAGGTGCTGCAGAGATGTCAGCAACTGGGACTGCCATGCCCCAGCACTGGGGTTTCAATGGGCAAAGCACAAGCCTGGTTTTAGAGGAGTAAGTGTTAGATTTTGACTCAGTCTTCCAGAAATGAACTGGATATTATGCAAGAGGAGTGTCTTGGGTGGGGGTTTTTACAGGCACCTATACTCCATTTCCTCTGGAAGTGGCAAATGCTTCCCTTAGGCAAGCAAAACTTCCACCAGGTTATCCAGGTGCAGCTACAAGGTATGAATGTATGCACTTGTGTGAATCAAACTGGCCTCTGAGCAATAATTATTAAAAATACAAGCCTGTAAGAGTTGCCTACAGATTGCCTGATGTGCTCATTTTGACTAGGGCAGGACAGCTGCAAACTAGACCTTTGCTTAGAGCTATGATGTTGCCTGTTTCTTGTAACCTTCAGCACCAGGAATTCTTCAAAAGTGTGTCCAGGGCATAACCATCTATAGCCAGAATTTTTTATATATAGCTCTCCAAAAGTTTGTTTTGTTTTGGTTTGGTTTTTTTTTAAGTAGTTACTGCCTTTCCTTTTCAGTCCTGGAAGTCCCTGTTGCACTGTGCAGAGCTCACCTCTCTCCTTCCTTTTGCTGCAGATGGAGCCTTCCTGGGAGCAGAGCCTTGCTCCAGGAAGGAGTGTAAGGCGAGAACTACCCGTTGCTGCCTTTCTGTTCAGTGATCTGCAGGGCCAAGGTACAGCAGGAAAAGCCACGACAGAGCCACCAGTGACATTGTGGCTCTTAATGAGATTCGTGGTGTTGCACTGTAGCTTAAGTTCTGAGCTTCGTATCCTTCATTCCCCTTTGCTGGGGCTATAAAAATCCCAGTGACTGTCACCTCAGTTGTCCCTAGGGCAGATAACAGATGCTATATAAGCATCAGCAAAACATCACATGAGTCCAAGCCTGTTATTTATTAAAATGTTGAGAGATTTTTTTTTTTTTATTGTGGTTTCTTTTGCAGTATTTTTAAAGGACTAATGAAGGTCAGGTTAGTCTCTCCAAAGATTTGTGCGCTGTGGTTTGAATCCAAAACCATGGTGCCTCTCAAGGGCCATGTTACCTGCCATCTCTGCTGCAGGATCTGATGCAGTGGTAGGTGATTCATTCAGAAAAATGACTGTCAAGATTTTCAGTGTGTGGATGTTGCTGCTCCGGGTGCAGAACCAGGACAGGCTGGCTGAGATTTTCCAGCTTCGAGTCCTTGTCCTTTGTAGTTGCTGTGGCTGCGAAATTCTTGCTCTCTTACGTACTGCTGCTGGGCAGTGGGAGCTGGAAAAGGCTTCAAAGAAATTTAAAGATGGCATATTTTTTTCATTTAGAATTTCCTGACCTTTTCAGTTTGTCATGTTGTCTTCCTTCCACTGTGGTGTTTGCATAACTTTCAGTCCGTAAAATAAGGGAAGCAAAAGACCTTATCACTGTTTATTGTTGAATAAATAAGAATTTCACCAATATTTCAGTGATAGAGTGAATGGACTGTTCTACACTTTGTTTCACCTCTTGGAGTGGACAAGCTTTTTTCCTTCAAAAACAGCTATTACAATGATAAAATGCTATTTTAATGAAATTCATAGGGAGATTTTTTTATGAATTGGTGAACACAATGTTTCAAACAGAAGAAATTCAGAGGTATTTCTGGAAAGTGGGTTTTTTTCAGAAAATTTCAATTTATAATTAGTTTGAATTGTTTTTCTTGAGCTTTTTTTACTCTTCTTTTCTTACATTGTGACATTTTAGTAGTGACAGCTGACATTTCATCAACAAGTTTCACTTGTTTCATGAAATGGGAGACACATCAACCTGGAAAATAAGGAGCCCTTCAGTCAGTACCTCAGTGGCTGTTACCCACAGAGATTTAGGAGTAAAATAGTGAAATGTTTATCTCCTTTCACTGGCTTATGCTTTCTTGTTAAGAGTAGTACAGAAAATGTAGTATAAATAGTTTGATTTTCCAAACTACAAACTCATAAAGATGAAATTAACCATCTGTTTTCCCTTAAATGTATTACTGTATTACTGCATGTGGATTGTATCAGTGAATTTTCATGTTGTTTCAAGATCTGCAAGTAACTGTGACTACCTGCATGCCTTGATACAGCAACAACATCTAAAAAGAAAAGATTAAGTTCAAAATATGATTAAAATTCTAAAAGAAAGATTTCCAATACAAATCCTTTCAGATATTCCATTCATCAGTATTTAAAACTGTTTTCAATCACTAGTATTTTAATCTAATTTAAAATTTGAATCAGTTTTGAAATTTGCTCTAAAATAATAGTATTAGTAATATATACTAGTAGGGATAAGCTTTATCCAATTCATCCAAAGTGCTTCAGATGTGAAGCTTATGAACATTAGAAATGTATTTGGCTTGAAGCTGAAGCTTTTTCTCACAACTGTTCATCACTGTAGTAAGATTTTGGTTTCAGTCCATGACTAGAAGGAAGGAAGGAAGAGCTTCCTGCATAAGCAGTTTTTTGGAGTGGCTGGAGGAAAGGATGCGGATGAGGTGGCTGCTCCTGAGCCCTGCACAAGGCCAGCATGGCTGGCCTGGGAGCAGAGGGTGGATTCACTGGAAGTGTTTCTGCTGTGTACTCAAGGTAACTGCACAAAATCACAAGGACAGACATGAAATCACAAGGACAGACATGAAATCACAAGGACAGACATCTCTGCTGGTGGATTCAGTGGTGGCAGTGGTAGAATGATAGAATGCTAAGGGGTTGAAGGGACCTTAAAGACCATCTAATCCCAATCCCCTGCCCACAGGGACACCTCCCACTAGACTGGGTTGCTCCAGGCCTTATCTAACCTGGCTGTGAACATTGCCAAGGTTGGGGCATCCACGACCTCGTTGTGCAGCCTGTGACAGTGCCTCACCACCCTCACAGCAAAGAATTTAATCTCTTCATTGCAGTAAAGGATAACCCCATTGATGGGCCCAGGCTGGGGGCCATTCCCAGGAGGCACACATTTAGCCTGTGGCCACCCTGATGGTAGCCCATGGGTGTTTAATATTTGGGCAGCGGCTGTTGTATGTGGCAGTGAGAGCCACAATGGAAGTGACACTTGTATTGATGGCATAATCAATTTCACCATTTCTAATTTGAGTTGCTTTTGTGAAACAGAAATTTAAAAAATGGTGTTTATTTTGAAATGGCAAAATTTGCTCCATCTCAGGGAGACTTCTTATGTATTCTTCAGCTTACTTGGAGAGCTTCTTTGGTGACTTTTTTACTGGTTTCATGTTTTTTGCATATTTTTAGAAGTACGGAACCAAAGACGTATAAACGGGAAGGAAAGTAGCTGTAAGCAGAAAAGTAAACACAACATTGTCAGCTCAACATTGTTTATCTAATGAGGCTAAATCCTCATTAAGTTCTTGTGTTTGATATACTTTCACAATGTATAGTCATAATATGTGTGAGAGTGCTCCCCCTTGATTAATGGCTTCTTTGCATGGCACTGGAGTCATTGCTTCCATTACCATAAAGGTGTTTTGGACAGTATTGAACTTTCTGTGTCTGATGGGCCAGAAAGGAGAAGGACTGTGTTTTTACAAAACATGTTTAATTTTATTGTTTATATAAATTGGCTCCTTGTTCTTTATGATCAGAGCAAACCTCCATGCCTTCTTAGGTATTCACTGACCCAACTGCAGAGGGCACTGGCAGGGGGATCATCTCTCAGGCAGATCTTCAGAGCTTGTACAAGTAGTGGATGTGTCTCATCCCCTTGTCTGCAGATTTCCCAGTCCACAGGGGGCAGAGGGGAGGAGGCTCTGTTGTGGTTTTGCACTGTGCCTGGTCCTACTAGATTAACAGAGGTTTCATGCTGAGTTTTGAGAAGAGGTATTTCTGACCCCAATTGTAGGAGAAATTACAAATGCCCCAAGAGTTTTACCCTTGAAAACTCTTTATTATTTTTAATAGTCTAAATGTGAGGTTTGACATAAAGACATAAATGTTTAGACCAGCTTCAATATCTGTGTTTACTGTGCCTAATAAATGATGCTCTGTAAAATCATGCAAAATACATTAAGCTCAGGTTTATCTCAAAATGGCTTGTCAGTAGAGCAGTGACATGTGCTGCAGCAGTGACAAACCTCTTTGATATGGTTGTTCAAAAGCCATGACATCTCCTGCAGCTCAGTGCCATAAACAATGCTTGTGTCAGATCCTGCCGTCACTTTGCCCTGGCTGAGAAGGGAAAGTTCAATCCAGAAATGGTCATTTTTTACTTTCTGCCAGGTTGTGAGAAATTCTGACAACCAGAAGTGACTCTGAATCCCCAGATGCACATCACTGGGCTGTCAGGCCAGGAGTGGTGACAGCAGAGGACTCTGGGGCTGCCATGCTGCATGAGATGCTCCTCTCTGCCTTGCCCTCTAGCCTCTCCAGGAAATAACTCCGTGCATGGGTCACAGCTGCCACTGGCTTTCTTCTTCCTCTTGGCTCCTGGTGTGGGCAGAGGCAGCAGGTTCCCTGCAGTGTTAGTGGCATGTGCCCGCCTGTCACACGGCTCTGTCACAGAGAGGGCAGGATGCAGTGTGTGGTGAGCACTGCCATCCCCTGAGGCTGCTCGCAAAGACAGGGCTGATGGTGCTTATGCCTGGCTCCCAAGCAAGCATCCAGCCGCATCCCTGTTGTGTTAGGGGAATTCCCTAACTTCTAGGGAGAGCTAAACAGGGAGGATGAAAAGATAGGCCTCTCTGGCTCCTTGCTCTTGTTTTCCCTTTGCATTTACTCCACAGTGACAATTTATAGGCCAGTGTAACTGAGGTCACTGTTTGGCTCTCTGTGTCTCTTTCATCATCTGCAACCTGGAGATAGTAGTGTTTTCTAGGGCTGAGTGAATAATTCATTATGTGGCTCCTTGTTAAACAGATGTTGTCTCTCTGTTTGCAGATAGTCTATAAATGGATTGCATTTTGTTCAAATTTATTTGTTGTTCCAAATTATTCACCAAATACTTTCAGTAAATAATGTTATTGGCCTATAGTGCATTCAGAATATGAATTTGGAACTTGCCTTACTTGACTATTTGTCATTGCGGGTTGAAATTCATTATTTCAGCAACTATGCCTTCCAGCAAATTTGTCTCATAGAGCTTCCCCAGAAAGTAACACAAGGATGCTATGAATATGTTAAGAGTGAATGTTTAGGGGGTATTCTTTCTTCCTTATTACTAATGCAGCTGAAATGCTAATCTGCCTCATTGGTTGTTGAGAAGATTGGAAAGCTGTTTTCTGAATGTGAAATGCTTCTTAAGTGGACACTGATACACCAGCCCTGGTGTATCACTCCTTTAGGTAGCAGCTGGTGTGTGGTTCCAGCTACTGCTGAGTGCAGGGCAGAAGGTAAGCAGAGGAGGTAGCACATGCTGTGTTCAGAGCCACTGGACCAAGCAGGAATCCATGGGACTAAGTCTGTGGTAATGAAGAAAATGGGTGAGGGCCCCGGGAACATGGCATGGTTTGGGTCTCTTCCACACGGCTGGATTTTCCTTCCCCAGAGATGTCCATAGTGACTTACACATGTGGTGTGTGAGTGGTGCTGCCTTCCAGACCATTCCTGGGAGACCTTCCCAGTAGTCTGAATCTGTGCCACAGCTGTACTGTACAAGCAGTATGAATGTGTGAATGTCCCTGTCTTTGGGTCCTGGGTAGTATCCAGCATTTCACGAACATATTTAAAAGCCTGTGAATTGTTCAGTGGCATTGCTTGAAGCGCTGGGTGCTCCTAAGCTAAGCAACAGCTTGCCCACTAAGAAGAGATGTTCCCCTTTGCACCCCCCCCTTCTGGTGTTTCACTGCTACCTTGGAAGTCAGAAATGGAGAGGGAGAAGGGGCACCCAAGTCAAATCTGAGTAGTGGTATGTGTTTGATAGTTTGGAGTGAGAGCAGCACAGGCCTGTTCTTGAAAGAAGGGCAGAAAGTAAGCAGAGGAGGTAGCACATGCTGTGTTCAGAGCCACTGGACCAAGCAGGAATCCATGGGACTAAGTCTGTGGTAATGAAGTAAATGGGTGAGGGCCCAGTCAGCAAAAGGAGAGGGGTTTTGTCCTATGGCTCCTCACACAGTGCCATTTTGTTTTTAGCAGATAGGCTGGGGCCTCCTCTGGATATTTTGCTGGATTCACTGAACTGCACAGCGTTCAGCGTGCAGTGGAAGATGCCAAAGCAGCACGCGAGCACCATCACAGGCTACACGGTAAGTGATGCTCTGTGCTGCTGCCTGGCTCAGGCTGCAAACTCTGAACACAGCAGCACAGCCCCTTCTCCTCACAAACAGTGCCACTGCCCAGAAAACAGCCAGGGGACAGTGGGCTTGAGTGGACTGAGCTGTAACATTAAAAAACAAGCAGCTCATGTTCTCTAAACAAGCTGTGATGGGCATTTGGGTTGGATGCCAAGGGCCTGCAGTGGATATAGATTGCTTTTCTGTTGTGGTTTTCCTGCAAGGCTCTTGGTGCTCTCTGGTAAAACAGTAAAGTGGAGCAGAGCAGGTCGATATTGCACTGTGCAAGTGAGGGTCATGAAGATCCTTTGACTTGTACTTCCAGCCTGAGGATTACTTTAGCAGGAATATGTTTTCAAACTAAGCCTCTAAAACTTCCCAGACTTGCAGCAGGTACAAGGGAAGGACTGTTTCATGGAATCTCTTCCTAGATAGGTACTGTAGTGCACAGAATCCCTGGGAACCCACCTGCAGCCATAAATATCAAAAGGGCTTTTGTTTTATTCCCCCCTGCCTCAGAAGTCAGTTTCTGTTAAAGAAGCTGAATGATTTTCCTGTAGTACTCAGCAATTTTTTGGGGAAGTCTCTGACCCCCATCAAGCCTCTGCCATGTTACCTTCTGCCTATAGGACAAAACAGAAGGGCTAGGCTAAACTGGTTGCTATATTTTAGTGTGCAAGAAGAAAAACAATGAGCACTAACATGCCATTCATTCATTTTTGTTAGGTATTGTTTTAACAGGTATTCCATGGCAATGAAACTCATTCCCAAAATAGAAGTGTGTCAGTGGGAAATTAGCACCAAAGGTGCGAGATGTTGACTAGAATGTGTTGCTTTCCCCTTCAACAACAAAAAAACCTGAATAGCAGTTTCTCTTATTAGCATTTTCTGTGGACAGATTTGAAATTTCCAGAAATAAAATTCCCAAAATTCAGCTTTATGTAAAAAGGGGGGAAGCAGAATACTACTGAGTACCTTATTATTAATGTATGCTAAGATAAAGAGAAAAATCCCTGCAATAGATATTTCTGGTACACACTCTCCTTTATCCCACAGTCTTGTAAATGGTGCCAGTGCAGCCCAGCTGCAGGGTTCATTTTATTGTTATGAAAGTGCTATGAACTAGAATATAGCAGTCTAAAACTCTAAAAAGCACCTGCTGTGGCCAGGAGTTGCCTCAGGTGGGCTCTGTGCATAGCTGGGTGCACCCTTCTCCGTGAAAACAGAGGTGCAGGGAGTAAGTGGCCTAAGTTGTACACAGTGGTCACTCTTCATGCACGCAGATCGAGCATCTGAGCTCCACTTCTTTTTTCAAGCCTTGAGCTGGTGTGGGGGATGATCATAAAACCAATGACAAGCAGCATCAACAGTGCTCTACTCAAAATGTCTTCACTGTAGTATCTTGACCCTCTGGCATCTCTGGGTCTATGTGCACAGGAAAGCTGATTGTCTGTCTCATTAGTCCCCAGTACATGGCAATAGACACGGAGAGGCATTTTATGATAGAGCAATTTTTATAACGTCGTAATCATGAAAGGTCAACATTTTTCTTGCATGAAGTAAGGTGCCTGTATAGTGCAGACTATACCACAACTCTTCAGCTGTCCGTGTTAACCACAGACAAATGATGCACAATGAAATAGCTCAGGCCTGTGCTACAAGCACTACAACTGTGTTCCACGTTAGGTAGGTGTATTCACTGTGTGATGGTGTCCTTTGGTTACTCTGACAACTGCTAGCAAGTATGTAAAGAATATTAAAGGACTTCAGCTTTTCCTGCATTTGAAAAGCCAGGGGATCATGGGCTCAATTTCTGTCCTCAGTGTGAGAATGATGCACTGGTGCACTCATTCTTAAGCTATTCTGAAATACTGAGTTATTGCTGTAACTGGTTTGACTATATCTTCTTCCCAAGGTCTTTTACTCAGAAGTTGAAGGTGACAAAGCAGTTAAACAGCTCTCACACGATGTTCCCCTGAGTCTGGATATGATTAGCATGGTGAGTATTTCTTTTCATGAACAATCAGAACACTGGAGCAAAACATGCAAGTGGAAACTTGCAACTGTCTGCTTGTAGTTTTGTGAAATATGTTGAGGATCCAAGCCCCAGATCTACTCTGGATATTGAGCAAAAGGAAATCACAATGTTTTTGTGTTTGAGTGATGTTTGTCCTCCTTCTTGTCTTGCCGTTTTATCATGTAAAACTATTGGGACTTGCTCTCAGCTTCCTTGTACTGACCTTTGTCAGGAAATCTACTAAAACAGAACTTTTAATCTTAAATGCATGCATTTTCACACATGGAAAGGGTGGAATTGCATGAGTCTATGAGAGAGCTGCATTATCGCTGTATGTGTATTGCAGTGTCTGACACAGCTGTGTGATTAACACACAGAGTGTTTCTGTTTCTGTGTGAGACTGTGGCCTCCTGAAGTATGGCCACTTTAGTTGCAGCTCTGCAAGTTCATATTCTAGAAGATTCCCCCAGCTGCTGGTGTTTATTTTGTTCTTGAAAGGAGTACTTTTTCTCATTGCTCTCCATTGTTTTTAAAGTTATGTTTTTCCTTTTATATCTCCCTTGCATTCTTGCTTTGGGTTTTTTTCCCATTTTCGCTTCTCTTTCCTCCTTCCCTTTTTCTGCCCCACTTCCTCACTAGAAGCGAGAGTGAGGAGGGTGCTCAGATTTCCTGCAGGTTTCCATCACTCTGGTTGTCAGTTCTGACTTCTGCAGGATTATAGGATCTATTCACTTCACAGTGAATAAAACAATGTTGTCATGATATATCATTTCTTTATTCATGCATTATTTTCTCCCTTCTTATCTTTATCTCTGTATTCCTTTCTCACCTTTGTTTCTTAAAAACTAGTTTTGCTAGTAGTGCCAAGAAAGATCAAACAGCACTGTTTTTTGTATCTTAATCTTTTTTTATCTTAAGCAGTACTTCTTAATCAGTGGGAGAGGAAAGTCTGTATCCCAGTACTCATGCAGATGATTAACAGCCACACAGACTGCTCTAGGCTGCAGCATTGGTCTTGTTTTAATTCCCTGACCCATTATTTATGTGGTTTTGCCATCACTTTTTATTATTTTAGTTCTTAACAACTCCTATTTGCTTTTTCCCAGGGTCAACTTGAAGGACAAGCAATTTTTGTAAGTATTGCTTCGCATGAAACTTGGTCACAGATGTGATTAAAAATAAAATCGAATGTCTCTGACTCGGTCTCTCCACAGACACACACAAAAGTTGATCTCAAATGTTGATTCTATGTAGCACTTACACATGATCTTTTGTGGTTAAAATATTAGTCTCAAAAAGCTCAAAATCCACAGGTGGACAAGGTGGATAAGTGTAGGCAAAGCAGCTCCCCTTTTAGCAATGAATTTTTCTCAGTCACCATAGATATTTATGGATGTCTTGTTTTGATGGAGCAAATTTGTGTAAAAAATGAGACATATCCAGGCAGTGAGGATACAGAGAGATTATGGGGACAATCGAGTAGTCAGGCAGACAGTAGAAGGGAATAACAAAGTCTGGCAGTTGGAGAGGAGATGAAGAGGGAAAACCTGAGCCAGTCCAGAGAGAGCCAAGGAGGAGGAGGAGCACAGGAAGAGGCCAGCCTTGCAACGCCCAGGAGGAAGGAGTGGGAGACTAGCTACTAGGATAAAACAAGTTTGAAAGAAATACCAACTCTCTTAATGGCTTTGCAGCTGGTGAATTAATCAGATTGATTATTTCCAGTCCTGCACTCAGTCCAGTCTGCTTCCTGTGAGCAGTAAACAGGTTGGGTTTATTGTGAGCAGAAAGCAAGCAGGAGGTGCTCGGGTTTGGGTGGGAGAAGGACAGCAATTTCAGTGTTTAGCTGAAATCCCTAGCATCAACAACCTCTTGCAAACTTTTGTTTTCCGAGAGCTATTTTTGGAATAGAGAGATCTCACATGGTTGGTGGAGCTCACGGAACTTCTGTGGTCTGAAATAAGGGGCGTTTGTTTGGACTACAGGAGGCTGAGTCCTCAGGATGCACTTGAACCAGGACTATGTGGTTCAAGCCTTCATGAGCTCAATCTGGATTGTGGCATTTCAGAATTGAAGTTCCATGCTGGGCACTTTTTTCCTGCTTGACAAAAATAACACTTCTGAGGGGTACTTGTGGAGAAGTATGGATGGCTGGGATTAATCAGCTCCCAGCTGTCATTAATCCTCCAGGAAATGGTGTTCTTGATGAAATGCTTTCTGTTGTATTCATACCAAACTCAACAGAAATCTGCAATAGTTTTGTGGTTAAGTCTGCATAGTTCATGTTTCCATCAGTCCTCTCCTGGTGCTGGTATGACCCTGCTGCTTTCTTGGAGGCTTCTCTGGGCCACGTGGGACTGCTGTAGCAGCCAGAGCTGATTTGCACTGCCTGTTTCTGTTTATGTGTCTGTGTGTTAGCAAAGTGGATAATGTATTATTATGTATTATATCATTGTAAAGCAGAGAATTTGTAAGTGACAGCAGCCAGGGGAAGTGCAGATGCAGTACCTTTTAGTGCAGGTGATTGTTCTAACAGGGCATAATATTCAGGAACTCCAGTGCACATAAAAAACAAGAAAAATCAATAAAAATTAGTAGGATCTAAAGGTGGGAGGTTTTAGGCTGGGCACAGAGCCCTGGAGAGCAACACTGCTCCCTGTCAAATCACTAAACATACCAGTACAAAATGGGAAGTGACCAGCTGAGACCAGTAGTTCAGGGAAGGAATTGTCGCCAGGGGAGAGAGTGTCATTAGAACTAGCTCAGTTCCTGCAGCTGTGCTGTAATCCAGAGTTTGATGGTCTTTTGGATTAAAACAAAACAGAAGGCAGACATTCCTCTGGAAAACAATTTGTAATCCTGGTTTCTGTGAGGCAGCTTATTGAGCATCACAGTTTCAACACAGTTGTAGGAAAGGGAAGCAGTGTGGCAGGGCAGGAAGGGATATATGGGATAATCTGTGTGAAATTGGCTCCCCTACCACAGAAAAGGCATCACATTGCCTCACCCCATTCAACAATATGAGGTTGTAATGAGAACACCAAATGTCATTTATCAGGATTTTAGCAAGAGAGTTGTGCAAGGCAAGAAAGTGAAGTTGGTGACTATTGAAGCATCATCAGCAATTGAGTGTTGAGCTTGGGGCATCAGGCTTCAAAATACAGAGCTAATCTGAGTGGAGGGGGCACTGCAAAAATGATGGGGATAACTCTTCCACGTACTACCTAAATTTGTTATTTGAGAGGCCATGCTGTCTCTTCTGAAAGGGACAGAACTTGGGTTTGAGACCTGTCTTCTAAATACAAGCAAAAAAAAAAAGAAACTAACTATGTACTCCAAGGCTACTGGGCAGTGGGGCACAATGAACTGTGTTTCTTTTCCAGTGAAAATGTTCCTGTTGTGAGGAGGGTATTCCCTGACATTGCCAAAGGTCAGGGTAGCTTGATGGTGTCCTGAATTTTTACTTATTCACTGATATCCCTGTCCTGGAAGATGAGATGATTTGTTTCAGAGATACTCACTGTGTGTTCCAGGGCTGTGTTCATGGAGAGGGCACTGCCAGGAGGAGGCAGGTAGCCATGAGTGTAAGACATGAGTGCACCTTGCTGAGGTTTTGAAGGCACACACATTGAACTTGCTGAATACCTAAGTAGATATCAGGGCTTTGATCTTGACTGGCCAGGAGCTCAAAGAAATTCTCTCAGTTCAGTTTATTGTAGACTTCAGTCTGGAGGTAATAATATGAGGCACAGACATGAATACCTAACTCTCTCCAAGGGCCAAGTTCTATTTCATACTATTCCTGAATAGTATGAAAACAATAAGACAGATAAGGAAGAATTTTTCCTCATAAGTGTAATAGAGAGGAATACTGGCAGGAAAAAAAATGCACATAGTTTAAGGACAGACAGACAGTACGTAGGGCATGGAGGATAGAAAGGTGTGAGCAGTGGCATCAGTTCTGTCACCAGGAGGAGGTACAGGGTTTTCAGCAAATCACATTGTAAAAGACTGGCTTCTCAAATCACATTGTAAAAGACCTCAGTCCCTTCAGCTGTGAGACTGAAAGACCCAGATTAATCTTTCAGAGTGAGTGTTCTTGCTGCCTCTCTCTGGACAGTTACTATTCCAACATTGCTATCATCTCAGGTTCATCTCAGACCTGTCCAGATCATTTGAGCAGATCAAGGGTGAATGATAGAAAAACAAGATAGTAGCCAGGTGATCCATGTTAATAGGAAATCAGTGTTGGATCTCCAAGACCACGTCCACAGAAATGACAGATGGCAGGGTGTTGCTGAACAATGTTGCAGTAATAATGTAAGTTCCCCAAAGGGTAGAGAGGAAGTGTTTTTTTCCAAAAGACCATCAAAAGGAAATTTTGCAGTTAATAAAATTTTGGGATCGTTTACTATTTTAATGCAACTGGAAATGCAGATTTAAAGTTGGATCGAACATGAAGAAAAAGGAGAACTCTACATTTTCAAATACACTGTGACTAATGTGTTTAACATCAGCGAATGAAACCAAGAAGAATAATAGCTGTAAAAGAGGTTTTTTGTAAGTGCTTATTTTTCACACCAGAACAGTCTGGGGTATACAACATGATATTTCTCATTCCTTGTATATGCTGTCAAAATTCACAAGTCTGGGATTAACATAGACATTCCAGGTAGGCTGCAGGTAAAGAATACTGAATTTCTTTACACTTGTATGCACTCTCCATTAAAGATCAGATCTAAATAACTGAGGCTGATCCATGCTATGTGAAGCAGCCAGTGATGAAATGTAATGTTTTGGTGATGTTTTCCATTTTCTGGGAGATTTGAACAGGCTCCTCTGAAGGGTATTCATCAGCCCAAGCTCTTCGCATGGAGCTGAGCATTGCCTTCTTTACAGTAGTTGTCTGTGGGTTAATCTTTCTGTGTTTATGGCAGAAGGACAAATAAGGGAAATGCTTGCTTCAGGTCAAGGCTGTTAGCTGAGCTCATAAAACTGTGAGAGATGATGGGATAGGGCTCTGCTCCGTGAGAAATTAAGGATCATCAGTTCACAGTGCATCAAATTGCTTCACTCTCAGGAGGTTTTATGGCCTCTGAATTTAAAAGAGAAATAAAAACAAACAAGAAAAAAAAAAAAAGAGGAAAACACACCAGACTGATACCAAATGCTAGCAGTTGGCTCAACAGAGGGAATAATATGTGACTTTGACTTCACCAGTGAAAAAGCTGGATATAAAATGCAAATATCTGCAACCTTATGAGTTATGCTGAGAAATGGGTCCAGGTCGACCTTGTGGATTCCCCTGGGGTGAAGCTGCAGCTTGAGAGGAAACATGATTCTATTTGTGTTTGTTGTTTCTGAGCTGTACTGGGCAGGGGACAATCTCCCAAGGAGAGTACAGGGAAAACACCGTGAAAGATCCCTGGGTCCCAGCTCACAGCACCCTCCCCAGTCGCACAGAAGTGCTGTCACAACGTGCTTGTCTGCTCTTGACTTGGCAGGATGTTGTTATTGGCGACCTGAAGCCGGGCACTGCGCACCGCGTTAGCGTTGGAGCGTACAGCTGGGCAGGGAAAGGACGGCCCAGCATGCCCAGGGAGGTGACAACTTTACCCCAAGGTAACTCTGCCTGCACGGCTCTGCTGCAGAACTGGCAGGGCAGATGTCTGCAGCACACACACCTGACCTCTGTCGTGTGCAGCATCACGGCGTTTCACTGGTACTTTTCCGCACGTGTAGGGTTTTAGAGGGGCAATAGCATGAGGGGAGAAGACCATGAATTTGATTGCTAAGTGTGAGGTGTTGGGTGTTGTCTGTAGCAACCCAGCTGCTTCTCTAATGCTGCTCCTTTTCACGTCCTCTTAGATAAGTGCATGCCTCCTGCACCACCCTATCAGCCCCAGATCGTGGTGGTTTCTGATTCAGAAGTTGCATTGTCCTGGAAGCCTGGAGTGAGTGAAGGAAGTTCTCCCATCCAGTACTACACGGTGGAGTTTATCAGGCAAGTTTGCTAGTGGAGTCTGAATTTCAGTGCTTGAGCACTATAGCGTTCTGGGGGTTTTTTTAACCTCAACTGCACTATTCAACTGCATATAGATATGATTTATTTACTTACTCTGTATTGTATGCTTAGTTTTCCTCTCAGTGTGCGTTGAATTACCATGGAAATTTAAAGACAAAACCAGAAAGGATCCAATTTGTTATAAAATCACCAATAAGCTGTACTTTCTGTTGTAAAAAAAATAAGGTCTGATTTGATCTGTTTCCTCTAACAGCGGCCTGGATTAATGAAGTTTTAAATTTCTCCTGTCATCAAATGCTGTCAAACCATGCTGAGAAAAGGATGTTTGGCAGAGTGGTTTCCCTGGGCTGCTTTAGAAAATAATCTGAGGACTGAAAATTCAGTGTTTGACAGTTTTACCTGACAAAAGTTATAGTATCATAGAAATACCAGTTTTGAAAGAGACCTTCAAGATCATCCAGCCCAGTCATCAACCCAACACTGTAGCCCCTAAACGACTAAATCACATAACCCAGTGCCAGACCCAGACACCTCTTGAACATAAAATTGTTTTGGTCTTGAGTTTGCAGAATTTAGACTTGCTTTGTTATGCTAATGCTAATCAAGTTTACATGAAATGTTGATTTCTCTGTTCAGATTTGGGGGGAAAAGTGGGGGGAAAAGTTGGTGGGGTGCTTTTTTTGTTCTTTTATGATGAACTCTTAAAATTCTCAGCAGTAGAACTGAACTGTCAGAAGTTTCCAGTCAAATTGCTTTTATAAGCTGCATTAAAAGGGCCAGGAGGAGGTGATTGTATCTGCAAGCATAAACAAGTATCTGTACTTGACTGTTCGTATGTGTGTGTGAGCTAATATCTGCATACAAATCTATTTATTTTCATTTGTCTCAATGTTTACCCTTACAGTGAATGTAAAATTCACCCTTTTAATCCTTTGAGCAAATACTTGATTAGAGGTTTTTGCTGGGGTTCCTGGAAAAGAAGAGAGAATTGATTCTTAAACTACTCGAATGTGTGAAAGGTCAAAAAAAATTGTTCTTAAGGAAAACATAGTAATTTTTAAAAAAAAATTGTTGTTGTTAGAACACACAGGAAGAGCTTGATTTTCAAAGTACTGGTACAACGTAGAAGATATTGATGTAGCAAAAAGATATTGATATAGCAAAAAGAATACCCAGACCGAAAACCTATTTGTTAACTGATGCACTTTGTATTTGCGCTGAAAGCCCCCATATTTAGTTGGAGGCCATCCAATATTCAGTGCACTACGAGGCAGAACATGAGAGCTGAAGATACTTATCTCCTTTGTGTAGTATCTGCTGTAGACCTACAGTGAAATTTCTTCAATATCTATTTTTGAACGCAATTTTTATCTGAGCTTTTTGCTCTCTCTCCATTTCTTCTCTCTCATTTGCTCAGTTGATGGGGAAGGGATTTTGTTGCGTTCTGATTGACTGCACAGTGGAACCTGGAGGCTTATGTAAACTTCTTCATAGCACCAGGAGCCTGCTAATGGAAGAAGTGGGCACCATCATCTCCATCTGACACACCAAAAGTGCACCCTTGAATGTTTTTGTTCAGCCAGGGATTGGAAAGCTGCTGTTTAGGTCAAAAGATGCAAGTGATTGAAATTTCAGTGTTTCATTTGCTTTAGACTTTGGGAAAGAATTTGCTAACAGGAAAATGTTTTGATTACACTGTTTAGTTTGAGGTTTAAAGCTAAGTTGAAAGTGCCTTTGTTAATCTTGGGATTATGCTCTCTTAGCCTTGGAAGCTTGGTTGTATATTTGGAATAAGTTCAATGAGCCATAAGCCCTAATGGCAGCTAAAGGTAAACATTTGAGTTTAAGCTTCGTTGTCTTTTGCTGCCTATAGTTTTAATTACTATAGTTTTAATTACTATAGTTTTAATTACTATAAAATGTATTATCATGAGTTAAAGCTAATAAATTAAACCAATGTAAGACTGAAACAAATCAGTTCAAGTAAATTAGAATTAGGTCCCCTTATGTCAAAGAAATACACCATTAGCCTGTGATTTTGCAAAATTAATAACTTTCTCATGCAAATCTGTATTTTTGCTTGGGCACAGCACAAATGCCTAAAAACTCTGACATTGTTTAAGTAATTTCCATCTCCTTAGAATTAACTTTATTATTTTAACCATAGGAAAAACATGTTGGGACAAAACACTCCTCTCAATTGCTCAGCTCAGATACTGGAGAAATTAATTTCATTCATGAAAACTCAGTATATTAATTGTTTTGAGATACCAGAATCTAATCAGAACCAGAGCTAGCTGCATCCTGTCTCTACTCAGGGTCTAAATTTGGTGCTGCATTTAAACACTTACCTAAGGGATTTCCCTTGGGACCAAAGGAAGTAGTTGGTTCAGTACAGGCAGTGGAGGGTAGCAGGCAGCTTCAGGTATAAGATGAGCTGAGCTAATTCAGACTCTGCTGTGCTGCTGACTAACAGAGGATGCTAAGGAGGTCACAATCCCACTTGTCTAGATGCTGAAAGTCTGGAGGGGGACTCTAGGATTCACTCTTCACTGGATAGTTATAAAGGGATGTGCAATAAAACCAAAATATATATGTCTCTGCAACTTTGTAGGCTCAGTGTAAATATTCTGTCGGTTAACGGTGAGAAGTATTTAATTAAAAATTACATTTTTATGAATGTCTCTAAAGCGAGACCCCAGACTTAAGCATATGAGCTTAGGTGTTTTTCCTAAAGATGCTATGCAAAATTAATTCTTAAAAATGTCTTGGGTATTTTCACTCAAATACTCCAAATACTCAAATTTTTAATCCATTGAATGCCTACATGATTTTTTAAACTTGGTGATTAACTTATCTGAATTTTTATAGCCACATAGCAGCTGCAGAACCACAAGTGTTTAGCAGCACATGCCCTAAAACAGTCAGGTCACTTTCTTTTCATCTCATTGGTATGTAGATGAAATCAAAAGCTTTTAATATTAATCTTGGCATGCAAAGGAAATTTTTCAGTATCTTGGTAGTGACATGAAACTTCTGCTGCAATGAACTAGGCAGGTTCTGCTGATAAAACTGGGAGATTTATTAGTATTCAGATGTTAGGGTGGTGCAGATTCAGCATAGTGTTGTGCGCAGATTTCTTGATTAGTTTGAAGCCTTCCCTCTCCCTCCCAGAAAAATCTATCCCTGAATCCATTCCCTGCTGAACTGTCTCTGGCACTGCACTGAACCAGACAGTCATTGTTTGCTTTTGTTTGCAAAGAACCTGAAACAACAGATCTGACCAGGGAGACACCTCCCAGTGTCTAGGAAAAAATACTTTTAATAGTGTTTCCCTGATTATTGCATGAAACAGGCATGTTTGACTCAGTATTTATCTCACTGCTTGTGAGATTAACTCTTTGAAGGAGAAGGTAACTGATGAAGAAGGAGGAGTGAAAGATACTGGGGAGGAGATGCTTAACAACATTATATCGTGTCAGAAGAATATCTAACAGGAGAATGAGTTACCAAAATTGTTCACTTTTCCTTTCCTCACAGATGGCCTGGCATATCAGTTGATCTATTTTGCACAAAGTGTCACAGTAATGTGAAATAATAATAGTTACTAAAAATAATATGTTATAGTGCAGTATATTATACAAGAGATTTTTCCATCGCAAATGATGATGCATTGTGCTTTCATCATATTTATTATTTGCTGGAATACTTTTTAAAACCATTATAAGATGAATTTTCCCCTTGAGATGAGTACAAATACAGAACGGAAGAACAATCAGAAACGTTAGAAAAATTGGATTGCTAGGGAGTGCCTCACACTTAAATAATTTCCAGGTGATTTTAAAAGGAAGTTCAAGTGACTATAAAATTGCTGTTCTGTGCATCAGAAAGAATTGCCTTCTTGAATTGAATCAGTTCCCAATTTACAACATAAAGCAATAATCCAAAATTTTGGGTACATTTGGCATGGAATTCTGCCCTTGGTTTATACCCATCCAGTCCTATTTGCTTTAGCCATATATTTATTATCTTAAAACCACTATGACTTGTGTTAGATTTTTTTTCTGCATAGCATTTATGTGTCAGAGATGCACAGCTGCATCAAGAGCAGGCAATGTCTATGGAAGTTGTCTAATTTCCCCAGTCACAGAGACAGTGCTTGGAGCTGCCCTGCAAGGTGCTGTCCCCTGTGTTGGGGAATGTACTGCTGCAGAAAAATGGGAGAAGTGGTATCAGAATGAGCCCTTCCAGTGTAAAAGTTGACAACACATTGAAATACAACAAAAAAAAAAAAGAACCATGAAGAGAGTTTTCAACAAAATGTTCCCGTCTCAGGGAACATGGGAGCTGGCTTGCCCTGGATGCACTCACCAGCTGAATTTGTGTTCCTTTCCCCATCTGTTTGCCATGTTTTCATCTCATACTGTTTTGTTCACACAGGGAGCATTCTGGAGAAGTAGCAAAGGTCAAGTGATAAATCTCCCTCTTTCCCTCTCCTTCAGCTGGAGATCCTTACATGTTTGCAGGCATTTCCTTTATTATAAACTTCTGCAGAAGGAAATGTTGGGAGGGACAGTCAGTGTGTTTGAAGCCTAGCCTGCTGTTTGTGTTATCTCCTAGATCTTTTCAGGGTGCAGTGCCTCCTTTGGGTCCCTTCATCAAAAGTGTGTTGTTTCCACTTGGGTGGACGCACGTTCAAGGTCTGTTGCAAGGTCTGTTGCAAAGAGGCAGCTCTTGAGCTAGCAGGAATTCCTTGGATGGGAATTAGAACCAAAAAAGGATGTGTACAGGAAAATTGAAAACACTACTAAGCGAGCCTTTGGAAGGAGGCAGTGTTAACAGCTTTCATTTGGGAAACACTATATATTTTCATTTTGGCCCAGGCATCAAAAGCTCAGAGGAGGAAAACAATGGAAGAGTAGCCAAAATAAATGCTCTTCTGTCTACCAGGAAATGGTGGTGAAGGGTGACTTAAGATGGTCTGTTTAGCTATCATTACATCTTGTGTGTTTGCCTGATTTTATTTTTATTTTTAGCGAGAAAATGAAATACTCATGTCCTGTGTGCCACTGTGCACTTGAGACAGGCAGCTGGGAACTGCTGCTTTGCCACTGCATTTGCCATACTGGCACAAAGCAATGGACCTCAGTGATCAATAAATCTTGTATTGACCACTGAAAGAAAACATACATTGACTTTGGCATTTCCTTCCAGCTGAAGATAAACAAATACAAAATGCCTGCCTTGTGCTATAATTTTTAATTTGGAGACTGTTGGAGACATTTGCAGCTAGTCCTATGTAAACACTGGTAGATTCAGGGTGCACTTGGAGGTTATTTCCTGTAATAAATATTGCAAGGATACTGGAATAATTTTCTCTGAAAGCTATTTCTGTCCTTATTTTACTTTCATAAACTTTAATTTTAATATTTTCGGTGGCCTAGAGTGAATGTTTACATTATTGTGTTGTTTGTATTTGTTTAGCTTCTTATTTTGTTCTCTCTTTGATAAGAAGAGCCACTTTTGGAAAGAGTGGAAATAGTGTGAAAGCATCAGAATACTCTCTCAGAGTACTTGAAGTCTCCCACCCCTTTACAATGTGCCTGTATGCATGAACTTGAAACACTTGATAACAAACTGTCATCTGAATGGGTTTACTGGTTTCACTTGAAATATAATGGCACCTAGAAAAGTACTTTTTGGCAATTGGCTTCCAGTATGAATTGGGAGTTAACCAGGCATTGTCCAAAAGCAGCTACAGGAATGTTGTTACAAAATCCGGGCACACAGGCCATGTTCTGTGCATTATTGTTCTGTGGGTTTTGTGGGTTGTCTGCATGGGTTTTTTGGTGGTTTTGTGTGGGCTTTTCTGGTTTGGGTTGGTTTTTTTTTTTGTCTGTTTGTTTTTCTGAAGAGAAGACTTTGGATCCATATGTTCGTAAATAAGTGGATTAACCTGATTACCTGGGAGATCAAATGTTGGATTCTCATCTTGCTAATGCCTGTATGTGTTTGAAGGGACTTACTGGCATTGGAACACAAGCTCTTAAGAAATAAATCAAGACCTCTCCCTCTATTGCAAACTATTGCTTTATACAGCCACTCAGGGAGGTGGGAACTGCAGGTAATAGACCCCCACTTGTAAACTATGAATCTAAAATCCACAAAACAGATTAACTTGGCTGGCCTTGAATTTTTATAAGCAAAATCTGAGTAATTGGGTTTGTATGATTATACAGTTTTGACATCACAGCTTGGTAATGGTGGGTTGCACAGTCTGATCCTTTAAGAGTGAAGGGTTTCAGTGATGATTTAGTAGACTTCTGTCTCATTTATTAGTGTATTCCCTAGAAAAGTATAAATGCAGCTAATTTATACAGCCAGCTTTAATAATTCAAGATCTGGTCTTTGTTTGCTCCTCAAGGCCAGACCTTGACAGCAACTGGACAGTAATAAGAGAGCAGATCCAGATGGAGTCCATGGTTCTCAAAGGACTTCTCCCAAACACCAAGTATCAGTTTGCCGTCCGAGCAGCAAACTCCTTTGGACCCAGCCCTGCCAGTGCACCGAGCGACATCATCCGCACATTCAGTGAGTATAGACACCTTTTTGTCATTAAAGCCAAACAAAAATGAAGTCTGTCTGTAAACAGAGTGTATCTGGGGCAGCTGTGGAGGCCTGCTGGTGGAAAGAGCTGCTCTCCAGGCACAGTCACCTCCATTCTGACACCTCTCAGTCCTGTCTGAGGAGCTTGCAGCAAGCACCCTATGAAAGTCCAGCCATGAGCAAAGATCTGCAGAGACCCAGGCAGCATCACTCTCATGCCATTTCTTTGCTCTGAAGGTCATTTACAGGTATTTTTGGGTCACTACTTTCTGAATTTTGTGCTGGCTTCATGCAGTACTAATGAACGAATATCAAGAGGAGAAATGAGAGAGATGAGTCTATTGTTCATTTTTTCTGCTTTTTGAAGCTGAACCTTATATATTATGTTTATAATTTCAGCAACCCAGAAAGACCAAATCAAACTTGTACAGTTTTCTGAGGAGTAAGACTCTTAACTATTAAGCACAGTCATTAAAATAATGATATAAGGAAATAAGCACCCCTTTTTTGATCAGAAGCTGCATAGCAAAAATATTAGGTGAACCTGCCAACATACTAACTTGTTAACTGTTGTGTTTACATTTGTGTAGCAATATAGACCATGCACACTGCAGTAAGTGTTGGTGCAGTTGCTGCTGGGCTTCCTCAGGATGTAATCCTCTGCCAGTACTGGTTTCTCTGTAGGCTGACTTTAAGGGGCTGTTGCTCCTCATCACACCCAAATTCATAGCTTGTATGTGAGAATCCCAACCAAGACAACACAGAGCATATTGGGAATCACACAAAGCACATCTTCTAACAGCAAAAAACCCAATGTCACAAAGAGAAACAGTGGAGGAAACAAAGTCAAAACCAGCAAGGTATGGGGACTAACTGAGCGATATCATTAATGTTCCAAACTTTTTCTATAAAAATGTGTATCAGTACTTTGAAGTGCCTTTTTTTTTCTTTTCTCACTCTCTCAATTATAAACCATCTCGAATTAACTAGTGAAAACGAGCAGCAATTGTTCAGGTTGGACTGTGAGCTCTGCAAGAAGAGTTTGCATGCTGCAGAAACATAAACAACATGCTTAGTGGTCCACCACATCAACCTGATAAAGATTTATTTCTGAACTTCCTCTCTGTTGTGGAATCCCTTTTCTCATCGACTCTAATATGGCAGTTTCCATTCCTTTTGTCCCTCTGTCATAAATTCAGTCACTTGAACAGTTTGCATGTAGTTTGCTATGGCTGCTGAGCTCATAAGTTTAACTTCTGAAGTAAATGTTTGTGAAAACCTTGTACTGTGTACTCTGGAGTTCCTTGGCCCATGGATCCTCCAGGGTCAACTCCTCAGACACATGTGTGCTCCTTGGTATCTTGTTTATCTTTGGATGTTAGCAGCTGCATCCTTTGGTCAGAAAAGATAAAGTGTTTAGCTCTGTTAATAAGGGTGGAATCATCCTCATGCTGTGCTTATTACTGCAGTACTCCAGGGAAGGCACTTTGCCTTGGAAACTGCTTGTTCTGCAGAGGTCTGCCAAGATGTCTCTAGAACATGGGTTTCTGTCATTAGAGCTTGGAATCAAATTCACATCTGGTGTGCATAAGCGTTGATTTCTAGAGAGGTTCATAAGGGACATTAGTTTGGTTCTCTGTGCCTGGATCAGTCTGAAAATTCAGTATATTATGCATTTTGCACTGGTCTTTGATGGGGCTTAAAAAGTCTGTGCTGGCCCAGGATAGGCCCATCAGTGCTGCAGTGGCTGAGGTTGGTTTCCCTGCTCCAAGGGCCTGGCAGTGCTTGGCAGAGACCCTCATGAGCAGGCAGAGCTCCTGCAGGCCAGGGCCATGCCATGTCTGTGATGGGCTCCTGCCCTGCTCCAGGCCACTTGCACTTGGGGCTGCTGTGGTGCTCTGGGCCCTTTGGCAAATGCAGATGTTGCTCTTTTGTCAGTGTACTATTTGAAAATAGCCACTACCCATGAAAACCTGCATTATCTTCTGGATCCCTGTTGTCACAACAACCAGATTTGTGCAGAGCAAGGAGTGTTGCTCAAAAGTGTCAGGGATGCATGCCTTTAGATATAAATTATTCGGTTTTCTGAAGGATGGAGTATAGCTATGATGATAGTCTAGCTGATAGCAGCTCTCACTTGTCTTCAGTTGTGGCGTCTGTGTAGGAGACTGGCTTGATGTTAGCCAGATACACACGTACTCTGCATATTACTAGAAAAGCTAAACTTTTGTTGAGAGAAAATTTTTCTTCGTTAAAGCTATGCATAGCCTGAATATTTATTTTTCCCCAAAACATTAAAAACCTCTGAAGAATGATTTAATGGACAAATTTCAGGAAAAAAAAAAAAAAAACAACCAAAAAAACCCCCCACAACAGGAACAGAAAAAAGCCCCAAACTACACACTGTGTTCAAGGGCATCCAATTAAAATTCACTCCTAGTTCACATTATTTTCTGAAGGTATCCTCCTGCTTCTAGCAGCCAGAAAGCCCAGAATTTTGGTCCAGTTTATCACTCACTTCAGTTGCTCAGGTGTTAGTGTTCAGCAGATTTGAGGTCCTCAAAGTTTCGTGGTTTTCATCAGTCACTGCAGGAGGGCATGTGCCATTCACAGACACCTGATAGTCCCCTGGGGCTGGCTCAGGTGGCAACAGATGCTTGAGTGTCTCAAAGTGCCAGCCAGTGATCTCTTAGTCACCTGTGTGTTTGAAAAGGTGCCAGACAGGTGGTATCTCTGAAACTGAAGCACCTTTTTTCTTCAGAGTGCACATCATAAGAATTACCACCTTCATTTTTACTGTGGTTCCTCCTTCTACCTAAGCAGTGAAACATGCCACATGCCACAGATTTTTGATGCTATTTTCTGCCTGCCTATGTATTCTTCAGAAATTCCTGAAATATCTTAGAAAGCTGGCAGAAGTTATGTCTGACTCCTTTGCATTACATTTAGCTCACATGGTGCTGGCACTAAGGTCCTTAGTGTGTTTGGATTTTAAAAATTTGCAGATTTACGCTTATATGTGCTGGATTTTTTATGCATGACTTGACATAAGTAGTGCTTTTCTGATGTTTATTTCAATTGATTAACAAATCCCCAACATTACCTCAAACACAGAGGACCTTCAGGGTCTATGATGTCTTGCACAAGTTCTCTTGCAGCTCTTGCAGGCAGGCTGAGGCAGATATGAGTCCGTGCTACTTGGGGATGTTTTCTGCTGTGGTTTATCTCATTCTTACAGGTAGTTCACTAATTTTGTTTTTAAAATGGTGGTGGATTTGCAGTACTCTTGGCTGCATTGTTTCAGGTCAGCATAGGAAAACATCGTCTTGGTTTGCTCCACTAGAGGGGTGCTGACAGTTTCACCTAATGTGACAGACCTCCCAAGGTCCTTGAAAATAGAACATGTGGCCTTGATTATAAGCAGTTACCCCCTTACCTACTAAAAAAATGCATGCTTCATTAATTGCTCCATTTTCAGGGAGTAAAGAGAGGGCAAGTTTCCCCAAGGGTTCTCATTTATTTGTGATTTGGTTTCATTAATTTTTTTTCTAGAGGGAAATGATGCAATAAATCAATTTTTTGTTGCCTTTCTTAATTACAGTTGCACATTGTGGGTGTTTCACCTACATGGTTGTTGGGATTTTGTTTTATAAAATCTTTCAAAATGTCATGGACAACTGTCTGGAAAATAAAAGATTGAACATGCTCAGTTTAGAAACAACAAAATAAACTGTCCCAAAGAATAAAACAACAAAAAAAAAATGTCATCACCTGCATTGCTTAAATACCCTTCATCTCCTCGGGAAACAGATGGAGTTTGCACTGTGCCTGCAAGGTCACCAGCCTTGGGCTTTACCAGACCAACAGAGGAAGTGTCTCCTGTTAAAAATACCCTCCTGCTTGTCTCCACAACAAACGTGACAAAAGTGCCTGCTCAAGCTGGGCACATCCCTTCCTCTGCTCCTGGCTGTCACTGCCAGCATCACACAGAGCAGGGCACTGCCACAGATGCTTATATATTCTGCATGGAGCTTGAATGTGTCAGCTAAGGCTCAGGCACAAAAAAAAAGGGCAGTCTCTGGGGCCCAAACCTTGATTTAAATGGTGGTGATGTGTCCTGGAGATAGCAATGGGAGAAGGTTTTCCACAGAACTGTTTCCCACACATGTCCAGAGAATTTACAAAAGCAGCGCTGGTAGTTGTAGGGACAGTGACAAAAAGCTAGAGACAGGCCAAGCAACATGCAGGGTCACACTGTGAGTCATTGAAAGGCATAAAATGTGTTTTAAAATGTTCCTGATGTGTTTTGGATTAAGACTTGTGGGGGGTTCTGAATGAAGCCAGTCTGTCTGTTAAGACTTCCATTCAATCCGCCTGTGTTACACTGCCCCCTGTTCTACCTCCTACACTCTCTCATGTCTCTTCATCAGTATGATGATGGCAACCTAATTAGCAAAACAAAAGTTTTTGTGGCTTTATGTTTGTTTTGAGAAGGATTTCTTTAGTTTAACTTAATCCCTAATTATTTGGAAAGAAGATGTCTAAAGTTCATGACCCCCACAAGTTCTTCAGTTATTTGTAAAACAGGATTATAAGACCTGGTAAAAGGTCTTACCAGCCTTCATCTCCTTGTACACTGGAACACTGATTTAATTAAATATAGCCTGCTTATAATCTCTGCAGTCATTGTTTTGGTATTTGCAGAGTACCACTTTGCTTAATTGTCCCTGATTTACCACCCATTATGAGATGAGCTCTCCAGGAAAGCAACACAGTGCACTAAAGAGATGGGCTGATGTCGTGGTTTATGTACAAAAAGTCCTGTTAATTTCTCTGCATCCTGTTTTGTAGTTATATTGCATCATATCACATGTGGCTATCATGTTATGTCCAGTGAGCAAAGACCAAATGTAAGGAAGAACAAGGCAGCTGAGAAGCCAGTGGTCTGATACCTCATCAGTCCTGAGTGCACCACCCTGTGTAAGTCCAGACAGGGTCAGGAGTGAGTGCATCCAGCAGCTGCATTGTGCATCCAAGTCCGTCCAAGTGCATTGCATGTTACTAAAAATGCTCACAGATCAGCAGGTAGAGCAATGTGGCATGTGCTGGCTGAAGTGCAGACAGCTAGAGTCAGGAAAGGGAAAAATTGGAGAGCTGGAGACCTGTGGATATTAGGACATCTTCTGAAGTCACACTTATTGTGGTGACACCAAACTTACATAGTGAATGTCTTTGAAGAAGGGCCTCAAAGCAGTCTTTCTACCAGACACAGTAAGCCATACCTTCTTTGTTCTCTCCAGGCTCTTAAGTTTTGTACCATTTCAATAATGTGAAAGGAACCATTGTCCAGTTTGAAATAGTGGGTGCATTTGGTCTCCCGAGGTCTTCCCTTGGAAAAGCATGGAACATTTTGATCTGCTGGATGAAAGAGGCACACCTGCTCTTTGGAGAGCTGCCAGTCTCTCCTAAGCTACCACGTCCCATGCTGGTGGTTATTAATGTATTTTAGTGATAACCACTCAAATCAGGAGAGTTACATTTCTGTGAAACTGGCTTGACATTAAAATCGTACCCATACATGCAAGTGCGTTTAGCTGAATATTAATTCCAGACCTAACGTTGTCCTATGTATGAATATATGGATACTTCATTTTCTGCATTGCTTCACTCCTGCCATCCTCATTGAACTTACATCCCATTAAGCCAATAGAACATTTGATTGGAAGGAAAAAAAAATATGACAGCATTTTGACCATAACAGATGTTTATTTTGTGGCTTATGACTTCTAAGTTAGAAAATGGAGTTTGTGTGTTACAGCTTGTTTGGATACAGATTAGGTTGTTTCCCTTGACACATCATTGAGAGTTTTCCCTTCTTTATTCCCAAATTATCTTTATGGCTTCCATTGCTCTTAGGCAAATTATACTTTTATATATTGAAAGAACAAAATTAGCTCTGAAATACTTTCAGACATAATATAAAGGCAATAAGTAATAGTGCTGGAAATTATAGAACTTCTAAAATGTTTAACTAACTTCAGCCAGGGGTTTTGTTTGTCTTCACCATGAGGAGAAGGGAATGGAAGTTTCTTTTTAAGGGACTGTTCCCTGGGCAAGGCCTGTTGAGCTTGACATCTCAATGGACTGGGAGCTGCCAGAGGATGCACAAGGAATTAACATTAACCATTAACAAACATCAAAGCCTGATCATCCTCCCTACTGTGTCAGAGACAGCTGGTCTGGGAAAAGATCAATAAGAGAACCAAGAATGAGGATTTAATTAGCATTGAAGGAGAAGGGATCAGTAACCAATAGGAAACCAAGTACTAAGAACTGTGTAACTTAGGACCAATGAACAAATGGGTTTCTCTGGGTTTTGACAGTATAAGTATGTGAAAAATCTAGTAATTCTAGTAAATCTAGTAAATCTAGTAAATCTAGTAAGAGCCATGTGTGATGGAATGATTTTCTCTGCAACCCAGGCAATGTGTGGATGAAATTATTTCTGTTACAGATCCTGGCAAGAATAATGCCTTAATTCTGTAATACTAAAAAAATGTTGTTGGAGAGTTTTTGTTTTTCCTGAGGTTTTGGTGACAGTAGCATGGACCTGATTTAAAAGCAACAGTGTTCAGGGAGCTGAAAATTGCTGCAAATGCTGGGAGCTGAGTTAGTGCTGTCCTGTCCCATGATGTGAGCACGATGAAGCTGAATATCTCTTTCCCAGCCACTGGCTGCCAGAAGCCATTGAAGTGGATGATGGGTGCAAGCTAAGAACATTTTATGAGAAACAAATGGCCACAGAGGTTATGGGTGATTCCCTCAGTGAGGAGTGGAAGGGATATTGAGTAAAGGCAAAGAGTTGTTTTGCGTGCACATAACTGCAAGCTACAGCATAAGGAGAGAAAGTTTCTGGTTAAAACTGATGTTCTCCAGCAGTAAGGTCAAGGGCATATCTGGATTGCTCTCCAAGTGAAGTTGTACACTTGTAAAGCTTGTCTCTGAGAAATAACTGGCAAAAACTGCAAGTAGCACCTGAGAGGACTGGAACTTTCAAAAAGGGGGAAAAGCAATCTCCTGTCCAGGTAGCATGTGGTCAGTCTAAGATGGCTGTCCCAA